>CM077082.1:68225293-68825293 GCA_039513925.1 Platanthera zijinensis
GTTTTCACCCGCAAGGGAGTATCTCACGCTGTGCGGGTATTTCACACGTTTGTGCATCTTTCACCCAGGCGCAATTATTGCCCGGGCGCACTTTTTCGTCCGAACCGTATGTTTGTTGCTTGTACGCGTGTTTTTTTGCCCGGACGTGTTTTTTTTTCACCCGAACGTCAATTTTTCGCCCGGACGCACATATTTTTGCTCAAGCGTGTGTTTTTTTGCTCGGGCAAATGTTTTTTTACCCAGCGCTAGTTTTTCACCGGGTGCACGTTATTCACTAGAGAAAAAATTGCATTAGGGAGAAATACGTGCCCCTGCAAAAAACCGTGCGCCTGGGCGAAAATTAGCGCAATCAAGCGAAAATGCGCTCCTGGAGAAAATGCGCACCCGGGTTAAATGCACGCACCTGCACCAAAAATGCATGTCAGGGAGAAAATACGTTCCCTTACGAAAAAACGTGCGCCTGAACGAAAAACGTGCGGTCGGGCGAAAAATGTGTACCTCGGTGAAAAACAAGCGCACAACCCAAAAATTTTCAGCTCAGGCAAAAATTAGCACACCCGGCGAAAAACGATCGCCCCTGGCAAAAAATGCCCTCTTGGACGAAAAATGTGTGTCAGGACGAAAAATGCGCATCAGGACAAAAAATGTGCGCCCGCGTAAAAGCCAATGGCCTCATAAATTTCGTCGTTATGAACTTTGGAATTGAATTTTTAATTTCAATACCAATTCCAGAAATCCAATTCCGTGCAAACGAACAGACCCTTATAGTATTCACCCAATAAATAGAATTGGAGAATATTGTGAAATTTATCAATTTTGTTGTTCGTCTGTTAGATAATATTTAATCTAAGAATTATTATTTTTATCATGATTTATGAATAACGAAACATTCTCAAACATATATTATGAAATGCCTAAAATTCATTATTGTACAATTCATATTCGTCGAGGTGGGTCTTGACCCAGTTGCGAGCCTCCGTACGTCTGAATATGGACTGTTGACTTAAAGAGGCAAGGATACTAGAACCAAGCACAGAGAATCGAGAGCCCACCTATATTATGGCGAGCTCTCCAAAGGTTAGAGCTCGTACCCACCGTAAACGAGCTCGTTGTGTATTAGCTTACCTCGCCACGAGCTCGTTGTGTATTAGCTTACCTCGCCATGAGCTCTTCTCTCATCCTGATAAATATGACCCTCAAGGTGCATTTTGAGGCACGTTGTAGCCCCCCTCAATGTTCCCAAAAACCTTTGTGCCACGCCTGTGCCGAGCTCGACTGTGATTTTGAACGGGAAATTCCTATATACTTTAAGGAACATGACGGGACCTTGCTGAAGCTCGCGAACTTCTATTTACTTATAATCCAAAAAGATCTTGCCCCTCTTATCTCTTCCTAGTCTAAGTTCGCATGCCCTAACTGCTAGACAAGTAGCCTTTGGTACCTCTCGGTCCAAACCTTTTGTGAATTAGTATTTTCCCGCTTCTAACATTTTGGTGCGGTGAGCGTATACCATGATCAAAGGAAAAACCTCTATCGGAAGGTTCAATGTCGGGCGTGTAACGCCCCAAAACTCATTAAGGAATGGATATCATTTTAAGGCCTAGTTGTAGCCTGATTAGGTTCACACGGCCTGTAATACGGGCGTGTCCAGGGCTATGTCGTGCCTGAGGTCGACGAAATGCAGTCGACGATCCTCGGAGTCAAGCCAGGTCGGGCACACGGCCTGTGACACAGGCGTGTCAAGGGTCGTGTCCTTCTCTGTGTTATGTCGGGCTGTGTCGAGTGAGTTACACAGCCTGGGACACGGCGTGTCCAAAGGCGTGTCTGACACATGGCCTGTGACACGGGAGTGTAACATGGCTGTGTCCTGTTCGGGATGCGACAGTTTCAACGTCGATCTGGACACACGACCTATGACACGAGCGTGTCCATGGTTGACACGGGCGTGTCCCAAGCCGTGTTAGAGGCCGTGTCCTGTTCTGTGTTTACTGTATTACGACGAGTGTGCAACACAGCCTATAATACGGGCGTGTCATGTAACATCCCTCGAAAACTACACCCCATAGGAGTGGTTTTGTCATGACCAAGAAGACCTAGGAATATAGGTGAGATCATTATGGTTTGCAAATAGTACATTCATAAACCCTAGTTTAGGATGATCATGAGGCTTCACCATCACTCCAATACCCCACCATGACCTCACCAATCTATTGAAAGGCCCTAAGGGTCCATTGGAGTCAACCCAGGGTGGCCAAGTTGACCTAGGACCATCCAAGGCCTAAATTGGGCAAAGTGCCCTAACTAAGGGGCAAGTGACCTTCAGTGTGCAAAGTTAACCCTACAAAACTCTCCTAGACCTTCGGGAAGCCAAGAAGACACCAAGGACCCTTGGGGCCAACTCAAATGGTCATGTGAACCAAAGTCAACTCTAGCCCTAACTTGGTCAAAGTGCCCTTCTTAAGGATCAAGTGACCCCCCCCAGTGCCAATATAACCCTACCCAGCCCTACCTAGGCCCTAGTGGAGGCCAATGAGTCACCAAGAACCCATATGGGTAAACCCAAAAGCATCAAAAGAACCAAGGTCAACCCTATTCCAATTTAGGTCAACGTAGCCCAAATGGGCTAACCAAGCTCAAGCCCTCTTTCATTTGGGCTAACCAACTCTTAATTATGTGATGATATGAATTAGTGGACTGCAAATAGCCTAAAGGGTTGACCAAGTCAACCTTGATGACTAGGAGAGAGGAAACTTCATTTTCTCCCTTTAATGGAGGAGAGAGAAAATGAAGGGAGGGGCCATTCATGGCTAGGAAGGCCAAGAGCCCTCTACTCTTGCTGGAATCATCTCCCAAGTTAGTTAAGAGGAGGCCAAGGGTTTTCCCGGCCATGAAAGTGGCTAGGGGAGGAGAACCACCATGGACGAGCCAAGCTTTGAATGGGCATTAATGGCCATTAATGACTTGGCCTCTCCCCTCCCTAACCGAGGCTTTAAACACCATCAGTGGTCTGAGAGGAGTTTTCCCCACCATTTACCTGAAGAATTCAAGCCCTTCCACTGTTTAGTTACAAAACCCGAGCGGCGCCACCACCACCATGACGACCCGACGATCGATGCGACTCCAGACCACCATAAAGGTCCTCCTCCTCTCCTTACTCTGTGAGTAGATCTTAGGTTTCAGTTAGAATGAAGATCGAGCTCAATTGAGCCCGATCCAAGCTTTCAATTTCCTGGTTTTTCGAGAAATTTCCTCTTGTCGGGATTGCCGGAAAAGGCCCCTCTGGCGGCTGTGCCGCCGCCTGGCGATAGCCACCACCTCGACGGAGGTGGCGGTGGCGGTGGCCGGCCAGGGAGGTGGCCGGATGGCCGGGAATTAGGCCGGGAAGTGGCTCCAGGTTGGGAAGATCCTGGCCGTCAGTTGTAGGTAGAAGATGACCAGGAGCTACTGGATATACTTTAAGATTCGTGCTGAATAATATTTAAACTATAGGTTATATATTCATTTCATTTCATTTCTGTCACAGAATTTATATTTAATATTTTAATTTATTACAAATAACTAGGGTCACCTACAGAAAAAGTGGTAAACATAAAAGCTGTAGACCTAGGGGTGTACTTTATGTTAAAATTAGTTTGAACCAATTTGGGTGCCTGGTTTGACCAGGGCACTCATTTTGGTGGGGTCTATAGCTAGCGTTAGACAAAAACTAAAGTGAGTTCCCCCACTTCATCCCTTGTCCAAATGACCTAAAATTTGGACAGGGAGTCACCCTATACTATACCTAAGTCTTATCCAAATATGAGAATTTTTGGAGATAACTTTTCTATAGTTTTAGAAATTATTTAATAATCCTAGGGTAAATTAATTAGGAGACCTAATGACCTCCAAACCCTCCCAAATTTTGGTGAGTGGTCCTTAGGGTCATCATGAGATTATGTATAAATTTTCACCTCATTTACAGTTGATTTAGTTGGGAAATGAGTAAACCCTAGTTTTTCCCTAAAAAGGGTATTTATGTCAAAAGTGCACCTTGTGGGTTTGGGTGGCCAAAACACCTCAACAGAGGATCAAATTTGGGCAACTGGTTTGAAATGACATTTAACACCCTCATATGAGTTATGGGGTGGTTTGGGGTAGAATTGCCCTAGGACCCAATTCAAACCCTAAGTTTGGACCTTGAGGGTTTGAAAAGGGCATGAGGTGAAATGTCCTTGTATTGACTTGAAATTTGGTGGAGAGGACCATATGGTGGTTAAATTCCTCTGCTAGAAATATTAGTGGATTTAGAGATAGTCAAATCCCTCAAAACCCTAACCCTAGTTTAGGTCACAAATTTCATAAGGGTATGATGGGTTGTCAAAACTTTAATAAAAATTGTGATACTTGGGTAGTGTAGTCATAGAGTTAATATGAGTCTCTGGTAATTTTATTGGGAATATTGGAACAATATATTTAGTATCTCCTTTGTATTATATGGATTTGCCCTTGATAGTCTTTTGTTTATTATGATCTCACTGTTCATTGGAAAATTGTGAAAATTAGGCAGAGGAAGTTTTTTGTCATTATGCTCATACATGAGTTTTATTATAATTTTTAGATGCAAATTTTCAGTACTTATTTCACAACCTTTTAAATATGAAAATATGTTCAATATTAGTTTTAGAGTACAATGTTTTATAAAAAATTGTGAAGCTTGTTCAGTAGTGATATTAGGGAAGTATTCTCATAAGGAAATTTTATCATAATTTTTAGATGAATATATTCAGTAGTTATTTCATTGAATTATGGAAGAGGATTATCATTCTAAATTAAAGTTAGAATTCATTATTCACTGGAAAATTTGGGAACTTGGTCAGGAGTGTTTTTAGAGCATTTTAGTTATGCTTGAATTTTCTTATAGTTCTTGGATGCTTATTTACAGCACTTGCTTCTTTAGTTGTTAACTATGTGTTTATATATAAAATTTTGGATCAGAGGCTTAAACTGTGCAAAAAATTGAGAGACTTGAATTTACTATTAATTAGTTGCATAGTGTTCAACATAATTTTCTGAAGCATTTACATGATTATAAATGCCACTTCATGTTCAAATTGGGACATTCGGATTTTTAGGGAAAATAAATAAAATGTCAGATAAAATAGGAAAATTCCAAGTTTCTGAATTTAGGCTAATGTCATGATAGGACTCCATTAATTATCTTAGGGTATTTGGATGAGGATTTAGAGTACCTCCTATCATGCACGTCATATAGCATAAGGTGGTCTGCATTTAGTAAAACTGCGGAAATCATGTTAACATGGGGAATGGTCATAGGGAGATGGGATTGTGGTTTACTGATTTTAGTGAAGTGGATTGGAGTGTACCATTGGAAGTTGGGATGAGTAGGTTGTAGGGTTGTCTAAGATTAGGTGGTGCTCGGGATCGACGAAAGATCATCTTTCCTGTAGAGGGAGAGACATGGCCAAAACAGATTAGGGTTAGAACCAGTATAATACTAAAGGGATCGGGAATCGGGTATTAACAAATAACAATAAGTGCCTTGCGAAAGGAAGCTTTGTGCTTCAGCCCATCGTAGTTCCTAGTGCCCTCGAGAACCCTTCACGGGGTATGCCTTGGGCAGTCCTGGGCTAACCTAAACTGTAGGCAAAATAAACTGAAAGAGTAACTAGTATAACTAGGAATTTACTTTCACTCACCTTGATGTCTCGGGGTGTTTGGTTGGGTCACTCGGGTAGTAGGCTCGGTGGTTTTGGTGATGGGCAGGTTGGCTTGGCGAGCTTTGGCTCGGTTGTTGTTTGTGACAGACGGGATGGTTTGGGGAGCTTTGGCTCGGTAGCTGATACATAAGGTTACATGTGCATAAAGTATAAGGTGGTGGGTCTTCGATATTGGAGGTTCGATGCACCGACGCCAATACATCGACTCAGCAAGTGTGGTTTTGTACTTCGCCAAGTTAAGTCCGGTGGATTTGCCTACAAAGAGTACGCAGGAGCTCCTCTTAGTGCACCAGAGTCGAGGCGTATGATAGGTCTGACTGGTAGTGCTATTATCAATTTAGAGGTGGGCGAGGCCCAACCCACCGCTTTCGTTTGCCACCACGGAGGTATCCTGGGAGGTTCGGCTCCAGAAAGTGGGAACTAAAGGTCTGTGTGCATAGAGTCGAGTGGGTGTGTTGCACTTGAATGATTCACATCATAGCATACTTGCATGTCATAGCATAACCATTGCATTTAACCCTTGACACCTATTGTATAAATTGGTATGAGAATTTTTATACAATACGCCCTGCAAAACGACCCCTTGGTTTATAAGCTCGCGTGAGCGTGCTTATAAGTTAAGGTTTTTATTCTATAGCTATATATATGCTTTCTAGAAAACCGACACCCTATCGTATAAATTGTTATGATACTTTTTATACGATAGGAGTCTTGCAGAAAATCCCTTATCTTATGTGTTTTTATATAAGTTAAGGTTACTTATTTCTTGCTCAACTTTTCATACTTTTATTACTACCACATATACTTATAGAACTATTAGATTAGTTCCGCCGTCACCTGCCTCTTGTTTATTCTCCACCATCACTACCTCTCCTTTCCTTCTCCCCGCTCGGTGCCTAGGAGCCATGGGAGAAGGGGTCAGGGATGATAAAACTTAGTCTTTTAGACTAACGGTTTTCGAACCATAACATTTTAGGGGACCGTGGAGCCCAATATGGAGGAGCATCCCCGGAGGTTGGCACGCTTGGAGATGGGACAATCTAGCACCAGAGTTCAGACAGTTGGGACTGTGAGTCCTAATCTTTAGTAGATGTTTAGTTTTTGCTTCCGCGCTGAGTGATATGTAGTGAGGATATTGATTTATCGGGCATGAGCCCTATTTTCGGTACCTTTATTATTATTTTTGTGGACTCTCCCTTCGTGGAGATTATTTACTATATATGTGATTTCTGTGGACATGTCTTTTACTCTTTTGCTACTTTTCTGTGATCGTTTTGGCTGGCAGGATCGGCGCTTTGTGGTGATGACCTTCCCGAGCGTGAAGGTGTCACCGCAAAATGGCGGTTCTGGGCATAAGACCCCGTGGTTCTAAAAAGAAAAGGGGGGGGGGGCTTACAAGTGGTATCAGAGCAAACCTCGATCGAAAAGGTAGCAGTCCACAAACCCTGGGTCACCCCCACACGAGTTTAGTTTGGGGACAAACTAAGCAGCGGAAGTAGTGGTGTGCCCATATGGGGGATCACATGTAAATTGTCCACTTTTAATTAGGTTTGAGTCGATTACTTACAAATGACTTTTGTTACGCAGCCCCCGGCACAGCCTATACCACAGGGCGGAGTCCAGTAGACTCCGAATGTTGCACCACCTCCCCCGGTCCCCACTCCGTTCCTACAGTCGAAGATTGGGAAGACTCTGACAACCATACTGGAGGCTTTCAGGGCTCAGCAGGTTCCGGCTCCGTAGCTAAACCCGGGGGCCAATTGGTTGAGTATTTTTCGAGGACTTTCTCCCCCGTCTTACTTGGGGATAGAGTCGGCAGTTTGGACGGAGGAGTGGCTGAACATCATGTATGAGATGCTGACTGGGATGCGGTGACCTTGGGAGGAAAGGGTGCCTTTGGTGGTCTCTTGCTTGGAGTCCCATGCCAAGAGATGGTGGAAGACACTGCTGGACATGACGTTTGCTGATAGGGAGGTTGCAGAGATTGCTTGGGAGGAGTTCAGGGCCGCACTGTTGGAGCATTTTGTTTCGCAGTCGACCAAAGATGAGCTGGAAGACGGATTTCTACAGTTGAGGCAAGGCAACAAGACAGTGGTGGAGTACCACCGGGAGTTCAATCATCTAGCCCGGTTCGCAGACTCCTATCAGCTGGATGAGGCAGGATATACCAAGAGGTTTTACAAGGGCCTATGATAGGATTTGAGAGAGCCTCTGTTGTTCGTATCAGATGGGCCTATACCTCGGATATTGGAGATGGCAAAGAGGATTGAGGAAGATTGGCACACGACTCGAGGCCGGAAGAGACCAATGGAGGATCAGGGTAGGGGAGCTAGAAATGATTAGCGAAGGGGCCGCATTGCTGATGGGAGAGATGGGAGAAGAGCAGAGGACCAACCTCGTCAAGAGGTAAGACAGGAGCCGAGGCATCTGGTGGTTATGGCTCCTCAACCTCTCTAGATGCAGGAGATGCAGAGACCCGAGGGTATGGAATATCCCCGCCCGAGTGCTACAACTGTCGTCAGGTAGGGCATATCTGGAGAAACTGCCCCATGAGGGGGGCACCCCTACCAACACCACAGGATATCCCGCGTGCTCAGCTTTTTGGAGGCCGAGGACGTGGCCAAGGACATGGATACCAGGGTGGAGACCACAGGCAGGAGAGTGAGCAAGTTTATGCACTGGATTTGGCTCAACCACGGAACCCGGAGCAAGTGATCATAGGTACGCCAGTAAATTTTAAGTTCATTCTTTCCTAAAGGTTAGACTCATGGTATAGAATTGATAGACTAGGAAGGAAAAACCTTAAATAGATTCTAAGATATTTAACTACCCCAGGCATAGTCTTCGTCAACGGCAAGCCCGCTTATACACTGTTTGATATGGGTGCTTCGCACTCGTTCGTGTCGGAGGCCTTTGTGGAAGGACTAGAAGGCGTGGAACGATTTACTGCTTGATGAGGAGGGTGCGTCTACCCGATGGATCGGAGCTATTCACCTCCGCCCACTACAACATGGAGGCAGAGATCGGTGGAAAGGCATTCGGAGCACTAACGACAATCCTAAGGATGCCAGTCTTCGATTTGATCCTCTGCATGACATGGTTATAGTGGAACCATGCCTAGATTGACTGCTTGGCGAAGAGGGTCACCTTGAGGCATGGGGATTCCTATGTCATCATCGAAGGTATTACATTTACCACCCCTCTGTTATTGTCATCCGTACAGGCCGTCAAGGCCCACCTTCAGGGAGAAGAGGTATACCAGGTGCTGTTTGAGATGGCTGAGGCCAAAGAATCCATCTCAAGTATTCTAGTGGTGCGAGATTTTGCTGACGTATTTCCAGAGAAGCTGCCAGGGCTACCCCCGCACCGGGAGCAGGATTTTTCAGATATAGGTCTTGCCGGGGGCTAAGCCGGCATCAATAGCTCCTTACCGGATGGCCCCAAAGGAGTTGACGGAGTTTCGAAGTCAGCTGCATGAGCTAGTGGAAGCCAGATTTGTCCGACAAAGCTCTTCACAATGGGGAGCCCCGGTGCTGTTCGTCATGAAGAAGGATGAGACACTTAGATTATGCATCGACTACCGAGTACTGAAAAGACTGACAGTCCGGAATACCTATCCACTACAAAGGATAGATGATCTGTTTGACTAGCTGGAGGAGGCGCATTCATTTTCGAAACTGGATTTGAGGTCGGGCTACTACCAGCTGCGGATCTAGGAGGATATTCCAAAGACTGCCTTTAATAGCAGATATGGGTTGTTCGAGTTTACCGTGATGCCCTTCGGGCTCACGAATTTACCGTCGGCATTCATGAGCCTCATGAACCGGGTGTTCAAGGTTATCTGGATGTGTTCGTCATCATGTTTATTGACAACATCCTCATCTACTCGAGGACAGAGGAGGGGCATACACGACATCTGACACTGACTCTAGAGAGACTGCGGGAGCACCACCTTTATGTGAAGTTCAATATGTGCCAGTTCTGGTTGAAGGAGGTGGCCTTCCTAGTCCACATTATCAGTGGAGCCTGGTTGGCAGTGGACCCGGCAAAAATCCAGGCAGTTCGGGATTGGCCGCAGCTGAAGTCGGCCACATACGTGCGGAGTTTTCTAGGACTTGTCAGCTATTACCAGAAGTTCATGGAGGGATTCTCTCGAATTTGCCTCCCACTCACATCCCTGACAAGGAAGGATGTGCCTTTTGTCTGGACCCCGCAGTGCGATACGGCTATCCAGGAGCTGAAGGATCGATTCACCTTGGCTCTTATCCTTGCCCTTCCTTCGGGGAAAGATGGATTCCAGGTCTACACTGACGCTTCCTACCAGGGCATGGGTGCAATGCTGATGCAGAAAGGTCACGTGATTGCTTATGCTTCCCGCCAGCCGAAGAAGCATGAGCAGAACTACTTTATTCATGACTTAAAGATGGGAGCGGTAGTGTTTGCTCTGAAAGTCTGGCGACACTATCTGTACGGTGTCCACTGCGACATATACTTTAATCACAAAAAAATGAAGTACTTGGACACACAGAAGGAGTTGAATATCAGGCAAAGGAGATGGGTGGAGTTTTTAGCAGATTACTAGTACGAGATGCACTACCACCCAGGGAAGGCAAATGTGGTAGCCGATGCGCTAAGTCGGAGAGCCGCTACCTCCGGAGCAGAGCCCCAGATTATGTCCATGGAGCTAGTGCAAAGATTAGAAGATGCACATCACGCTGGTGTCGTTTGATGACCACGAGCTTTATGAGGAGTATGTTGGGTACATGGGAAAATGTGTTCCTGATTTAGAGAAGCCTCACTTAGTTCAATGATATACATCAAGGTGTATTTGATGTTATTTTAAGTTTGTATGTGCAAGTTAAGTATATGCTAATATGCAGGAAAAAGTTTCTAAGTCTATGTGTCGACACTTAAGAAAGCCTGTGTCGACACCTGGAAAAGCTGTGTCAACACCAGAAGCAATTGTGTCGACACACAGAATTTATTAGTCGACATCAACTGTGTCGACACAGGGAGGCAGTGTCGACACACAGATTTATTAGTCGACATCAACTGTGTCGACACCGGGAGGCAGTGTCGACACACAGATTTATTAGTCGACATCAACTGTGTCGACACCGGGAGGCAGTATCGACACACAGATTTATTAGTCGACATCAACCGTGTCGACACCGGGAGGCAGTATCGACACACAGAAGTATTAGTCGACATCAACTGTGTCGACAACTGGAGGAAGTGTCAACACACAGAATTCTTAGACTATATCAACTGTGTCGACACACAGGACTTGTGTCGACACACAACAAAGTTTTAAAAATGTTGATTACTGTGATGTGAAGAAGTGTCTGTGTCGACGCAAAGAAGCAGTGTCGACACACTCTATAGATGCAGTGTCAATAAGAAGTGTCGACACCAAAGGAGCTATGTCTACATCACCAAAGCTTGTGTCGACACATAATGACAATCAGTCTCGATGCTTTGCTGACAAAGACAAAGGTTCAAGAACTGACTGGAAACTTGACAGCTGTGTATTCCAATAAGTTTGCTGAAGCTGTCAGACTTGTCAGAAGTTGGTTAGAAATCAGATCAACCGGTTACCATGGATGAAGTCTATATATAGATGGATTCTGTCAAATCAACAAAAAACGTGAACAACAATAACAACAACACAAACAACTATTGAAGTATTGATCATTGATCAAGAAAGTGCACGACATACATGAGAAGATTTTCGTGAGAAGATCTAAGAAGACAATCTGAAGTGGCAATCTACTAAGAATTTATCTAAGGAGAATTCAAGCTAGAATTCTGAAGAAACTTCAGAAGTTCTGGAGATTGAGAGAGATCTTCAGCTGTTGAAGTAAAGGAGGAGACATCTACAAAGTCTCTTAAGAAGCAGATCTTGAACTAATCTGCTAAGAAAGATTCAGATCTATTCTGAAATCTAAGAAGGAAGCTGTCAGCAAGTCAACTTAAAAGGAAATCAATCCTACTGAGTTCAGATTCAAGAAGCTTTGAAGAAAGCTAAGAATAGGTTGATTTCAGCCATCAGTCTTATCAAGAAGCTGATCAATAAACATTTTATCCCTTCTCTCTCAATAAGGGTAAGAGTCCATCTAAAAACTTATCAAATTTTGTAGGATCTTTTCATAGATCTTAGTTATAAGCCTATATTATAAAGGCTGAGTGTAGGAGATATAAATCTTTGAGTGGTAGGGCTTTTGAGCCTGAGTGTAGGAGAAATTATTCTCTGAGTTGTAGGCCTTGTGGCAAGGCTGAGGTAGGGCTGTTAGCATGCGCTGTAGGAGTGCGGATATATTCTGAGTTGTAGGAACCTTTCAGGGTTCTGAGCTGTAAGATCTGTGGATTTCAGAAGAAGGAAGAAGTTAGGCCGAATCTAGCACACTGCTAGATAGGTGAAGGGGGAAAGTGGATGTACCCAGACCTTAGGGAACCACTATAAACCTATGTGCAATCTGTGATGTGTGTGTGACTGTGATTTCTGTGTTGTGATTGCTGTAGAATAGTTAGATTCTATTTTAAGATATGAAAAATTATTCTGCCTTAAGTAAAAAAAGAAAAGAACCTATTCACCCCCCCTCTAGGTGTTTGGTTTATCTTGAAATCAATTCTATCAGAGTATTTAGCCACGATGAGCACCACAGATGACATTCGAGACCGAGTTAGAGATGGACAGAGGCAGGATGCCAAGCTGGAGCCGATATTCCGGGCCTTGGAGGCAGGCACAACTGGAGATTACACACTGAAGGTTGGCTTGGTGTGCTTCAGAGGATGGGTTTATATACTAGAGGGAGGCTAGGTCCGGGAGGATATCATGACGGAGGCCCACTGCATCCGGTATTCGGTACACCAGGGAGTTACGAAGATGACTGCGGATCTGAATAAGACCATGTACTGGCCAGGTATGAAGAAGGATATCACCTACTTTGTGACCCACTGTGAGACATGCCAGATGGTGAAGGAGGAGTGCATGAATCCCGCAGGATTGCTGCAACCACTCCCAGTGCCGAAGTGGAAGTTTGATGATATCATGATGGACTTCATACATGGGTTTCCCCGATCGCGGACGGGGAATGATTCAATTTGGATGATCTTCGACCAGCTGACGAAAGTAGCCAGATTTATCCCAATTAGAAAGGATGACTCGCTTGGTGTGCTTGTTTGGAAGTTTGTGGAGCAGTTCGTCTGTTATTACGGCATACCCAGGACGATCGTATCAGATCGAGATGGACGGTTTACGTCTAGGGAGTGGCGATCAGTGCAGACTTACTTGGGCACTCGACTGATATTCAGTACAACTTTTCAACCCTAGACTGACGGGCAGACGGAATGCACCAATTGACCTTGGAAGATTTACTGTGACTATGTATTCTAGATTGCGGAGAGCCTTGGGAGAAGCTGTTGCCACTAGTCGAGTTCTCATATAATAGTAGCTACTAGTCCAGCATAGGGATTACTCCTTATGAGGCCCTATACAGACGAAGGTGTAGGAATCCGCTGTCATGGATACAGGACGAGGATCCGAAGGCTTTGGGCTCAGAGTTTTTTGAGGACACCGAGGCTCAGGTGAGGCTGATACGGGATAGGATGTTAGAGGCTCAGAGCAGATAAGCTAAGTATTACGATGCTCGACATCGTTAGGTGGAGTTTCAGGTGGGGGACCCCATATTCTTAAAGATTCGACCGATGCATGGAGTTTCATAGGTGCGGGGTTGGAAGAAGAAGCTCAGCCTGAGATATATGGGGCCTTATAGGATCCTAGAGCGGATCGGTCCCTTAGCTTACAGGCTGGAGCTGCCACCGTAGCTAGCGGGTATACACGACATGTTCCACGTATCCTCTCTTAGGAGGTCTCTACTACGCTCGAAGCAGTAGATTACGGCCATGGATGAGCCGGTAGCATCTGACCGGTCAGTTCACTTGGAGCCGGTCCGGATTGATGACAAGGGGATACGATTATTGTGCCGCAAGAAGATTCTGTTGGTCACGGTTAGGAGGAGAAAACTTGGGAGCCATAGGATCTGATGCAATAAAAGTACCCAGAGCTTTTCAGTCAGGTATCCCTCACAACCTCTCGAGATGTTATAATTTACTTTTCATACTGGAAACCCCGTAGGCCTAATTATAATTTCGAGGACGAAATTTTTTTGTTTATGTATTGTGATTTGTAATATCCCTCAGACAACTAGACCCTCTAGGAGTGGTTTTGTCATGACTAGGTCATGACAAAATCCTAGGAAGCCCAAGAAGACCAAGTGGAACTAGGAATATAGGTGATATCATTATGGTCTGCAAATAGTAGATTCTTAAACCCTAGTTTAGGATGATCATGAGGCTTCACCATGACTCCAAGACCCAACCATGACCTCACCAATCTATTGAAAGGCCCTAAGGGTCCATTGGAGTAAACCAAGGGTGGCCAAGTTGACCTAGGACCATCCTAGGCCTAAATTGGGCAAAGTGCCCTAACTAAGGGGCAAGTGACCTTCAGTGTGCAAATTTAAGCCTACACAACTCTTCCTAGACCTTAAGGGAAGCCAAGGGGACACCAAGGACCCCTTGGGGTCAACTCAAATGGTCATGTTGACTAAAGTCAACTCTAGCCCTAACTTGGTCAAAGTGCCCTTCCTAAGGGTCAAGTGACCCCCAAGAGCCAATATAACCCTACCCAGCTCTACTTAGGCCCTAGGGGAGGCCAATGGGTCACCAAGGATCCATAGGGGTTAACCCAAAAGGGTAAAAAGGACCAAAGTCAACCCTAGTCCAATTTAGGTCAACTTAGCCCAAATGGGCTAGCCCAAGCTCAAGCCCTCTTTCATTTGGGCTAACCAACTCTTAATTATGTGATGATATGAATTAGTGGACTGCAAATAGCCTAAAGTGGTTTACCAAGTCAGCCTTGATGACTAGGAGAGAGGAAACTTCATTTTCTCCCTTTAATGGAGGAGAAAGAAAATGAAGGGAGGGGCCATTCATGGCTAGGAAGGCCAAGAGCCCTCTCCTCTTGCTGGAATCATCTCCCCTGGTCAGTTAAGAGGAGGCCAAGGGTTTTCCCGGCCATGGCAGTGGCTAGGGGAGGAGAACCACCATGGCCGAGCCAAACTTTCAATGGCCATTAATGACTATTGATGACTTGACCTCTCCCCTCCCTAACTGAGGCTTTAAACACCATCAGTGGCCTGAGAGGAGTTTTCCCCACCATTTACCTAAAGAATTCGAGCCCTTCCACTATTTAGTTGCAGAAACCCGAGCAGCGCCACAACCACCATGACGACCCGACGATCGGCGCGACTCTAGACCACCACAAAGGTCCTCCTCCTCTCCTTACTCTGTGGATAGATCTTAGGTTTCAGTTAGAATGGAGATCGAGCTCAATTGAGCCCGATCCAAGATTTCAATTTCCTGGTTTTTCGGGAAATTTCCTCTTGTCGGGATCGCCAAAAAAGGCCCCTCCGGCGGCTGTGCCGCCGCTTGGTGATAGCCACCACCTCGACGGAGGTGGTGGTGGCGGTGGCCGACCAGGGAGGTGGCCGGATGGCCGGGAATTAGGCCGGGAAGTGGCTCCAGGTCAGGATGATCCTGGACGTAAGATGGAGGTAGACGATGACTAGGAGCCACTAGATATGCTTTAAGATTCATGCTGAATAATATTTAAACTATAGGTTATATATTCATTTCATTTCATTTCCGTCACAGAATTTGTATTTAATGTTTTAATTTATTAAAATTACCTACGCTCACTTACAGAAAAAGTGGTAAACATCAAAATTGTATCCCTAGGGGTGTACTTTATTTTAAAAAATTTTTTAACCAATTTAAGTGTCTGGTTTGACCAAGGCACTCATTTTAGTGGGGTCTATACCTAGGGTTAGACAGAAACTAAAGTGAGTGCCCCCACTTCATCCCTTGTCCAAATGACCTAAAATTTGGACCGGGAGTCACCCTAGACTATACCTAGGTCCTGTCTAAAAATGGGAATTTTTGGAGATAATATTTTATAGTTTTAGAAATTATTTAATAATCCTAGGGTAAATTAATTAGGAGACCTAATGACCTCCAAACCCTCCCAAATTTTGGTGAGTGGTCCTTAGGGTCATCCAGAGATTCTATATAAATTTCACCTCATTTAGAGTTGATTTAGTTGGGAAATGAGTAAACCCTAGTTTTGCCCTAAAGGGGTATTTAGGTCAAAAGTGCACCTTGTTGGTTTAAGTAGCCAAACCACCTCAACAGAGGCTGAAATTTGGGACACTGGTTTGACATGACATTTAACACCCATATATGGGTTATGGGGTGGTTTGGGGTAGAATTTCCCTAGGACCCAAGTTCAAATCCTAAGTTTGTACCTTGGGGGTTTGAGATGGGCATGGGGTCAAATGCCCTTGTATGGACTTGAAATTTAGTGGAGAGGACCCTATGGTGGTTAAAGCACTCTGGTGGAAATATTAGTGGGTTTAGAGATAGCCAAACCCCTCAAAACCCTAACCCTAGTTTAGGTCACAAATTTCATAAGGGTATGATGGGTTGTCAAAACTTTAAGAAAAATTATGAAACTTGGGTAGTGTAGTCATATGGTTAATATGAGCCTCTGGTAATTTTATTGGGAATATTGGAACAATATATTTAGTACCTCCTTTGTATTACATGGATTTTATCTTGATAGTCTTTTATTTATTATGATCTCACTGTCATTGGGAAATTGTGAAAATTGGGTAAAGGAAGTTTTTTATTATTATGCTCATATCTGATTTTTATTATAATTTTTAGATGCATATTTTTAGTACTTACTTCACAAATTTTTAAATATGCAAATATGTTCAGTATTAGTTTCAGAGCACAATGTTTGATAGAAAATTGTGAAGCTTGTTCAGTAGTGATATTAGGGCATTATGCTCATAAGGAAATTTTATCATAATTTGTAGATGAATATATTCAGTAGTTATTCATTGAATTATGGAAGATAATTATCATTCTAAATTAAAGTTAGAGTTCATTATTCACTGGAAAATTTGGGAACTTGGACATGAGTGTTTTAGGGCATTTTAGTTATGCTTAAATTTTCTTATAATTTTTGGAAGCTTATTTACAACACTTGCTTCTTTAGCTGTTAATTACGTGTTTATATTTAAAATTTTGGAGCAGAGGCTTAAACCTTACAAAAAATTGGGAGACTTGAATTTACTGTTAATTAGTTGCCTAGTGTTCATCATAATTTTGTGGAGCATTTTGCATGATTGTAAAGGCCACTTCATATTCAAATTGGGGCATTTGAATTTTTAGGGAAAATAAATAAAATGTCAGATAAAATAGGAAAATTCTAAGTTTCTGGATTTATGTTATAAATGTCACGATAGGCCTCCATTAATTATTTAGGGTGTTTGGATAAGGATTTAGAGTACCTTCTATCATGCACGTCATATAGCATAAGGTGGTCTACATTTAGTAAAAATGCGGAAATCGTGTTAATATGGGGAATGGTTGTAGGGAGATGAGATTGTGGTTTACTGATTTTAGTGAAGTGGATTGGAGTGTACCATTGGAAGTTCGGATGAGTAGGTTGTAGGGTTGTCTAAGATTAGGTGGTGCTCGGGATTTACGAAAGATAGTCTTTCCTGTGGAGGGAGAGACAGGGCCAAAACACATTAGGGTTAGAACTAGTGTAATACTAAAGGGATCGGGAATCAGGTATAAACTAATAATAATAAGTGCCTTGTGAAAGGGAGCTTTGGGCTTCAGCCCATCATAGTTCCTAGTGTCCTCGAGAACCCTTCACGGGGTATTCCTTGGGCAGTCCTGAGCTAACCTAAACTATAGGCAAAATAAACTGCAAGAGTAACTAGTATAACTACGAATTCACTTTCACTCACCTTGATGTCTCGGGGTGTTAGGTTGGGTCACTCGGGCAGAAGGCTCGGTGGTTTTGGTGATGGGCAGGTTGGCTTGGCGAGCTTTGGCTCGGTTATTGTTGGTGACGGACGGGATGGTCCAGAAAGCTTTGGCTCGGTAGTTAATACATAAGGTTGAATGTGCATAAAGTATAAGGTGGTAGGTCTTCGGTATTGGAGGGTCTATGAACCGACGCCAATACGTTGACTCAGCAAGTGTGGTTTTTCACTTCGCCAAGTTAAGTCCGGTGGATTTGCCGACAAAGAGTACGCAGGAGCTCTGCTTAGTGCACCAGCATCGAGGCGTACGATAGGTCTGACTGGTAGTGTTATTACCGGTTTAGAGGCGGGCGAGGCCTAACCCACCACTTCCGTTTGCCACCACGGAGGTATCCTGGGAGGTTCGGCTCCAGAAAGAGGGAACTAAAGGTCTGTGTGCACAGAGTTGAGTGGGTGTGTTGCACTTACTTGATTCACATCATAGCATAATTGCATGTCATAGCATAACCATTGTATTTAACCCTTGACACCTATTGTTTAAATTGGTATGGGAATTTTTATACAATAGGCCCTGCAAAACGTCCCCTTGGTTTATAAGCTCGCGTAAGCGTGCTTATAAGTTAAGGTTTTTATTCTGTAGCTATATACATGCTTGCTAGAAAACCGACATCTAATCATATAAATTGATATGAGACTTTTTATACGATAGGAGCCTTACAGAAGATCCCTTATCTTATGTGTTTTCATATAAGTTAAGGTTACTTATTTCTTGCTCAGTTTTTCATACTTTTATTACTGCCACATATACTTATAGAACTGTTAGATTAGTTCCGTCATCACTTGCCTCGTATTTATTCTCCACCATCACTACCTCTCCTATCCTTCTCCCCGCTCGGTGCCTAGGAGCCATGAGGGAAGGGGTCGGGGATGATAGGACTTAGTCTTTTAGACTAGCAGTTTTCGAACCACATCATTTTAGGGGACCGTGTAGCCTAGCATGGAGGAGCAGCTCCAGAGGTCGGCACGCTTGGAGATGGGGCAGTCTAGCACTGAAGTTCAGACAGGTGGGGCTGTGAGTCCCGATCGTTAGTATATGTTTTTTTTGCTTCCGCGCTGAGTGATATATAGTGAGGATATTGATGTACCGGGCATGAGCCCTATTTTCAGTACCTTTATTATTATTTCTATGGACTCTCTCTTCATTGAGATCATTTACTGTATATGTGATTTCTGTGGACATGACTTTTACTTTTTTGCTACTTTTCTGTGATCGTTTAGGCCGGCAGGATCAACGCTTTGTAGTGACGACCTTCCTGGGCGTGAAGGTATCACCGCAAAATGGCGGTTCTAGGCCTAAGACCCCGTGGTTATAAAAAGAAAAAAAGGGGGTCTTACATGTCACAAGCCGTGTTCGGCCTAGAAAGTTATTTTCAGGGCGAATCGTGGCCGTTCATTTCCTTCAAATAGGATCCGACGGCTCAGCCTTTCCCCTGCTGGTATATGGCCGGGAGATTAGGGTTTAACCCTCATTTCTTTTAACCCATTCTCTTTCTAAAGGGTTAGAGAGAGGGGAGAGCAAGGAAGAAGGTGTAGGAGGAATCCGTCCACCGATGGAGCTTTAGAGCCCCGATTATCGAGCTGAGTGCAGATCTTTGGAGGCGAGGCCGTTGCGGTGCTTTTTCATCCGTCAAGATCTCCATGGCGCCAAAGAGAACCACAAGGGTAACGATTCTCTTCTTGGACATGTGAAGTCCTCTTCCTTTTGCATAGGAAACTCCCTCCCGCGAGTGAGCGATGAGTGCGAGGTATTCCTTTGGGTGGACATGAATAGTCCCCGTTATTTTTCATATAGAGTCCGAAATCAAAGTACGGACATAAGCATAGTGTGTGAAGCCTACCTGGACAAGTTGGTCCGGATCAGTGATGTTTTCATTATGCTTATAGTGTCGGAGAAGACTCCGTGCCATTTGCTTTTCAGGTGTTCTACGTGGTAGATTACAATAAGGAGCCTTGGGGACTAACCCCAAGTTGTACCTGGAAAATTGGGCAGAAGTATGATTCTGCCATCTTGGTGGCTTGGGAGCCAACTTGCACATAACTAAGTTATGTAAAATTTGTGTGATCGATTTGGGACTCGGGGAAGCTTGACCCGCGCCTATGGCTTAAATTGACGTAGCGGTGTGAGCAATGGGTTAGGTGGAACTGTACGCGCTTTATGTGGTTCGGTTAAAGTGACCTAAGGTACGTGGTACTTATCGTTGGCATAGATGGAGGGTCTTAATCTTAGGCTGGAAAGACTATAATGCTCACGAGGTTTGCTGTCCTAGGGGCGGTGGTGAGACAGCGAAGTTCACTTGGTTCACCGAGAATGTGCCCTGAGAGTACGGGGTATGCGGCCGTGTTTGCCTACACCTGTGGTGAAGTGTGCTAGTTTGTGATTTCACTATATTGTTTGGCTATGCTACTAAACCTCAGGGAAGGAGCACCGCCACCCCAAATTCGGGGTGGGGTCGTTATAATTTGGTCAGCTCTAGCTGACCGTTGCTTTTGTTTGCAACCGCTGCGGTGGAATGTTGATTGCAGGTGTTGCTGAGCCTAGTGGCAAATAGCGGGCTGAAGCCCTTGTTGTTGAGCCGGCCCTTGAAGGCCAATGCGAACGTTTACTTTTATACTTATGTGTGACCGGCCCGTGTGTCGATGTTTGGAAGACACTTATTATTTAAAATAAACTCTTGTAAGGCCATAAGGCCAAGTACTTTGTGTATTTGTACGCTCATTCCTACTTTGGATTTTTAGTAGACATTCATGCTGTAGCTTGGGTTCTTTTCTTTGCAATATTTAAAATGCTTCTGCTAGAATGTGCTCTATATAGGACATGTGTTATTGGAAGGATGTTTTCATTTAGTAACCCTTTGGTCTTTCTGTGGTATATGGCATCAGGCCCCGACCGGACCTACTGCTATATGTCATGTGACAGATAGGGGTGTTATAATTTGGTATCAGACTACCGGTTTCGGTCATGCTTAAATGAATTCGCGGACGAATTCTTTTAAGGGGTGGTGAGCACATGTATGTGCGTCATTGTTATAACATAAAAAGAACCCATGAATGTCCACTTAAGAATGAAAATACACATGTTTGAGGAACCTGCGTGTTCCTATAATTGCTTTTTGCAATTTTGTTCGGTCACTTAATGGTGTTTTGTACGTTTATAGGTGACCAGGAGTGGTGCAGGGCCTTCAAAACACCCGCATTCTGAGGCAAGTAGCGCACCGAATGATGTGCCTACAACCCTTCCTTCAACAAAAACTATAAGACTGATGGCTAAAGCGGTGTTTGCAATGATAAATGCCCAGCCAGCAAGGCAGGTGCAACACCCAGCCTCTGCGGTGGAGCAGGTACCACTTCAAGCGGCAGAACCTAGAAGGGTTGAACAAGTGGTGGTAGAGCCGTTGATACCTAGAAGAGCGACCTAAAAGCAGCTCAAACATGTTATGGGCTTTAACCCTCTGGTGTTCTCGGGGACTGGAACCTTATCCCAAGCTGAGGATTGGCTCTTCCGAGTAAAGAGAGTATTGACAGCTAAGAAAATGGAGGAGTGGTAGAAGACCACCAAAGCCACTTTCCTGTTGGATGGAGAGGCAAGGTTGTGGTGGGAAGGTTTGGAGCTACATCACTTGGGTGGAAGGCAACTCACGGACGTCTCGATGGAGGAATTTTCGAGACTATTCTTGGCAAGGTACCTTCCCTCAGCTCAAAGGATCGCTATGGAGAATGAGTTCCAAAGACTAGTGTAGGGAGATAGTAGCGTGGACGAGTACCTCCACGAATTTACATGGTTGGGTCGGCATGCTAACTCTACGTTTACTGATGAGGAGCGTAAGACAAACTAGTTTTATGAAGGTCTGCAGGATGACCTAAGGCTACTACTCTTGGGGTCTATAACGCAGGGCTTCCTAACCCTGGTCAATACGTCCCGATCATTGGAAAAAGATATAAAGAGAGTACAAGCGAAGAGGGACTCTAGTACAAAGAATACAGAGTTCAAGGTGCTGACTTCCTCAAAGTCTGGGTTTCTTAAGTTTTATAATAAGTCTAGGAATTCGGGTCCAACCCCTTCTTATGGTGCATCTGGGGCGACTACAAACCGAACCCCGGGCGCATGCTATAACTGTGGGAAGCCGGGACACTTTCCCCGTGATTGCTGGAACGGACGTCCAAAGTCCGAGAGGAATCCTGGGGCAACCTATGAGGAGAAGGGCAAGGTGGTGTAGTCCGCATCATACGATGCTCCAGCCCAACCTAGAGTTTATAACCTTGGCCATCAAGAGACCATAAAGTTAGTTGATGTGGTGACATGTACGGTTTAAATTTATAGCAGTTTAGCTTTAAATACTTGTTACCTTGTGCATATTAGCTTATTACTGCTTGTGCTAGTTTTTGTTTTGATTTTCGATAATCCGGCGAGAGCACTGTTCGATACGGGAGCTTCACACTCCTTTTTGTCCGAAGGATTTGTATTGCGCATCGGACTACCTTCTTCGATGGCAAAGGACAAATTGGATGTGTTGTTGCCTAATGGGTGCTCAATGCGCGCGGATAGAGTTTGTTGCATAAAGATATGGATTGGGAGTTAGGAGTTCGACTTGTAAGCGTCGTTACTACCGTTAGTGGCATTCGACATGATATTTGGTATGGAATGGCTCTCGGAGCAGCAGACATACATTGATTGCAACCGCAAGGAGGTCAAATTGGGGACTGATCGTGAGACGACATTTGCAGGCTTGAAAGGGTCGAGCAAGACTTTGATGTCTGCTCTTCAGGTGGTTAAGGCAGTTCATGCTGGTGCAGAGCTGTTCTTCACACTAGTGGAGGCTTTGAAGCCTAAGCCTAGTTCGGACAGTATCCCGATTGTATCCGAGTATCCTAACGTGTTCCCTGGCGATCTCCCTAGAGCCCCACCTCAGCGAGATATTGACATCTCTATTGAGCTAGTGTCAGGTGCCAAACCCATGTCACGCTCTCCGTATCGATTAGCGCCGCCTAAGGAGATGGCAGAACTGAAAGTTCAATTTCAAGAGCTGTTAGAACAGGGCTATGCGCGTCCAAGTTCGTCGCCTTAGAGCGCACTGGTCCTCTTTGTTAAGAAGAAGGATGAAAGCTTGCGACTCTATATTGATTACAGAGAGCTGAATAAGTTAATGAATAAGAATAAGTATTCGATCCCAAAGATTGATGATCTGTTTGATCAGTTAGTTGGGTCATCGGTGTACTCAAATTGGATCTTAAGTCCAGATATTATCAGTTGAGGATAAGAGAAGGTGACATCCCCAAGACAGCTTTCAACACGCGATATGGGCATTATGAGTTCACCATCATGCCGTTTGGGCTGACTAATGTGCCATTCGTGTTTATGGATATGATGAACAGAACGTTCAGAGAGTATCTAGACAACTTCGTGATAGTCTTTATCGACGATATATTAGTGTACTCGCAATGTGAGGAGGATCACTTTAAGCATCTGCATTTCGTGTTAGAGATGCCGAGGAGGAACCAACTATATGCCAAGTTCTCCAAATGCGAGTTTTGGTTATTCTCGGTAGTGTTCCTTGGTCACATAGTTAGTGGAGAGGGAATTGCAGTGATCCGGCTAAGATAGTTGCTATACGGGAGTGGTCTGTATTGTCTTCGGTAATGGAAGTCCGAAGTTTTTTGGGACTTGTCGGCTACTACAGGCGCTTTGCAGAGAACTTCTAGCGGATAGCTGTTTGAGTTGGTGACCAGGCGGTCTGGCGGTCTATCTTGGCGGGTTGAAGACCGCGCAGTCTGGCGGTTTCCCTTCAACGGTTTGGTTGCTGGGCTCTTGCTGTCTGGAGTCAGAGCGGTCTAGCGGTTTGTCGCAGGTGACTTGGAGACCGGGAGTTATAGTGGTCTCCTATGGAGACCTCTCTCTCTCTGGTGGTAGCCGAGCGGTTAGCTCTTCTCGTATAACTGTGTGGCTTGTGCGGGTTGTTTTTTGTATAGTCGCTTAGTTCTGTAATTTTTTAGTCCCATATCTCTAATTTGTATTCTCTCACTTCTCCTCCATTCTATAAAAGGGAGGCCATACCTTTATAATAGACACATTTTTTGGATAATAAAATTTCTCTTAATCCACTTCTAGTTTGTTCTTGTTCGTTTCTAACATGGTATCAGGGGACTCGATATTTTCCGCCTGATTCGGTTCCTCTTTCTGTCCGCGCGGCTTATTCCTCTCTGACTGTCTGTTCACGCGGTCTCTTTTCTCTTCTTCTTATCACCGTCCTCTATGTGCGCGACCTCTTTGTGCAACCTCTGTTCTGCTCGCGCGTCCTGTTCGTTTTCCCGCAGACTCCTTTCTATTCGTGTGGTCTTCTCTTCCTTCTGTTCGCACAGACTGCTTTCTAGCCGCTTGACTTCTTTCCCTCTACTTGGTTCTGTGGCTTGATCGTGGTTTTCTTGCCACTGGTGTCTAACATCGTGACCGCTGCAGCTCTCTTTCTCCTAGCCGCTTCATTTTCTCCCTGTTTGTGCGGCTTGTCTCCTAACTGTGCGGCTTCCTTGTTTTTCTCCTATGTCTCTTTCTGATGCTTCTACTGCCACCACTCCTGTCACCAATCCGCCTCCGCCTCTTCCTCCTACTCCTTCCGGGAACCTTGTCACCATTTCCAAGCTTGTCGGCTCCAACTACTCGGATTGGAGTGTCTCCTTCACCTTTCCCCTTCGCTCGCAACGCAAACACCACCATCTCGTTGATGACCCTCCTCCTCCCACTTCCCCTCTGTTTGATCACTGTGATGCGAGCGACGCATTTGTGCGTACTTGGCTCGCTAACAACCTATCCAATGAATGCCTTCCCTTCATCCGTCATGATAAAATGGTCAAGGCAACTTGGCTTTATCTTGCTGCTCTGTACTCCAAGGGTGCTCAGACGTCCCGCATATATACGTTGTATGCGGACCTCTTTGCCCATCCTACCTTGTCTCCTGCTGCTGCCTACCAACAGGTTCAGGCTCTCAGGGCTGAGATTCTTCAGAATCTCCCCTTTTTTGCGAATTTGGCTCAACAACACATGCACTTCTAGGAGCTTCTGGTTGTATGTTATCTTCTGCGGCTTCCTGATACTTATGATATGTTCCTCATGCAAATTCTGGGTGAGGCGGAATCTCCTACCTTAGGTGCCAGCCCGCATTGCCGCTGTCACCTCTCTCCTTCAGCGCCCTCTTCTGCTCGCTCCTCCTCCAATGGACAACTATGCTAACCAAACTCAGTGGAGTGGCTCTAGTAGCCGAAGTCACCAGTCCGGCAGACGTGCTCCTTCCCTCTACCTTTGCTCTCACTGTGGCCGCACCGTACATACTATGGATCGCTGCTGGATGAAGCATCCCCATCTTCGCCCCTCGGGTGACTCTTCCGCCACCTCTTCCAAGCCGTCTGCCTCGTGGTCACATCATCAGGTAGTGCCCACATGGTGACTCAAGGTAAATGACTTATCGACTCTGGTACTACTAATCATATGACGAACAATCCTCAGTGCTTCTCTCTCCTCGAACAGCATGATCGAGTGCCCCCGGTCCTCATTGCAGACAGTTCTCCCTCCTCAGTTCATGGGTTAGGAGTGGTTCATGTTACTCCGTCTCTTCGCATAGCGGACACTCTCTATGTGCCTAAGTTTCCGTGCAATTTATTATCGGTTACCTTTTTATGCAAGCAGCTTCAGTGCTCTGTGATGTTTACTCCGACTTCTTGTTCTTTTCAGGATCTGAGCTCCCAATAGACGATTACTACTGGGACTGAGAGCGGCGACCTCTACTTCCTCGACAACATTTTTGCCTTGTCCGCCTTTTCCTCTTCTTGTACGGATCTTCTCCAGTGGCATCTCCACCTCAGTCATCCTCCTCCATGGCTTCTACGTCATCTTCTGCCCCACCTCCCTCCTTCCAGTACTCCTCTCAACTGCGATGCTTGTCAGCTTGGCAAGCATCACCGTTCCTCCTTCCCGCTGAAGCAAGGTCAGGGTTCTACTCGTCCATTTGATCTAGTCCACTCCGATGTCTGGGGACCTGCTCCTACCCTCACCATTGGTCAGGTGAAAGAATTAGTTTCAAGATACACTTAAACACCTAGAGGGGGGGGGGGGTGAATAGGTTCAATTCTTATTTTATTCAGGCAGATAAATTTATATCACAATTAGAAAACCTATGCTACAACTATCAAATCACAGATTAAAACAAACACAGCCAACACAGCATACACACAGATTTATAGCGGTTCCCCAAGAGATGGGTACATCCACTTTCCCCCTTCGCCTATCTAGCAGTATACTAGATTCGGCCTAATTCCCTTCTTTCTTCTCAGATCTCCAGATCTTACAACTCAGAACCCTGAATGGTTCCTATAGCTCAGAGTTTAGCAAGTCCTACAACTCAGATTCTTTCAGAGATTACTACCTCAGAGTGAGTCCACACTCCTACACTCAGGCTAGCAAGCCCTACCTCAACCCTTAAAACTAGGCCTATAACTCATATTTCAAAAATCCTACCTCAGATCTATAAAAGATCTTACAAAATTTGATTGAGAGAATGATTATTTCTTCACCCAAGAGAAAGATGAATAGATGAAGACTTCTTGATCAGTTTTGGAATGAACTGACTCCTTAGGATCCAACCTGTCTTAACTTCTTCAAAGCTTCTTGAATCTGAACAAAGTAAGGTTGATCTTTCTTGAAAAGTTGGAATCGATCCACAATCCAGCTCTCCTCTTCTTTCAGATGTAACTCTGAATTCTTCTTGCAGACTTGTTCAGGACCTGCCTTCTCTTTAACAGAGAATTGTTGATTTCAGGATGAAATAGCTACTCTGTTCTTCTCTTCTTTTTTTGATAGAACAGGTCTTTATATAGATCCCATCCGAGGTTACTGGCTGATCCGATTTATATCTACCTTCTGACAGATGTGACAGCTTTGTCAATTATGATAGCTGTCAAGTCTTCACTCCTGACATCTGAAACTTTGTCACTTTTATTTTAGCAGAAAGTGTCGAGACAAAACTTCATATGTGTCTACACAAATGGAACATGTGTCGACATAATTCTTGATAATGTTGACATAGCTCATAGAATGACGACACAACTCTTCTTTATTTTCTCGACACAACTTCTGAAGAATGTGTTGACACAAGTCCTGTGTGTCGACACAATCTGCTATAGACTAAAATACTGTGTGTCGACATAAGTCCTCTGTGTCGACACAATTGCTATAGACTGAATTTCTGTGTGTCTACATAAGTCTTGTGTGTTGACACAATTGCTGTAGACTGAATTTTTATGTGTCGACACAAGTCCTATGTGTCGACACAATTGCTGTAGACTGAATTTTTGTGTGTCGACACAATTCTTGTGTGTCGACACAATTCTATAGACTGAATTTCTGTGTGTCGACACAAGTCCTGTGTGTCGACACAATCTGGCTCCTGGTGTCAACACATTTCCTTCACAAGTGTCGATATATGTACTTAGAATATTTTTCTGCATTTCTTTATCCTGCACATTGAAACTCAACATCTCATCAAATACATAATGATGTATATCATTGAGTTAAGTGAGGCTTCTCCAAATCAGGTTCACAGTTTCCAATGTACCCAACAATCTCCCCATATTTGGAGAAGTCATAACCCTTAGTCAATGATATACACCACTTATAATAAAATATTGATTAAGATGTAAACAGTCATTTCAAAGACAATGTTAACCATAAGCAGACATAACATGTAACAATATTATCAAAATATGTTATAATATAGTAATCATGCATCATATAAACTTAAGTATACAATATCAACACATGGCTAAACCAAGGAATTCATTTATATATGTTCAGCAATTCAGAATAATAAAGATTTAGTCCAAAACTATTATATAGACCTAAACTCAGTCAATCTAACCCTAGGATTGATCAAGTTCCTTAATGACAATTCCTTTGCCAGACTGAATCCTAGCTTGTACTGAAGCTCCAGTGTCCTCCCAGCCAGCTCCTTCCCTTTAATATCCTTCTTCTTGAGCTCTTCAACCTTGATCCTTTGCCTTTCAAAGTAATGAAACGGCTTTGGGAAATACTTGCTAGGCTCCATAGAGTTAGCAGGTATCTTCCCAGCTCTAAGGTCTCTTCTGAACTAGTATATAACATCTTGCCGCTCTTAATATTTTCTCCATTCCTATTCAGAATACCACTTGCTTCTATCATGCATATTCTCTTTAATAGCATGCCAAGAAGTCAGAATTATATTCCTGGAGATTGGACTCCATTGTTCAAAATCAGGCTTTAATTCTGCCTGATCTCTGAACCTCTTCTTAAATAGCTGAGCTTCTCTCTGAGCATCCCTTACACTTTGTGCTTCTCTTTCTTTTTGTAATGCAGCTGTAGACATTTCTATCTCTTCAATAATAACATTCTGTGCCTCCATTGGAGGACTATATATGTGTTGTACTGCATGCTGAATTCCTTCAAAGTCTTGAGGTGGATAAATGACTTAGGCTACTTCCTGCTGAACCCCTTCAATGTAAGCAGGTTGAATTCCTGATTCTGCAGTGTTGTCATCATCAAAAAGGGGTGGATAACCAAGAGTTGCTCTGATGGTATTGGTTATCCATTTAGCATGATCTGAGCTTGCTTTGACTAATACTCTCTCCCCCTTTATGACTTCTCTTTCTATATGGTCTCTTAGATCATCTTTCTGAAATCTTACCAAACTAGCTAGATAATTTGTTCCTTCTATATAGTAGGCTTTGAACTTCTGTATTTGATCATAGATTGTCTTTTGAGATGCCTAGATGGCAGTTTGGACAGCAGTTAAATTCTCTTTGATTTGTTTGTCAAAATCAGACTTAACTGTAACTAATTATTCCTTGATAACAGTTGCTTTACTCCCGAGATCTGTTAGAATAGTATTATATGATTCTTTAAGATTTTCATTCATTCTGAGTTGATTTTCCAGGACATAACCTTGTTTAACTGCACTGTCCTCTATTTCAGTCTTGACCTCCTGTTGTTGCTTGGCCAAGTAGACTATATCATTACCTTCCTTTTGGAAGCAATCTATCATTTCCTTCTTGTGCAAGTTTACTTCAAACCTAATGGATTTGATATCCTGGGCCAAGTGAAATTGCAGATCTTTAGTGTTCTCATCCACATATTTTTCAAGAGCAACTCTTTGCTCATCCAATTTCAATTGCAGTTGCACCAAAAGTGAACTGAAGTCTACTACAGGAGCTGGTGTTTGTGGGGGCAGTCTTCAAGGCTTTCTTATATCCTGAGCTCGTCCTCCTGAGCTCCACAAGTTTCCTTTTCATTTCCCTGGAGGCTTCTTCATCTTCAGAGGAATAAGATGAACTAGCTTTGCCCACTATTTCTTTTCGACTAGAGGTAATGATTGGCATCTCCCCCTCAGTTCTTGGCATCTCCCCCTCAGTTCTTGCTCCTTGTAAGTCAGGAAATAACTCTTCTAGTGTTACCTCTTGTTGCATCTGAACTGGAGGAATAACTTTCTCATTCTCAACAGATGGATCCCCCTGGAAATCAAAGTGTTCTTCCATGGTTATTTCATTCTCAAGAACTTTGTCTTGGTTATGTTGATCAATAACATTCATGAGCACGTCCTGTACTTCATTCACAGATCCTTTGACAGCTTGATTTATGTCCTGTACCACCTCCATTATTAATAGATTGGCTATTTCACTGCCCAATTCAGCTGTTTGGACATCTGTAGTTTGCTCATTATCTCCCTTTGAAGTTGATAGCACTTGTTGATCTGGAACTCGAATATTCTCCTCCTGGAACTGATCCACAGAGATGTTACTTGCAGGAATGTGCTCCCCTTACAACTTACCATCAGTGCCAGTTTCTAGAGTAGGAGATTTTCTTATGCTTTCTGGTCCATCTTCATCTGAGCTGAAGATAACTTCCTCCTTAGAATCACTGGAATATTCAGCTGTCTTGGTTGGAGTTTTCTTCTTCTGAACCATTTTCATGAGTTTCTGAGGTGTAGAGACATCCTTGGTCAACACTCTGTCCCACCTGGATAGTATTCTTAAGTCCATTCTCTTCATATGATTTATCTTAGTACCAGACTTCTGGCTTAGTGTTTCTAGAATACAAGTAGCTAGATAGAGGCTAAGTAATCTACCCAGATTGAGCTTCTTAATCCCTTCCTTAATTTTCTCAAACATAACTGCAGCCCAGTCAGTCTTTATATTGAATATATTCTGGTCATAAGACTGAAATTATAGGCTGAGATCCTATCATGTCCTCCAGGTTTACACAAAATTACCTTTCCCAGAATTTCTGAGAGGAATTTCCCTTGGGTGTTCATTCCCTTCCAAATTATTGCTACACCAATCTTGGTAGATGGAGATAAGCCACACCAGGTTAGTGCACTAGCTGTCATCGAAGAATCTAGCTCATCTTCTTGTTTGATTTTGGGAAGATGAAAGATTTTCCTTAGACGTTTGATTGTGACCTTGACTTTTCGACCCTGAACTGTGGATTTGATTTTCGTGCCAATTGAGTCTAGAGAAGCATTCGAGTAGAACTCAAGAACTTCTTTCTTCCATATTCTGGTTGGTTCTGACACCAGATATTCTAATCCAGCCTTTGTGATTAGATTAATTACCTCCTTGATTTCCTGATTCGCATCATCAAAAGCTTGTCGAACCAGCTCATAACCCTCGTTGATGTTCTCTTCCATCTTTGGCGGCATTGTTGTTTGTTTTAAATCATACAATCGACAGGATTTTGCTTTCTCCTATTTATAGGATTCTTAGGAAAAAGAAGACCAAAAGACGCGCCTAAACTTAGAATCTTATATGTTGACACTTAGTTACTAGTGTCGACACAGACTACTTAGGTCACGACTGAGAATCTAAAGTCTCGACAGCACTGTGTCGACACAGACTTTTTGTATCGACACAAGACTTTATAGCGGTGTCGACACAGAGTTTTCTTTTGTCGACACAACTAGTTTATAGTGTTGACACACGCCTTATTGTGTCGACACAGATTTTATAACTTAGCCAAAATTTACAGATTTTCTAGAAACCTAGAAATTCTACCTACCTTTTGATTTTCTAGATCTATCAAATTATTCTAGGTTCAACATACCTAATTCAATTTTAAAGCAATTTAATTTAGTTTCATTTAGAGGTTTGGTAAATATGTCAGTAATTTGATTATCAGTGTTGACAAATTCTAAACTTATGTCTTCTTTTTCAACATGATCTCTAATGAAATAAAACTTGATTTCTATGTACTTAGTTCTGCTATGTGAAATAGGATTTCTAGCAATAGATATGGCACTGGTAGAATCATAATATAATAGAATTCTACTTACCTTGATGTCATAGTCTTCAAGTTGATGTTGTATCCAAAATAGTTGAGCACAACAACTGTCTGCAGCTACATATTCTGACTCAGCAGTGGATATAGCCACACTTGTCTGCTTTTTGCTGCTCCATGACACCAATCTTCCACCAAAGAACTAACTTGTGCCTGTGGTGCTTTTCCTATCTTTTTTGCAGCCTGCAAAGTCTGTATCTGAATAAACTGTTAGCAAAAAATCTCTATTCTTAGGGTACCAAAGGCCAAGATTTGGTGTGCCCTTAAGATATCTCAAAATTCTTTTGACAACAGAATAATGAGATTCTTTTGGGCAAGCTTGATACCTAGCACAGACATATGTAGCATACATGATGTCTGGTCTACTAGCAGTCAAGTAAAGAAGGGAGCCAATTATCTCTCTATACAAAGACTCATCTACAGGATTTCCTGCCTCATCTTTGCCTATTGGCATACTTGACCCCATTGGAGTTCTCATGGTGGAGGTTGACTCCAAGCCATATTTCTTAATTAACTCCTTGGTGCACTTAGATTGGGATATGGACAAGCCATCATCAGTCTGTCTAACTTGGAGTCCTAAGAAGAATTTTAGCTCACCCATGCTGCTCATCTCTAACTTCCCTTGCATAAGTTTGGCAAACTTTCTACAAAGGTTGTTTTCAGTTGATCCAAAGATAATGTCATCAACATATATCTGGACTAGGATGATCTTGCTTTTTGATTCCCTTAGGAAATAAGTTTTGTCTATTTTCCCCCTTGAGAATTTGTTCTCAATGAGGAAAGTAGACAGAGTTTCATACCAAGCCCTAGGGGCTTGTTTCAATCCATATAGAGCTTTCTTAATCCTATAAATATAGTTAGAATAAAGAGGATCTACAAAACCTGAAGGTTGTTCAACATAAACTTCCTCTTTTAAGTCACCATTCAGAAATGCTGACTTTACATCCATCTAAAATACCTTGAACCCTTGGTAAGCTGCATAGGCAAGGAACAACCTTATTGCTTCCATCCTTGCCACTGGGGCAAATGTCTGGTCAAAGCTTATTCCTTCTTCCTGCCTGTAGCCTTTTGTTACCAGTCTGGCTTTATTCTTGACTATAATGTCATTTTCATCTAACTTATTCCTGTAGATCCACTTAGTCCCTATGACATTGTGATTCTTTGGTTTAGGAACCAACTCCCAGACTTTACATCTTTTGAATTGATTCAGCTCTTCCTGTATGACATCAATCTAATTTGGGTCTTGTATGGCCTCTTCAAATTTCTTGTGTTCAATCTGGAACATAAAGCTTGAACATAGAACTGTGTTCATGCTCTTGCTTTTGGTCGGAACACCATGTCTTGGATCACCAATGATTTGGTGTACTAGATGATCCCTTATATGTCTAATTACTGGAGGGAATCTGTCCACAACTTGATTTTCTCCATTCTCCCCACCAAGTTGTACTTCATTGTCTTCATCATCAGCTTGTGGGTCTTGTACTCCCCTAGACAACATCCATCATTTTTCTCATCCTATCATGCAGGTTAGTCTTCACTAATGGTTAGCTTGTCCATCTTTTCCTTCAAACCTGTAGATCTAGAAGAAGTGCTAGACATCTCACAATTGATTAGCTTGGATTCATTAAAGACTACATGGACAGATTCTTCTACAGCTTGGGTAGTCAAGTTGTAGACCCTATATGCCTTACTATTATTGCTGTACCCAACAAATATCCCTTCTTGGGACTTGGCAGCAAACTTAGTTAGATAAGACTTGCCATTGTTAAGTACATAACACTTGCTACCAAAGATCCTAAAGTAGGATAAGTTTGGTTTTCTGCCCTTCAGAATATCATAGGGAGTCTTCTTGTGGCTTTTGTTGATGGAAGCTCTATTGAGAACATGACAAGCAGTATTTACTGCCTCAGCCCAGAAATATTCTGGGAGTGATGTGTCACTTAGTAGTGTTCTACCAGCCTTAATAAGTGTTCTATTTTTTCTTTCAACAATTCCATTTTGCCGGGGAGTTCTTGGTGATGAGAATTCTTGATGAATCCCAAGTTATTCACAGAACTTTGTCATGCATTTAGACTGAAACTCAGTCCCATGATCACTTCTAATCTTAACCACAGAATTATTGAGTTCATTCTGTATTTTCTTAACAAATGTTTGGAAGATAGCTGGGGTTTCAGATTTCTTACTCAGAAAGAATACCCAGGCAAATCTGGAAAAGTCATCAACAAACACAAAGGTATAGACTTTCCTACCTAGACTATGAACTGGCATAGGAACAAATAGATCCATATGTAGGAGGTATAAACACCTCACTGAATCTTTGGTATCAAGACTTTGGAAGGAGGTCTTGGTCTATTTGCCCTTTTGACAAGCTGAACATACACCCTCCTTGATGCACTTGACCTGAGTACCATTCCTCACTAACTCTTTACTAATGAGTTGACTTATATTCTTATAGTTAAGGTGAGCTAGCCTCTTGTGCCATTTGACATAATGAGAAGCTTTCTCATCTGCAACTAGGCAAACAGGAGAATTTTTATTCTCACACACAAAATTTAGACAATAGACATATCCTTTTCTATAGCCTGTCAAGATAACCTTTTGGGCCACTTAACCTTCTAATCTGATACCCATTCTTAATAAAAGAAGTGTTATAACCAAGATCACTTAGTTGACTCATGCTTACTAGGTTATGTTTTAAACCTTTCACATATGCCACTTGAGTGATAGTGATTGAGCTATTATAAATTTTACCAAAACCTTTGATTACTCCCTTTTCTGATCAACCAAAGATAACTTTGGGTCCATCAAGTATGTAAGTAAAGTCCTTTAGCATACTTCTAGTTCCAGTCATGTGCCTGGAACATCCACTGTCCAAGTACCATATTGGGGTAAGGTCACTTGGACTCGCCTGCATCAAATAAAATTACCTAACCTTAGAGCCCCAATAGTTATTGGGTTCTAGGTTCAGGTTAGATTGAAATTTGACAGGCTTTCCTGCAACCTTTCTTACAGGTAAGCTAGCATTTTTCTGGACACTAGTATTGTGCTAACAATCAATGGCATAGTGACCCACTTTTCCACAACACCAGCACTCATATTTGTTATATCTTCTTTTAAGTACAGGCTTAACAATATTGCTATCAACAGTCCTCAATTCTATAGGAACAATAGTCTTTTTATTAAGTGCTGGGGCTAGTGCATCAAACACTGATGATTCCTGAAGAACATGGTGTGTTTGCTCATGGGCTGCCCTATTGGCATTTGCACACTTGGCATCTTGATCACCAGGCTCACAGTGACCATGTATGATGTCATGGTCATACCTGTTAGTAGGTTGCATCACTTTCCTAAAAGGAATGGGGGTTTGGAAGCTAGTGGCTGAACTGGGGCTTTTCGTTTCCTTTTGGAATTAGCTGCCCTTGTTCTTACCTTGAAGCCTAATCCTTCTTTACCCTTTTGGGCAATGAAGTTATCAATTAAGGGTAAGACTGACTTTGACTTTGAGAATTTAGCCACAAGATCCCTCTCTCGTTGAAGTATGACTTCAAGATTCTTGATGTGATTATTTTTGAAGGTAATTTTTTCCATCTGGATGATCGTGATTTTTTTAAGTTGGCTTACTTCCTTAAATTTCAGATCCAGTACTTTTGCTGATTTTGAAACAGCTAACTTGAAAGAGGCAATTTCCTTAGCCTGCTTTTTGTCAAGGATTCTACTTTTCTTAAAAGCTTGCAACAGATTACCATACTTATCAATTAGTTGATCCACATCCCCTTCAAGTTCAGAATAATCCTCAACTCTTAATGCTGATGCTTCTGATTCTGGTCCAGTATAATAATCAGAAACTGAAGATAGATTGTATACCTTACTGGGACCAGGCTGATCCTGGCACTGATCTTCTTCAGACAGAGAGACATCAGCCCTCTACAATGATGATCTTCAATCCCATTTATAGAGTCCAACATTTGCAAGAATTCAGTCTCTATAGAATCCTCTTCAGTAGTGAAAAATCCAATTTAGGCTTCAGGTTCAGCCTCTTCTCCAAATTCTAATGATGAGGAGTCAATCCAACTCTTCTACTTTTGGGCAACAAACGATCTCTCCTTATTAATCTTATTTTGATGCTTCTTCTTATCATTAGATCCCTTTCTTTTATCAGGGCAGTCAGCTATGATATGTCCAGACCTGTTGCAATAATAGTAAATAATCTTAGAATAAGTTAGTTTGCTTGGTTTAGTGTCATACCTGTCTTCCTTAGAAGATTTCTTCTTCTGGTAGTAGTCATCCTTAGACTGAGAGGAGGATGGCTTTGTTCTCCACTGATTTTTTCTCATGAATCTTTGGAATTGCCTTGTGAAGGCAGCAAAGTCTTCATCAGAATTGGGGCTGTCAGAGGTATTATTGTCAGAATTATCTGAGTTAACTACAGCAGCTTTACTAGAAGGAGATGGAGACTTCCTCTTGTCCTTCTTTATGGCTTCAACCTTGAGGGACACAAATGTCTCTTTGTACGCAGACCTATTACTTTTCACCTCCTCCTTTCTGGATATAAGCTGCACCTCATATGATAGCAATTTTCCAAATAGGGTTGGAGGAGATGTATCTGTAAGTTTGACCACTTCCCTGATGACACATATCTTTGTATCCAAGTCTTTGGTTAGTGATCTGAGAAACTTATCATTGAGCTCATATGTGCTGAAGACTCTTCCATAAGTCATCAGCTCAATAACTATTCTGAAAAACTTCTTATAACACTCAGTTATGCTATCTGTTTTGGTTTGTCTAAAACTTTCATATTCATGATTTAACATAGACTTTCTATCCTCTCTTACTTCTTTTGTCCCCTCCATGTAGACAATCAAAGAGTCCCACATCTCCTTGGATGTTTTGCAATGAACCAAGTTTTGGAAAGTTGAGTCATCTATATCACTAACTATTATGTTCAGTGCTCTCTTGTCTATAGTGGCTAAGATGATCTCATCCTTAGTCATTTCAGAGTAACTTTTTGGAGTCTTGAGGTTAACATCAAGAACTAAAATATTCATAGGAATGAATGGCCCTTCTTGAACTATGATGTAGATTCTTGGGTCAGATGCTTCTATGAATAATTTGACTCTCTCTTTCCATATGCCAAAGAATTCCTTTCTACATATGAGAATCTTCATGGATCCAAGTTCCTTGTGATTTTCACCTGAACCCATATTGGCTAACTGATAACTGTCTTAGAGATCAACTCAGACTATTAAGTCTAGTTTTGAGCAATCTCCCTCCGATACCACTTGAAAGAATTGGTTTTAAGATACCATTAAACACCTAGAGGGGGGGGGGGGGTGAATATGTTCAATTCTTATTTTATTCAGGCAGGTAAATTTATCTTACAGTTAGACAACCTATGCTACAAATATCACAGCACAGATTAAAACAAGCACAACCAACACAACATACACACAGATTTATAGTGGTTCCCCAAGAGATGGGTACATCCACTTCCCCCTTTGCCTATCTAGCAGTGTACTAGATTCAGCCTAACTCCCTTCTTTCTTCTCAGATCTTCAGATCTTATAACTCAGAACCCTGAATCATTCCTACAGCTCAGACTTTAGCAAGTCCTACAACTCAAATTCTTTCATAGATTCCTACCTCAGAGTGAGTCCACACTCCTACAATCAGGCTAGTAAGCCCTACCTCAGCCCTCATAAGTAGACCTACAACTCAGATTACAAAAATCCTACCTCAGATCTATAAAAGATCTTACAAAATTTGATTGAGAGAATGATTATTTTTTCACCCAAGAGAAAGATGAATGGATGAAGACTTCTTGATCAGTTCTGGAATGAACTGACTCCTTAGGATCCAACCTGTCTTAGCTTCTTCAAAGCTTCTTGAATCTGAATAAAGTAAGGTTGATCTTTCTTGAAAAGTTGGAGTCGATCAACAATCCAGCTCTCCTCTTCTTTCAGCTGTAACTCTGAATTCTTCTTGCAGACTTATTCGGGATCTGCCTTCTCTTTAACAGAGACTTGTTGATTTCAGGATGAAACAGCTACTCAATTCTTCTCTTCTTTTTTTATAGAACATGTCTTTATATAGATCCCATCCGAGGTTACCAGCTGATCCAGTTTATAACTACCTTCTGATAGATGTGACAGCTTTATCAGTTACGACAGCTGTTAAGTCTTCACTTCTGACATCTGAAACTTTGTCACTTTTACTTCAGAAGAAAGTGTCGAGACAAAACTTCATATGTGTCTACACAAATAGAATATGTGTCAACACAATTCTTGATGATGTTGACATAGCTCATAGAATGTCGACACAACTCTTCTTTATTTTCTCGACACAACTTCTGAAGAATGTGTCGACACAATCTGTTGTAGACTGAATTACTGTGTATCGACACAAGTTCTGTGTGTCGACACAATTACTGTAGACTGAATTTCTGTGTGTCGACACAAGTCCTGTGTGTCGACACAATTACTGTAGACTGAATTTCTGTGTGTCGACACAAGTCCTGTGTATCGATACAATTGCTGTAGACTGAATTTCTATGTGTCGACACAAGTCCTGTGTGTCGACACAATTGCTGTAGACTGAATTTCTGTGTGTCGACACATGTCCTATGTGTCGACACAATCTAGCTCCTGGTGTCGACGCATTTCCTTCACAAGTGTTGATACATGTACTTAGAATATTTTACTGCATTTCTTTATCCTGCACATTGAAACTCAACATCTCATCAAATACACAATGATGTATACCATTGAGTAAAGTGAGACTTCTCCAAATTAGGTACACAGTTTCCAATGTACCCAACATCGGGGTAGTTCTTATTTTGTTTCCTTTATTGATGATTTTTCTTGATGTACTTGGGTGTATCTCTTACGAGATCGCTTTGAACTTTTTGATGTATGACTCTCTTTTTATCAATTAATTAAAACTCAATTTGGTCTTTGTATTAAAACCTTTCGCTCAGATAATGCTAAAGAATATCTGAGTCTTGCTTTTACCTCTTTTTGTGTGCAACATGAAATTATTCATCAGACTAGCTGTGTTTATACCTCCCAGTAAAATGGGGTGGCGGAACGCAAAAACCATCACCTCCTTGATGTCGCTCGCACCTTGATGACCCAGATGCATGTTCCTCGCTCCTATTGGGGCTATGCTGTTCTCCTTGCCTGCTACCATATCAATCGCATTCCCTCTACAGTCCTCCACGGGCATACCCAATTCACAATTCTATATCTGGGCAAGGAGCCTTTTCCTCTCCCTCTCCGGATCTTTGGGTGCATTGCCTTTGTGCATGCTCCATCTTCCACCCATGATAAGATCTCCCCTCGCTCCACCAAATGCGTCTTTCTGGGGTACTCCACCACTCAGAAAGGATATTGTTGCTTTGACCCCGTTCTTCGTAAGCAGTTCATCTCCGCTGACGTCACCTTCTTCGAGAATGCCTCCTACTTCTCGAATGACTCCTCTCTTTTTCCTCCGACTTATGATACTCCTACTGTCCCCTTTGTCCCCTCATCTCCTACTGCAATCTCACATCCAACACCGTCTCCGTCCACTCCTCTCCCTTCACCTCTCTCCCTCTTCTCCGCTACCATCTCCCTCCTCTATGACATCGTCGCCCTCTACTCCCGGGCCAGCTCTCTTCACCATGGATGCTCCGAATGCTGAGGGACCCGCCGACTTGGATCTTCTTATTGCTCTTCGCAAAGGGGTGCAGACGTGTACCCTGCATCCCCATGTTGTTGTTATTTCATATGATCGTCTTACCTCTTCTCGCAGGGCCTTTGCACTGGCTATCTCTGCCACTCTCACACCCCATTCCTACCAGGAGGCTCTTGCTATTCCTCATTAGAGGACAACCATGGATGAGGAAATGACGACCCTCACTAAGCGGGGTACCTGGACTCTTATTCCTCCTCCCTTCGGCAGAGATGTTATAGGCTGCCGCTGGGTCTTTATGGTCAAATTTAGCCCAGATGTCCATGTGGATCGTTATAAGGCCCGCCTTGTTGCTAAGGGCTTTACTCAGACCTATGGGGTTGATTGCTTTGACACCTTCTCTCTCGTAGGTCGCCTTAGCACTATCCGGGTTCTCCTCTCTATGGAGGTCAATAAAGATTGGCCTATTTCCCAGCTGGATGTCAAGAATGCCTTCCTTTATGGTGATCTTTAGGAGGCCGTCTACATGGAGCAACCTCCTGGGTATGTTGCTCAGGGGGAGACACAAGTATTCTAGCTGAAGAAGGCAATCTATGGCCTCAAGAAGAGCCCTCGATCTTAGTTTGACAAGTTCTGTGGCATTATGGCGGCCGTGGGTTTTGTGCGAAGCTCTGCCGATCACTCGCTATTCATTCACAAAACCTCCTCGGGACTAGTGGTTCTTGCTATGTACGTCGATGGTATTCTTCTCACTGGAGATGACCAGGAAGGGGTAGCCTTGACAAAGCGGCATCTTCGTCAACATCTGGTCATGAAAGATATGGGCCCTCTGAAGTACTTTTTGGCGATCAAAATCTCTCGGAAGCTCAACTCCTTAGTCCTCTCCCAGCGTAAGTATGCTCTTGATCTATTAATAGAGGCAGGGTTGACTGGAGAAAAACCTGCCCGATGCCCCATGACAACTAGAGAAGACAAAACCTGGACAGATGATTCACCTCCTCTTTCAGATATTACGTGGTACAGGTGTTTGGTTGGTAAGCTCATATATCTCACAGTGACCAGGCCCAACATTTCCTATGCGGTGGGAAAGGTGAGCCAATTAATGCAAGCTCCTAGGGAGTGCCATCTACAGTCCGCCTTGCGGATCTTGGAGTATGTCAAAGAAGCGCCTGGGAAAGGATTACTCTTTCAGAAGAATGGTCATCTAAGGGTTGAAGCATACTCAGATGCGAGTTATGCTGATGACAAAGGGGATCTCAAGTCCACCTCAGGTTTTTGCACCTTTGTTGGGGGAAATCTGGTGAGCTAGAAGAGCAAGAAGCAGTTTGTTGTTTCCAGGTCCAGTGTAGAAGCGGAGTATCGTAGTATGGCATCGACCACTTCTGAGTTAAAATGGTTACAGGCTATCATACTAGATTTAGGAGAGGTCTACAACCATCCTCTACCTATGTTCTGTGATAATAAGGCTAGCATATACATCTCCAAAAATCTGGTATTCCATGAAAGAACCAAGCACATTGAGGTCGACTGTCATTTCATTCGTGAAGATATTTTGAAGGAACAAATTTGCACTCCCTTTGTCACTTCTGATAAAGAGCTGGCAGATATCTTCACCAAGACAGTATTCGCCTCATTTCTTCATATTTGCGACAAGCTGGGCATGATCGATATATATGCTTCAGCTTGAGGGGGAGTGTTGGAGTTAGTGACTGGGCGGTCTGGTGATCTGTCTTGGCGGGTTGAAGACCGTGCGGTTTGGCGGTTTCCCTTCAGCGGTTTGGTTGTTGGGCTGTTGCTGTCTGGAGTCAGAGCGGTCTAGCGGTTTGTCGCAGGCGACTTGGAGACCGGGCAATCTAGCGGTCTCTGTAATGCCCCCGGCTTTTCTGTGTTTTGTTTGATCATTATTTGGCGTTACGATGACGCGTTGTCGGCTTTTGCCATTGTTGGAGCGTGGTCATAGCTCTTTAGGTTCCTTTAGTGGTCCTTTAGTAGCCTATTTGCAAGATTCCCCAGCTAGCCGGAGTCTGTTTTCGTGACTCGGTTGGGCCTCTCAGGGAATGCTTGTGTTTGGCTTCTGGCAGTGTTAGCCCAAGTTTTGATCGTCGGACGTTGTTTTCGACTTCGCCGTTGTGTTTGTAGCTGTGGTGTTTAGCTACGGTGCGAGTTTTGTCGAAATCCGAGATCATTTGTTTTTTTCGCGTCGTTTCGACGTGCATTTTGTTAGCCGGTAGTGGCTACCCGTTTGTTGTGCGTGGCCTTGTGTGATCGAGATTGGTAAGGCCGGTGCTTGTTTTAGGCTAAATATGTTTAGCCATTTGTGTTGTAAATGTATGTGTATATATATTTATATTTTCTTGTGTTAGTGAGGTGCTGTGTGTGTGTGTATATATATATATATATGTATATATATATATATATATATATATATATATAGCTGTGTGTGTATATATATATATATAGCTGTGTATATTATATTATATTATATTATATATATATATATATATATATATATATATATATATATATATATTAGCTAGCTGGGTGGGGGCTCGGGTAGCTGCTAGGGTTATCGTTGTTAGGCTTAGCATATTTTTAGCTTAGTGGCTGTTAATATATATGTATATATACGCTATATAAAAATATATATTAGTTAGTGGCTGTGAGATAGATAAGTGAAGGGGGGCTTGGGATAGCTGTTAGGATAAGCTCAAGCTTAGTGGCCGAATAGTTTATTATAGATTAAGCTTAGTGGTGGCTAGTTAATAGTATTTTAATGGCTAGTGGGGTGTATATCCAAAGCCTTTCCTTATTTCTTTCCCCATTCCCGAGCAACAAGCTTCAGGCGGAAGGAAAGCAGGCGGGAGGCGGAAAATCGGCAGCTTTGACCGGTGGTTTCCGGCGTGCTAGTGCTCGGTTTGCCCGGGAAATTTCGGATTTGAGCTGCTCTCGCCGAGATCTTGCTTCCTAGGTATGTTATTTAGCTTTTAGGGCTGTCTTTAGAGAGCTGAGATTTTCGGGTTTCTCCTTCTTCTTCCCTAATGCTCCAGCTTTGCTTCCTAGGTGGCCGATCTTGCCGCCGGAGCTGAAGATTGGAGGTTTCCGGCTGTTTCCGAGAAGTAGAGGCAAGTTGCTCCCTTTCCCTTGCATACTCTGTTGTTTTAAAGCTTGCTTAATTCTTTTTTTTATTTTATTTTTGTTCATTAGCTAAATCAGCCATTTTGAGCTGCTTTGATTTTTTTTCCTCTGTCTTTCTTTTTAATTATCTCGGCAAGTGTCAAGTTTAGCAGCTGGTGTTGGAGTTTTGGCCTAGGTTTAATGGTGTCTTAAGGCTAGGTTTGCTGCTAGGTCGGTTAAGGAGAGCAGCATGAGCCTTTGAATTAATTTTCCAAGGCTCTGCTTGGCTGGCGTTAAGAAGAGCTGGGACGGGTTTAGAAAATTTCTAAGTAACCAGGCGTTGAGTGAAGTCCATTCACTCAACGCCATGTGTTTTTTTTTGCGGCTAAGGGCCCAGGCGTTGAATGAAGTCCACTCACTCAATGCCGTAGTTCTTTTTAGGCTAATGTTATAGCCTTGGGATTTGAGCTTCTTTAGGCTGTTAGAAAAGTTTTACCTTTCTAAGGGGGATGTTGGGGGTGTTCGGCTAGTTTTTGCATGCCGACTCGTGGGCTATGACCAGAGGGGGCGTGGTTGTTTGGACTCTGAGGGGTGAATTGTGTGTGCTAAGCTGTGGCCACCACTAAGTTTGGACACTGTGGCCAACTTGTTGGGTGTGTTGACCCTAAAGCTGCCACCGGTTGTGTTTTCACCCTTGAGTATTTTTGGGGTTTAGTTGTTGGTGTTGGACACTGTGGCCACCCACTTCAGCCCCTTATTTTTACACCCCGGTCATTTGCCCACAAACCTAGGACTGTTAGTTTCCCATTGTCTACTTTTGGTTTCTCCCTGCTTTTATTCTGATACTTTACTACTGTAGGTTGATTTCTTTCCAGAGCAGGTAGTTTTTGTGCTCACACTTGGTGTGATTTGCCTTTATTGCCCTTTAAGCAATAATTCTTTCTTTTTCCTGCTTTCTATTGTTTAGTACTTTGTTGCCGGGTTGGAAAACCCTTCTTTATTTAAGTAATCTGACACTCATTTCTTTTGTTTATTTCCTTGCTGAGGCATTTCTTTTCTTGAATGTCTCAGGTCCAGGTTGTAGCCGATTGAGCGGCTAATTTTCCATTTGCTGGGTCTTGCTGGTAGCCTCCAGGGTAGCAGAGTTGCAGATAACTCCCTTGTGAGGTAGTCATTTTTCTTTTCTGTATGGACATGCACACTCACCGGTGGGTTCGTGTCGGGTTGTCGACGCCCACTGGTGGCTTTCTTGTTTTGCTAAGTATGAATTTAGACTGCTGTTTTTGCCCTCTTGGGGTTGTTTACTTGCTTTTGGGAAGGTTTTATGCTAGGTTGCATGTTAGGTATTTTAAAACCCTAAACTATTATATGTACCTCATGCATAACATATTTGCTAACTAAAGCACTATTTTCTTAAAGCGTAAAACCTCTTTTAATATATATATACTATACTCACCTTAGGTGTCGTGCATTCTATAAGTGGTCTCTGGTGGACCCTTATACTCATTTAGGGTGTCAAACTAACTGAATCAAAGTATTTTTCCGCTGTAAGCATATATATTTTCTTAGCGTGGACTAGTTGATCAACTGTGCCGAGGGATACAGCCTTCAAACAAACTGGTTTTCTATTAAATTAAAACTTGTGATTTTTGGTTTTGGTGTGTCACCTGAGCGTCGGCAGTTATCCCCTGCTCGACGTGGCATCACAACGCATATTTTCCCTTACTCTGATACTTCTTAACCTCGGGGAAAATGCGGGTCGTGATAGTCTCCCATGGCGACCTCTCTCTCAGGTGGTAGCCGAGCGGTTAGCCCTTCTCGTCCAACCATGCGGCTTGTGCGGGTTGTTTTTTGTATAGTCGCTTAGTCCTGTAATTTTTTAGTCCCATATCTCTAGTTTGTATTCTCTCACTTCTCCTCATTCTATAAAAGGGAGGCCATACCTTTGTAATAGACACAGTTTTTGGATAATAAAATTTCTGTTAATCCACTTCCGGTTTGTTCTTGTTCATTTCTAACAATAACATTACCCCTCATGACTTTGGTGAGGAAAGATCAAAATTTTGTTTGGATGCCTGAGTGTACACGAGCTTTCGAAGAACTGAAAAGTCGGTTGACCACGAAGCTTATTCTATGTTTGCCGAGTGGGACCAAAGTATTTGAGATTTACAGTGATGCTTCGGGCAGTGGTTTGGGTTGTGTTCTACTACAACATGGGAGTGTAATAGCTTTTGGCTCGCATCAGTTGAAGGTACAAGAGAGGAATTATTCGGTCCATGACTTGGAGTTAGAGGTCGTGATATTTGTCCTGAAGCTATGGAGGCACTACTTGTACGGTGTGAAGGTCGATATCTATACCGACCACAAGAGCCTAAAGTACTTATTGGATCAAAAGGACCTAAACATGCGGCAGCGGAGGTGGATGGAGTTCCTGGGTGACTACACCTTCAAGATACATTATGTGCCTGGGAAAGGCAATGCGGTTGCTGATGCGTTGAGTCGCAGGGCTCCCATACAGGCTAACTGGTTGTCTATACATGATGAGCATTTGATTCATGATTTGGAGGCTTTGGAGATATCTTGTGTTGACAAGCAGACTAGTGCCGAAGCACAACTAAACTGGACAGAGGTGCAGCATGACCTTGTTGATAGGATTCAGCAAGCTCTGGATGGGGATAACAGTACGAAGCAATTTATGGATGAGGCTTTGGACGGGTCAATTTCCCAATTCAATGTTAAGTATGGATTGTTATGGAAGGATAGTCGTCTGTGCGTCCCAAGTGTGGGTAAACTACAGGAGGAATTGATGTACGAGCATCATCATACTAAGTTCTCGATTCACCTGGGGAGCACAATGATGTATTGAGATATGAAAAACTTGTTCTCGTGGCCAGGACTTAAAAAGGACGCAGCACTTTATGTGGCGAAGTGTCAAACGTGCGCCTTGGTGAAGGCAGAATGCCAGAAGCTTGGAGGTTTCTTGAAGTACATACCTATCCCAGAGTGGAAGTTCAACGATATTTCAATGGATTTTGTGCATGGGTTAACAAGGTCGTTGAAGGGAAACGATGCCATCTGGGTGATCGTAGATAGATTGAAGAAAGTGTTGCACTTCATTCCAAATAGAAAGGATGATTCAGTGGATAAACTGGCAAAACTCTACGTGTTAACATTGTTCGACTGCACGGTGTGCCCCGCAACATCGTAAGTGACCGAGATGGACATTTCACGTCTAATGACTGGAGGTTAGTGCATCAAATGTTGGGAACCAAGCTAAGTTTTAGCACGACCTTTCATCCACAGACGTATGGTTAAACCGAGAGGGTCAACAGGACGATGGAGGACATGCTTCGCATATGCATCTTGGATTTCAGAAAGCGGTGGGAAGATCACCTGTACTTGGTGGAGTTTGCTTATAACAATAGCTACCAAGCAAGTATTCAAATGGCGCCCTTCGAGGCCCTTTATAGTAGAAAATGTCACACGCCATTGTCATGGTTGGAAACGGGTGAGTCGAAGCTATACAAATGACAAGAGGTGGAAGACGCCACTTCGTTGGTACGATCTATACGAGAACGGTTGCTGATCACTCAAGACAGGCATGCTAAATATTATAATGGCAAGCATAGGAACGTTGAGTTCGCTGTTGGCGACTGGGTATATTTGAAGATTAAGCCGTTCAAGGGTTTTTCACGGGTACGACGCTTGAAGAAGCTGAGCCCAAGGTACCTTGGACCGTTTAAGATTCTGGAGCGAATTGGTGAAACAGCTTATCGATTAAAGTTATCAGTGGAACTGAGTAGTCTACACAATGTATTCCATATATCGGTGTTGTGGAAGGTGGTGCAAGAGCCGTTACAAGTTGTTGCGATCGATCAAGTACCTGTTGATAATGGGTTGACGACGAAGGTCAATCCCATTTGCATTGAGGACTTTGAAGTCAAGCGACTTCGTAATAAGAACATCAGGATGGTCAAAGTCCGATGGGACAACTGCGATCGTGAGGAGCTTTCGTGGGAGTGAGAGTAGACCATGCTTAAGGAGTATCCCGAGTTATTTCACTCAGGTACCATTTAATTTTGTGTATATCTTCCATTCTGTAATTTTGGGATGAAATTCTTTTAAGAGGGAGAGAATTGTAATGCCCCAAAACTCATTAAGGAATGGATAGCATTTTAAGGCCTAGTTGGAGCCTGATTAGGTTCACACGACCTATAACACGGGCATGTACAGGGTCGTGTCATGCCTGAGGATAACGAAATACAGTCGACGATCCTCGGAGTCAAGCCAAGTCGGGCACACGGCCTGTGACACAAGCGTGTCAAGGGCTGTGTCCTGCTCTATGTTATGTCGGGCTATGTCGAGTGAGTTATACGGTCTGGGACACGAGCGTGTCTGGAACACGGCCTGTGATACGAAAATGTCACATGGCCGTGTCCTGTTCAGGATACGACGGTTTCAACGTCGATTGGGGCACACGACCTATGACACGGGCGTGTCTATTATTGATATGGGCGTGTCCCAAGCCATGTCAGAGGCCGTGTCCTATTCTGTGTTTACTGGATTATGGCGAGTGTGGAACACGGCCTATGAAACGGGCGTGTCACAAGCCGTGTTCAGCCCAGAAAGTTATTTTTAGGGCGAATCATGGCCGTTCATTTCCTTCAAATAGGATCCGACGGCTCAACCTTTCCCCTACTGGTATATGGCCGGGAGATTAGGGTTTAACCCTCATTTCTTTTCACACATTCTATTTCTAAAGGGTTAGAGAGAGGGGAGAGTAAGGAAGAAGGTGTAGGAGGAATTCGGCCACCGGTGGAGCTTTAGAGCCCCGATTCTTGAGCCGAGTCCAGATCTGTGGAGGCGATGATGTTGATGTGCTTTTTATCCGTCTAGATCTCCATAGCGCCAAAGAGAACCGCAAGGGTAACGATTCTTTTCTTGGACATGTGAAGTACTCTTCCTTTTGCATAGGAAACTCCCTCCCGCGAGTGAGCGGTAAGTGTGAGGTATTCCTTCGGGTGGACATGAATATTCCCCGTTGTTTTGCATATAGAGTCCGAAATCGATGTACGGACATAGGCATGGTGTATGAAGCCTACCCAGACAAGTTGGTCTGGATCGGTGATGTTTTCATTATTCTTGTAGTGCCGGAAAAGACTCCATTCTGTTTGCTTTTTGGGTGTTCTACGTGGTAGATTGCAACAGGGAGCCTTGGGGACTAACCCCAAGGTGCACCCGAAAAACTGGGCAAAAGCATGATTCTGCCATCTTGGTGGCCTGGGAGCCAACTTGCACATAACTTGGTTATGTAAAATTTGTGTGATCGATTTGGGACTCGGGGAAGCTTGACCCGCGCCTATGGATTAAATTGACGTGGCGGTGTGAGCAACATGTTAGGTGGAACCGTACCTGCTATATGTGGTTCGGTTAAAGCGAACTAAGGTACGTGGCACTTACCGTTGGCATAGATGGATGGTCTTAGGCTTAGGATGGAAAGAATATAATGCTCACGAGGTTTGCCATCTTAGGGGCGGTGGTGAGACCACGGATTTCACCAGGTTCACCGAGAATGTGCCCTAAGAGCATGAGGTGTACAGCCATATGTTCCTATGCCTGTGGTGAAGTGTGCTAGTTTGTGCTTTCTCTATATTATTGGGCTATGCTACTAAACTGCAAGGAAGGAGCACCGCCACCCCAAATCCGGGGTGGGGACATTATAATTTGGTCAGCTTTAGCTGACCGTTGCTTTTGTTTGCCACCACTGCGGTGGAATTTTGAGTGTAGGTACTGCGGAGCCCAGTGACAAATAGCGGGCTGAAGCCCTTGTTGCTGAGCCGGCCCTTGAAGGCCAATGCGAACGTTAACTTTTATACTCATGTGTGGCCGGCCTGCGTGCCGATGTTTGGAAGACACTTATTGTTTAAAGTAAACTCTTGTAAGTCCATAAGGCCAAGTACTTTGTGTATTTGTATGCTCATTCCTACTTTGGGTTTTTAGTGGACATTCATGTTGTAGCTTGGGTTCTTTTCTTTGCAACATTTAAAATGCTTCCGCTATAATGTGCTCTGTGTAGGACGTGTATTATTGGAAGAATGGTTTCATTTCGTAACCCTTCGTTCTGTCTGTGGTATATGGCGTCGGGCTCCGGCCGAACCTACTACTATATGCCATGTGACGGATAAGGGTGTTACAAGGTGAAGATGTAAGGGAAATGTAGATTGGCGGTGCATGAGCTCCAAGTGAGTTCGTCACCAAAGTCAACCTGACAAAATTCACAGAGGGGATGATGGAGTTCCGAAAAGCTCTTCTGGCACCCGTTGCCAAGCTTATAGAGATCTTGCCGTCTATCATCACCCCGCTAGTGGGTGTCAGGCCATCGCGGTTACTTGGAAAAGTTCCCGCATCTTCACCTGACGAGGAGTAAATGTTGTATGACAAAATTTAGTGAATTACCCCTCGAACTCTTCGCTTTTGCGAGAATGACGGAGCTTGCCATAGGGCAGCTTGCCGTGATGGGGCAACAAGCTCATTTTGTGAGGAGATCATGATCGCTCTAGTCCCTGAGGGTTTTCACGAGCCCATGCTCAACTATTACAATGGTAGGAATACCCTATCAAACACATGCATTGGTTAAATGAGTTCTCGATACAGACGATGAAGGGCGCATTAAAGTGCAGACTATTCGCAATCACCTTCAAAGAGAATGTTAGGGACTGGTTCCACCAGTTGCTTACAAGTTACATTTACTGCTTCGAGGACCTATGTCAAGGCCTGATGCTGCAGTTCACAACCTCGAAGAAGAGGAAGAAGGGGGTGATTTCCCTTTTCCTCCTGAAGCATGATCCCAACGAGTCACTAGGGCATTATATTGATCGATTCCAGGAGAAGGTCCTCAAGATCAAGGAGGTTGATAGCTATACCCTCCAGCTGGAACATACTTTGTCTATTGGAGGGGTTGTTCAGGATGGAGCTAGATTGGGATCATCCCATCTCGTTTGAGGACCTGATTGATCGCGTAGGGCGGTTTGTCCAAGCAGAGGGAAATAATAAGAAATTTCTTGCCTCTCTCTCAAGGATTTCGAAGAAATAAGAACCAAAGAGTTTGGGAGTAGTTCGGAGGACAGAGGAAGCCTGCAAGCAAGGTGGAGAGTTCAGAAGGCTGGAGGCTATTCCGGGGCAAAGGGGACCCGAGAGAAGGTTCCAAGACCATGCAAGTAGGCCTCCATAGAGGCCAGAAAGAGGATGGGTTCGTCTATTCTGGCCCTACCCATGACATTCCCCCAAGTGTCAAGCTCGTTTCAACACATTGGAGAGGCGATAATAGTTTTGGAGGTACTTCCGGTATCTTCCTCGGGAGTCGATGGCGAATCGTGGTGCTCGGAACCGGGAAAGAAGAATCCTCAACCATGTGAGACAAGGAAGAAAGGGGCCGCCTATTGTGACTTCCACCAAGTGGAAGTCCATAATACCTCATCTTGCCTGGAGTTTCCAAAAATAAGGAATATAACGAAAAATGCTAGGAGAGCCCTGAAGAGTGGGCCCTGAGATCAGCGTGAAGAAGCGGCGGTCGAGGAAGTGCTAACCCCATCCCTGCTAAAGGAAAGTTTGAGGAGAGAGACGATGTTGGGACTCGAGAAGGGATATACTCAGTCCATGGGGGAGTATGAGTGGAGGCCTCTGTCAAGGGTAGTCTTTACAGCATCTTCAAGAGGAGCATTGCTTCGATGTCTTAGAACCCATCTCTGATCGGCGAAGTCATGATCTCAACAGAGGATGTGCTAAGGGAACGAGGATCCTTTCCATGATGCCCTCATCATCTAGGCAGTGATTAAAAACTTTGAAGTTGTTAAAATCCTGGAGGACAATAGCAGCTAAGTCAACTTCATTTTCCAGATGGCGTTTGACACTATGAAGGTAGAGGCTAGAAGGGTAAAAGACTTTGATGGCCCATTATTCGGCTTTGCGAGGGAGCAAAAAGAGGTAGAAGGATGGGTAGAGTTGTTGGTGACCGTTGGGGGCACCTCAAAGAACTATAAGCTCATCATTGTAGATGATCTGATCAGTTACAATGTTATTTTTTAGGAGATCGCTCATCAACTCATTCCAATATGTACCCTACTATTTTTACCAATGCTTGAAGTATAGTCAGGTAGGTGTGCATATTAAGATCAGGAGCAATCCAAAGGTGTCCCACGATTGCTATCTTCTCGCTGTCAACAATATCACCTATAAGGAAGCTGCTGAAGAGGTGGACATGGTGCTAAAATGGATAACATGTCTAAAGGAGGCCGAGGAGGTGCAGAGGTTGGGAGTGATATCTTCAGATGGGAGATCAAAAAGCATAAAGGCCAATAAGGAGCTGCTAAAGGAAGACCAATGTAGGATCGCGACGTGCCAACATGCCAACGTTGATATCTTTGCTTGAAGCATTGTGGACATTACCGACATTAATGTAGAGGTAGCATGACATTGCCTAAAACTAGACCCCGAGGTGTGCTCGATTCTCCAAAAGAAGTGGTCGATCACCACATATTTGGCCGATCCCATCAGCAAGGAAGTTTAAAAGCTACTAACGACGAGTTTTGTATCAGTGATCTAATACCCAAGCTGAGTCTCGAATGTCGTAATGGTTAAGAAAGATGGTGTACATTGACGTATGTGTATTGATTTCTCTTTGTTGAATAAAGCTTATACAAAATATTGCTACCTCTTGCCTCAAATTGACACCCTAGTTGAATTCACTGTCAGTTTTTTGTGTTGAATTTCCTTGATGAATTTTAGGGTATCATGAGATCTGAATGCAACCCCCCGACGTGAAAGACGCCTCCTTCATCACCAATGAAATTTGTTACTCGTATAAGAGGATTCCCTTCAGTCTTAAGAACCCAGGAGTAACTTAGCAAAGGATGATGGATCGGGTCTTTAAAGACTAAAAAGGACACAATCTGAAGGTGTATGTCGATGACCTACTAATTAAAAAAATATATTCAAGAGCACCAGGACGACCTAGAAGAGACTTTCATGACATAGTAAAGTATAAAATGAGGCTCAAACCCGCCAAATGCATCTTTAAAGATAGTAGAGGAAAGTTCCTGGGGCATCTCCTTACTCCCGCGGGAGTCGGGTCAAATCTTAACAAAGTGAAGGACATCATAGAGATAGACTCCCACATAAACCCAAAAGAGTTTCAACGGCTGACTGGAAGACTCGCAGAGTTGGGTGAATTTTTGTTCATGATGGGAGAAAAATTCTCCACCTTTTTTAGAACCCTTCATATTAACAAAAAGTTTGAGTGGACTACCGAATGCGAATCGACTTTCCAAGCCCTGAAGTATCAGTTAGTGCAAGACCCTCTTCTTCAGAGGCATCACAAAGGAGAAGATCTCTTCCTATATCTTAGAGTAGGAGCTGGTCTGGGAAGATGGTAAGCGACAGCTGCCAATCTACTACACCAGTATAGTCCTTATGAAGACGGAGCTACACTATCAAATCTTGGAGAAGTTAGATTTCACGCTTAGCACCTCGATGCAGAGGTTGAGGCCGTACTTTCACGCTCACACCATAATGGTTGTAGCAAACCATCCCCTAAAGACAGTCCTCAAAAAATTTAAGCATTCTTGTAGGCTTGTTGAGCGATCCGTCAAGCTTAGCAAGTTCGATATCATCTACTTTCCATGAATAGCCATCAAGGTATAGGCGGTGGCAGACTTCTCTCCTAAAATTGGAGATTAAAGGGGGGGGGGGGACTCATTCCTAGAAAATGGTCGTGTATGGAGCATCAGAAAAAGACTCCCATGGAGTAAGGATCGTCTTAGTGAGCCCGTATGGGGCGAAGATTGAGATGTTGGTGGAAATTCTCTTTCCCATCACCAACAACCAAGCATAGTTTGAGGCTCTAATTGCAGACCTCTGCCTAGCTAGGGAGCTCGAGATCGAAGATATCCAAATTCATGCAAATTTTATGGTGGTTACATCACAAATCTGGGGATAATTTGAGGCAAGGAAACTATTTCTCCTGTAATACCTCCTAAAGGTTAAAAGCCCGATCAAAACCTTTAGGTTGTTCTTTATCCTTCAGGTACCAAGGGAGGAAAAAAGTGCAGCTGATCGGTTGGCCAAGTATGGTTTGAGGGTGGAGGCACCCTAACTGAGCTATTTATTCGATCCATCGAAGATGGAGAGTTGATGGAGATCAAGAAACGTCCATTCTGGATGGATCCTTTCGTCACCTACCTAAATACTAGAGAGCTCTCAGTGACCGTGGAGGGCAAGGGATGCTTCCGACATAAGTCAGGGGATTTCTTACTATATAATGGAGTTCTTTATAGAAGCCCATCTTTGTTCCTCTGGCTTGATTCCTCTCGAAGGCTGAATTCCCTCAAGTCCTGGAGAAGGTCACTCTGGCGAGTGCGGTAACCACTCGGGGAGCTGTATACTGGAGAGGAGAACACTACAGTAATGATACTTCTAGCAAACCATCCGAAAGGACATGGAGAGCTTTGCTTGGATTTGTGCTAAATGCCAACTTTGCGCTTCGTTGGAATAATTGTTGCAAAAATTTGTGAACCGCGGAAAATAGGAAACCAGTCGTAGGAACACTCTAACAAAAACCAAGCCGAGTAAACCAAATGCAACTAGAAGAGCAAGAAAACCTTGTACTATCAACAATCTTTACAAGACAATGTATACATTGTGAGACATGATTCGCCGATGTACCCGATGGAAGCAAAAACAAGAAGGTACAAATCTAGCTGTGCGGTCTCAATGAGTAACCATCAACTCTGCCGAGCTGCCAATGTAGTCCGCTAAAGCCATCAAGTCGCCAGACCACAACCTAGCCATGCGGACAACCCGTTATTCCAATGCTGAACTCTATCCGCTAATCCACAAGCCGCCTAACTACGAGGTCGCCTAGCCACCAGATCAACGCGAACAACTGCTGCTGAACTGAACAAGCTGCCAGAAACAGATAGCTTATTAAATTGGGAAAAAGGTTGCCGAAGAATGATGACCACCTGGCCGCAAACCACGATCTACTGTTAACCGTTGATTGTAACCGCAGAGTCCGCACTGTTCCCTGACCAAAATTAAAACCAAGTCCTTTGCCTCTCAGCACTTTCCACATAATCTGCATAGCAATAAACCAGTCAACTCCTTCAAACTCTATGAACACAAAAACCTATCTGCAATAACCACCCGAGTTCACTAACTATTCATTCAATTGTACTGTTGATGTGATAGGGGGTCCTATTTATAGGCGTCAAGAGGAGTGTGTTCACCGCCCTAGCCGATAAGATCACCACCCTATCTTGCGGAGAGTACTAAGAGAATCCTCATAGCAATGAATAGCCAATCTGCCTTGTCGCCGCGACTAGCTAGACAGCCAGTTCGCTAAGGTCGCATCACAAGGATATATAGCGTTTCTATTCGCCTTATCGCCATAAGGCCAAGCCAAGACTTGAATGCCACACTAGTAGACCCGCGGATACACCACCAGTCCATACACAAGCGAACACAACTCCAGTACGCATGCTCCTGCGGACATAACTCTAGTCCGCACACTCCGAGCTCACAACTAAAGCACAAGGCTGACAGCTGCCAAACTCGGCGGACAAAGAAAGCAGTCCGCGCTAATCACGTGACCTCCCAGACTAAGCACACCTGGACTTGGTACAAAACAATACCAAGTCCACACCACTAGTGGATACAAAGGCCAGTCTGCACAAAACCAGCGGACATAGAAATAATCTGCACAAACCAGGGAACTGTGTGGATAACCATCCTTTCTGACCGATTACCTCCAAGGAACAAGATGACTGTAACACTCTTGTCGACCTGACTATCCACCACTACTGTCTACACAGTCCACACGGTCAGTCTACCCCAGCCTCCACTTTCACTTCAAAAAATTCAACACTCCCCATTGGAGTGAGAAGTGGAAACCAACCCCAGCAGTCCCTGTAACCATGCAAATGACCCCTTCGATAGCGACTATGTAAAAATGTCTGTGATGTTGTCCTCTCTCTGTACATATACAATCACAAGAGATCCCTCCATCACCTTCTCCCGAATAAAATGGCGCTCAATCTCAATGTGCTTGGTCTGTGCGTGACAAACAAGGTTATTAGCCAGTTTAAGGGCACTTTTTTTGTCACTGCGTAGCAGAGTAGGACCCTGCACTTCTTCATGGAAGTCCTCTACTATCCTCTTAAGCCAGATGACTTCCCGAACTGCCAAGTCCGAAGCCTTGTACTTCACTTCCATAGTAGAGACAGAAACAAAATCCTGCTTTTTACTATACCACGAGATACCCGCTTATCCACATGTGAAGACATAACCGGACGTCAACTTCCAGACGTCTGAATCTCCCTCATAGTTAGCATTTGTGTAACCGTGAAGGTTGAAGCCCGTGTCTCTCTCATAAAGGAGTCCTATATCAGAAGTGGACTTCACGTACTTTAGAATGCTATTTGCCGTAATCAAGATAAGGCTTATGAGGTTTCGATATATACTGACTTACTCGGCCTATAATATAAGGAATGTTTGGCCTCGTAATCATCAAGTAAATAAGGCCCCCAACCAGAGCCCAGAACACTAAAGGATCTGGAAGTGTCCTCCACTCATCTCGTCGATACTTGATGCCAACATCAAGTGGAGTAGAGCTAATCTTCCCATCCCATATATCGAACCGCTGAAGAATCCGTCCTGCATAGCCTCTTTGGGAAATGAGTATGCCACTCTCTTTCCTCTCCACCTCGAGTCTAAGGAAGTGGTGGAGCTCACCCAAGTCCTTCATCTCGAACCGAATAGCTAGCTCTGCCCTGAGCCTAGCTACCTCCTCCCCGGAGTTTCCCGTGACGATCATATTGTCCACGTACAACATCACCAAGACCTGAAGCTCCCCCCTCTTCTTGATGAATAGGCTCAAATTTGAATCAGAGGCAAAATAACCGCATAACTGGAGGTATTCTACGATCTTCACGTACCTTTCCCTTGGAACCTACTTCAAGCCATAAAGGGCCTTTTGGAGCTTGCAGATATATCCTGGATGATCTTCAGGCATGCATCCCGGTGACTAAAACATAAAGATGTCCTTATCAATTTCCCTGTAAAGAAAAACATTCTTTACGTCCAGCTACCACATCTTCCAACCTTGACAAGCCGCCAAGGCCATCACCACCCATATTGAAATCATATTTGCAATAGGACTAAATGTCTCTTCGTAGCCTTCTTCGTACTATTGATAGAACCATCGAGCTACATAGGGAGCATTGTACCGCTTGATGCTCCCATCCACCTTCTTCTTCAACTTATACACTCTCTTGTACGTCACATTAGTAATGCCTTTGACCTTGGGCACAAGGTCCCATGTATCATTTTTTTGGAGGGCAACCATCTCCTCATCCATGGCATTATCCCACTCCTTGACTCCAGTGGCATCTTCAAAGATAGAAGGCTCTCGCTCGACCAGAGGGCCTGCAAAGAAACAAGAGACGAAGCTCACGGCGTTTCCTTCACTATAACGAGCTTGTGGTTTGACGACCCTCTTTGATCTCTGAAGAGTCTGACCCTTGCTAACCATCTCTGTTTCTTCTTCTAAACCAGCTCTGTTCTCCGGCAAACTTGGAGCATTTCTCTTCTAATTCCTGAACCAGAAGCCTCTGCCCCGGATCTAGAAACACCTAGAGCTCCTTGTAACATAGGGAGATCCACTAGAAGATCCTTAGAAGCCTCCTCCTGCCCGCCATCTGACCTACTTTCCTACAGCTCCACAGATGAGATAACTCCATACGACGTCAGTTTGTCGAAGACAACATCCCTGTAAACAACAAACTTCCTCATCGCAGGATCCATACACTTCCATCCTTTCTTTTGCTCATCATAGCCCACAAAGACAAGCTTCCTCGCCTTCACATCTAGCTTTGTCCTGAGAGTATCCGGGATGTGTACGTAGCAGGTCGACCCAAACACCTGAAGGTGTCCCACACTGGGCTTCACCTTAAACATCATCTCATGTGGATACTTCATGTTAATCAGACTCAAAGGCATCCAATTGATGACATAGGTCTCCTTCAGATGATGGATCTTCCGCTCTACTACTCCATTTTGTTGTAGAGTATGAGCACAAGTGAGCTCTCTCTAGATATTGTGATTCCTACAGAAGTTAGAGAACTCATTTGAAATGAACTCACCTCCATTGTTCGTTCTCAACTTCTTAATCCGCAAGTCAAGCCGGCCCTCCAGTAACTCCTTGAATTCCACAAAAAAATAGAACATGCCTGATTTATCCTTTATAAAGTACACCCAAGTATACCCGTGTAGTCATCAATCAACACAAGCATGTATCTGCTGCCTCCAAGGCTGGCGGTGATGGTCAGCCCCATCAGATCACCATGGATACACTCTAATGGTGCTTTACTCCTGGTCTGCGACTTGTCAAACAAAAGCTGATGATCCTTTCTATATTGACACCCCGCGCAGACATGACCATCGCTGAAGGATGACAACTTAGGCAAGCCTTTCACAAGGCTCTTCACCGCCATGGATTTCAACTTGTCCATCCTGACATGTCCTAGACGCTCATGCCAGATAGCTGCACTATCATTTTCCCTCATCTGATCAATATAGGAACTTGTTGATAGCATAAACATGTCCCTTACCCTTCTCCATACATGAGCAATGTCAGCCTTCACCGCTGATGCGTTGCGGAGAAATTCACTTCTGTCAGACCAAACAAAAAGTGATAGTCCACGTTCACTGCATTGGTCACTGAGAAGAGGTTCTTCTTCATGCCCAGTATATGATTAACACTCCTCAAGGTGAGTGTACCCTTATCACTACCTAAAGAGACGACACCCTCCTTCTCGACAACATGAAATATATCATTAGTAGTTGTGATAGCTTTGTTTCCTAAGAAAGTTCGCAGAGAGGATAACTTCGACTCATCCCTGGTGAGGTGGTGACAACACCCTCAGTCTATTATCTAGTCATCTTTGTAGTCGATGGTGGACAAGGCACAGACACACGTGCCTGTAATGAATGTATTCCCCCATCCAACTTCTTTGATACTGGAACCAACTTCCTCTTTATTTGCAACATGTCTCGGCTACAATTTGACCTTGTAGTCCTTCTTGAAGTAACCCAACTAGTCGCATTTATAACACCTCAGTGCTTCCTTCTTCTTCCAATCACACTTAAGAGCATAACTCCTCTCTTGCTGATATGAAGTTGAAGGGCCATCACAAGCAGCAGGCTTCTTCTTCTCCCATCTCTTCTTCTTCCCTGAAAAGAGCACCTCACTACCTCCTTCAAAGGTAATGACTCCAGCCATTTGTCTAGCTAAGCTCTCATGTAAATCAAGTAGGTTTTCCAGCTCCAGCAAAGACGGCTGAGTGGCCCAGTCTTGAACAGAAGTAACAAAGGCCATATATTCCTTTTGCAAACCGCAGATTATGTGCCTCTTCAGCTTCACTTCTGAAATAAGCTCCTCAGGGTCCAATGCTGAAATCTCAGCGCACAAGTTCTTTATCTTTAGGAAGAATGTTGAGATGGGCAGATCTTCTTGAGTGGCTCTCGCCAACTCATTCTCCAAGAATTATAGTGGTGCTACATTCTTCCTATTGAACAACCCATCGAGGGAAGTCCAAACCTCCATAGCTGGCCGACATCCGATGAAGTAGTCGAAGAGTTCCGATGAGATATCTCGCTTGAGAGTAAACTCTGCTTTCACATTTGTCTTCCTCCAAGCTCTCATTGCTTCAGCATTGCTAGCAGCAACAGTCACCTCTTGCTTGTCATCTCCGCAAACGACCTCCCATAGTTCCTCGCCCAAAAGTTAACTTTCCATACACGACCTCCACTTCTTGAAATTGGTCGATATAAGAAGCTCAATTCCAAGACCTCTTGCAAGTCCACCTTCCATTGCACTAACCCTGGTTAACTTAGACTTCCAGAAGCAATAAAGCAAACTAATAGTTGATCGCTTCTCAAGCCCTGTTCCCTCTGATACCATGTAAAAATTTGTGAACCGCGAAAAACGGGAAACCAGGCGCAGGAACACTCCAACCAAAACCAAGCCAAGTAAACCAGATGCAACTAGAACAACAAGAAAACCTTGTACTATCAACAACCTTTACAAAGCTAGGTATATATGGTGAGACATGATTCATCGATGTACCCGACGGAAGCAAAAATAAGAGGGTATAAATCTAACTGCGCGGTCTCAATGAGTAACCGCCGACTCTGCTTAGCTACCTACGGAGTCTACTAAAGCCACCAAGTTGCCATACCGTAACCTAGCCGCGCGGATAACCTGTTATTCCAATGCTGAACTCTATCCGCTAATCCGCAAGCCGCCTAACAACGAGGTCGTCTAGCTGTCAGATCGCCGTGAGCAGATGCTGCCGAACTGAACAAGCAGCCAGAAGATTACATCTTATTAAACTAGGAAAAAGGTTGCCAAAGAAAGAAGACTGCCTGGCCGCAAACTGCGACCTGCTGCTGACCGTTGATTAGAATCGCAGAGTCCGCACTGATCACTGGCCGAAATAAGAACCAAGTCTCTGGACTCTCAGCACTGTCCGCACAATCTGAACAGAAAAAGATCGGTCAACTCCTTCAAACCGCGCGAACAAAAAAACCTATCTGCAGCAACATCTCGAGCTCACTTACTATTCATTTGGTTATACTATTGATGTGACGGGGGGTTCTATTTATAGGCGCAGAGAGGAGTGTGATCACCGCTCTAACCGATAGGATCACCAACCTATCTCACGGCAAGTACTGAGAGAATCCATATAGTCGTGGATATCCAATCCGCCTTGTTATCGTGACTAGCTAGACAACCAGTTCGCCAAGGTCACATCACCAAGGCTGGATAGAGATCCTATCTGCCTTGTCACCACAAGGCAAAGCCAGGACTTGACTGCCGCACCAGCAGACCCAGCAGATACACCACCAGTCTGCACACTAGCGAACACAGCTCCAGTCTGCATGCCCCTGCGAACACTACTCCAGTCCGTACACTCCGAGCCCGCAACCAAACAAGGCTGACAGCTGCCAAACTCGGTTGACAAGGAAAGCAGTCTGCGCTAACTACGCAACCTCCCGGACTGAGCACACCTGGACTTTGTACAGAATAATACCATGTCCATACCACCATCCATCTCTAGTATAAACACAACACCATCAGATACAAAGGCCAGTCCGCACAAAACTGAAGGACACAAAACCAGTCCACACAAAACGGCGTACTACATGGATAACCATCCTATCCGCCTGGTTACGTCCAGGGAACAAGCTGACTGCAACACTCTTGTCGACCTGACTATCTGCCACTACTGTCTGAACAGTCCTCGTGGACAGTTCGCCCAGGCCACCGAGGCCGCCACTTTCACTTCAAAAAACTCAACAATTGTTGGCCCAACAACTAAGAGCCATCACATCCCCCTGGCCATTCACCATTTAGGGAATGGACCTGTTGGGGCCCTTTTCCCCCGCTAGCATGCAACGTCAGTTTATCTTGGTGATGATCAACTATTTCAAGAAGTGGATAAAGGCAAAGGCCTTGGCAAAAACCATGTCTCAGGTGGTTCAAAACTTTGTATGGGGAGACATCGGGTGCTGATTCAGCATGCCACATGCCATCTTCACTGACAATGGTCCCGAGTTTGCTTACTACAAAATAGAGGAATTCTGTTTGCAAATAGGGACCAAACTGCTCTTTGCCTCAGAGTATCATCCCCGAAGCAATGGCCAAGTGGAGGTTGTCAACAAGCTAATTCTAGACTATTGATCTAACTAAAACAAATTATTCAAAAGTGAATTTACACCATATGAATCCTAGGATGTCAATTATGTCAAGGGCATAAGAAAAACAATATGAAAATAGGAAGAAAATTTTCAAAGATGAAAGAAATGGGGAATAGACTCTGATTAACTCTAGAGGGGGGGGGGGGGTGAATAGAGTTAAACCAATCTTTCTATTCTTTTGCGGAATTAAAATATCTTCTGTAATATAGGTGAATAGGATATATGTGAACAAGTATACAAGTGCAGCAAACTTACAGAAGAGATAAATCTAAGCTACGCAGCATAAATATCACAGCATAAGCACAAAAGAAAATACAGTCACACAAATAACACAAGAACTTTATAGTGGTTCCCCAACTGGGTACATCCACTCTTCTACCACCATAGGTAGGAATCCACTCAGATTTTTGATCAGGTGTCTTACACCAATGAGCTTTTGATAAGGTACTCAAAAACCAAACCTCAAGTCTTTTAATCAGGTGACTTGCAACCAGGAATCACTTTTGAAGGGAGAGATAACCATGTATAGAGAGGGGAGAGAGAGGTTGATGATGACTTTTCTATTCTCAAAGCAAATTGAGAGAAGCCTTGTGGATTCTACTGATTGTATTAAAGCTCCCCCTGAGATTAGTATATGTTCAGGCAGGGAAAATTTGTTAGGGATGGTGGGTCTTCTGCTGCAAGATCAAATCCAGGATTCTCTTGACTGATTGAAATGGTTTGCCACTGAAGATCTTGGAATCAAAGATAGAAGGAAGAAAAAGACTCTTGATATATGATTGGTGCTAATTTCTTCTTCTTCTTAAGAGAACAATGAGATCATGCACAGAAAGAGTATTAGAAAGTCTGGAAGCTTTTTCTCTAAACACTTTTTCTGTCACTGTGTTGTTTTTCTTGAGAGCTGTAAGCACAAAATATTCTTCTCGTGTATGTTCTCTGTATCTCTGGGTTGATTATCGTGTATGTTCTCTGTGTCTCTGGGTATATTCTAACTTAGTGAGTTTTTTCTTTCTTGTCCTTCCGAGAGTATATTAAAATAACAACTGTTCCACAAATCCAATTCGAATTCCTGCCATTAAAGCTAAGCAAAAAATCTGGGAATAGAAAACGTCAAGAAAGTTAATTAAAATATTCCATTCCCCAACTTTCCCGGGATATTTGTCAATTTCATTTACTGATGAAAACCATAATCAATGCTGTCAAATAACGGCTATAAAATGAGCATTAATTACTCAGTAAAATCATGATTTATAATAGAAATAAATCGGAACAGATAAGGAAAGAATAAGTCAAAAACATCTTACAGTTTTCGTCGACCAGAGATTAGTGATCGTCAACCTCAGAAAACACATTCTTCGACCTTGGCTCTGCGAATAAACTTTTCAAAACTTTGGCTGTATCTTAGCTGGAAGATCGTTGAGCTTAGAGATGTATTGCACTAGAAGATCATCGACCTTAGAATAGATAACTTCTTTGCCAAGTTCGTAGACCATAGACCTCTTGTCTTTCACTTTGAATAAGTCGACCTGAGCTCTAAGGACGTCGAGCTCAGAAATGACTTCGTTACATAACTTCTAGGGATGATATCTGATACTGTCTTAAGGCAGGTCCTTGATGCTGCAAGCTGTAGGACTGACCTAAGACTAGGAAGATAAAATACTTGACCCAACTATACAACATAGGTCACACCCTAAGAAGTGAACTTATCCCAAAGCACCTAGGGGTTCCAACAATCTCCCCCTATTTGGGTGAGGTTACTTCAGAAGATAAGCAAGCAAATAATCATAGCAAGAAAAAATAGATAACTGATAGAATAAATAAGCTATCAGCATCTTTATAAAGCTATGCATAAATTATTCATAAGCAAAACAGACAAAAAATAAATAAGCTATTTGTCCTTGGGAGAATCAGAAGATTTAGCAAATTTTATTACTCTATTTGGATCCAGTGCTTGTCTGAGAGTCATGGTCATGTTTACATCTCCCAAAGTCTTTTGAGATATGGCTCTGGGAACTATGGCTTCAGGATGCAGATTCATGTATTCTTCAGCATTAAACAAATTTCCAACTTGATATCTTTCTAGCTCTTTCTTCCTGTAGGATGACATTGTAGAATACTGAGAGGTATCCTAACCCTGTTCTCTTGCTTTTCTAATCTGAGATAGAGCAATAGATTCTTTAAATCTGGCCATTCTGGTATTAGGATCTGTCTCAGGATTATATGCTTGAATTGGAGGTCCTTCATATCTAACTTCAGGACTAACTTCACTGGAAGGGGAAGGAGAGAATGTTGGCTTGGAAGGATATTGCTGAGAACTGAGAGAGCTTCTGGAGAATGAGTGATATTGCTTTTGATGCTGACTAAATCTAGAAGCTTCAGAGGATCTACCATGCCTTTGGTAAGTCTGAGTAGTGTTTGAAAATCTCTGATGGCCACTACCTGAAGAGCTACCACTGGGAGGAGGAGGAGGAGGATCTCTTCTATTCATCCTTGGAGAAGAGGGAGGGGAGTACTTCCTTTTCTTCCTTGATTTAAGCTCATTCTTTGACAACTTCATCCAATGAGGCATGTTAGGATATGGATCAATACTGTGCCGGATATATTATGGAGTGTCATTATGGGGATTTGGAGCTTGAGCTAGAGTCTTCTTTCTCAATTTCCATTTCTTTGTCTTGGGGGAAACATCACTGTAGATTTCTTCACTACTTTCACTGTCAAAGTTGTACAAAGCATCAATTGTTTTTATCTACTCAGGAGTTACCTTGGGAGGAGGAGAAGGAGCCTTGGGAGCTGGGATACGAGTAGGAGCATAGACTGGAGGGATGGGGTCAGTCATGTACTCAGACTCTGATACAACAAACTCTGATTCAACAGACTCTTCAACTGACTATTTGGTATTAGCTACTGAAGCTTTCTCAGTAATCATAGCTTCAGTATTAGATCTTTCTTCAAAACTAGCCCTTATTGTGGCTATCACCTCTGAGGAAGCAGGTGGAGTATAACACACAATGGCCTTAGATGATGATTCAACAAAAAGTAAAGGAATTTCCATAAAAGAATGATGGAGTATACTTTCCACATCTACTGATGGAGGTATAAAATAAAAATAATTTCCACCAGTCAGAACTTCTGGCATAGCTACAACCATCTCATCATCTGCTGCTGCTGCTTGAGCTGCTGCAAGGGCTTCTTCACAGAACATCTTCCCCTGCATGGTTTCAGAAGGTTCTGAAGCCATGCCCTTGGCTGAAGAAGGGGAGGGGAAGGAGGAGGCAGCAGAGAGAGATGTAAGGGAATTTATTGATTTTAAAAGGGGGAATATCTCTGCTGCAATAAGCTACTTGAGGATGGGAGTCAAACGAGATATGAGAGTAGCAATGAAAGCATTGTCAGGGGTTAGAGGAGGAATAACTGGGGGGATGGTGTCAATCATGATATCATCTTGGTTATTAGGTGAGGATGGGGTCTAAGGAGATGGAGTATGAATAGGGGATTAGAGGGGAGAAGCTTGAGAAGAAATTTCAGCTGTTATCAACTCAAAGTTTGGAAAGAGGAGGGTGGTTGAGGGAATGGTTGTAAGGTGAGAGGGAAGAGGTGAGTCAGGAGGTGTTAGGTTATGAGCAGGAGAGGGCTGATGATCTAGAGTAGGAGAGGAAGAAGGGGTAAGGGGAGGGGTTCCTTCAGCCAAGAGAGGAGTGGTTATTACCACCCTTGTGTTCTCTGAAGCACCTGCAGAAGGCTTTTCCTTAGAGGGCTTAGGAATTGTCCTCTCCCATATGCAAAATAGGGCAGAGGTTAGCCTCTTGGAGGCATTGATGAACATAGTCTGGGGAACTAACAGTTCATCAGCCTTTGCCTTCAAGAACAGGCCTAAAACCCTAGCAAAACACACTTCTTTCTTATTGTTCCTCTTCCTGATCAAATCAAACAAAATCTATCCCCAATTGACTTTTCTCTTATTCACCAGCACAACCATCACCAGAAATTGCTTCCTGGAGATGTAGTTGTGGGCAGTGTGCTTTGCAAACAACACTTTCCCCACTACATCTATAAGAAACATGTACGCATGAGACAAGTTCTTTTTCCATAATTTGTTAGAGTTTTCACCGCAGTGACCCATAACAACTAACAAATTATTAAACTCATCATCATCCATATCCAAATCTTCTATACCATTCTCAAATTCAAAAATTTCTGTAAGTGGGAGAGAGAGTAACCTGAGTCCTGCTGTTGAATCCTATCATCTCTTCCTCAATAGAGGACGATGAGAATACCCACTCCTTGATTGCGGCAGCTGGAAGCTTGATGCGGTTGGTCATAAACGATTTCAGCTTTTGATCTTCACATAGTTGCAGAATATCCTGAAATATTTGATCAGATTGCTGGAATGAATCAAAATCAATGTCAAAGCCCGTGTCGAACTTCATTCCTATTGAACCAGATGCAACAATTTCTGAATACTTTTGTGAAACGAGAGTACCTGCAAAAGGAAACAAACGATCAAGTGCAGGAGGGGAATTCTGAAAGCGCGTGATTGAAGTCGAAGAAGAAAGCCTATAAAGGGTTTTCAGAATACGAAACGACATTCTCAGCCCGGCGAAAGAATAAAATTCTTCGATCACAGGTCGATGAAGATTTCATTAAGGGATATGTTCTTCGATCTCAGAACGAAGAGATGGAAAGTTTTTGTCGTTCACAGAAAAATTTCTTGAAACAGAAATCGTCGTTCTCCGGTCGATGAAACTGCTTCAACAAGAGATTTTATCGATCTTAGGTCGATGAAAAATCTCAAGAATAGTTACCAGTTCGTCGATTTCAGTTCGACGAACAGAAACAATTCTTCGACCACAGACAGAGCATTAGATTAAATCCTGACCATTTATCATTCCAAGCTGATTTATGAAGAACAGATGCTTGGTTAGATCCAATGGCTTGGTGAAGATGTCTGCTCTTTGCAAATCAGTTGAGATAAACTCAAGTTTAATCTTTTGCTTGTCAAAACAATCTCTAATGAAATGATGTCTAATGTCTATATGCTTTGTTCTTGAATGCAATACTGGATTCTATGCAATTGAAATAGCACTAGTATTATCATATAGTATGGTTGAATTATTTAAGTTGACACCATAATCTAAAAGTTAGTTTTGCATCCACAAGATCTGTGAGCAGCAACTGCCTGCAGCCATATATTCAGCTTCAGCAGTTGATGTTGAAACAGATGTTTGTTTCTTACAGAACCAAGATACAAGTCTGTCACCCAGGAATTGGCAAGTTCTAGAGGTGCTTTTCCTGTCTACTCTACATCCAACATAGTCAACATCAGAAAATCCAGTTAACTCAAATGCTGACTCTATTGGATACCAGAGTCCTAGATCTAGGCAACCTTTTATATATCTCAAAATCCTTTTTATAAAAATAAGGTGAGATTCTTTAGGGTTCACCTGGAACCTAGCACAAATACATGTGATAAACATAATGTCTGGTCTGCTTGCTATTAGATATAGTAGGGATTCAACAATTGCCCTATACCTAGTATGATCAACTGGTTTTCCAAGTTCATCAGCATCTATAATAACATTGGCAGCCATGGGAGTCTTCATTGAAGAGGCATCGTTCATCCCAAACTTCTTAATAAGCTCTTTAGCATATTTAGAATGAGAGATGAAGATCCCTTCAGAGGATTGCTCACTTGGAGACCAAGGAAATAAGACAGTTCTCCCATGCTACTCATCTCAAACCTTGAATGCATTAGATCAGAAAATCTTTTGCACAGTTTAGGATCAGTAGAACCAAAAATTATATCATCCACATATATTTGTACTAATAATATTTTATCATGATGCAGTTTTGTAAAAAGAGTTCTATCTACCATGCCTCTTGAAAAACCATGCTCAAAGAGAAAGCTGGCTAAGGTCTCATACCAAGCTCTTGGAGCTTGCTTTAAACCATAGAGAGCCTTATGCAATTTAAAAACATAAGAAGGGTGGGTTGAAGAGACAAAACCTGGAGGTTGTTCTACATAAACCTCTTCTTTGAGTTCTCCATTTAGAAAAGCACTCTTCATATCCATCTGGTAGACTTTGAACTTTTATATGCTGCATAAGCTAAGAAAATTCTTATTGCCTCTAGCCTGGCAACTGGAGCAAAGGTTTGATCATAATCAATACCTTTCTCTTGCCTATATCCTTGAGCAACAAGCCTTGTCTTGTTCCTCACTATCACACCTTGGACATCAAGTTTATTCCTGAACACCCACTTAGTCCCAATTATTGGATAGCCCTTAGGCCTTGGAACTAAGTCCCAAACTCTACACCATTCAAATTGATTGAGCTCCTCTTGCATTGCAATAATCCAGTGTGGATCTTTCTCTGCATCAGTTATGGATTGAGGCTCAACTTGAGAGAGAAAGAAGGCAAGCATCACATCAGGGTTGACTTGATGCCTTGTCTGCACACCCACTGATATGTCTCCAATCACTTGAGATCTAGGGTGATCTCTAAGTGTGATAAGATCATTAGGTGGAGTTGGTTCAACAATTGTTATTGGATTTAATTCCTCTTATGGAGTTGCATCATTTGTTAAAGGAAGTTGAACTGCTTCCACAGTTTCTTCATCACTATCAGCTTCTGCTTCTGTTTGTGGAGGAGGATGTGATTCAGCCTTTGGGGTAAGGTCTAGATCATCCAAATTCTCACACAAATTTGATACCTACAAAGTGTTATTGGTAGAAATGTTTTTCTCCTTGTAAAACATGTTAGTCTCATAAAAAGTTACATGCATAAACTCTTCAATCTTCAAAGATGATTTATTAAACACCCTATAAGCTTTGCTAACTTGGGAATATCCTAGAAAAATTCCTATTTCAGCCTTTGCTTCAAATTTTCTAAGATACTTCTTATCATTGTTATGAATATAGCATACACACCCAAATAATTTAAAATAGGTGATTATTGGTTTCTTCCCTTTGAGTAGTTCATAGGGAGTCGTAAGCTTTAGTTTATATATTAAACTCCTATTCATGACATAGTTTGTTGTGCTTACTGCCTCTGCCTAATAGGATAGAGAAATGTAAGCATCTGCAAGCAATATACCTACAGCTTCAATATGTGTTCTATTTTTCCTTTCAACTACCCAATTTTTTTGAGGAGTTCAAGGAGCTGAGAAACAATGCCTGATACCTTCCTTCTCACTGAACTCATGCATAAGAAGAGATTCAAACTCAGTGCCATGATCACTTCTGATCAATGCAACTTGAGTAGAGTACTCAATCTGTATGGTCTTGAGAAAATCTGTAAGAACCTTAAAGGTATCTGTCTTAGATCTCAGAAAGAATACCCAAGTGAATTTGGAGAAGTCATCTACAACTACTAAGGTATAAGATTTCCCTCCTAAGCTTTGTACAACAATGGGGCCAAAAAGGTCCATATGTAGCAAGTACAATATCCTAGGTGAATCACTCTTATTAATAGATTTGAAACTAGATTTAGTTTGCCTGCCTAGTTGACAAGCCCTGCAGAGGCCTTCCTTCTTGTAGGGGCTAGAAGGTAAACCTATAACATGGTTATCCTTAGATAACCTAGCTATATTCTTATGGTTTACATGACCTAATCTTTTATTCCATAAGCTAGTTTGACTACTAACAAAATTAAATAAACAAATTTCAAAAATAGCAGATTCAAAATTGACTAAATAAATGTTGCCTTGTCTAATTCCTGTTAAAACAGTTTTGTTGTTTAAGGAGATAGTGCATAAGGAGTTAGTGAAGCTTACTTGATAACCTATATCACACAGTTGGCTTACTGATATCAGGTTATGCTTGAGACCATTGACATAGGTCACCTTCTTGAAGGTAACATCTCTATATCTGAAATCTCCATAGCCTTCTATCAATCCAAAGTCCGAATCCCCAAAAATTACTTTAGGGACAGCCTTGGCTTTATAGTTGATAAGGCATTCCTTGCAACCTATCATATGTTTAGAGCAACCACAGTCCAGTTACCACTTGATTTGAATGACAGGGTTCTCTTCTTCCTATAAAGAAAAAGATTAGAGGTTTCTGACCCGAGATATATTGGGTCCTTGTTGTTTGACAAAACCATAACTTGAAATAAAGGAACATTCAGGTTGATCCTTATATCATAGGGGATGATACCTTCTTAGGGGGTATAATCCACTGACTAAAAGGATTAAAATTTTTATCAGCTTTTATGTTTCTCTGATTATGAACTTAGTTCGGCGAAGTCAAGTGAGTTCATCGATCCGAGTTCAACGATTTGGGTTGAGTTCTTTGATCTCTGCTCGAAGAATGGAAGTATCCATTCTCAGAGCCCCTGAAACGTGGATCTCCAGTGGACGACCCAAATTGATTTCGTCGATCGTAGTTTAAAGAAAATTTTTGGCTATTATTTGCGTTCAGAGTTCTTCGTTCTGAGTTCGACGAACCGTGCCCATTTCGTCATTCTAAGTTCGACGAAAATTGCTGAACATAGTTATTTCTATGATTTCTCTTTATCTCCTTTTTAAGGTTGGTTTTCTTAAGTTCTAGTTGCTTAAGAATTTCATTAACCTTGTTAACATGTTCAGTATTTTTCTTGCCTTTATCAGATATAAACTTTACTGGTTTTGACAGGTGATTCTTCTGAATTAGAATTGGTTCACTAGAGAAAGCACCTAATCCTAGCTTACTATTGTTTATTATGGCATTTACAGTGCTAGTTATGTCTAATAGTTTTAAGCTTCTTCCTCTAAGAGTTTCTTCTAATTCTTTAGCCTTACTTAATTTAGATTTTAGAAAGGTTATTTGATAGTTACAAAATTTTAGTTCTTCAGACAGTTTGACATTTTCAGCAATGATTTTATCTTGCTCTAACAGCTCTTCCCTAAGGAGTTTGATTTCCTTCTCATATCTTATTAGGTATAAACACAAGCTTTTGAATTCTACTTTAAATTCTTCTGATTGAAAATCATAAGAAGCAATTACCTGATCCTCTTCAGAGAGGAGTTCTTCATCATCTGATTCTTCTGAATAAGATCTGCTGCTTCCATCTTCTATAGCCATGAGGCAAACTTCCTTTGCGTTCTTCTCCTCTTCATCTTCACTAGAGCTGGAGGAAGTTGATTCCTCTTCAGTGTCACTCCATGTTTCAGCAACAAAGCCCTTTTCCTTCTTCTTGTAATTGTATTTGCTGGAGGAGGCTTTGCTGTGATGACTTCTTTTGGAGTCCTTTTATTTTCTCCTATCCTTCTTTTGGACTTCTGGACATTTAGAGATAAAGTTTTCTGGTTTCCTGCAACTAAAACAGACAGCCTCTTTAGTAGGGGTCTTATCATACCTGGGTTTGTCTTCACTTCTAGATAGCCTTGTCCTGAAATCCTTTCTAGCCATCTTGTAGAATCTCTTAGCAAAGAGACTCATGAGTTCCTCATTCACTAGCAGACTTGGTGATTCTTCTACAACTTTGAATGCTAGGTTATGCTCCTTTCTTGTTGGTGTTGGAGCTTTTGGTTCTGCAGCTGCTTCTCTTGATTTCACCAACTACTCATAGGACTTGAGCTTACCCAACAGAGATTCAGTTGATATCTCTGCCATGCTCCTTGCTTCTCTGATGGGACATATTCTAGAATCCCATGTACTGGGGAAGCACATCAAAATTTTGTCATTGACCTCTGTTAGAGTAATCTCCTTGTCCAAGGTTCTTAGTTAACTGATGATGGAGCTAAGCCTATTATACATTGCTTTAACTGCCTCTGCTTTATCCTTCTTGAAATTTTCATACTGAGTAACGAGGTTTGATCTTCTATCTTTCCTCTCATCTGCTGATCCAGCCACCATTTGGTTCAAGGAGTCCCAAATGGCCTTAGCTGATGGGCACTCAACAACCTTTTGAATGATTTCATCAGACATTATTTGAGCCAATATGTTCATGGCTCTAGCAGCAGCTATCTTTGCCTTTTTCTGTGCATCTGTCCATATAGGGGTGGGATTTCACTCATGTCAGTTGATGTAGATAGAGTTGAAACCACTGGAGTTGGTGGTCCTGTTAAAATAGAGTTAAAAATATCTTCATCAATAGAGTTCATGTATAACTTTATTCTTGCCTTCCAGATTGTGAACTTAGACAAGTTGCACACTGGAGGTCTGGTGCTAGCATAATCCTTGTTTTGTGCCATGATATCAAAAAAAAACAAAAGAAACAATGAGTTATTCAGAGTTTATCTGGAGGTTCTTGGTTTCTCCAGGTGTAAGCATGTGAGTGTGACAAACCTCCCTCTGATAAAAATTAAAAGAAATGGAAAATAGACTCTTATTAACTCTAGAGGGGGGGGGGGGGTGAATAGAGTTAAACCAATCTTTCTATTCTTTTGCGGAATTAAAATATCTTTTGTAAAATAGGTGAATAGGATATATGTGTATAAGTGTACAAGTGCAGCAAACTTATAGAAGAGATAAATCTAAGCTACACAACACAAATATCACAGAATAAGCACAAAAAAAAATACAGCCACACAGACAACACAAGAACTTTATAGTGGTTCCCCAATTTGGTACATCCACTCTTCTACCACCCTAGGTAGGAATCCACTCAGATTTTTGATCAAGTGCCTGACACCAATGAGCTTTTGATCAAGTGCTCAAAAACCAAACCTCAAGTCTTTTGGTTAGGTGACTTGCAACCAAGAATCACTTTTAAAGGGAGAGATAACCCTGTACAGAGAGGGGAGAGAGAGGTTGATGATGACTTCTCTATTCTCAAAGCAAATTGAGAGAAGCCTTGTGGATTCTACTGATTGTATCAAATCTCCCCCTGAGATTAGTATATGTTTAGGCAGGGAAACTTTGTTAGGGATGGTACGTCTTCTGCTATAAGATCAAATCCAGGATTCTCTTGACTGATTGAAATGGATTGTCACTGAAGATCCTGGAATCAGAGATAGAAGGAAGAAAAAGGCTCTTGATATATGATTGGTGTTCTTTTCTTCTTCTTCTTAAGAGAACAATGAGATCCTGCACAGAAAGAGTATTATAAAGTCTGGAAGCTTTTTCTCTAAACACTTTTTCTATCACTGTGTTGTTTTTCTTGAAAGCTGTAAGCAAAAAAATTCTTCTCATGTATGTTCTCTGTGTCTCTGGGTTGATTCTAACTTTTTTGAGTGAGTTTTTTATTTCTTTTCCTGCCGAGAGTATATTAAAATAACAGCTGTTCAACAAATCCAATTCGAATTCCTGCCATTAAAGCTAAGCAGAAAATCTAATAATAAAAAACGTCAAGAATGTTAATTAAAATATTCCACTCCCCAACTTTCCCGGGATATTTGTCAATTTCATTTACTGATGAAAACCATAATCAATGCTACCAAATAACGGTTATAAAATGAGCATTAATTACTCAGTAAAATCATGACTTATAATAGAAATAAATCGAAAAAGATAAGGAAAGAATAAGTCAAAAACATCTTACAGTTTTCATCGACCAGAGATCAGTGATTGTCGACCTCAGAAAACACATTCTTAAACCTTGGCTCTGCGAATAAACTTTTCAAAACTTTGGCTGAGTCTGAGCTAGAAGATCATTGAGCTTAGAGCTATACTACACTAGAAGACCATCGACCTTAGAACAGATAACTTCTTTGCCAAGTTTGCAGACCACAGAACTCTTGTCTTTCACTTTGAGTAAGTCGACCTAAGCTCTAAAAACATCGAGCTCAGAAATGACTTCAGCACATAACTTCTTGGGCTGATATCTAATACTATCTTCTGGCAAGTCCTTGATGCTGCAAGCTGTAGGACTGACCTAAGAATAGGAAGATAAAATACTTGACCCAACTATACAACATGGGTCACACCCTAAGAAGTGAACCTAGCCCAAATCACCTAGGGGTTCCAACAAAAGACAAACATACGTCGACTAGAAGTCGATGCAATGATGACTAGAATTCGACATGACTCTGACTAGTTGTCGATGCATCCTTAAAAGTGAAGTCAGCAGCTCCTCTTGATAGAAGTTAATGCATATGTCGACAAGATGTTTATGAACATCAAGGACTAAGTTAAGTCGACAAATCATTATTCTGAAATAAATTTCGACGAACCTTCCACCAAAAGTCGAAGTAGTGTCGACATATATCCAGAAAGGAAATTTTAGAGGACTTTCAATCAGTTCTAATTGAAGCGAATAACTATGGAAGTTATTTGATTTATAGAGAGCTGATTTATGGAAAGAGATTTATAATAAGACTTCTAAGAATACATATAAGATATTTGAAGGAGATTGACGAAATTCATGAAGATAAAAATAGAAGGATATTATCTTATTCCTTCCAAAGATAATTTCTAAGAAGAATTTAAATTGATTAAGGTCTGATATACCAAGAATTTGAACAGAAGAAGATACAGATCTAACACAAAGACAGAAATAATACAACATATAGAAATCACTAAGACATAATTTACAGTAGCTCTTCTTTTTTTTCACCGCCGCTTAAATAAAACATTCATAGAATAATTTGAAAGATAGAGGATCAAAAAGCTTATAATCCTTGCACCTTTTTCTTAGCAAGAATTCATCCATCAAAAAGATCAAGAACACTTAGTTCCTGAAGAGTTCTCAAATATTTGCTGAAAGAGCACTCATCATAAAAGACTATTCTTCTTCTTCTTCTCTCTTACTTCTCATTCTATAACTGAGTAAAGAGTTTTGAGAATACTTCTTCAAAGGATTCAGTCTAGTTCAATATCTCCTTACCAAAAGATATTGTAGTGTGGTTTAAGATCTCCTTATAAAAAGATTTAGTTGGTTATGAAAATCTCCTTATCAAAAGACTCAGCCCCTAGTTCTGAGAGTCTTCTTATCAAAAGACTCAGGCATTATGATAATGTATTCATACCAAAGTGATAGAAGAGTGGATGTACCCAGATTTTTGGGAACCACTATATTTTCGGTGTCTTCTATATTATGCTTCGCTTGCTGTATTGCTTCAATATCTTTACTTTTTTTATATTCTCTGGCTATGATTTTGTGGATACTAACCTAAAATTGTTTAAGTTTAGTAAATAATTTTAGAAATAAAATTTAAATCTTTATTAACCCCCCTCTAGAGAATTCTCAAAGGATTTAGTCATAGCTGTTCACTCTTTTAATTGGTATCAAAGTGAGGTTGATCAAATAAGGATTAACACTTTGATCTTAAAGATCTGAATAGTTTTTAAATCCATAACTATTTTCTTATACAAATCTATTTTCAAAATTGAGTTCCAATTATTTTAAAGGGTTTGCATTCAGTAGTCCTCCAGTGTGTAACTTGGAAATGTTCACACTCTAGAAAGCCATAATAAAATTTTATATGTATTCTATTGACATAGGATTCTTCAATTTTGTGCGTTCATGTCCACCAATATCTTATATAAAAGATGCTAGTGGAAATATAACAAAGAGCTAGTCCCCAGAGATGAATGGACAGTAAGTGAAAATTAAGATAAAGGACTAGGACACTAATACTATGAACATCTTGGTATCAACAATATCTGATGATATTTTCCAAAAGGTTGCTGACTTCTAGTCAGCTAAGGAAATCTGGGGGTTTCCATATAGAATTGTTGATGGCAGCTTTGATGAAAGAAAAGATTAAAGATTCTTTCTCATATCTCCACATGAGAAATTTTATAAGAAGGCTTAAGAAAGTGTTGATGAAATGTATAAAAGCTTTAACATAATAATCAATGAACTCAAGGGCTGAGATCAATGACAAACTACTCGTGCTTCCCAAGCACATGTGATTCAAGAATCTAGGCCATCAGAGAGTCTAGATGACATAGGTAAATCACTATTGATGCCATGTTAAGCAACTAAAGTCCTATAAGCTGTTTCTGAAGAGTAGGTCTGAGATTGAGGCAAAGGATAAGATCTCTACTCCTAGAGAAAAATTCATTGCCTTGAAGGCAGCTGATGGAGAGCCCTCTAATACTAAAGAAGAGATGTCCAGTCTTCTAGCCAAAAGGTTCAGGAGGTGGATAATGACAAAAGACTTCAGAAGAAGAGAAAGGAGTGCTAGCAAGACAAAGTTTGATAAGACTCATAATAAGGAGGTTATCTACTTTGCATGTAGGAAAGCATGACATATTGCACTAGAATGTCTTGAGAAACAAAAGAATCAAGCTAGCATAAATGAGCACAAGAAGTAGTCTTTCAAGAAAAATGACAAGAAGATAGGAAGTTGTTTCATTACTGAATCCTGGAGTGACTCAGACCTTAAGTCAAGTTCTTCATCTAATAGTGAGGAAGAAGTATCTACCGAAGATGCCTTCATGATGGCTTTGGAAGCATTTTTAGAAGATGAAGATGATCATGTATCATATTTTAATGATTTTAATTTATCCTCAGAAGATTTTAAAGAATACGTTAAAGATTTTTGCCAAGATCACTTAGAGATAGAAAGATAATTAAAATATCATTAAAAAGAGTTAAATGAGCTAAAAACTAAAAAGTTTGATGAGAACCACAATTATGTAAACTCTCAACTTAGGGTTGAAGTAGGAAAATTAGAAAAGCAAACTCATGAACTAAATATAGAAAATAAGACATTAAAAGAAGAGCTAGAAATGGCAAAAACCTTTGAAGACTCACTTAATGGTAAGAGTTAAAAGCTTTAGGATATTTCTGAGAATCTTTAAGTGAGATTCAAGAACCTAGGGTTAGGAGTTGAACCAATAAATTCAGGTGAGTCATCCAGCAAACCTGTTTGGAAGGACCCCGTGGATTTTGTGAAAGCTAAAGGTAAAAAACCTATAATAATAATATATGAACAACCTGAGAAAATCACAGTGTTTAATAAGGTTAACTCATATAACAATCAAGGTATTTTAGGAAAGAAGACTATATATAATGAGGCTTCAAAAGTTAAAAATTCTAAAAACTTGGAACATGTGTTGACATTAACTCTATGCAATTTTGCAGGTGTGTTGATGTCTAGTCAATGCAAGTATGAATCTATGTTGACTTCTCGATACAACTTTATACCTGCATCGACTTCTTATCGACACAACCAAGCAGTTGCGTTGACTTCTAGTCGAATTAACTTCCTAGTGAGCAAAAATAATATGCCAAATAATATTAATTACTTTACTCACAAATCTGAATGTTACTTTTGTAAAAAAAATGGGCATGATGCTAGAAGTTGTTGTTTTAATAGAACAACACTCTTCTATCCTTCTTATAACTTCATAACCCCATATAATGGTAGAAGCAATGTGCCTAAGATAACATGGGTTCCATCTAGGCAAATATTATTTCTGCTAGAACATTGTATGACCAAGGATTCCCTACGGTAATTTTTGATGACTCCAACTATAACGCCCCAAAACCCGAATACGAATTGGTCAATATGTTTATAATACCCTTAGTGAAGCCTGATGAAAATTGGGGATGAATTGGAAGTGTTTTGAAGGACTTTTGGAGCACTTATAGTTTCACACGGGTTGTGACACGGGTGTGTCCAGAGCCATGTCGAGGAACAGGGCCTGTGATATAGGTGTGTCAAGGGCGGTATCGTGCTCTGTATTTGACCGTTTTTTTGTTACTGAGCAACATGGCCTGTGATATGGGTGTGTCCAGAGCTATGTCGAGGAACACGACCTGTGATATGGGTGTGTACAAGGTCGTGTCGTGCTCTGTATTTGGCCATTTTATTGTGATTGCGGGACACGACCTGTGACACGACCATATCACAAGCTGTGTACGGACCTAGGGAGACCATTCTAAGGTCAAATCAAGGCCTTTTGTTTTATTTAGGTGGGATCCGACAGTCCAGGGTCTTTCCTAATGAGATAAGGTCGGTAAATGAGGGTATAAAGCTCATTTCCTTTGGCCCATTCTATTTCTAAGAGGTAGAGAGGGGAGAGCAAAGGGAGAAGAAGAAGGAGGAAACCTTCCATTATTGGAGCTTCGGAACTCCAAATTGCGAGCCGAGTCTAGATCTGCGGAGGCGAGTCTATTTCGGTGGTTTTTATCCTGCTAGTTTCTCCTCCATGGGGCCGAAATGAACCTCTAGGGTAACGATTCTCTACTTAGACATTTGAAGTCCTCTTCCTTTTGTATAGGAAACCCTCTCCTGCAAGTGTGCGGTGAGCGTGGGGTATTCCTTCGGGTAGATATGGATTATCCTGTAGCTTTGCATATAGAGTTCGGAATAGAAGTACAGACATAGGCATGGTGTGTGAAGCCCATCCGGACGTGTTGGTCTGGATTGGTGATGTTTTCATTATGCATGAATTGGTAGAGAAGACTCCGTGTTGTATGTTTTTGGGTTTCTATGCGATAGATTGCAGCAGGGAACTTTGGGGACTAACCCCAAGGAGCACCCAAAAAATAGGGCAGAAATGCATTTCTGCCAGGTACCGCGCTGAGGTAGTATTACCGCTGGTGGTAGCTCTATGAGAGAGCTATTGTGAGGCTTGTCTCACAGAGAACAAGGGGCCTAGTTGTGGGGATGAGAGCTCTAGGAGCCTAGCTTGGTGGCCTGAGTGCCGACCTCATGCATAACTGGGTTATATATTATTGTATGATCGATTCTAGGGGAATCAGAAAGGCTGACCCGTACTGATGACTTAAATTGACGGCAATGTGAGCAATGGGTTGAGCTGAACTATACCCGCTCTATGTGGTTAGGTTAAAGAGAACTAATGTATGTGGCACTTACCGGAGGAATGGAGGGCGAGTCTTAGGCTTCGGCCAAAAAGACTTAAATGCTCACGATGGTTGCCATCCTTGGGGCAGTGGTGAAGCCTCAAAATGGACCGGGTTCACTGATAATGTGCCCCTAAGAGCACGGGGTGTGTGGCCGTGTGTGCCTACGCCTGTGGTGAAGTGTACTTTAATTGTACTTTCTATACCATGGTTGGATATACTAAAGAAATGCAAGGAAGGAGCACCGCCGCCCCGAGTAAGGGGTGGGATCGTTATAGTTTGGTCAGCTTTAGCTGACCGTTGCCTTGTTTTACCACCATTTCGTGGATTATTATGCAGGAACAAGTGAGTCAAGTGGTAAAAAGTAGCAGGCTGAAGCCCTTGATGCTGTGCTGGCCCTTGAAGGCCAAAGTGAAGTGTTTTCTTTTACTATTATCATGTATGGTCGGCCTGCGTGCCGAAGTATGCAAAACACTTACTGTTTAAGCAAACTTTTGTATGGCCTTAAGGCCAAGTCTTTTGTGTATGTTCTTTCATTCCTGTTATGGCTGTAGTGGACATTCATATGTTGTTTATGGGTTCTTATAACTGTTTTAAAAAGCTTCTACTAGAATGCTCTGAGTTAGGATTCGAAATCCTACGGTGGTATTTTGGTATTAATACGTAACTCCGCTAACTGTCTGTGGTATATGGCGTGGGGCCCCGATCGGACCTTCTGTTATATTCCATATGACAGATGGGGGTGTTACAATTTGTTATCAGACTACAGTTTCGGTCTTGCTTATTTGAATTCGTGGACGAATTCTTTTAATGGGTGGTGAACACATGTATATGCGTCATCGTTATAACATGAAAAGAACCCATGAATGTCCACTTAGGAATGAAAATACACATGTTTGAGGAACCTGCGTGTTCCTATGATTGCCTTTTGCAATTCTGTTTGGTCACTTAATGGTGTTTTGTATGACTATAGGTGACCAGGAGTGGCGTAGGGCAGTTAGGACACCCTCTTTCTGAGGAAAGTAGTGCACCCAATGACTTGCCTGCAACCCCTCTTTCGGCAGAAACAATAAGAAACTTGGCTGAGGCAGTGTTTGCGATGCTAAACGCCCAGCCAGGATTGCAAGTGCAGTATCCTGCCCCTGCAGGGGAGTAGGTACTACTTCGAGCAGTAGAACCTAGAATGGTGGAACAAGTGGTTGTAGAGCCTTTAGTACCAAGAAGAGCAACAGAGAAGCATCTCAAGCATGCAATGAGATTTATTCCTCCGGTGTTTTTGGGGACTGGAACCCCATCCCAAGCCGAAGATTGGCTCTCTCGGGTGAAGAGAGTCTTGACGTCCACTGAAACGGAGGAATGGCAGAAGACCACCAAAGCCACCTTCCTGTTGGATGGAGAGGAAGGGTTGTGGTGGGAAGAGTTGGAGCTGTATCACTTGGTTGGAAGGCAAATCACTGATGTCTCGATGGAGGAATTCTCGAGGTTATTCTTGGCAAGATAACTTCCCTCAGCTCAGAGGATCGATATGGAGAATCGGTTCCAGAGACTGACACAGGGAGATAGTAGCATGGATGAGTATCTCCACGAGTTTACGCGGTTGGGTCATAATGTTGGCTCTACGTTTTCCGATGAGGAGCGTAAGACCAACCAGTTCTACGAGGGTCTGCGTGATGACCTATAGCTATTACTTTCTAGGCCTATGACGCAAGGCTTCCTAACCCTTGTCAATACGACCCGATCATTGGAAAAAGATCTGAAGAGAGTCCAAGGGAAGAAGGACTCGAGTGCAAATAAGACAGAGTTCAAAGTACCGAACTCCTCAAAGTCTGGGTTCTGTAAGTGGAATAAGAAGGGTAGTACTTCAGGTCCAGCCCCTTCTTCGGGTGTGTACGGGGAAACTATAGGCCGAGACCAAGGCGCTTGTTATAACTATGGAAAGCCGTGACATTTTGCCAGAGATTGTTGAAGAGGACATCCGAAGTCTGAGAAGAACCCTGGAGCATCTTACGCGAAGAAGAGAAAGATGGTGGAGTCAACTTCATCCTACCATCCTCCAGCCCAGCCTAGAGTGTACAACCTTGGACTTTAGGAGGCCATAAAACAGGCTGATGTGGTGATAAGTATGATTTTATTAATAGTAGTTTGGCTTTATATACTTGTTTCCTTATGCATGGTAGCTTATGACTGATGGTGCTAGGCTTTGTACTGATCCTTGATTGTTCGGAGAGAGCACGGTTTGATACGGGAGTTTCACATTCCTTTTTGTCCGAAGAATTTGTATCACGCATCGGGGTACCTTATTCGATGGCAAGGGACATATTTGATGTGCTTCTGCCTAACAGGTGCTCTATGTGCGTGGATAGAGTTTGTTGTGTGAAGGTAGGAATTAGGATTCATGAAAATGACTTGCATGCGTCTCTATTGCCGATAGTGGAGCTCGATGTGATATTTGGAATGGACTGGCTATCAGAGCAGCGTGTGTACATTGATTGCAACCGTAAGGTGGTCAGATTAGGACTGGATACAGATCATGAGATGACGTTCTCAAGCATGAAGGGGTCAAGCAAGACTTTGATGTCTGCACTCCAGGTGGTTAAGGCAGTTCGTAGTAGTGCATAGCTATTTTTCACTTTAGTGGAGGCTTCTAAGACCAAGCCTAGTTTGGACAGCATCCCAATTGTATCTGCGTTTCCTGACGTATTCCCTGAAGATCTCCCTGGAGCTCCAACTCAGCAAGAGATCGACTTCACCATTGAGTTAGTGCCAAGTGCCAAACCTGTGTCATGCTCTCCGTACCGGTTAGCGCCTAAGGAGATGGAGGAATTGAAAGTACAGCTTCAAGAGCTGTTGGAACAAGGTTATGTGCGTCCGAGTTCATCGCCTTGGAGCGCGCTAGTCCTCTTTTTTAAGAAGAATGATGGAAGTTTACGACTATTTATTGATTACCGGGAGTTGAATAAGCTAACAGAGAAGAATAAGTATCCAATCCCAAGGATTATGTTCTGTTCGACCAGCTGGTCGGGTCAACGGTATACTTGAAGTTGGATCTGAAATCCAGATACTATCAGCTGCGGATAAGGGAAAGTGACAATCCCAAGAAGTATTTTAGCACACGTTATGGGCATTATGAGTTCACTGTCATGCCGTTTGGGCTGATGAATGCGCCATTCGTTTTTATGGATTTGATAAACATGATGTTTAGAGAATACTTGGACCAGTTCGTGATAGTTTTTATCGACAATATACTGGTGTACTTGCAGTGCGAGGATGATCATTTCAAGCATCTACACATGATATTGGAGATCATGAGGAAGAACCAACTGTATGCCAAGTTCTCCAAATGTGAATTTTGGTTGTCCTCGGTAGCATTCCTTGGTCACATAGTAAGCGGTGAAGGAGTTGTAGTGGATCCGGTAAAGATAGTTGCAATACACAAGTAGCCTGTGTTGTCTACCGTGGCGGAAGTCCAGAGTTTTCTGGGACTTGCCGGCTATTATAGGCGCATAGTGGAGAATTTCTCGTGGATAGTGTTGCCCCTCACTACTCTGACAAGGAAGGACCAGAAGTTTGTTTGGTCACTGGAGTGCGCACATGCTTTCGAAGATCTAAAGTGTCGCTTGACCACGACACCTGTCTTATGTTCTCCTTGTGGTTCTGAAGGCTTTGAAGTTTATAGTGACGCCTCTGGGAGTGGTTTAGGCTGTGTTCTTCTTCAGCACGGGTCGGTGATAGCCTATGGATCACATCAGTTAAAGGTGCATGAGAGGAACTACCCGGTCCATGATTTGGAGTTGGTGGCCGTGGTATTCACTCTCAAGCTTTGGAGGCATTATCTCTACGGGGTAAAGGCTGATATATATTAGAATCACAATAACATGAAGTATCTGATAGATCAAAAGGACCTGAACATGCGACAACGTAGGTGGATGGAGTTCCTTGGAGACTACACCTATAAGATTCATTATATTCCCGGGAAGGGGAACGTCGTTACAGATGCTCTGATTCGTAGGACTCCTGCACGGGCCAACTGGTTACAGATGCACGACGAGCAGCTTATTTAGGACTTGGAGGCCTTTGAGATCGCTTGTGTTGACAAGGGATCTAGTACAAATGCATGTTTGAGTTGGATGGAGGTTCAATATGATCTCACAGACAGGATTCGACAGGCTTTGGAGTTGGATGTGAGCTTGAAATATCACCGGGAGAAAGCCATTAATGGGACTAATGGCCTGTGCTCTATCGATGATGGACTTTTGTGGAAAGGTAGTCGATTGTGTATTCCAAATGTGGGAAGTTACGAGAAGAATTAATGTACGAAGCACACTTTACAAAGTACTCGATTCACTCCGGGAGCACCAAGATGTTCAAAGACATGAAGAAATCATTTTGGTGGCTGGGTCTGAAGAAAGACATAGCATTGTATGTGGCGAAATGTCAAACTTGTGTCTTGGTGAAGGCTGTAAGACCCCATTTTTTTCTTTTTCAAACAACCGGGGTCTTATGCCCAGAATTGCTGCTTTGCGGTAGCACCGACACTCGGGAAGGCCTCCACTACAAAACGCCAATTCTGCCGGCCTTTTCGATCACAAGAAAGAGAAGTAAATATAAAATAAATATAATCTAGTCCATAGAATCACATGTAAATGGAAATTACAACAAGTCCATAAAAATAAAGAAAGCAGAGTACTGCAAAAGATTAGTTCAAATGAAATATAAACGAGCTTAAGCCCGGTACATCAAATCCTCACTACAATCTCTCGTGGAAGCTATAAGAAAGACTAATCACTCACGAAGCTAGTCATAGGTGCTCCAGAACTAGACTGACCCACCTCAAAGCGCTCCATACTCCGCTGGTGCTGGTCCTTGTCCCCCATTCGAAGCTCCTGTAATGTTGTGGTCCGAAAACAATTAGTCATAAAGACTAAGTCCTATCATCCCCTACCCCTCCCCCCACGGCTCCTAGGAACCGAGCGGAGAGGAGGAAAGGGAAGCTACAATGGTTGAAAATAATCAAGGCGGGTGACAGCAAAACTAGTCTAGCAGTAAATATATATTGTATAAGCAGCTAAGTATGAAAGGTACGTCTAGCAGTTCTACAAAAGTGAAAGTAAAGTAAACATGTAGTAAGTCAATATATATGTGAAAGGACAAGTAGAAATTAAATATGTAACCTTAACTTATATGAATGCCCATACAAACTTATAAGTTAAGGGGTCTTCTGGACGGCTCCCATCGTATAAAAAGTCCCATACCGATTTATACGTTGGGGTGTCGTTGTATGTAAATATGAGTGTAGTGATATGCTATGCCATAATTCATGCAAGTGCAACTCATGCACATGACTCTATGCACACAGACCTTTAGTTCCCCCTATTCGAGCAGCTAGCTTCACTCCCAAGAACCTCCGTAGTGGCAAACGGAGACAGTGGGTCGGGCCCCCCACTCGTAGGCGGGTATCCACACTACCGAGCCTAGCCCTTCCGTACGCCCCTAAAAGAACACAACCTAGAGTATCTACGTACTAGTGCTGGCTATATACACCATACTTTCTTTGGCTAAGTGTCCCTCACCGCTGAGTCAACGTACCGATGCCGGTGTGAACGACCGTCAAATACCGAAGACCCACCCCCTTATTCTGTATTCAAACCCTCAAGCCACCGGCTCCCCGGACTATCCCGTCTGTGCATCTACCTTCTGAATCTACTATCCAGATGGCAACCAAACCAATCATATTCAACCTCCCTAGCTATCGGGGTGTGTGAATATAAAACCCTAGTTATACTAGTTGCTCTTTTAGTTTATTATTCCTACGGTTTACGTTAGCCCAGGACTGCCCCCGGTATACCCCGTGAAGGGCTCTCAAAGGGCACTAGGAACTATGATGGTAGTTGAAGCCCATCATTCCCTTTTGCAAGACACTTATTATTATTGGTTAATACTCAAATTCCCAATCCCACTTGAGTTATATTGGTTCTAACCCTAGTGTATTTGACACTATCTCTCCTACGGGGTAGACGATGTTTCGTCGTCCCCGAGCACCTCTAAACTCTAGCAAGACTTATCACTCCTCATCATGATTCCTCATATCACTTATCATCCCATTACACTAATATCCCATCTCCTTAGTTCACTTCTGCACCATAATATGATTCCTACAATTTTTTACTGAACGCAGACCATCCTAAGTTATATGATGTATATAATGGGAAGTACTCAAAATATTTATCCAAATGGCCTAACTTATTTACTGGGAGTCTATCATGACATAATTAGGCTAAATCTAGAAAATTATAATTTTCCTAATTAATCTGATATTTAATTAATTTTCCCAAAAGATTGTCCATGGGTAATTTTAAACATAAACTACATGATTTTCTTAAGTAATGGCCACCCAAAAATTATGACCACTAATTAATAGAGAGATATCAATAAATACTAATTTCCATGATTTTACAGAAAGTATTTAGCCTCTAATTAATTTATCCAACATAATTCCATTAATCATATTTTAAGAAGGAAGTACTAAAATTATTCATCAGAAAATTGTAGAAAATTACTAAAACCTTAATAATGTACAGAAAGATCCATTGCACAAAAATCATAATTTTCCTGGCTTACTAGACACCAAAATAAATTCAATTAAATTTTCATTTGAAACAATACTTAGTGAAGTAACCCCTATAAATACACTCCCCACAATTTCATAAAAATTCACAGAGCTTTATAACATCATAAAAGGTCCTCTGACTAAATTGCATAAGATTCCAGTGAGTGGTTAATTCCTAAGAAATTCCTAAGTTAAAAGTATAATTTGGTGGTTAGTACATGAAGTACTATATTCATTGATCTATAATTCATAACAAAATTATCCAGATATGAATATCACTATGACAACTTTCCAGCCAAAGTTTGACTGAGAATCAAGGTCATATGTCCCACCATAAAATTCTTAGGGTGTAAAGACCTAATTACTTATTAAGTGGTTTATGTGGGGTATTTGTGTCCAAGCACTACCCGTTCATTTCCTAGGGCATCTAACCACCCTAAAAGTATTTATTCTAAATACCAAATTCATACAAGGACATAACACCCTATGTCCTTCACAAGACACCCAATACCGTCCTTAGGGTTTGGTCTTGGATCCTAGGGCAAATCTACCCCCAATCCACCCCATCTTCCATGGGGGGGGGGTGCTAGAAATCATGCCTAGTCAGTGGTCAAAATCTCAGCCTATTTTGAGGTGATTTGACCACCCAAATCACAAAGTGCACTTTTGACCTAAAAACCCCTTAATAGGGCAAAGCTTAGGTTTGTTCATTTCCAATCTAAAACATCTCTAAATGAGATGAAAAATTATACAGAGTCTTATGATGTACCCAGGGATCACTCACCAAAATTTGGGAGGGTTTGGAAGTCATTAGGCCACCTAATTAACTTATATAAGGATTATTAAAATTTTCCAAACACTATAGGAAAATATTTTCCAAAAATCCTCATTTTTGGATATGTTTTAGATATAGGTAATAAAAAATGCCATCCAAAATTTCAAGTCATTTGGATGGCTGGATTGGTGGGAGCACTCAAAATACCATCTGGTCTAGCCTAAGTATAGACCCCACAAAAATGGGTGTTGTGGTGAAACCACTTGCCCAAATGAGTCCAAATAAATTTAAAATAAAACAAGACTTCACGGCCCACAACTTTCATGTTTGTCATATTTTTTGTAGAGGGGCCTACCTATTTTTAATATTTATTTCAAACCATTCAGTAAACGAGACAGAAAATACTAAAAAAGAAATTAATAAATTAGACCAGCACAGATCTTAAAGCAGGATCCGACGATTGCTGGATCGTCTTCTTCCTCCAGCCGAGGGCCATGATTGGCCGAACCTAGAGCTTATTCCAAACGTTGCCGCCGGCCATCCAGCCTCCTCCCTAGCCGGCCACCGCCACCACCACCTCCATTGAGGTGGTGGCCATCGCTGGGCGGCGGCACAGCCGCCGGAGAGGTGTTTTCCGGCGAACCCGAGAGCTATGCTCTTGCGGGAAAAAACAGGAAGAGAATCTCTTCCCGATCGGGCTCAGTTGAGCCCGATTCTTAATCCTAAGGAAAGCTATGATCTACTCGTAGAGAGAGAGAGAGGAGGGGAGGACCATATTCGCGAGCCATTAATGGTGAAGGTGTCGCTGGCGGTCTTCAACAGCACGCAGAACTCCCTCGTCTCCTCCAGGCAAAGTATGGAAACGAGTGCTTGAGGTCTAGGGAAGCTTTTAAACCAATAAAAGGAGGGAGGGGATAGGTCTAACTGCTAGTGGCCATTAATGGTCCTTTAAAGCTTTTTCGGCCATGGTGGTACGGGGCTGAAAACCGCTCTGTCCAGCAAGATAACGGCTGGAAACGCCTCCTCTTCCCTAGATGAGTTGAATTCATCCATTAAAAGAGGAGTGAATGGTTGCCAAGGCATTCAAGCGGCATTAGTGGCCATGAAAACCAACTCTCGCCCGTGGCTGTGACTGTTCATTCTCATAACTGTCGGCCATGTGGCATTTCCTCCACTTGACCGGTCAAAATTAATTTAAATAAGACTTAATTAGATCTTAATAGAGAAACGACTAATTAATACCCTCTGGCCCACTTCCCGAAACGGCCCGGTTCAGCTGAACCAGCAAACAGACTAAAAGCGCCCGAAAAATTCCTAGTAAAATGGCGATGAGTGAGCCCAGCTCACTCAACGCCATCCAGCCTATGGCGTTGAGTGAGCTCAGCTCACTCAACGCCATCCAGCCGACGGCATTGAGTGAGCTTAGCTCACTCAACGCCATACAACCCAAACAAGATGGCATTGAGTGCAGTCAGTGCACTCCACGCCGTTCAGCTTATGGCGTTGAGTGCACTCGACGCACTCAACGCCGTCCAACCTAAGAACGATGGAGTTGAGTGTCGTCAGTTCACTCAACGCCGTTCAGCTTATGGCATTGAGTGCACTCGACGCACTCAATGCCATCCAGCCTTTAAATGATGGCATTGAGTGCAGTCAGTGCACTCGACCCCGTTCAGCTTATGGTGTTGAGTGCACTCGACGCACTCAACACCATCCAGCCTTTGGAGTTGAGTGCACTCGACGCACTCAACGCCCGAGCCCAAATCCTGTTTTAAGTAAATTTCTGACCTACTATTTACAGACCAAGGTGATTTTCACCTTGAGTCCGCGTCACTTGGCCTCCTTGGGCTTCCTAGGGTTTTGGCATGACTTGGTCATGACAAAACCTCTCCTAGGGGTCTGGTCGGAAATGAGATGTTACAGATCCCAATATACAAAAATAAAAATTTCGTCCCCGACATTAAGGTTAAGCCTACGGGGGTTTCTACTAGAATAGAAGAAATTGTAACATCCCTACAGTTTAAGGTATACCTGACTCGAAGAGTTCCGGATACTTTTGCTGCATCAAGTCCTGTGTCTCCCATGTATGCTCATCCTACCCATGATTGCTCCACAAAACTTTGACTAACGGAACCTTCTTACGTCGCAAGACCCGCACTACCGTGTCATCGATCCTGATCGGCTCCAAGTTGACTAATCGATCCGGGGCCACCGAGCCGTCTGCTGTGGAAATCAGTTGCTTAGGGAGTAGCAGAGCCCTACATAGTGAGGAGACGTGGAAGACGTCATGCAATCTCGATAACTCCGGCGGTAGGTCAAGTCTATAAGCCAAGGGGCCGATCCGCTCCAGGATCCTGTAAGGCCCCATATACCTCGGATTGAGCTTCTTCCACCCGCGAACCCGCGAGACTCTGTACATCGACCGTATCTTAAAGAAGACTTGGTCCCCCACCTTGAACTCCACCTCACGATGCCTCGCATCGTAATATTTGGCCTGCCTGCTCTAGGCTTCCAACATCCTCTCCCGGATCAATCTAATCTGAGCATCAGTATCCCCCACAAACTCCGAGCCTAGTTCCTGCGGATCCTCATCCTGAACCCCATGATAGTGGGGTCCTGCACCTCCGTCCATACAATGCCTTGTATGGAGCCATACTTATGCTGGACTGATGGGCATTGTTGTACGAAAACTTGACCAGCGGTAGCAATCTCTCCTAAGGCTCACCGCGATCCAAAATACACATGCGCAAAAGATCTTCCAATGTACGATTGGTGCGCTCCGTCTGCCCATTGGTCTGAGGATGAAAGGTCGTGCTGAATGTAGTCTGCGAACCGAGATGAGCCTGAACTGACCTCCACTCCTTGGATGTAAACCTCCCATCCCGATCCAAATGATAGTCTTGGGCACCCCATGATAACGCACAAATTGCTAAATGAACCTCCGTACTAATACACCAACCAGAGCATCCTTCGCCACTAGAATGAATCTAGCCACCTTCGTTATCCTGTCCACTATCACCCAGATCGATTCATTTCCCGCACGGGATCGAGGTAGCCCATGTATGAAGTCCATGGCTATATCCTAAAATTTCCACTCCAGCACCGGAAGTGGCTGCAGCAAGTCGGCCAGATTCCTATACTCTGCCTTTATGAGTTGGCAGGCCTCACAGTGCGTCACAAAGTACGTAATGTCCTTCTTCATACCTGACCAGTACACCGTCCTCTTCAAATCTTTTATCATCTTGGTGATCCCCGGGTGCACCGAGTATCGACTACAGTGAGCTCCCATCATAATGTCCTCCCGAATCTGGCCTCCTGCCGGTATGTAGACCCTGCCTATGAAACACAGGAGCCCATCCCTCAGGGAGTAATCTGTAGCCGTGCCTTCCTCCAAGGCTCTAAATATCGGCTCAGCTCTCATATCCATGTTCTTCCCATCTCTGATGCGGTTCAGAATATCATCAGTGGTAACCATCGATCCCAGGTACTCCATATATAACTTCGTGTCATCCTCGGACACTGATATCTGCATCTCCTCGAATGACTTAACTAACTCCAAGGCCATCAACTGCGGGCCTACTCCTGACGTACTCGCTCTCCGGCTCAAAGCGTCTGTGACCACGTTTGCCTTCCCGGGATAGTAGTGCATGGTATACTGGTAGTCCGAAAGAAACTCCACCCTGCGTCTCTGCCTGATGTTTAACTCCTTCTGTGTGTCTATGTATTTCAAGTTCTTGTGGTCTGAGAAGATGTCGCAGTGTACTCCTTAGAGGTTGTGTCGCCAAATCTTAAGAGCAAAAACAACTGCCCCCATCTCCAAGTCGTGCACGGTGTAGTTCTGCTCATGCTTCTTCAGCTAACGGGAGGCATAGGCTATTACGTGCTCGTTCTGCATCAGAACGACACCCATCCCTTGATAGGAAGCATTAGTGTACACCTGGAACCCTTCATTCCCTTAAGGAAGAGCAAGGATGGGAGCCGAGGTAAGACGATCCTTCAGCTCTTGAAAAGCAGACTCGTATTGTGACGTCCAGATAAAAGGAGACTCCTTCTTCGTCAGTGACGTAAGAGGGAGGGAAATCTGAGAGAACCCCTTTACAAACTTCCGGTAATAACCGACAAGTCTTAAGAAACTTCGAACATCCGAGGCCGTCTTTAGTGGTGGACAATCACGTACTTCCTGGACCTTCGCCGGATCTACTGCCAAACCTGCTCCACTGAGGACATGGCCCAAAAAGGCCACCTCCTTTAGCCAGAACTGGCATTTGCTGTACTTGGCATACATCTTATGCTCTCGGAGCTTCTCCAAAGTCAAGGCCAGATGCCTCGCGTGGTCCTCCTCCGACCTCGAATAGATAAGGATGTCGTCGATGAATACAATAATGAAGACATCCAGATACTCATCGAACACCCTGTTCATCAAGGTCATGAATGTGGAGGGTACATTCGTGAGCCCGAAAGGCATCACGGTAAACTCGTATAATCCATATCTACTGCTAAAGGTCATCTTGGAGATGTCCTCCTCCCGAATGCGAAGCTGGTAGTACCCCAAACTCAAATCCAGCTTTGAGAATCAATGTCCTCCCTCTAGCTGGTCAAATAGCTCCGCTATACTTAGCAAGGGATAAGTATTCCGAACCGTCAACCTGTTCAGGGCCCGGTAATCTATACACAGCCGAAGAGTTCTATCCTTCTTATTGACAAATAACACCAGAGCTCCCCATGGTGAAGAGCTAGGCCAGACAAACCCGGCCTCCACTAACTCCTGAAGCTGGCTTCAGAATTCCACCAACTCCATCGGGGCCATTCGATAGGGAGCTCTGGAAACCGGCTTAGCCCCCAGTACGAGCTGAATCTGGAAGTCCTTCTCTCGGTGCGTGGGTAGCCCTGGTAGCTTCTCCGGAAATACATCGGCAAATTCTCGCACTACTGGAATATCTGAAATAGAGTCCTTGGCCATGACCGCCTCAAAATGAACCTGATAAACCTCCTCCCCCTTTAGATGGGCCTTGATGGCCTGCACAGTTGATAATAACATGTAGGGGGCTGGTAGAATACTTTCGATAATAATAAAGGAGTCCCCGTGCCTCACGGTGATCCTCTTTGCCAAGCAGTCAATCTGGGCATGGTTCTAGTACAGCAATGTCATGCCCAGGATCAGATTATAGTCTGGAATCCTTAGGATCATCGCTGGTGCCTTAAACGCCTTCCCGCCGATCTCCGCCTCCATATTGTAATGTGCAGAGGTCATTATCTTTGATCCATCGGGTAGGACGCACCCTCATTATCTTTCCGGTGAACTGCTCCACGCCTGCCAGTCCTCTCACAAAATCTCCTGACACAAATTAGTGCAAAGCACCAGTGTCGAAGAGTGTGTGAGCGAGCTTGCCGCTGATGAAAACTATGCCTGAGGTAATTTAGTGTCTTAGTGTTCTGGTTATAGTTTGTCTTCTCTTAATCTCTAATTAGGCTATGTACAAGAAAACTAGTTCCTAGGAAGGGAAAGAAAAATTTAAATATATTGCTATACCTGCGATAACCTGCTCCGGGTTCCGGAGCTGTGTCAGGTCTAAAGCATACACCTGCTCCCTCTCTGGCCTGTGGCCTCGGCCCTGATATCCTCATCCTCGATCGTGTCCTCTGCCGCCACACTGACGGGGAGGTGTGGCGCCCTGAAGTGCTGGTGGGGGTGCTTGCCTCATAGGATAGTTCCTCTTGATATGCCCCGGCTGATTGCATTGAAAGCATACTGGTGCCTGCTCTGCTGTACTTGGCATCTCCAGCATCTGTAAAGGCTGGGGAGCCAATACCCCCTAACTCCACTACTCCTGCCCAATATCCTGACAAGGTTGATCCCCATTCCTTCTCTCCCCAATAACCTAGCACCGAGGACGGTCTTTACGGCCTCCAATCACTGCATTATCAGCCGGTCTCTTCTAACTATTGACTGTAAGCTGATTCGCTTCTCTCTTTTTGGCCATCTCCAGAATCCTGGCCAGGCTCCCCTCTAAGACGAAGAGGAGGGCCTGTCTCATATCGTCTTACAGTCCCTTGTAAAACCTCCTGGCATAGCCAGCATCGTCCAGCTGAAATGCGTCCACATAGCGGGCTAGGTTAGTAAACTCCTGATAATACTCAAGCACCGTCTTGTTCCCTTGCCTCAACCGCAAGAACCTCTCATCCAGCTCGTCCCTCACCGACTGAGGTACGAAATGTCCCATGAGTGCTACTCTGAACTCTTCCCAAGTAATATCTGCGTAATCCATACCCGTAAAGGTGGTGTCCAGCTATGACTTCCACCACCTCTTCCCATGTGACTCAAGGCAGGAAACTGCCAAATCAACTACCTCCTCAGTGGGGGCATCGAATCCCCGCAAACATCTCATAGATGGTATCAAACAATTCCTCCGTGCGTACTGCCGACTCCGTCCCCAAGTAGGATGGAGGGGAATGTCCCCGGAAGACACTCATCCAGTTGGCCCCGGGGTTTGGCTGTGGATTCGGGGCTTGTTGAGCTCTGAAGGCCTCCAGAATGGCCGTCAGTGTTTGCCCCATCTCCGTCTGCTGGAACGGAGCTAGAACCGGCGGAGGTGGGACCACATTCGGAGCCTGAGGCGTCCCTTGCTGTGGCGGAGGGTTCGTCACAGGCTACAAGGAAAAATTCCATTTGTTAGACACCGTATGAATGGAATATAAGAAAGGGATAAGATTGGACTTACGTGTGATTTCCCTTATGGGCACACCACTACTTCCGCTACTAGTTTGTCCGCAAACTAAGCTCGCACGGGGGTGGCCCAAGGTTTTTTGTGGATTGCTTCTCTTTTGATAGAGGTCTACCTCTGATACCACTTGTAAGACCCTTTTTTTTCTTTTTCAAACCATCGGGGTCTTATACCCAGAATTGCAACTTTGCGGTGGTACCGACACTCGAGAAGGCCGCCACTACAAAACGCCAATTCTGCCGGCCTTTTCGATCACAAGAAAGAGAAGTAAATATAAACTGAATATAATCAAGTCCACAGAATCACATGTAAATGAAAATCACAACAAGTCCATAAAAAATAAAGAAAGTAGAGTACTACAAAAGATCAGTTCAGATGAAATATAAACGGGCTTAAGCCCGGTACATCAAATCCTCACTACAATCTCTCGTGGAAGCTATAAGAACGACTAATCACTCACGGAGCTAGTAACAGGTGCTATGGAACTAGACTGGCCCACCTCCATGCGGACCGTACTCCCTGGTGCTGGTCCCTGGGATGTTGGTCCCTGTTCCCCATCCGGAGCTCCTGTAATATTGTGGTTTGAAAACCATTAGTCGTAAAGACTAAGTCCTATAATCCACTACACCTCCCCCCACGGCTCCTAGGCACCGAGCGGAGAGGAGGAAAGGGAAGCTACAATGGTGGAAAATAAACAAGGCAGGTGACAGCGGAATAAGTCTAACAGTAAATATATATTGTATAAGCAGCTAAGTATGAAAGGTACGTCTAGCAGTTCTACATAGTGAATGTAAAGTAAACATGTAGTAAGTCAATATATATATGAAAGGACAAGTAGAAACTTAATATGTAACCTTAACTTATATGAATGCCTATACAAACTTATAAGTTAAGGGGTCTTCTGCACGGCTCCCATCGTATAAAAAGTCCCATACCGATTTATACGTTGGGGTGTCGTTGTATGCAAATATGAGTGTAGTGATATGCTATGCCATGATTCATGCAAGTGCAACTCATGCACACAACTCTATGAGCACAAACCTTTAGTTCCCCCTATTCGGGCAACTAGCTTTACTCCCAGGAACCTCCGTAGTGGCAAACAGAGACAGTGGGTCGGGCCCCCCACTCCTAGGCGGGTATCCATACTACCAGGCCTATCCCTTCCGTACGCCCCTAAAAGAACACAATCTAGAGTATCCGCGTACTAGTGCTGGTTATATCTACCAGACTTTCTTTGGCTAAGTGTCCCACACCGCCGAGACAACGTACCGATTCCAGTATGAATGACCGTCAAATACCGAAGACCCACCACCTTATTCTGTATTCAAACCCTCAAGCCCCCGGCTCCACGGACTATCCCGTCCGTGCATCTACCTTACGAAGCTACCGTCCGGATGGCAACCAAACAAATCCTATTCAACCTCCCTAGCTACCGGGGTGTGTGAATGTGAAACCCTAGTTATACTAGTTGCTCTTTTAGTTTATTATTCATACGGTTTACGTTAGCCCAGGACTGCCCCTGGTATACCCCGTGAAGGGCTCTCAAAGGGCACTAGGAACTATGATGGTTGCTGAAGCCCATCGTTCCCTTTCACATGGCACTTATTGTTATTGGTTAATACCAAAATTCCCAATCTCTCTTGAGTTATATTGGTTCTAACCCTAGTGTATTTGACACTTTCTCTCCTATGAGGTAGACAATGTTTCGTCGTCCCCGAGCACCTCTAAACTCTATCCAGACTTCTCTCCTCATCATGACTTCTCATATCACTTATCAGCCCATTACACTAATATCCCATCTCCTTAGTTCACTTCTGCACCCTAATATGATTCCTGCAGTTTTTTTTACTGAACGTAGACCATCCAAAGTTATATGATGTATATAATGGGAAGTACTCAAAATATTTATCCAAATGGCCTAATTTATTTACTGGGAATCTATCATGACATAATTTGGCTAAATACAAAAAATTATAATTTTCCTAATTAATCTGGTATTTAATTAATTTTCCCAAAAGATTGGCCATGAGTAATTTTAAACATGAACTACATGATTTTCTTAAGTAATGGCCACCCAAAAATTATGACCACTAAATAATAGAGAGATATCAATAAATACTAATTTCCATGATTTTACAAAAAATATTTAGCCTCTAATTAATTTATCCAACATAATTCCATTAATCATATTTTAAGAAGGAAGTACTAAAATTATTCATCAGAAAATTGTAGAAAAATTACTAAACTTTAATATTATATAGAAAGAACCATTGCACAAAAATCATAATTTTCCTGGCTTACTAGACACCAAAATAAATTCAATTAATTTTTTATGGGAAATAATACTTAGTGAAGCAACCCCTATAAATACACTTCCCACAATTCCATAAATATTCACAGAGCTTTATAGCATCATAAAAGGTCATCTGACTAAATTTCATAAGATTCCACTGAGTGGTTAATTCATAAAAAATTCCTAAGTTAAAAGTACAATTTGATGGTTAGTACATGAAGTACTATATGTATTGATCTATAATTCATAACAAAAATATCCAGATATGAGAATCACTATGACAACACTCCTGCCAAAGTTTGATTGAGAATCAAGGTCATATGAGCCACCATAAAATTCCTAGGATGTAAAGACCTAATTACGTATTAAGTGGTTTATGTGGGGTATTTGTGTCCAAGCACTACTCGTTCATTTCCTAGGGCATCTAACCAACCTACAAGTATTTATTCTAAGTTCTAAATTCATACAAGGACATAACACCCTATGTCCTTCACAAGACACCCAATACCATCCTTAGGGTTTGGTCTTGGATCCTAGGGCAAATCTACCCCAATCCACCCCATCTTCTATGGGGGGGGGGGGGGGCTAGAAATCATGCCTAGTCAGTGGTCAAAATCTCAGCCTCTATTGAGGTGATTTGGCCACCCAAATAAAAAAGTGCACTTTTGACCTAAAAACCCCTTAATAGGGCAAAGTTTATGTTTGTTTATTTCCAATCTAAAACATCTCCAAATGAGATGAAAAATTATACAGAGCCTTATGATGAACTCAGGGACTACTCACCAAAAATTGGGAGGGTTTGGAAGTCATTAGGCCACCTAATTAATTTATAGAAGGATTATTAAAAGTTTCCAAAAACTATTGGAAAATGTTTTCTAAATATCCTCATTTTTGGTTATGTTCTAGATATAGGTAATATTGAACCCCATCCAAAATTTCAGGTCATTTGGATGGCTGGATTGGTGAGAGCACTCAAAATACCATCTGGTCTAGCCTAGATATAGACCCCACCAAAATGGGTGTTGTGGTCAAACCACTTATTTAAATGAGTCCAAATAAATTTTAAATAAAACTAGACTTCACGGCCTACAACTTTCATGTTGGTAATATTTTCTGTAGAGGGGCCTACCTATTTTTAATATTTATTTCAAACCATACAGCAAACGAGATAGAAAATACTCAAAAAGAAATTAATAAATTAGACCAGCACAGATCTTAAAGCAAGATCCGACGATTGCTGGATCGTCTTATTCCTACAGCCGAGGACCATGATTGGCTGAACCTGGAGCTTATTCCAACGTTGTCGCCGGCCATCCAGCCTCCTCCCTGGCCGGCCACCACCACCACCACCTCCGTTAATGTGGTGGCCATCGCCGGGCGGCGGCACGGCCGCCGGAGAGGTGTTTTCCGGCGAACCCGATAGCTATGTTCTTGCGAAAAAAAATAGGAAGAGAAGCTCTTCCCGATCGGGCTCAGTTGAGCCCGATTCTTAATCCTAAGGAAAGCTATGATCTACCCGTAGAGAGAGAGAGAGAGGAGGGGAGGACCTTATTCGCGGGCTGGAGGCGTGCAGATCGACGGAAAGCAATTAATGGTGAAGGTGTCGCCGGCGGTCTTCAAGAGCATGCATAACTCCCTCGTCTCCTTCAGGCAAAGTGTGAAAATGAGTGCTTGAGGTCTAGGGAAGCTTTTAAACCAGAAAAAGGAGGGAGGGGAAAGGTCTAACTGACTGTGGACATTAATGGTCCTTAAAAGCTTTTTCGGCCATGGTGGTGGGGGGCTGAAAATGGCTCTGTCCAGCAAGATAATGGCTGGAAACTCCTCCGCTTCCCTAGAGGAGTTGAATTTAGCCATTAAAAGATGAGTGAAAGGTTGCCAAAGCATTCAAGCGGCATTAGTGGCCATGAAAACCGACTCTCGGCCATGGCCGTGACTGTTCATTCTCATAACCGTTGGCCACGTGGCATTTCCTCCACTTGACCGATCAAAATTAATTTAAATAAGACTTAATTAGTTCTTAATAGAGAAACGACTAATTAACACCCTCTAGCACACTTCCCGAAATGGCCCGGTTCAGTTGAACCAACAAACAGACCAGAAGCGCCCGAAAAATTCCAAGTCAAATGGAGTTGAGTGAGCCCAGCTCACTCAACGCCATCCAGCCTACGGCGTTGAGTGAGCTCAGCTCACTCAACGCCATCAAGCCGACAACATCGCTCAGCTCACTCAACGCCATCCAGCCGACAGCATCGCTCAGCTTACTCAACGCCATACAGCCCAAACAAGATGGCGTTGAGTGCAGTCAGTGCACTCAATGACATTCAGCTTATGGCGTTGAGTGCACTCGATGCCATCCAACCTAAGAATGATGGCGTTGAGTGTCGTCAGTGTACTCAACGTCGTTCAGCTTATGGAGTTGAGTGCACTCGACACACTCAACACCATCCAACCTTTGAAAATGGCGTTGAGTGCAGTCAGTGCACTCGACGTCATTCAGCTTATGGCGTTGAGTCCACTCGACTCACTCAACGTCATCCAGCCTTTGGAGTTGAGTGCACTCGACGCACTCAACGCCCGAGCCCAAATCCTGTTTTAAGTAAATTTCTGACCTACTATTTGCAGATCAAGGTGATTTTCACCTTGAGCCCGGGTCACTTGGACTCCTTGGGCTTCCTAGGGTTTTGTCATGACTTGGTCATGACAAAACCTCTCCTAGGGGTCTGGTAGGAAATGGGATGTTATAAAGGCTAAATGCCAAAAGCTTGGCGGATTCCAGAAGTCTTTGCCCATACCAGAGTGGAAATTTGGTGACATCTCCATGGATTTCATGCACGGTTTACCGAGATCGCACAAGGGGAATGAAGCCATTTTGGTGGTCATTGATCGTTTAACGAAGGTGTCGCATTTTATACCCAATAGGAAGAATGATTCAGTAGAGAAGCTGGCGAAACTTTATGTGGACAACATAGTACGATTGCACGGCGTGGCCCGGAGCATAGTAAGTGACCGAGATGGTCGGTTTACGTCTAATGACTAGAGGCTCATTCATCAGTTGTTGGGTACCAAGTTGCTTTTCAACACGGCTTTTCACCCATAGACAGATGGGAAAACTAAAAGAGTGACTAGGACAATGGAATAAATGCTTTGTATGTGTGCATTGATTTTGGGAAAAGATGGGAGGACCATCTTTTTATGATTGAGTTTGCTTATAATAATAGCTACCAAGCAAGCATTCAGATGGTGCCTTTTGAGGATCTGTACGGGAGGAGGTGTCATACGCCGTTGTATTGGGTAGAAACGGAAGAATCGAAGATGTACAAACGAAGATACGTTGAAGATGCTACTTAAACAATACGGTTGATTCGAGAATGGCTACTTATTGCTCAAGATAGGCAGGCCAAGTACTACAATGCCAAGCAACGGAACGTGAAGTTTGCGGCGGGCGATTGGGTATACCTCAAGATAAAGCCGTTTAAAGGCGTATTGAGGATTCGACGCTTAAAGAAGCTTAGTTCGAGGTATGTTGGGACTTTTGAGATCTTGGAGCAGGTTGGTGAAGTCGCCTATCATTTGGCTCTTTCGGTGGAGTTGAGCAGTTTGCATGATGTATTTCACATCTCAGTGTTGCAGAAGGCTATTCAAGACTCTACTCAAGTGGTTGCTGCGAATCAAGTGTCGGTCTACAGTGGGTTAACGACGAAGGTTAAACCCATTTGTATTGAGGATGTGGAATTCAAGAAACTTCATAATAAAGCCATCAGGATGGTCAAAGTCCGATGGAAAAATTGCGGTCGTGAGGAGCTTTCGTGGGAGAAAGAGCAGACCATGCCTTAGGAGTATCCTGAGCTATTCTACTCAGGTACCATTTAATTTTGTGTACCTTTCCATTCTATTATTTCGGGACGAAATTCATTTAAGGGGAAGAGAACTATAACGCCCCAAAACCCGAATACGAATTGGTCAATATGTTTATAATACCCTTAGTGAAGCCCTATGAAAATTGGGGATGAATTGGAAGTGTTTTGAAGGACTTTTGGAGCCCTTATAGTTTCACACGGGTTGTGACACGAGTGTGTCCAGAGCCATATCAAGGAACACAACCTGTGCCATGGGTGTGTCCAGGGCCTTGTCGTGCTCTGTATTTGGCCATTTTATTGTGAATGAGGAACACGACCTGTGATACGAGTGTGTCCAGAGCCATGTCGAGGAACACAGCCTGTGACACGGGTGTGTCCAGGGCCGTGTCGTGCTCTGTATTTGGCCATTTTATTGTGATTGTGAGACACAGCCTGTGACACATCCATGTCACAAGCCGTGTATAGACCCAGGGAGACCATTTTAAGGTCAAATTAAGGCCTTTCGTTTTATTTAGGTGGGATCCGATGGTCCAGAGTCTTTCCTGATGAGATAAGGATGGGAAATGAGGGTTTAAACCTAATTTCCTTTGGCCCATTCTCTTTCTAAGAGGTAGAGAGAGGGGAGAGCAAAGGGAGAAGAAGAAGGAGGAATCCTGCCATTGTTGGAGCTTCAGAGCTCCAAAGTATGAGCCGAGTCTAGATCCGCGGAGGCGAGTCCATTGCAGTGGTTTTCATCCGGCAAATTTCTCCTCCATAGGGCTGAAGCGAACCTCTAGGGTAATGATTCTCTACTTGGACATGTGAAGTCCTCTTCCTTTTGTATAGGAAACCCTCTCTCGCGAGTGTGCGGTGGGTATTCCTTTAGGTAGATATGGATTATCCCCGTAGTTTTGCATATAGAGTTCGGAATCGAAGTACGGACATAGGAATGGTTTGTGAAACCCATCCAGACGTGTTAGTTTGGATTGGTGATGTTTTCATTATACACGAATTACCGGAGAAGACTCTGTGCTATATGTTTTCGGGTTTCTATGCGGTAGATTGCAGCAAGGAACTTTGGGGACTAACCCCAAGGAGCACCCGGAAAACTGGACAGAAACGCATTTTTGCCAGGTACCGTACTGCGGTAGTGTTATCGCCGGTGGTAGCTCTGTGAGAGAGATATTGTGAGGCCTGTCTCGCGAAGACCTGGGGGCCAGGTTATGGGGTGAGAGCTCTGGGAGCCCATCTAGGTGGCCTGAGTGCCAACGTTGTGCATAACCGAGTTATGTATTATTGTATAATCGATTCTTTAGGAATCGGGGAGGCTGACTGTTGGGTATTGTATCCTCATTGTACCTGATTTGAAGAAGCCCCTGAACTAGCTAAGATGAATTGACAATGTATTTGATCATTTGTATTCAAGTTGTGCTTGCAGTTACTCCACGCAAAGTACACACCAATGTCAGGGTGCAGTAGGTCAATATACACGGGTCTGCGCAACGTAATCCCTCGTTGAGCAGATCAGTGTGTTGGCTTACGTGTACTCACTCTAGTACAAGGATAGTGATAGATCAAGAGCAGGCAAGGAGCAAGAATGGGTCAAAGACAAGCTTACGGGAAGATAGACGAAAATTCGTCTATGTAAGATTCGACGAGTGATTCTCGTCGATTCGACTAGTGATTCTCGCCGAATCGTCGAGAATCACTAGCCGATTCTCACCGAATGCTTCCGGCTGTCTCAGCGCCGTCTAGAATTCTGCTAAGGCGGAATCGGCGAGAATGTGATTCTCGCCGAATCGTCGATAATGACTTTGCATTCTCGCCGATTCGTCAAGAATGAATTGTGATTCTCGCCGATTCTCTCTGGATGGCTTGCTTTTTTAGCTAGAAATCTTCTAAGTAGAATTCGATGGGAATCATTAGTGATTCTCGACGAATCGTCGAGAATCACCAATGATTCCCGCCGAATTTGCCTTAGGCGATTTTCGTTGGCGCGCTGGACCGGACCAAATGTACAGGCGCTATTTTGAACCGGATTTAGGGCTACTTTTTGTGGGGCCCACAACGGTCATAAAGGATGACCTACAGTATATATATTCGTGTACTTTGAACAGTAAAGACAATCCATCCATGCAAAAAGAAAGAGCCACCGGATTTGACCTAGCGGATCGCGTATTCTCTTCCGCCTCTGTCTCCGCGCATCAAGTTGTCGCCGCCGCCGATCGTGGATTCTTCCTGATCTCCCGGCGACAGAAGCTTAGCCAAGCAACGCGTCTCACGTGTCTATCTTGAGATCCTTTGTCTCTTGATTTGTTGAACGGGAATACCTTCCCCTTCCGAATCGATTGAGACGATCGATCCAAGTAAGACTGTTGGTAGACCTTGCTAGCTTTGCTACGAAGGTTGGATCTCGAAAGAATCGCTGCCGAAATTTGTGCCGCTGCCAATCTTGAAATAATCGCCGACGCAATCTTTGCCGCCGCCGATCTCGAGGAGATCCTTTCCAAGTGAGAGCTAAGGTCGTGGACTCTTCGTATTCTTCAAGAACGCGTCATCGAACGAAGTGGGACACCTAGCACTCTAAAAGTAGTTTGTATTTTATACATTCCATTTTTACTTTTGTTTTTAAGGAACGTTGGTCCCTCATTGTAAGGGTTGGGTGCAACCCGTGGTGGAGGAGTGGTGACTCCTTCGAGTGGAAGGGTTCCTTCCATTAGTGTGAGGATTGGATTTCAATCCTGTTGGTGAAGTGACCGAGTTGTCCCTTGTTGGGAGATAGGTCGAAGGGGGAAAGTGGACGTACCCAAATCGGGGAACCACTATAACTGCCTGTGTCTTTCTGTGCTTTGTTTGTTTTCTTTTATTGTGCAGGTAAAATTTTAATTCCGCAAAAAGACTGCACATCACCTATCCCCCCCTTAGGTGAAGATAGTTGACACTAATGTGACTTTCACTGACCCAACTCGATGACTTAAATTGACATGACGATGTGAGCAATGGGTTGAGCTGAACTGTACCCGCTTTATGTGGTTAGGTTAAAGAGACCTAATGCACGTGACACTTACCGGGGATATGGAGGGAGAGTCTTAGGCTTCAACCGGAAAGAATTAAATGCTCACGATGGTTTCCGTCTTAGGGGCAGTGGTGAAGCCTCGGAATGGACCGGGTTCACCAATAATGTGCCCTGAGAGCACGGGGTGTGTGGTCATGCATGCCTATGCCTGTGGTGAAGTGTACTTTAATTGTACTTTCTATACCATGGTTGGATATACTAAAGAAATGCAGGGAAGGAGCACCACCTCCCTGAGTAAGGGGTGGGGTCGTTATAATTTGGTCAGCTTTAGCTAACCGTTGCCTTGTTTTACCACCGTTCGATGGATTATTATGCAAGAATAGGTGAGCCAAGTGGTAAGTAGTGGGTTGAAGCCCTTGATGCTGTGCTGTCCCTCGAAGGCCAAAGCGAAGTGTTTTCTTTTTCTATTGTCATGTGTGGCCGACCTGTGTGCCTAAGTATGTAAAACACTTACTGTTTAAGCAAACTATTGTAAGGCCTTAAGGCCAAGTCTTTTATGTATGTTCTTTCATTCCTATTGTGGTTGTAGTGGACATTCATGTGTTTTTTATGGGTTCTTATAACTGTTTTAAAAAGCTTCCGCTAGAATGCTCTGAGTTAGGATTCGAAATCCAACGGTGGTATTTTGGTATTAATACATAACTCCGCTAACTGTCCATGGTATATGGCGTGGGGCCCCGACCAGACCTTCTGTTATATTTCATATGATAGATGGGGGTGTTACACTCACTTTGGCCAAACAAAAGGTTATGAAATGATCAAAATTGGAGACATATGCTTCTCAAAACTAGCTTATGTTGAGGGTCTTCAACATAATCTCCTTAGTACTAATAAGCTTTGTGATGCTGAATACAATGTGATATTCACCCATAACCTATGTGAAATAGTAAATTCTAAGTCAGAAGTAATAGTGCTATCTGAATATTAAAAAGGACAATGTGTATGTGGTTGACTTCAGGTCTAACTCAAAGAAGATCTATCCATTCAATTCAGACATAGTCAAAAATGAGCTTTGATATAGGAGGCTTGGTCACCTAAATCATATGACCATAGCCAATCTAGTTAAGAATAATCTAGTTAGAGGCTTACCAAAAGGTAAGTATAGGAAAGTTAACCCGTGTAGAGCTTGTTAAATGAGTAAACAAACTAAATTATAATTCAAACGAATTGGTAAGAATGATTCACCCAGAAGCCTTTACCTATTACATATGGACCTATTTGGTCCAATATCCACTTAGAGCTTAGGAGAGAAGACTTTTGCATTCTTCATAGTGGATAATTTTTCTAGATTTAGTTGGGTGTTCTTTTTGAGAGCTAAGTATGAAACTTTCATGATCATCTCAAGATTCATTAGACAGGTTCAATCTAAATTTAAAACTCAAGTTATTATGATTAGAGGTGGTCATGACACAGAGTTTGAAAATCTGTTAATTTGTAGATTATGTGAGGATAAAGGGATAAGGAAAAACTTTCTAATTAATAGAACTCCTCTACAAAATGGGATAGCTGAAATGTAAAATAGAACCCTAATTGAATCAGGAAGGACATTACTGGCTGAGTTAAACTTGCCTAAGTCCTTTTAAGCTAAAGTAGTTAACACTACAAACTATGTTATAAATAGAAGTCTCATCCGTAAAACTAAGTTAAAGACTCCTTATGAGATCCTGAAGGAAAAGACACCTATAGTTTCATACTTTAGGATATTTAGCTACACTTGCTATATATTAAATAATGGAAAAATGCCATTTTGCCAAATTTGAAAAGAAGGATGATAATGGTATATTCTTATTATATTCATCATGAAGCAAGACCTATAAGTGCTACAATAAAGGGACTCACAAAATGGAAGTGTCCAGGCATATAATATTTAATAAGGCTAACCCATTTTTCAAGTAGGAGGAAACTTCCACCAATAATATTTTGCAGGAAGAAGACTGTTTAGTTATTGAATTGGAGCAAACATGTATCAAGGAAAATGGATAAGGCTTATTTAAAGAACACTATCATCAATTAGAAAGTGTTAATATTCATTCTAATGATGAAGACTCTCATGAACCTAAAACAACACAAGGCAATCTCCATAATCAAGTATTGGATGCTGAACTTGAAACTGTTGGGGAAGAAGAAGCTCATGAAGAGATTGATCATACACCTAATGCAGTTAGAATAGATCTTGAGAGAACAATTATCAAGGATCATTCCTATTCAGATGTGATAATAAATATGACTCTTAGAGTTATAATAAAAAACAACTATCAACCGAGGCTATGTTGCAGTGCTTTCTCTACTAATATGAACCCAAGAAGTTTTAGGAAGTAGAAATAATCCACACTGGATTGTTGCCAAATAGGAAGAGCTAGCTCTGTTTGAAAGGAACAAGGTTTTGAGCCTAGTTAACATACCTAGAAATTACCCACTCATTAAAAAAAATGGGTACATAAAAATAAGTTGGTTTTTAATGGATTCATAGTCAAAAATAAAGCAAGACTGGTTGCTCATGGATATAAGCATGAAGAAGGAAAATACCACAACCAGACTTTTACACAAATTGCTAGACTGGAGACAATTAGGCTATGCCTTGTCTATGCTGCCCATAAGAAGATTAAAGTTTATTTGATGAATGTCAAGAGTGCCTTCCTTAATGACACTCTTCAAGGAGAGGTTTATGTTGAACAACCATCAAGTTTTGTTAAACCATCTTTTCCCTCTCATGCCTTTAAATTAAATAAAGCATTATATAGTCTAAAGTATGCTCCAAGAGATTGGCATAAGACCTTGTCCAATTTCCTTTTGAAACACTCATTTGTAAGAGAAAAGGTAGATAAAATATTATTCATAAGAACACATGTACAACTACTACTAATAGTTCAAATTTATGTAAATGATATTATAATTGGCTCAATAGATCAAATACTTTACAAAGGCTTTGCTGACCTAATATAATCTAGATTTGAAATGAGTAGCATGAGAGAGTTATCATTTTTTTCCTTATTCACCAAGTGAAACATAGGGATGAAGGCATTTTTTATATATGAATCCAAATACACGAAATAACTCATCAAAAAGATTAGGATAAAAAATGCCTCCACTATGAAAAGTCCCATAGCTACCAATGTTATGACAGATAAAGATGAGTCAGGTCAATCTATTGACTAGAAGACTTATAGAACAATCATTGGCTCTCTTCTCTACCTCACAGCCAGCAGACCAGACATAATATTTGCTACATGTTTACATATTGGATTTTAGGTAGACCCTAAAAAGTCACACTTGTGTTCAGCCAAAAGAATTTTAAGACATCTAAGGGGTATACCTAAACTTATTTTGCGGTACCCAACAAAATTTGAATTTTAGTTAGTTGGTTGCTCAGAAGCAGATTATGCTGGATATAGGCTGGATAGAAAGAGTACCTAAGAAAGTTATCAATTCTTGGGTGCTAAACTAATTAAAGTGATTATAATTTTTCTTTTAAAAACTCCATAATTTTTTGTGACACCTCTAGTACAATTTCAATTGCATCAAACCCAATGCTACATAGTATAACAAAACAAATATAAATTAGACACTGGTTTCTTAGAGATAAAATTGAGAAAGGGAAAATATCCCTTGAATATGTGTCCACTAAAGATCAAAGAGTTGATATCTTCACAAATCCCCTTGATGAAGTTAAGCACAAACATTTCATCAATGCTGGGGAAAACAATATAAGTCTTAAAATTTTAAGTTTACATTCAACATGACGTTTAATACAAGTCGATGCAACATAAACTTCTATTCAATGAAATATCAAGAGCAAGTGACACTGAAGAGTATAGACTTATTCGACGAAACATCAATATTAATTGACGCAACCGTTAATAGAAGGTCTAATGAGGTGTACTCCTTGCTATATGGAATACAAGTCGATGCAGCATCGACTTCATAAATGCACATAGAATTCTTTCTTTAGATGAATTTTAGCGCGATGTGTCGACTTCATAAAATACGACACCTAGTTCCCTAAGTTTTGATGTATCGTCTACTTATACCAGACTTCTATTATATTAATTACTCTTTCAAACTCTTTATCTTCCCCTCTCTATTTTTCTTGTCTTTATTCTCTCTTGTCAGTCAAGTGTCTTTGCGAGTAGACAACTGGCCCTAATGCTGATTGAGTCAGAATTTTGTGATGCTCTCAATCAAGCTTTGTCAACACTGGTCACATAATTCACTTCTAGTTTCATCAACTTTTTTAATGATTGTTTCAAAAAGGTTGCCACTTTATAAGGTCGAATGGATTATCTGTCAGGCTCTTTGGAAGAATTGGGAAGGAAAATGACTCAATATCATATACCTAAAGAGGTCTTTCCATCCTTTTCAAGGATTTAAAGAAGGAGGAATGTATGATAGTTCAAGGGATTTTTCCTCGAATGTTGATGATGTTGATGCTGCCAAAGATAAATCTCTAGAGACAAATGGTGTTGCTAAGGATAATATGATAGAGAAGAATGTTGGTGATGATGTTGTTGATGATAATATGTCAGAAAAGAATGTTGAAATTACTGTTAATCAAATGAATGTTGAAGATGGTAATGATTGAGCATTAGATGCCGAGATTGTTGATATTGTCCATGATATCATTGATATTGTCCATGATATCATTCCAGAGCAAGAAAAGTCAATGGACGTTGTCTATACCATGATGGTTCCTTGTTTTCCTTATATATTAGAGGGTGAGCTAGCTATTGAGTTTAGGCTTCTTCTATCTATGCCAGAGCCAGAAGCTGTAATGATGATGCCTACCTTTCAGGGGGAGTCTAGTAGTCAGAGGGAGCTTATGTCAAATTATATAGAAATTCAAAGAAGAGTGTAAGGACTCAGGATGTGGGATGATTACCAAAGAATTATATCTCCAGAACTGCTATCTCCAGTAAGAGCAGCTACAAAGTCTATGCCAAAATGGAAACAATACACCAAAGCTCAAAGAAATTTTTTAAAAAGGATAGATTGTACAAGAAGAAATAACCCAAAGTTGATCTTCAGAAACTCCAGGAAGAATATAGGGATCCTAAGCTAGAAAAGCTCTTGAAGAAATTGAAGAAAGAAACAGAGCAAAATATGAAGCTTCTGAGAAGGAATTAGCAGGAAAAAAGAAAGTCTTCCTTGATCACCACATAAAAGGACAGACTAGCTAGGGAAGATGTCATTAAGGAAAAACTGGTCCAAATACCAGATGTAATCTTTAACCACAAAGACTATACATAAAAACATCCTCAAGCACTTGCCATTAAACATACATGTCAAACTGATAAAAGAGGTCTTGAATTCAGTGAGGATAAGTATATTTTTTATGAACTTGTTGGAAAAAGACTGATTAGCATTGTAAGGCTCAGTGCAAATTAATAAGTAGTCGAAGACCCACAAAGGCCTAAATCTATTGAAAATAAGCTTGAACTTATACATGAGCTCTCAACTAAAATTCTAAGTCTTGGCTTTACAGTAAATGTAGCCTCTCATAATACTAAAGCAGAGATTTAGAAGGTATTCTAGATTTATCATGAAATTCGTAAGAATACAAAAAAAGTAAGAGCGACACATTTTGAGTATGTTGAAAAGATCTCCAAGAAGCTATACATTGACTTTACCCAATTTCTTTCTTCCATAAAATAGTCAATTATTTTACTTTTTAACAAAATTCTAAAGCAAATTGTAAAGGAATGGTTTTGAAACATGACACTATATTGTGATAGTTTGTTGTTGTTGGTAGTCTAAATCACCTATAGGGGGTGAATAGATTGACTTGAACTTGATTGGTTCCTTTTCAAATTTTAGCAGATATGAGTAAAATAAAACACAACCAGCAAGTACAGATCAACACACAGTAATCTATAGTGGTTCCCTAGGGTACGGGTTCATCCACTTCCCCCAACACCAATCTAATAGCGAGCTAGATTCAGTAAACTCCTCCAAAACTTGGCTCCTCAGAGCTTATAACACAGATCCCTCAAGATATCTCAGGTCTCCTCCAAGACCCTACCTCAAGCACAAAGGCCATACACTCAGACTTATCAAGAATTCCTACACTTAGGCAAAGACGCTCTACAACTCAGAGTCCTCCCACTCATATAGCTCAAAACCCAGCTGGTTTCCTACCTCAAACTTGCACCAAGTACTACACTCAGGCTTATCACAAAGCCTAACCCTCAGGCTTGGAGTACAACCCTATAACTCAGATCTTCTTAGATATCCTACAGAAATAATTGAAATAAAGTTTACAACAGAATACTAAATTAATTAGACCTTGAATATTTAGAGTCTTCTATTGCTCCTTCTGTGAAAGCAAGTTTTAGGAAGGAGCCCCTATAACACGCATATTCAAGTAGAAGAGATTTGGAGCTTTCCTTCTTGATCTTCTTCTTTAGCGGGAAGAAGATCTAGCTATGAGTCCAGTTGATTGACTCCTCTTTATTCTTATGAAAATCTTCAGAAAGAACTAGCTTGCTTCAATGGTGCACCGTTTCTTCTTTCACGATTTCTTATTTTTTATTACATAAAGTCGACAATGACAATGTTTCATTTCCCTAACATATCCTATTTATACCCTTGACTTTTATCAACAGTCTCAGGAAATGTCTTGTCAATGGTATGGATGAGAATAGAATACTCTATCCATTCTTTATATACCAGTGCCAAATTTGAATCCCGTCAAATTATACGGGCTCAACGGAAACATTTAATCCTATCTTCATAATATCATTGAGCACAATCTTCTTTCTTTATGGTATCGATCTTGGTACTGAGAACTTCTCCTTTTTGCATCTTCTCCATGATATCGACTCAAAATTTTTCGATCTCAACGATATAGAGGAGAACCAAAAACTCATCTCAAAGGTATAACCTTTTATTATTGGAGCATCAATTTTGAGTCTTCTCTACGATCATGCCAATACCATGGAGAGTCATATACTGATCTCAGTGGTATCTGCTCTTCTTTTCTCTAAACATGTTTTAGACTCTACATTATATAACCTGCATATTGATAAAATGGATATGCTATCAAATACAATATGCACTTAACATTGTAAGTGTTGCTTCTTCAAATCTTGGATTATTGAGGGAAATATTCCCAACATATTGGTTATTATCACTTCTCTTTAAAACTATTCTCATTTTCTTTTTGTCTTGTGCTTAAAATCACTTCAAAAGTCATGCAAAATTAATTATGCTAAATAGGGGGAGATTATTTGGAAAAACTATAATGATCTAACTTAATAAATTATTCATAAGTGATTTACAATATAGGGTAATCACCCATATTATATAGTGTGGGTAATATTGTCATAGAAGTCCTGGGATATCAGTTAAGTCAAAGTCATAATGAAAGGCAATCTAAAACATCAAAGAAAAATGTGCGTCAAATAGAAGTCGAATAAATATCAACATTACTTTGACTAGCTGTCGACGCATCCTCTGAAGTGAAGTTTACATCTCCTCTTGATAGAAGCCGATGGTTACATTGATATGATGTCGAGATAATGTCAAGTACCAAGTTAAGTCAACAAATCTTTATTCTAGATAAGATTTTAACGCAAACTCTAGCATAAGTTGAAGTAGCATTGACATATATCCAGAAAGAAAATTTTAAAGGACTTTAATTAGATCTATTTAAAGAGAATAACTATATAATTTATTTGATTTATAAAGAGCTAATTCATGGAAAGAGATTTCTAATATGATATCCAAAGAATACATGAAAGATATTTAAAGGATATTGATGGAATTCATGAAGATAGAAATAATAGGATATTATCTTATTCCTTCTAAAGATAATTTCTTAGAATAAATTTGAATTGATTCAAGGCTTGAAATACTAAGAGTTCAAACAAAAGAAGATACAGATCTATCACATAGATAGAAATAATACAACATACATAAATCATTGAGAAATAATTTACATTAGCTCTTCTTCTTCTTTTTCACTACTGCTACAATAAATCATTTAGACAATAACATGAATGATAGGGGATCAAAAAGCTTGTAATTCTTATATATTCTTCTCAGCAAGGATTCATCCCTCAAAATGATCTAGAACACTTAGTTCCTGAAAAGTCTCAAATATTTGTTGAAAGAGGACTCATCCTAGAAGACTATTCTTCTTCTCTCTTACTTCTCAATCTATAATTAAGTAAAGAGTTTTGAGAATTCCTCTTTAAAGTATTCAGTCTGGTTCAAGATCTCCTTACCAAAAGATTAAGTTGTGTGGTTCAAGATCTTCTTATCAAAAGATCTAGTTGGTTCTGAGAGTTTCCTTATCAAAAAACCCAATCCCCATTTCTGAGTGTCTCCTTATCAAAAGACTCAGGAAATATGATAGTGTATTCCAACAAAATTGGTAGAAGAGTGGATGTACCCAAATTTTGGGAAACCACTATTTTTGGCGTCTTTTGTGATGTGCTTTGCTTTGTAGTGTTGCTTCTATATCTTTACTTTTTCTATATTTATATTCTCTAGCTATGATTCTGTCGATGCTAACCTAAACTTGTTTAAGTCTAGAAAATAGTTTTAGAAAATATTTTTAAATATCTATTTACCCAATCTTGAGAAATCTTAGGGGCTTAAGTCATAATTATTCACCCTTTAACCATTTTATTGTATTTACTATCTTCCCCAAGGGGCTTTGACATTGCAATAATGTTAGGGGATTCTTCATTAATGTAAAAAAAATCATTGGAACTCAATCAAATATTTGTTTGAAAGCTAAATAACCAAAGTTCTGAATGAGAACTTGATATAAATCGGGTGTAACACCCGAATTCACAATAATAAGGAATAATTGGCAAAGTGGTTGATAACAAAAATCTAACACTGCACGGTAGGGATACCATTGGTAGTTGTTTTATCTTATAAATGAGAAACTCCAATTTATCAATGTGAAGCTCTAATTTTTTGACAAGAGCACAAGTTGATAAGATACTAATGCTAAGTGGTAGGTGTTACCGCTGGCGGTAGGCCTTCCAGTTGATAACACTGAAATTGTCGACGAGAGTACAAATTGACAAGATGACTTGTCTGTGTTGACGAGAAGAATAATGATGCGCAGTAAAGGATAACGATGGAGGTATACCTTCCACCACCAATTTTTTGTACCGCTACACAGTAGCTATGTGATGCATAATTTCAACACACCGCTATAGATAAGAGTTAAACTACAGTGCATATGACAGTGAATAGGACATTATTAAGTAATAAATTTGGGGAAGTTAATCCCCAGATATCGAATCTCTCGAGGAACCCAATAGGGTGGAGTAAACTATTGAGGAGAGACTTGAGATAAAAGTTTTTTTATGTCTGTGTTTTGAAGGGGGTTTAAATTGGTGAACTAATTACTAAATTCAATTAAAGAAAATTAACTAACTATGTTGGTTGCCAACACTACTTTGCTTCTCCACTGGTCGCCACCCTCACATGATCAGTGGTCATGCTATTATCCTTGTGCGCACCCTCGTGCATTTTCTTAGGATGATTTTTGCAATTAGTCATGCACGACTAGTGGTCGAACACAGATGGGGTCACTACTCGTGCGAGAAGAAAAATGCATGAGTAGTAGCAACATCTGAATGATATTAAGGCTCCAGCCGACATGAAGAAAATAAGATCACACGAGACAAGTGGTCGTGTGTTGAGGGGCCACTGCTTGTTTGATTGGAAAACACATGTTTAGTGGCCCCATCTAACTAATCTTATGACCTTTAAACTGATACTACAAAAATGACCATGCATGAGCAGTGGTCATGTGTAGAGAGGGACACTATTTGTATGAGAAGGAAAACATACGAGCAGTGGCCTTTTCCATAAAAAATGACTGAGACATGCCTGGATAACACCACAACCCAAGGAACTACAACATAACAGTTCAACAATCCTAGAAAATGCATCCACACAACCACACACAATATATTTATGTAATGACTCCACCCGTTAAATAATATATAATAGAAGGTGCGGCCGGGGCCCCACACTATATGCCACAAACAAACAGCGAGGTCACAGGTTAATACCAAAACACTATCGCATCCTAACCCAGAGCATTCTAGAGGAAGCTTATTGCTTACAAGAACTTAACCAATGAATGTCCACTATATATATATAAATAGCACATTTATATATAACACCAGGAATGTATACAAGCTTACACCGCTCACGGCCTTAAGGCCTTACAAGTTTCTCTTTATAGAATATGATTTCATACATCGGCAGGAAGGCCGACCACACTTGAAATCCAAAGCTTCGCACGGCCTTCAAGGGCCTACAAGTAGCAGCAGCAACGGCTTCAGCCCGCTCAATCCAAGTTAGCCCGCAACACCTGCATATGGACGTCCACCCCAAGGGTGATAAATAAAGCAATGGTTAGCATTCACCTGACAAATTATACCGACCCTGCCCCTTTACCCGGGGTAGTGGTTCCTTCCCTACATGCAGTGCAATCACAACATATATATATCATACAGCAACATCACAAACACCGACCTTCGTGCCAGACGCTCTGTGAACTCAGGGCATGATTACGGTACACTAAATTCCTCTAGGTCACAACACCGATTCGTGGTGATTAGCTTATTGCCCGAACATAAGCCTCCAAACCCCTATTGAAGACCTCAAACACCCAACCCACTCAGAGGCGTTCACCTCACGGCAACTAGTGAGCACTATAGGTCGACCTACTCTCGTAGTGCGACAAGCCCGTGAAACTACACCTCTGCGTTGCCATGAATCGACCACTCACAGCACAGGTACATAGTACCACTAGATCAACTTCCCACCATAGAGTAAAGAGCCTGTGAAACCGCACCTCTGCATTGCTACCAATCGATCTCTCATAACACAAACACACAATGCCACCTTCCAATCCATCACTCAGCTCGTGCAGAGCATACAACCAAAGGAGCTATGCAAAGCTTCCTTACCACAATTCACAAGCATCCTCACAATCTCCGCAAGCTAATCATTTTATATACGGAGTCTTCTCCGGTTTGAAACATCACCAATCCAGACTACCCATCCAGATGGGCTTCACACAACATGCCTATTCTGTACTATACACTTCCGGATCTAGATGCAGACTCAACTGCTGGAATCGCTTATGCTTTCCGTCTCTTGGTGGAGGATCCCATGCATATGAATAATGTAGGACTTCTCTTGTCCAAGAAGGAGATCGTTACCCTTGACGATTGCTTTAGAGCCATGGTAAAATGGCCAGTTGGAAATCACCACGACGGCCTTGCCTCCACAATGCTAGCCTCGGATCTCGAGTCGGACCGCTGTAGCTCCACCGGCAGCCGGAAACCTTCCCCTTCTTCCTTCCTTGCTCTCCTCTCTCTCTTCTCTTTAGAAAGAGATTGGCCAATATGAAATGAGAGTTTATCTCTCAGTCCTTGATCTTATAACTACAGGAAGGAACTTGGACCACATGATCTAATTAGAAGGAAATGAACGGCCATAATTCGCTCAGAAAAGCATCTTTCCTGGGTTGAAACGGCCTGTGACACGCCCGTGTCACAGGTTGTGTTCCCTAAGCGACTAAGGAATCGACTCAATCAAGACCAGGACACGGCTTGGACACGTCTGTATCAAGCTACTGACACGACCGTGTCAACCAGTACATGCCCGTATTGCGAGGTGTGTCCCTCAATCGACATAGGACCAACCAACCCGAAAGGGACACGGGTTCCCAACACGCCCGTGTCACTATTGACATGCCCGTGTCACCCAGAACACAAATGGGACTCAGGCCGTGTTCCTCACCCGACACAGCTCGTCTGCCAACCCGAGCAGGACATTCCCTGGGACACGCCCGTATCCCAGGCCGTGTCGCCCACACATTGAAGGACATGCCCTGTGACACGCCTTTGTACTAGGCTGTGTGCCTCACCCGAGACACACTCGAGGCCCACTTGAGTCCTAATCACTACCCACTCTAGTACACAGAGCTAGACATGCCCTGGGACATGCCCGTGTCCCAGGCCGTGTCACCCAACCTAAACTTCAAATTGGGATTTGGGGTGTTACAACCCTCCCCTCCTTATAAAAATTTCGTCCAGAAATTGAGCACCTCGTTAAATACCAACACAACCATTCCTTTATTACAAATATACACCAAGTCTTTTACACACAACAGATAACAATAAAAAGTAAAGTACACTCTTTCTCTATTTTTGCTCAGCCGCATCCTTCATAATCCTCTTGACAGCCTCCTGTAACTCCAGATTATACACGCAAGGCTGCTGTACTTCATGATTTGAGCTTTGTGGCTCCTGCAATTCGGCGCGATATTGGCAAATACTTTGCCCAAAATAATCTGGTGAATTCCTCCATCGATATCTCTCCCAGGCCTCTTCCTGCCAACTGGTGTAACTCAACCTCATCCCACCAAAGCCGCGCCTCTCCTTCCAGCAGGAAAGTTTCTAAAGTGACTTTCTGCCGCTCGCCAGCCCTAATCGCTGTCAGGATCCTCTTCACTCTTGAGAGCCAATCCTTCGCCTGCATTGGGGAATTGGCCCCGAAAAATGTAGGTGGATGAAAATCCATAAACCGCTTTAGTTGCTTGTTAGCCATTTGTTCGTCAATCCAAGCTTCAACATACTCTTGCCTCGCACCAACCTGTACTGGCTCAACTGCAAGCCTTGCCTGACCAATAGGCTGTGCTTGAAACAAGGCAAATACCTCCTCCACAACTAAGCGTATGGTTTCTGCCGAATGAGGAGGTGTGGGCACCTCAGCTGGTACCACACTCTCATCCGAATGTTTGGGTTCAAACTGCCCAGCTCCACTTCTTATCACCTATACGTGAATAAGATATTAGTAACCTCCAATCCAAAACAGCAAACATGCCCAATATACATGCTCACATTCCTAGTGGACATTCTTGAGTTCATTAGTGTTAAAACGGTTCACACGTACACATGCTCGCCACCCCACAAAAGGATTCGACCACGAATTCAAAAGAGGAAGACCGAAACAAGCTGATACCAAAAATTTTATTGTAATGACCCTAGTCGATTCAACGTGACAATGTCACGGCTCTGCTCTAGGCGACGCTACCGGGCTACAACCCAAGCATCCCAACCCCTTTACCTTCACAGGTAGGTTGTTGGTGGCCACAACCTCCCTTTGATGAGTCAAACTCGATAGTCAAGCGTGCACCACGGGGACTTCCCAAGAGTTCACCCATCCAAGTACTACTCTCGCCCAAGAACGCTTAACTATGGAGTTCTTTCAACTCTCATCACCAATTAAGCTGCATAGTTCTTTCAACTCTCATCACCAATTGAGCTGCAACTCAATTGGTGATTAGAATTGAAAGAACTCCATAGTTAAGCGTGCTTGGGCGAGAGTAGTACTGGGATGGGTGAACTCCTGGGTAGTCTCCGTGGTGCACGCTTGACTATCGAGTTTAACTCATCAAAGGGAGGCTGTGGCCACCAACAACCCGCATGTGAAGATAGAGAGGTTTGGGTGCTTAAGCTGTAGACTGGTAGCGTCGCCTAGAGCGGAGCCGTTACATTATCACGTTGAATTGGCTAGGGTCGTTACAATTTAACTATAAAAATAAAATGAGATGTAAAAAAGATCTCCCTCATACATGAAATGATTAAAATATGCCTTATCTAGCTCAAATGTGTTCACAAGGTATACAAATAGATTTCTAAAAATTTTACGATGAAAAAATCTAATACATAAGTGAAGAGTAAAGAAAATTAAGCTAAAATAAGGCCTATACCACTACATAAATTCACTTATGAAATACCCCAAACTTGAATTATTGTTTGTCCTGAGCAATCCATCTACCTACAAGGAGTAAGATAAGCTAATTACAAATCAAAAATTGAAATAAGAAAGTGGACCAAGAAGTCTCATGATCATTAGGAATAAAGATAGGTTAGAGAAAATTTCTATGTATATAATTTAATTACACTTTTTTTACACAAACTGTCATATGGCTATATCCACTCATAAATGAAAGAATTAAGCGATCCATCCTAAGCATAGTGCAAGTAAGAGTAGTAACGTTGAGTGTGATATTATGGACTCAGAATAACTTGGGCGACCTCCAAAGAAATCGATCATTGATTATGGCCATAGGCTCGCCCAGTCACACCTTCTCCACTACAATCGATACTTACCATCTTTGCAAATCATTAGGACTTAGATTACGATGAATTTTTTAGGCTTAGGTTTAAGGGTGAGATATTATAAAGATAAGCACGAAGGCTTTTCACACTTAAACAAAATATTTTTGAGCTTAACATAGAAAATGACTACTAAAGAAAGTATAGTGTGGCACCCCCATACTTGATTTTTGATATGGGCCACTCTCCAAAGCCTAATCCAAAATAATAAAAAATTTATTTTCTTTTTATTTTCTTCATTCTTTTCTCTTTTCATATATTTTGTTTATCATTTCAGATTTTTCTTTTTTTTTTTATTTTCAACAAGCACCCAAGTATAAGTACATTTTAGCTTTCCACCATACCATAACATACAATCCCAATTTCAATTATCAAGAATAATATGAAAATAAGCTCAGAATTTAAGTGTGCAATTGGGTTGGTAATTTAGCTTTGGTGATAGATGGTGGGGGTGAATCAACAAAATTTTGTGACAGACCCAAAAATGTGTAAACAAAGATAATGAATGTAAGCTAGGATGCATATGCTCAAATTATCCAAAGGAATGCCTAAATCATTTTTATGGAGTTAATTACTATTTTGTGCAAATGCATTGAAGATCGCTAGAGGATAGTTCTAGACACTGAGAAAGGACACCCCCTCATTGTGAGCTTATAATATAACACTAGCGACACTACATATAATTTTACACTAGTGTCGATCTCGATTGCATTCTAACGAGGAGTGAAGATACAACCACTGATAGAAAGTAAAAAATAGCTATTTAATATATATATATGGAAAAATTAACTTTAAGTCTATTTTTATTCGAGAACATGGGCACTCAACTAAGAGAAAACCACGAGTCTACAGTTCAATACCCAATTATATTTTTGGATTATAAATTAATCTACCCTACAAACCTAAAGGAATTGGAAAACACTAGAATAACAAAAATTCAATTTAAAATCATTGTGGGTGCAGGAAATGAAATGCAATGAGCAAAAAGAAATTCTAAAATTTAAAAATTGGAGCAAAATTGAAAAGTAAGCACTAACGAAATGCAAAATTGTGTGTGCTTGAGCAATTAGATAAGATAATCTATCAACACAAACTTAAATAATGTGTTGTCCTTAATGTAAATGTATATGCAAATGAATATAAGGAATACATGAAAATAAAGCGAGATAGGAATGCGTTACCCAATGCCCGAGAATGGGGCATTCAAGAAGTGACCCAATCCAAATATGAATTTTTCTCCTAACCCTAACTCGGTTAAGAATTTCCATGATTTCACCGGAATCCTGTAATGGTTTTAGTGCTGACAAAACAAAACAAAATAGATAGTAAAATAGAAATATAAAAATGCAAAAAAGTAAGATAACTACTGAGTTTTATTGTCTCCCAAACACGACTTATTCAAAATTTTAAAAGTTCTAGCTTATGGGAGTATGAAAAGAAAAGTGAACAGATAATTATTTTAATATCCGTGTTGGTTGCAGGTACCGATATAATGATAGAGCAATTACTCCTCTACCTAAATAGTAATACTTGTTTGTCACAGGCAGAGGGAAAAGAAAGTAAGAAGAGGAGGAGCACTCCTTACTAATCTCACCAAAATAAATGTCCTTGCCTACAAAGGTGTAATCATCAGGGAGGATACATGAGGAGAAGGAAATGAATTGAACTTCCACTATAGAGGTTAGATAAACCTCCTCACATAGGAGGATAATCACATCATTGACTCGAGCCTTTTTGCTAAATGTCCTCCTAGAGTACTTGTAAAAAATCCTCCTGCATAGGCTTAAAAAGAGAAAGGTGATTAGGTAATAACATGAAAAAAATACATAAATAATTAATAATTTGGGGAGTGGTCTCGGTCTCACTCTGATGACTAGTTTTAGTCATCCTTTTTAGGGGTAATTTAGTAGCTTAAATTCCTAAGTATTATTATAATTTTATGTTTTTGTATGCTTGTTTGTTGTTGTTGTGTTATTTTACATAAATCTATAGTTTTATTTTATGTTTTGTTGTTATTTTATTTTATGTTTTTGCTATTGTTATGTCTAGTTTTATTTTTAAATATTATTATCTTTGTTATAGTCTAATTTTACAATGACATGTTATTATGATTAATGTTATAATTATTTTGTTTAGAATTGGTATATGTTCTATGTTTAGTTATATTTTGTTATTATAAATTTAGCTAATGTGTGTTGTTTTGTTTTATTTTGTAGGTTCAATAAGGAGCAGCCCAAGCACAAGCACAACCATCATTGGAGTAGCCCGGCCACCTATCACATCCAACCCAAGCCTCACAATAATTGGAGCAGCCCATGTGCAGCCGGCCTTCCCTTGGAGCAGCCCAACCCGAGCCTACAAGTATAGCCGGCCTACTACATGCAGCAGCCCCCTCAAGAAGCCCAAACCCGAGCCCTTGCATGTACCTTTTCCATTTGGAGCAGCCCATACAAAGCCTACAATGGTCGGCCACCTTTTGCTCTCCCCCTCTCTCTTTCTCCTTCATCTTTTATTATATGCATTAACATATCCTCATGTTTGTTGCCGGCCCCCTTCACACCATCAAGAGCAGCCCCCTCTTTCATTAAATGCCATGCATGAATATTTTCATGCATGGCCGGCCACCTTTCTCTCATGCATGCATCTCCCTCTCTCCTCATTAAATCCAAATGCATCCATTCCCCTATGCTTGGCCGGCCACCTTTCTCCCTCTCCATCTACATTGAACCCCACTCTCTCTCTCCCTTCTACACACTTCCATTCATTCCCTCTCTTTATTTTATATTTTTATTTTCACTTCCCATAAATTAAATACATTGCATCTTCCCATCAATTCCCCCTTCATTTATTACATGCATGAACATTTCCACCTACATGGCCGGCCCCTCCCTATTGCCCCCTTTATTTCCACATTTTCTAGAATCTTCCCTCCCCATCTATAAAAGGAGCCCATGGTCTCATGTTTTGGAGGTTGGCTTTTGGAGAGAGCTTTTGGAGAGTACAAGTCAAGAGAGTTTTTCATTGTAATTTTCATTTCTAGTTTCCCTTCTTTGTAATCTCATTTTGTTTAAGTAATATCATTTTGTTTTAAGCTATTGTGCACTTTCTTTCCTTTTAGTATAAAAAATATGAAATCTTCTTCTCTTATTTTGTCTTCCTTTTCAATCATGCGTAGCTAATTTTCCTTTAGCATTCGATCGTGAGGATCCATAAAATGAGATGAGGGTTTCTTTTATTTCATAGTTTTATTTTTTCTTAATTCTACTCGGTCCTTCTTTGATTTTTATTTCCTCGACTCCGTATTTCTGGTATATGGTAGTAGGCATCCGATCTCATATTTTAGTAGCCGAGAGGCTCGTGAATGTGAAAGATCACTCAAAGAAGGAAGGAGTTGAAAGCAACCCTAGAGATAGGATGACGTAAATCTTCCGGATTGGAGTCAAATCCAATAGTGTGGATCACATCGATAATGCAACTTTAGGCTTCTTTGGTTTGTAAAGAGATTTCGATCAAAGAGTCTATAAGTTAGGAGACCTAATGCTCTAGCGAGATTTTGTCTCATTTTCGGATCCGTCATGGCCGAGTTTGATTTGCAAATTTAAAACTATATCTTTTATCTCTCTCGTTTCATTTTATGGTGAATCATTGATCGAATGCTAGCTATTAAATATACGTTTTTTGTCTCGCAAATTATCGTTTATTTCACTTTTAAAAATTCTCAAAATCCAACAATTTTTTGGTAGGATAATAGTTCAAGCGTGAGTAGCAGTACTTGACAACCCCGTGTTTAAATACGACCTTGATACTACGATTCGACAGGTATGCTTGCCTGTTCGGGTTATAGCCCATCAAGTTTTTGGCGCCGTTGCCGGGGATTTTTCTTCGTCAATATTTTGAAAACGCTTCCGCTATTACTTCTGCAAAATCAAAAAAAAAATTATTATTTTCTTTTATTATTACAATCACACTCCCAGTAGGATCCAAAGATAGATCATTCTCGGTGCCATAAGAATCATAGTGAGGTGGACACGAGAACTCATGGGCCTCGGTGGTGAGTTATACCTCCTCATCCAATGAATAAATATAAACTTCCTCATCAGAAAGGATATCCCCTTCATCCCACTTCAGCACACCATCATGCTTAAAATATTCATTCTCCCCATCAGAGAGAAGAACATCCTTGTGCCATTTTGGTGCAATATCAAGCTCTGAATTATCACCCTGCACAATATCTTCAACAGGATCAAAAAAAGTAAGTGCAGAAAAACTATGCAAAGAAGACGAAGGAATAGTGGCAATGTCATAATAAGAGAATATATGAGCTAGTTCCTCCACAGGTGAATCAGAAATAGGTGAAGAATGTACAATAGAAGATGACTCCACATTATTTGAGTACAAATTAGGAGTTGAAGGAGTGCAATCAAGAGGGGAGGGAGATATGATCCGGATAGCTGGTTCATCATCTTCCTAAATTTATTGTTTAAAAGCGACACAATCCTTCAAAACATGATTCATACTCCGACTAAACAAGCAAACACAATTAACCCTTGACCTCGAAAGAGGTGTGGTGTAGTATTGGTGTGGTGCTCGTGGTGGAGGGGCATGGTTATGATAATTAGGCTGATTGTATAAGGAGTCGTATGATACCAATTCCCTATAGGAAGAGCCAAAAGAATCATAACTATGTTTTTTCGAATGGCATTCTCTAGATAGGTGATTGGATTCCCCCACACAATCTGCATTGCAAATTTGAATACATAATGTTAGGGATGATTCACAAGAAAATATTAATCTTTGTGAAGGTTAAGTACACACACAATGAACTTAAATGTATTATCGTGCTTTGAATTTTTTTAAAATAGATTAGGAATAAATAAAATTTAAAATTTACTTTTAAGGATTAAAATTTAATAAAATAAAAAAGAAAACAGAAATGAAACAAAAAATCAAAACAAAATAGTATATACAACTAGAAAAAGGATTTTATCTATTGGCTCTCTCTCCAAGAACTCACACATGACGTGTCCCCAGTAATGACGCCAAAGACTTGATGCATAATTTCAACATACTACTATAGATGGGAGTGAAATTATGGTGCACACGATAGTGAACTGGTCATTGTCAACTTATAAATTTGGGGAAGTAAATCACTGGATATCAAATCTCTTTAGGAATACAATAAGGTGGAGCAATCTATTGAGGTAAGACTTGATATAGAAGTATAATTATGTCGGTGTTTTGTGGGGGATTTTAAATTAATGAACTAATGACTAAATGTAATTAACAAAACTTACTAACTATGTGGGTCTCCAGCACTACTTCGCTCCTCCGTTGGTCACCGGCTTCCATATCACACTTCTAAAGGTCGCCTTCCTCTACTTCGCACTTCTGTGGGTCATCTTCCTCTGCTTTATACTTCCACGTATATGCTTCCTCCGCTTCGCACTTATAAGGGTCGCCTTCTTCCACTTTGCTCATTATTGTATCAACTTAACACAACAAACAAAAATCACAAACCACTAGTTATCTCAACTAAGCCATCCATAATTGAAAATATACCTATGATTATATACACCCAAAGTTCATGGTGTGCATATGCTTTAGAATGTATTACATTAAGCTTACAAACATTCCAAATGATAGAGAAGAGATGCAAGTTACCACTCTATGATACGAAAAAGACAAGTGAATGTTCATAGGGTTCATAGAAGAGCTTGAATTGGTTCCCTGGATCTTCAACTTCCATCTTGGATATCATCCATAATACATGAGAAGATGCCACCAAATCCTAGTCATATCTTCTCTCAGGGTATGTTGCATCCATGCCAAGGGATCCAAATTAAGAACTCTAATAGAACTTTGGAAATTAACTTCTACACCTTTGGAATGCTTGGGGAGGTTGGGGTGGCTTAGGGATGAAACCCTAGGTCTTGAGGTGAAAATGACGAAACTTGGCGGTGTAAAAATGAGGCCCACGAGAGAAATCGTGAAACCAGGTATTTATAGGCCAAAGCAGAAATTTGACCAGTGGATGAGTATATACACAACCAATGGTCATGCAAGAATTAAAAGTCCATTGTTCGTGATAAAAAGAACTTAGAATAGCTGGAAAAAATGAGGTTTTGGGGGAAAATACTATCCTTGCATGACCATTGGTCGTGCTATTATCCTCGAGCATACCCTTGTGCATTTTCTCAGGATGTTTTTGCGATTATCCATGCATAACAAGTGGTCATGTGCAAATAGGTCCACTGCTTGTGTGAGAAGAAAAATGCACGAGTAGCGGCCACATCTGAACACTATTAAGGCTCTAGTCGACATAAAGAAAATTAGAACACACATGACTAGTTTTCATGTGCAGTGGGGCATACTACTCATGCAATTAAAAATGCATGTGTAGTGGCCTCATATGAATGATCTCATGAACTTTAAATTGATACTGCAAAAATGATCACACATGACCAGTGGCCGTGCACAAAGAGGTTCACTACTCGTGCTAGAAGGATAGTGCACTAGTAGTGGCCTTCTCTCTAAGAAAATGACCTACACACATGTGGATAACTCCATAACCCATGAAGCTACAACAAAAATTTTTAACACTTCTAGAACACACATCCATACAGCCACACATAATACATTTAATTATAAAAATAAAATTAAGAGGGAGAAAAGATCTACTTCATGCATGAAATGACTAAAATATGCCCTATCTAGCTCAAATATGCTCACAAGATATACTAATAGTTTTCTAACAATTTTATGATGAAAACAACTAATGCATAAATAAAAAGGAAAGAAAATTTAGCTAGAATGATGGCCTAAAAAACAATATAAAATTCACTCATCATTATCGTCAAATGGCAGCTGACAGAAAAGATTCGCAAATATGCATCCTGGCTGTTTAATCATTTATGGAATGTGATCAAACGATCCATAATAGGCCGCCCTTCAATACTAAAGGGGCTGGAAATCTTTTCTTCTCATTTACTTGTCTTTTGAGATCTTTAGATCAACTTTAGATTGTGAGAGAAATAAGAGGAAGGAGGCATTTTCCGCCATTATTGGAGCATCGAAGCTCATAATCACAAGCCTAATCTGATCCAAGGAGGCCATTCCATTACGGTCCTTTCCATCTGGTTAGATATTTACTTCATGGCTCGAAAGAGATTGTCAAGGGTAACAATCCTTCTCTTTGGTGTTAGGATGTGCTTGTCCTTTTTATTGATAATATGCTTGCATAAAAAGAGTCTCTTTTGATAGTTTGCAGATTGCTTGAACTCCGTTGAGTCTATTGTGTTCATCCTTGGCATTTGTTGTATCTATAAATCCAAACATCAAGATGTATGCATTCTGTGTGAAGCTTATCATTGACTATTGGTACAGGTTGGTGATGCTTAATTTGACAATGCATTTAGGTTATTTCTAGTTTGTGTGTTAGAGAATTACTTTTATAAATATGTCATTGCATTGTGAGAGGTGGGACTAAGTGAGCTCAAAAAGTATTTAGTGAAAACTATATTGCTTTAGGGTTGGAATGCAAACCTTCTCCACATGTCCATCGTGATTATGAAACCTATGTCCTCTAATGTGGATTAGGTGTGTTGCGTGATATTGGTTAAATGAGATTTGGCCGAGGTAAAGCTATTCCGACACCATATTTTTCTAGACATGGTGATTTGAACACGAGAAGTGGTTGAACCGAACTCGCACCATGTTATTCGGTATGAGGGAATTCTTCATGAATGTTATTAGTATGGGAGAGACTAGGTCGGGCTAGATTGCTAGACTAGTAAATGTTTAAATAGAATTCAAGTTGGCAATACTTATATTTGTGGTCATACTCATGCGAGTATACACCTAAACATGCCTTGAGAGCATGAAACATATAGTCATGCATACCAAAGTTTTTGATATTATGCTAGCATCATGTATTATTGCTTAGGTGGTTGATGGAGCCTTTGCGTAAACCAACCAACATCATATGCATATCTAGGTTCACCTTACTTTGATGCTCAATCTAGAAGATTGATTGTGCTTGAAACCTCACTATGTATGGAGTGGTTGCGCTTTATTTTTTTATATGCTTGCTACTTATTATGGATTACTTGCAGGATTGTCATACCACCACCCTAGAGTTGGCTAGAATGGCCCGAGGGTTGGGATCATTACATGATTTGTAGTCAAATTCTAGCTAACCCTCATTTATCGCTTATTTTTTGATAGTATAGGCACTAGTGAGCCAAGTAGGAAGTAGCGAGAAAAGAACCTAAGCTAAGATAGCCCTTGAAGGCCAGAATTGTTTATAGTTTTTTCATGTATTGTCGACCTACATACTAATGTATGTAAATAATGTTAGAGTTTATTATATTTGTTTAATGTAAGGTTGTAAGGCTTATATACTTGCTAGAAAATATTCCTAGTGATGTGGACATTCATATTTAAATGTATAAAATGCTTCCGCTAGTGTTTAACACTTTACTATGAGTAGTTGTATTTTTCTTTTTTATAACCTCATAATGTCTTACATGTGTGTTCGATATGGCGTGGGGTCCCAATCGAACCTACAATTATATTATTTGTATGGGCAGGGAGTTATAATTTGGTATCAAACTTTAGGGTGTTGATATGTTGTCTTTCAAATTCTTATATGAATTCTTTTTATGGGTTAGGCAGCACATGTAGTGCATTACCTTAAAACAATAACATATAATGAATGTTCACTTTGGAATGAAAACAATGTTTGTTTATGGAACCTGATCATTCCATGATTATTATTTTTCTAATGTTTGTAGTCACTAAATTGTGTATGGCATGATTAAAGGTGATTAGGTCTGTTGCGGGACTGTCCTAACCAAATCACTCGACTGAAAGTAGTGCATCTACTGAGGTGCCAATAACCCCTCCTTTTATGGAAATAATAAGGTTGGTCACAGAGGCATTTTTATAATAATAAATGCACAACCAGGAAGCTTGTACAACCTCCTACCCCTAAAGTGACCCCGAAGCCGATATTGCAGTTGAGCCGGTAACTATGAGACGAGTGTTTGATGAGACAGTAGCTACAAAATGCACGTTGGGCCAAAAATTGAAGCACTTTTTGAGATTCAATCCTCCATCCTTCTTGAGGAAGTAATAACCAACTGAAGCTAAAGGCTAGCTTTCAAGGATGAAGAGAACCTTGATGCAAACAGAGATGGAGGAAGTAAAGAAATTCACATTTGATTCTTTCCTTCTTAACATAAAAGTGATGCTTTTGTGGTAAGAGGTAAATGTGCACAAATTTGCAAGAAAATAGATTATAGAAATCGTACGGGGAGACTTGTTGGAGTTATTCCTACAACAATACATCTGCTAATCGCACCGTGTAGCAGAACTAGTTTCTGCACCAGACTCAGGGTGATAATTTTGTAGATTATTACTTCCACGACTTCACTAAACTTAATTGTTATGCTGGTTTTATACTGGAAAACGAGGAGAGGAAAACAAATCAATTTTATGAAGGGTTTCAGGATGACTTGAGGCTATTACTCACTTTCTTAACGACATTTTGGTTTCATGTCTTAGTCTAGACCTTTAGATCTTTGGAACTGGATATGCAAAGTGTCCAACACAAGAAAAACTTAAAGAGGAAGAAGCCTGAGTTCAAAGTTCCGATTACTTCAAATAATAAGTATAGAAGGCAGATAAAAAATCCCGATGTTCGGAGCCAGCTCCCTCTGTTGTTTTTGGAGCAATGACTGGGGGGTCCTATGAATTGCTACACTTGTAACAAGGTAGAACACATAGTATGAAATTGTCGATCTAGCCCTCTAAAGGCGGACAACCGAGCATTGGACTACTCTGAAAATGCAGGTGCTTTTTATGCACAGAAAGAGAAGGCAGCAGAGTCACCTGCATCCCAATATCCACCAATTCAATCAAGAGTTTACTATCTTGATCAATAAGAAGCCATCTGTCAGAGTAACATGACATTTATGAAATAGTATGTAGCTTTCATAGCTTATTGTACTTTATATCTTGTGTACAATAACATGTTAAACTGTTGTGTTAGGCTTTGGCCTAATACTTATTTATCCGGCGAGAGCTATCTTTGACACTAGACAATCTCACTCCTTTTTTGCTTGAGGATTATGTGCTGCATATCAAAGTGTCTTTTTTTATAGAAAAGGATAGATTGGATACGGTGTTGCTAAATGGGTGCATGATGAATATAAATAGGAGTTGTTGTGTGAAGGTGCGAATAGGAAACCAAGATTTTTAATTGGAAGCATCAATGTTATCGATATCTAAATTCAAAATGATCTTTGACATGGACTGTTTCTCAAAGCAGTGTGTATGAATTGATTGCAATTTGAAGGAAATCACACTAAGGAAAAACACTGAACGCGAGACTACGTTTTATGATATGCGAGGAACAAGCAAGATATTGATGTTTGCTCTCTATATGGTCAATATTATTTGGAAAGGTGCATAGTTGTTCTTCACTTTATTGGAAGCTTCGGATCTGAAGCCTAGTTTGAGTGATGTTCCGATAGTATCAGAGTACATTGATGTGTTTCCAAAAGATCTCCCTAGACCTCCGCCTCAGCGAGAGATCAATTTCTCTGTTGATCTTGTGTTGGGTGCCAAACAAATGTAATGCTCACCGTACCAAATAGCGCCAAAGGAGATGAACAAACTAAAAGTTCATTTGTAGGGTAAGGTTATGTACTTTCGAGTTCATCCTCTTAGAGTGCACCAGTCCTCTTTGTGAAAAATAAATACGGAAGCTTGCATCTATGTATAGATTACCGCGAACTGAATAAACTAACATAGAATAATAAATATATGATTTTGAAAATCGACGACTTGTTCGATTAAATAGTTGGATCAACTGTGTATTCAAAAATGGATTTAAAGTCCAGTTACAATTAGATGAGGATCAGGGAATGTGATAATCCCAAAATGACGTTCAATACTCGATATAGGTACTATAAGTTCACGATGATACTGCTTGGCCTTTCAAATACACCATCAATATTCATAGACTTGATGAAAGAATGTTCTGAGAGTTTCTAGACCTATTTGTGATCATCTTCATCGATAATATATTGGTTTACTCTCAATCAGAAAAAGAGCATGTAGATTACCTACGCATAATTCTGAACACCCCAAGGAGGAGTCAGTTGTATACCAAATTCTCTAAATGTGTTTTTGGCTACTGCCAGCGGCATTCCTAGGTCATATTATTAGTGGACATGGCATTGTTGTGAATCCTTCAAAGATAGTTATAATATTAGAGTGGCCTTTGTTGAAAAATGTGGCAGAAGTCCGAAGTTTTTTGGGACTTTTCGATTAATATAGGCACTTCGTAGAGAACATTTTTGAGGATAACTCTACCTCTCACTACATTGACTAAGAAGAAGCATAAGTTTTTTGGTCACTGACGCACTAGCGAGCTTTGGAGAGCTAAAGATCCATCTGACCACAATGCCTATTTTATGTTTGCCCCATGGTATGGAAGGCTATGAAGTCTATAGTGATGCCTCATGGAGTGGGTTAGGTTGTGTTCTTCTTCAATTTGGAAAGTGATTTCTTATCACTCTCGCCAATTGAAAGTTCATGAGAAGAATTACCTAGTTTACGACTTGGAGTTGGCGACAGTGGTATTCACTCTTAAGCTATAGTAGCCTTATATATATGGTGTGAAGATCAACATCTTTATGGAACTCAAAAGTCTGAAGTATATGTTAAATAAAAAAGAGTCGAATATGAAAGAATTGGTTTCAAGAATGTCTAAACACCTAGATTGTGGGGGTGAATAGGTTCAATTCTAATTCACTTAGGCAGTTAATAAAATAATCACAACACAACTATAAATTCTACAGCTACCATGGCACACAATAATCCAATTACATCATACACACAGATTTATTGTGGTTCCCCAAATGATGGGTATATCCACTTTCTCCATTCGCCTATCTAGCAGTACACTAGATTCAGCCAAACTTCCTTCTACCTTCTTAGATCCTCAGATCTTACAACTCAAGAACCAGAATTGGTTCCTACAGCTCAGACTTCAACAAGTCCTACAACTCAGGCTCTTCCCAAGAACCCTATCTCAGAGTGAATCCACACTCCTACAACTCAGGCAATCAAGCCCTACCTCAGCCCTTATCACCAAGCCTACAGCTCAGAGAACTTAATCTCCTACATCAGGCAAATGTCCCTTTCTCAGCCTTTATAGTTACAGGCTTATAACTCAGAGATTGAAATATCTTACACTCAGATATAAAAATAGATCTTACAGAAAATTGATTAAAGAGTTTATTTCTTCCTTCACCCACATAGAGAGAGAGAGGGGTGAGGGAATATTGATCAGATCTTGATGGATCTGCTTTCTCCTGACCTTTTCTATAATAAATCTGATTCAACCTAACTTAGCTTATTCAAAGCTTCTTGAAAGAGAGAACCTAGGTTGAATCTTCTTGGGAAGTTGGTGTAGATCCAGGTTTTTTCTCCTTGCAGAATTAAATCTACAAAAACTGACATATCTGATGAGATTCTATCTACTTCTCTGATTTTGAATCAGAATCTTCTTGTTGTATCGAATTCTGTGAATTCTTCATGGAGTGATTTATCCTTCTTCTTTTTTCCCTTTTTTTCTCATCTTTATTCTGTGATAGATCAGCTCTTTTTATAGATCTCGTTAGAGGCAACTGACTGATCAGGTAGTTAACTGTCATCTGACAGTTCTGACATATCTAACGGCCTTGGCAATTTTGATAGATGTCAAGTCTTTAGTCTTGAGATCTGGCACTTAGAGTTATTTAACTCAGCTGAATGTGTCGAGACACAAATATAGAATGTGTCAACACAAATGTAATGTGTGTCAACATAATTCCTTTGTGTCGACACAACTCTTCATCAAGTTCTCGACACAGCTATTTTAGAATGTGTCGACACAAATCTTGTGTGTCAACATAACTTCTCCATTTATAACTGATATCGACTCAAATTCTGTGTGTCAACACATGTCCTGTGTGTGTCGATATAGCTTCTTTTGCTAAAGTCAGCACTTTTAGTCTAAGTGTGTCGACACTAGTCCTGAGTGTCTCCACAGCTGTTGTTAACTCAAATTCTGTGTGTCGACACAGCCTTGCTTCTAGTCTCGTTGCTGCTCCTTCAAAGGTGTCGACACATTATAAGTGTCTCGACACTTTTGTACTTAGAATATTATCTACATCCTTTAGCCTGCACCAGTAAACTCAATATACCATCAAATACAAACTGATGTATATCATTGAATTTAGTGAGACTTCTCCAAATCAGGCACACAATTTCCATTGTACCCAACAATCTCCCCTTTTTAGAGAAGTCATAACCCATAGTCAATGATATATACCATTACAATAAAGGTAATAAGTATGATGTACACATATATTTCAAATATAGGGTTATACTAAAGCAGAAATAGCATGTTATACACAAATATCCCAAACTGAAACATCATAAAGGAAAAACATGCAACTCAGAGACAGATATATTGTTGTCAACCAAGGATTTCTTTATATCATTTAACCAGAGTAAGATTACAAGGTTTTTACAAGAACAAAAAAAAGTTTACATAGTTCTTCTAAAACCTAGTTAAGCTAAAGCTAAACTTGGTATGGTTCCTTGATGATAATGCCTTTTCTTGTCTGAATAGTAGCTTTGACTTCAGCTTTAACATCAGCAACAGGCTTCTTACCTTTGATGTCTTTGGCCTTAAGTTGAGTAGCTTTCAGCTTTTGCCTTTCAAAGTAGTGGAATGGTTTAGGGAAGTACTTGCAAAGCTCCATGGAATTTGCAGGGATTTTTTCAGCCTTCAAGTCCTTCCTGAATTTGTAGATTGCTTCTTATTGTGCAAGATATTTGTCCCATTTTTGTTTGGAGTACCACTTACCCCTGTCATATTGATTATCAGTAACTGCATTCCATGCAGTTAAGATGATGCCTCTGGAGGTTGGACTCCATTTCTCAAAATCAGGCCTAGCTTCAGCCTTTTCTCTGAATCTTTTCTTAGATAACTGAGCTTCTTGCTCTTTAAGCAAAGCTGAATCAGACATTTCCACTTCTTCAGAAATTAATAGCAATTTTTTCAGTGGAGGGTTGTACATATTCTGGAATGCCTAGTGAATTTCTTCATACTCAGGAGGGGGATATATGACTTGAGCTACTTCATATTGCATCCCCTCCAAGAATGCAGGTTGGCATCCAGATTCTGCAGTATTGTTGTCATCACATAAGGGTGGATATCCCAAGGTAGCTCTGATACTGTTAGATATCCATTTTTCATGTTCAGAGCTAGCCTGAACTAATACCCCCTCCCCCTTTATGACTTCTTTATGAATATGATCTCTGAGATCATTCTTCTGAAACCTTATTTGATTTGCAATATGATAGTTCCCAATTGTATAGTAGTCTTTGAACTTCTTTACTTGAGCTAAAATTGCAGACTCAGAAGTTTTGATAGCAGTATCAACTACTGCCAGATCAAGTTTGATTTGTGTTTCCACAACACTCACCTTTATATCCACATGAGCCTTAATATCTACTGACTACTCAGCTAGCTTAATTAGATTTATAGTTTGAGTTTGAACTAAGTTCTCATTCATTCTTAGCTGGTTCTCTAGCACATACCCTTGCTTGACAACCAAATCATCTACCTGAGACTTTGTCTCTTTCTGCTACTTGGGTAATATATACCACAACATTGCCTCCCTTATGGAAGCAATCTGTCATTTCTTTCTTAAGCAAATTTACTTCAAATCTTATAGATTTGATGTCCTGTGCCAGATTGAAATGCAACACCCTGTAGCTCTCATCCACATACTTTTCTAGTGCAAGTCTTTGCTCATCAAGCTTGACATATAGTTATACTAACAGAGAACTAAAGTCCATTGTAGGAGCAGTAGATGAGGATCTAGCCTTTAAAACTTTCTTATATCTAGAGCTCTTTTTCCTTAGCTCCATAAACTTCCTTTTCTTTATCCTAGAGGTTTCTTGCTCATCAGCAGAATCAGAAGAATTGTCAACTTCCACTAGTTGTTCTAGAGCATCTGCTCCTTGTCCTGGGGCTAGGTCAGGTACCTCCCCCTCAACCCTTGCATCTGGTTGAATATCAGCATAAGTTTCTTCATTGTTTACCTCTTCATGCTCCCCATGGAAGTTAGTTTTTAGTTATTAAACAATCTCATTCACAAGATTATGAGGTTGTGCTGTCAGATCAGAAATATACACATCTTGTACCTCTTTTTCAGAAGTTTCAGTAGCTGTGATGATGTACTGAACCACTTCCATAACATTGAGGTTTGCAGTCTCACTGTCTAGCTCAGCTTCATTGATATCTCCCCTTGGGACTAATATCTTTTGATTATCTATCAGATGGATAGTCTCCCCCTGGATTTGAGCTTCAGTTCCAAGTGTGAGATTGGGAGACTTCCTGGGTAGTTCTGTGTTATCATCATCAGAACTGAAATCAACCCTTTCTTCTGAGTCACTGGAGGACTCTATATCTTGGAAGGTAGCTTTCTTTATTTTAGTGACCTTTTGGACTGGTGCTTTGGTGCAGGTTATTCCTTGGATAATACTCTATCCCACCTAGACAGGATTCTTATATCCATTCTCCTCATGTAGTTAATTTTGGAACCAGTAATCTGATTTAGTACATCAGGTATGCTGACAACAAGATACAGACTTAAGATTCTGCCTAGATTTGGCTTCTTAATACCTTCCTTAATCTTTTTAAAGATTACAGCACTCCAGTCAGTCTTCACCTGGAAGATGACTCTAGTCATGAGGTTGAATATGTAGGAAGAGATCTTATCATGCCCCCTAGTTTTGCAGAGAATTACTTTTCCAATAATTTTAGACAGAAACTTTCCTTTGGAGTTCATTCCTTTCCTAGTCATGGATGATCCAATGTTGGTGGTTGAGGGCATCCCACACCATTTAAGGGCTTCAGTAGTCAAAGTAGAATCAACCTCAATCTCTTCTTTAATCCTTGGAAGTCGAAGGGATTTGCTCAGACTTTTGAGAGTTATTTTCACCTTTTCTCCGTGAACAGTAGACTTTATCTTATTTCCCTTAGGATGCAATGAAGCATTGGAATAGAATGCAAGAACGTCTTTCTTCCATATCCTTGTTAATTCAGAAACCAGATAACCCAGTCCAGCATCTTGGATTAGGTCCACAACCGCCTTGATTTCCTATTTAGCATTGTTGAACGCTTCTAGGACAAGATCATAACCTTCGTTAATATTGTTGACCATCTTGTGGACCATTGGAGATGAAAGAAGTGGAAGTTGAAGAGAGAGAAGAAGAATTTATTGTCGACACTGATGGTTTAATCTTGAGATTTCTGAGAGCATAGTCGACAAGGTCTCATTTCCTCCTATTTATAATTTTCTAAATAGGGTAGGTGAAAAGGAGCGCTGAAATTAGAGTTTTGTATGTCGACACAAGTTTGTTTGTGTCGACACTGATTACTATAGTCTCGACAGAGAGTTTAGATTCTCAACAATTCTATGTGTCGACACCAACTTCTGTGTGTCGACCCAGACTACTAAGGTCTTGACACACATAACTTGTGTTGACACATATTTTACTTAGTCATATATTGAGTAGAATTTTTCTTAACCTATCATATTATTCCAGGTTCAACATGCCTAATTCAATTTTAAAATAATTGAAGTTACTTTCATCTAGAGGTTTAGTGAATATGTAAGCTACTTGTTTATCAGTAGAAACAAACTCTAGACTTATGTCCTCTTTCTCAACATGTTCTCTAATAAAATGGTACCTAATTTCAATATGCTTTGTTCTGCTATGTGAAACAGGGTTTCTAGCAATTGATATAACACTACTAGAATCACAATATAATAGAATTCTACTTATCTTGATGTCATAATCTTCAAGTTGATGTTGTATCCACAATAACTGAGCACAATAACTCCCAGCTGCAATATATTCTGACTCTGCTGTGGATATAACAACACTTGTCTGCTTTTTGCTGCTGCATGACACCAATCTTCCACCTAGGAATTGGCAAGTACCTGTGGTACTTTTCCTGTCTTCCTTTCAGCCTACAAAGTCTGCATCTGAAAAACCTGTTAGCAGAAAATCTCTATTCCTAGGGTACCATAGACCAAGATCTTGTATGCCCTTAAGATATCTAAAAATTCTCTTTGTAGCAGAATAATGAAACTCTTTAGGGCATGCCTGGTATCTAGCACATACACATATAACATACATGATGTATGTCCTACTTGCAGTCAAGTATAGTAAGGAGCTAATCATCCCTCTATACAAAGACTCATCAACAGGTTTCCCTGCCTCATCTTTGCCTATAGGCATACTTGACCCCATTGGAGTTTTCATGGTGGAGGCAGTCTCCATGCTATATTTTTTAATCAACTCCCTGGTAAACTTAGACTGGGATATGGATAGGCCATCATCAGTCTGTCTTACTTGGAGTCCCAAGAAGAACTTTAGCTCACCCATGCTCATTTCAAACTTCCCTTGCAAGTTTTGCAAACTTCCTGCAAAGGTTGTTCTCAGTAGATCCAAAGATTATGTCATCAACATATATCTGGACTAGGATGATCTTGCCTTTTGATTCCCTCAAGAATAGGGTCTTGTCTAATTTCCCCCTTGAGAATTTGTTCTCAATGAGGAAAGTAGACAATGTCTCATACCATGCTCTAGGGGCTTATTTTAAACCATATAGAGCTTTCTTAAGACTATAAATATGATCAGGAAAGTGAGGATCTACAAAACCTAATTACTGATCCACATATACTTCCTCTTTTAGATATCCATTCAGGAATGTTGACTTGACATCCATCTAGAAGACCTTGAATTCTTTATAGGCTGTATAGGCAAGGAATAGTCTTATTCCTTCCAGCCTTGCTACTAGGGAAAAGATTTGGTCAAAGTCTATTCCTTCTTCCTGCCTCTAGCCTTTTGCCACCAATCTGGCCTTATTCTTGACAATAATGCCATTTTCATCTAACTTATTCCTGTAGATCCACTTAGTCCCTATGACATTATGTCCCTTAGATCTGGGAACTAGTTTCTAGACTTTGTATCTCTTAAATTGGTTCAGCTCTTCCTACATAGCACCAATCCAATATGAGTCTTGGATAGCCTCTTAAAACTTCTTTGGTTCCATTTTAGACAGGAAGCTTCAACATAGTGCTGAGTTCAAGCTCTTGCTTCTTGTCATTACACCATGACTTGCATCACCAATGATTTGGTGAGCTGGATGATCTTTTAAATGTCTCATAGCTAGAGGCAATCTTTCTTCAGCTTGCTGTTCTTCAATTCCTTTAGCTTGCTGGTCCTCAATGTCTTCAGTTGGTTGTTCTTCATTCTCAGCTTGTATGTCTTGAGCTCCACCTGGACAACATTCATCATCTTCAATCTCTTGGCCTACTGGTTTATCTTCCCTGATGGTCAGATTATTCATCTTATCCTTTAAACCTGCAGGACTAGAAGAAGTGCTTGGCAACTCATAGTTAATTAACTTAGACTCATCAAAGACAACATGGACAGATTCTTCTATAACCTGTGTAGTCAAGTTATAGATCCTATATGTCATACTATTGTTGTTGTACCCAATAAATATCCCTTCTTGGGACTTAGCAGCAAACTTAGTCAAATGAGACTTACCATTGTTAAGTACATAACACTTGCTACCAAAAATCCTGAAATAGGATAAATTAGGTTTTCTGCCTTTTAGAATCTCATAGGGAGTCTTTTTGTGGCTTTTGGTGATGGAAGCTCTATTGAGAATATGACAAACAATATTTATTGCCTCAGCCCAAAAATATTCTGGGAGAGAAGTCATTTAATAAGGTCCTAACTGCCTCAATTAGAGTTCCATTTTTCCTTTCAGCAATTCCATTTTGCTGGGGAGTTTTAGGTGAGGAGAATTCTTGATGAATCCCAAGCCCTCACAGAACTTTGTCATGCATTCAGACTGAACTCAGTCCTATGGTCACTTCTGATCTTAACCACAGAACTGTTAAGTTCATTTTGAATTTGCTTGATAAAAGTCTGGAAGATATCTGGGGTTTCAAATTTTCTCCTTAGGAAGAATACCAAAGCAAACCTGGAAAAGTCATCAACCACCACAAGGGTATAGACTTTCCTACCTAGACTATGAACTGGCATAGGACCAAATAGATCCATATGAAGGTGGTATAAACACCTCACTGAGTCTTTGGTATCAAGACTTTGGATGGAAGACCTTGTCTGCTTGCCCTTTTGACAAGCTGAGCAGATTCCCTCCTAAATGCACTTAACCTTAGGACCATTCCTCACCAACTCTTCACTAAAGAGTCTGCCTATGGTCTTGTAGTTTAGGTGAGCTAGTCTCTTATGCCATTGGACATAATGAGAAACTTTCTCATCTGTAATTAGGCATATAGGAGAGTCCTCACTCTCACACTCAAAATCTATACAGTAAACATTTCTCTCCTAGTGCCTGTCAAGATAACCCCTTGTTTCAAACCTTTCACATAAGCTACTTATGTGATAGTTACTATGTCATTAGTTATTTTACCCAAACCTTTAGTTACCCCTTTTTCTGAGCCCCCAAAGATAACTTTGGGACCATTCTCAATAGGAGTGTATTCCTTTAGCATGCTCCGTGTTCCAGTCATGTGCCTGGAACATCCACTGTCCAAGTACCTTGTAGGGGTATGGCCACTTGGACTTACCTACAACAAATATATTATCTAACCTTAGGACCCCAAATTTTATTGGGTCCTAGGTACAAGTTAGACTTAAACTGAACATGCCTACCTGAAGTTCTTCTGACAGGTAAGCCACCATTACTTCTCTGGACACTCTCATTGTGCCAGCAATCAAAGGCATAGTGGCCCACTTTGCCACAGCACCAACACTCATGCACATTGTACCTTCTTTTAAGAACAGGCTTAATAATAATATTATTTGCAGCTCTTAAACCAGTTGGTACATCAGCTCTTGTCTTAAGACTTTCAACCAAGGCTTGCTTAGGGACTTGTCTGGCAGCAAAAGTACTTGGGATATATTGAACCCTATCTGCAGCTGCCTTATTTTCAGAATTCATACTCCTGATAGCATCAGATATTCCTAAGTCTGCTTTGCTAACAGACTTTCCCTTAACTTGATAATGGACTGGCAGACTTTGTGAGTCAGCTGCTACCTTGTCCTTGAGTGTTGGGGTTGGTACACCAAACATAAATGGTCCATTATGGGTCATTTGGGTTTTCTCATGGACTGCCCAATAGGCACTATCACCCTTGCCATCTCTACTGCCTTGCTCACAGTGACCATAAATACTATCATGGTCATAACTGTTAGAAGGTTAAACCACTATTTTGAAAGAAATTGGAGGCATGGAAGCAAGTCGCTGAACTAGAGCTTTGCCTTTCCTGTTGGAATTGGCAACTCTTGTTCTTCCTTTGAAACCTAATCCCATCTTACACTTTTGGGAAGAGAAGGAATCTATCAAAGGTAACACAGAACTAGGTTTTGAGAACTTGGCCACTAGCCACCTCTCCTTTTGGAGCCTACTTTCAAGATTCCTAATGTGGTTATTCTTGAAAGTAATGGTATCCATCTGAATAACAGTTATGTTCTTCAATTTACTAATCTCTTTTAACTTCAGATCCAGAACTTTTTGTAAGACCCCCCTCCCGGAACACAAAACACGGTACGAGAGGGGTCTTATGCCTAGAACAGCCGCCTTGGGGTAGCACCAACACACGGGTTAGTCTGTATCCCAAGTCGCCTATTCTGCCGGCTACAACCAATATCAAAACAACATGCCAACCCAACCAAAAGAATATATAAGAAGTCAATCCACGCAAGTTATATATCCAAATGTATAGCAAAATAGAAGCTAAAACATGCTTCTATAATATCAGAGTATAATAATAAAATTTCCCCGAAGGGCTACAACAAAAACTCTCATCACTCACATCTACAATAGACGGTAGCGATGGTACCGTCCTTTGAGGTGCTATCGTCCTGGCCTGGCTGACCGGCTCCATCACCTGCTGCTCCACCTGCGGGGTTTCCTCCTAAAAAAGAAGACATATCAACCGTTAGTCATAAAGACTAAGTGGCTTCACATCCGCTCCCCCGGCAACTCCTCGGCACTGGATGGAGAAATAGATAGTGTACAATATATGTATAATAAACAAGGGTATAAACAAGCAAGTGGTAACACGAGAAATAAGAAATCCTATCAGTTCTACCATCTATCACAACATATGAATGTAGAGTTACAACACAAAGTAACTCAACTTATATGGATTCCCATATAAGCATATAAGTTGAGGATCGTTTAGCAATAAATAACTCATCGTATAGGAGTGCCCATACAAACTTATACAATGAGGGTATTGTGTATGTAATGAGTTGCAATGTTATGTAGGCGATGCAATGACACACCCATGATCACGCACATGCAGTTGCTATGTCGACACAGACTGGTAGTTCCCACTTTTCGAGCAGGTAGCTAACCTCTCAGGTGCCAACCGTCATAGCCAGACGGTGACAGTAGAACGGGCATTTCTACTACTAAGTGGGTATTCACACTACTTTACTTAGGCCTCTGTGCGCCTCAATGCTAAGAACACAACAACGGAGCCCATGCGTACTACGGCCCAGCGGGTTCACTTGGGTATATGTGCACTAAGATCCTAGCCCCGAACTGGCCATGTATGACGGATGGATCCTCGGAAAAGCACGAGGATCAAGTCCAACCGATCACTTGGCACAGAAGGAACCTCGGAGAAAGCACAAGGGGCAAGCCCAACCGCCCAAAGTCTATCTGTCAACTCCCATCGGTGGAACGATAGGCGAGCCCGTAGACCTGCCACACAATCCTTAACCCGGGATTATGACATCGCGTGTCGACTCAGACCACATGCAATTCCACAACACCATGGCATGAAAGGAACCTCGGATAAAGCACGAGGGTCAAGCCCAACCATCCAGTTTATTCATCTCAACCCATTCCGACTAGTGACGGCCAACGCTGCACTTACAACCTTCCACAATGCTACCCGTAGGGAGATGACACTCTAAGCATTGGACTACTAAACATCATTCTATCAACCCAACATACATATGGCCATAGTTTATTCATCTACATGTCACCCCAAACGATTTCCACATAGAGTAAATTCAATACGCATAAATGATCTAGCAATTTATATCAAGACATTTCGTTCAATTTAAGCTTGCATCACCACTCATATTACGAATTCAAATTAAAAAGCTTCAATATTCATATCACTACGGTGGTTATCATAAAAGATTTCACCCGAACCTTGCATTAGATTGCAACATTAATTCCACCGAATCCAAGTTCATGTTATAATCACCCATAAATTTAAGTGCAGAATTAAATCTGGACAGCAACTTCAACCGAGGATTCCTATGGCTACAGGAATCCGGTGAGTGCGAGTAAGCCCTTTATAGAAAGGTATTTCCATTGGCTACAACGTTTGTGTTCAGCCTGCAACCAAGATCAGGCTCTAACCTATACTAAATCGGCTCCAAAGACTGCAGCGTATAGAATACAAATTTTGTGCTCTTAGTTTACAACCCTTAATTCAATCGGAGATTCCCATGGCTACAGGTTTTACACGAAGGTGTGTAACTACCCGTTGGAAAGGTAATTTCAGTGGCTATGACTTTTGTGTTTATACAAAAATCCAGATTCGACCATTTCTTGCCCGAAAACGGCCAAGAAGGTCGCTGCGTGCAGAACACAGATTCTGCACGCATCTTGAAGCGGAATGAACGGCATCCGTTCATCTTCCTCCTCAAGCAATTTTCCCCAAATCGCCACCAAAAGCTCCTCCACTCTTATCTCCCTCTCAAGGCTATTACTCTTCACGGATCCACCCCCATCATCTTTTGAGGAAGGGGAGGTTGAAGATAACTAGTCTTTAGAACACATGTTCTAGCAAGGCCCTTCTGAGAGAAATCTCCATCTCCCATGTCTAGACTCTCTTGAGTCGACATCTTACCCAGATATCTACAAATCTAGCACCAAGGGAGAGGGTAGGAAGCTCACCTCATTTCCAGCGGTAACACCATCCTCGACCAAGGATCTTGTAATCCTCCTCCGCGGTATCACTTTTTCCTTGACGGCGGTAGCGTTTCTCCTCCTCCAAAGCTAGCTCCAGCAAGAACTCCCTTCAGAACTTCTCCCTCCAGAAAATGGAACTTGGAAAGAGGATGAAAAGGTTACACCTTTTCACTTTTATACAAAAGTGACACGGGTAGGGACACGACCGTGTCCTGCTCTGGCGAAACGGCTCAACTTTTGTTTCGTGCTCTTACACGGGTACTGACACGCCCGTGTCGGTACCCGTGTCCAGGTGACATGGCCGTGGTACTGGCCGTGTCGACACCCGTTTCTTACTCGGGGCACTTCTCGTCTTGTTTGCCTTGGGGCACACGGGTTGGGACACGCCCGTGTCCTTACCCGTGTCCTCCTCGGGACACACTCAAGGCCACTGAACACGGGTAGGGACACGCCCGTGTCCATACCCATGTCCTCCTCGGGACACAGTCAAGGCCACTGAACACGGGTAGGGACACGTTCGTGTCCCTACCCGTGTCCTTCTTGAGACACACCACTCAACACTGTCTCAAAAACACCCAGCGCCATAGCCACTTAGCACTATTGAACACGGGTAGGGACACGCCCGTATCCTTACCCGTGTCATGCTCAACTCCAGTTTCTAGCCGATTTCCCTATTTCCCGCAAGTGCGCACCTGATTACCTGCACCCCCTTGAGCCTACACCAGCTCTCCCGACACCAAAAACACGCACAAGGGGCCTAGCGAGAATCGGGACGTTACAAATCCTATATACAAAATAAAAGATTTCGTCCTCGAAATCAGGCTAAGGCTATGGGGAGTGAAGCACACAGAAAATAGAATATGCTTTTAAATAAAATTACCTGGAGTAAACAACTCCGGATAGCATCTTTGCATAAAATCCATTGGCACCCATGTGAATTCCTCCTTCCCATGATTAGACCATAGCACCTTCACCAAGGGAACACTTTTGTGGCGCAAGGTTCTTATGTCATTGTCTATAATCCACACCGGCTCAAGTCGCATAGATCTATCAGACGCCACTGGACCATCAGTTGTGGGGATGTATTGATCGGGCCGCAACAACGCCTTCCAAAGCGACGACACATTGAAAATGTCATGGAGATTCTCCAGCTCCGGTGGTAACTCCAACTGATAGGCCAAAGGACCAATTCTTTCCAATATGACATAGGGCCCAACATACCTTTGGCTGAGCTTCTTTACTCCACGCACCCGTGACACTCCATTCATCGGCTGGATTTTCATAAACACCTTATCACCCACTTGAAACTCCACCATACGGTGCCTTGCATTATAATACATCGCCTGCCGACTTTGAGCCTCCAACATACGATCCCGTATCAGTCTAACAATCGCATCAGTTTCGTCTATATATTCAACTCCCAAAGTCTTCGGGTCTTCCTCCTGCACCCAAGACAAGGGGGTTCTACACCTTCTTCCATAATGGGCTTCATGGGGCGCCATGCCGATGCTAGCTTGATGGCTATTGTTGTAGGAGAATTCCACCAATGGCAAGAGCCTTTCCCATGGCTCTCCCCTATCCAACACACATAATCTCAATAGATCCTCCAATGTCTGGATGGTCCGCTCAGACTGCCCGTCCATCTGATGGTGAAACGTGGTGCTGAAGGTAAGGCGCGAGCCCAAATATGCCTGTACCGCCTTCCACTCCTTGGAGGTAAAGCGACCATCACGGTCCGAGACTATCGTCTTAGGCACGCCATGATACCGTACAAACTGCTCCACAAAGAGGCGTACCGAGACATCCACGTGAGCCTCCTTCTTCATAGGGATAAACCGGGCTACTTTAGTCAGTCGATCGATGATAAACCACACTGAATCGTTCCCCGAGCGTGAGCGAGGTAGTCCATGTACGAAGTCCATGGAAATATCCTCGAACTTCCATTCGGGGATGGTCAACGACTACAACAAGCCATCGGGACTCCTGCACTCCGCATTCACTCTTTCACAGGCTTCACAATGTGTAACAAAGTATCAGACATCCCTTCTTCATTCCCGGCCAACACATGGTCTTACGTAAGCCGGCGTACATCTTTGCAATTCCCGGGTGCACTGAATATTCAGTGCAATGTGCCTCTCTCAAGATATCCTCCCGGATTTTACCGCCCTTGGAATGTAGAGCAGGCCGCAAAAATAAAGGAGGCCGTCTTTTAGGGTGTATTCGTCGGTAGTCCCGTCTTCGATTGACTTGATTGCCGGGGCTAGAGCCGCATCCACTCCTTGCTCCACACGGATCCGGTCCCGTATATCACAAACTATTCTCATGCTGGCCAAGTACTCCGTATATTCCGCCGAAGGGATCGTAAATATCAAAGTAACCTCCAACTCCTCAATCATCCGAGCAAGCTCCATACTCATCAACCGAGACTCGGCGCTCGAGCCTGGTATCTTTCTACTCAACGCATCGGCTACTGAGTTTGCTTTTTCGGGGTGGTAGTTCAAGGTGAACTCATAGTCGCATAGGAACTCCACCGCCGTTGTCTTAAGTTCAACCCCTTTTGAGTATGAACTTACTTCAAATTTTTTAGGTCTGAGAAAATCTCGCAGTGGACGCCGTATAGATAATGCCTCCAAACCTTCAAGGCAAACACCACTACTCCTAGCTCCAAATCATGAACTGGGTAATTGATTTTGTGCTTCTTCAATTGTCTTGAAGCATAAGCAATCACGTGCCGCACTGCATCAATACCGTACCCATACCTTGATATGACGCGTCCGTGTAAACTTGGAATCCTTCCTTCCCAGACGGAAGGACAAGGATAGGGGCGGAGGAAAGTCTATCCTTATATTCTTGGAATGCGGCTTCACATTGAGGTGTCCACTCAAATGACACTCCTTTCTTTGTCAAAGAAGTAAGCGGGAGGGCAATCTTGGAGAATCCTTTTACGAACTTGCGGTAGTACCCGACAAGTCCAAGAAAACTTCGCACGTCGGCCGCTGACTTCAAAGGAGACCACTCCTTTACGACACGTACTTTGGCCGGATCCGCAACAAGCCCAGCCCCACTGATCACATGACTCAAGAAGGCAACCTCCTTAAGCCAGAATTCACATTTGCTAAATTTGGAGTACAAGGCGTGCTCCTTCAATTTCTTCAACACCAAGGTCAGGCGCTCGCCATGCTCCTCCTCTTTCCTTGAGTAGACTAGGATATCGTCGATGAAAACAATGACGAAGATGTCCAAATAGGGCTCAAATACCTTGTTCATCAGGCTCATGAAAGCCGAAGGGGCATTCGTGAGCCCAAACGGCATCACAGTGAACTCGTACAACCCATATCTTGAACTGAAGGTTGTTTTCTGGATGTCCCCTTCTTGTATTCTCAATTGATAATAACCTGAGCGTAAGTCCAGCTTAGAAAACCAATGCACTCCCACTAGTTGGTCAAACAACTCGTCGATCTGAGGTAGCGGGTAAGTGTTCCGTACCATCAACCGATTAAGTTCCCGATAGTCTATACACAAACGTAGGGTCCCATCCTTCTTCTTCACAAACAATACAGGGGCTCCCCAGGGTGACGAACTGGGGCGAACAAAACCTGACTCCACCAGTTCTTGTAGTTGAACTCTAAACTCCGCGAGTTCTTTCGGGGCCATTCGGTAAGGGGCCTTGGATACAGGCTTGGCACCCGGTACCAGATTAATTTTAAAGTCACCCACTCTATATGGGGGTAATCCTGGTAGCTTCTCAGGGAATACCTCAGGGAAGTCCCGCACTACCCATACATATTTTACGCCCAACGCTACTTCCTTCAACTCGAACCAGATCATGAAAACTTCGTCCCCCTTCTTGTGGGCCTTTACAACTTGAACGGACGATAATGTCAGATGAGGTGCGAAGTTAATACCTTAGAAGATGACATCGGAGTCTCCATGTCTCAAATAGATCCGCTTCTCCGCGCAGTCGATCCTTGCAAAGTGTCAGTCCAACCATGCCATGCCCAGAATGATGTCGAATTCTGGCATTTTCAAGACAGTGGCAGGCGTATCGAAATCCCTTCCCTCGATAAGTACCTCAAGCTCGCACTTAGAGGTTGCAACCATATCCGAACTGTCCGGAAGAAGCACTAGTCGGGCTATTCCAGCAAAATATTGCACACCCCCCATGTCCTTAATGAAATCCTCGGACACGAAGGAGTGTGAGGCACCGGTATCAAACAACGCATAAGCCGTCTTTCCGCCAATCATCACGGTGACTAAGTGCCAATAATAAAAACGTATTGCTAGATAGCTAGTATGTCGTAAGCAACTTAAGTTTAATACTGAAAACATGAAAGGTTACTGCACGTACCTGTAATAACGTTCTGGGGATTCCGTTCTTGCGCCATGTCTAGCACGTTCACTTGATCCCAGGCAGGGCCGGGATTACCTCCTCACGGTCCTCATCCTCGACCACGCATGTAACCCCGCCCTCGAGGGGCCGTCAGAGGGAGAGTGGGAGGGACATTCCCAAGCAATTGCAGGCAGAAACATCAAATGTGACCCAGTTGGTTGCATTCAAAACACACCTGCCCAGGATGCCTCTCAAGTTGCTGAAATTGCTGAGGCTGTTGCAGTGGATGCAACGTGGGCAGTTGCGGAACCGGATGCTCCACCCTATATTTTTGGTGGACATGCCCTCCATCTCCTTGATATCCTCTTCTTCTTCTAAAGTCCTGTCTCCTTCTATTGCTCGGGCCAGCTTCCATAACGCCCTCTACAGGTCTCTTACCACTACCCAAGTGGTTTGCCTCCAATCTTTTTGCCATATCGATGATCTACGCCAAGCTAGCATCCGCTATAAACAAAAGGGTCTGCCTTAGGGGATCTCACAGCCCTTTGTAGAAACGCTTGGCATAACATCTATCATCTAACTCGTATGAGTCCGCGAACCTTGCGAGATGTGGGAACTCTCGCTGGTATTCCGTAACCGTCTTTGATCCTTATTTCAGCAGAAGGAACCTCTCCTCAAGTTCATCTCGAGCGGATGAAGGAATGAAGTGCTCCAAGAAAACATCCGAGAATTCACTCTGACTTATCTCTGTATAGACTCGACCTTGGAAGGTGGAGCCCATGAGTGACTTCCACCATTTCATAGCATGTATCTCCAAGGTGGACACTGCCAGTGACACAACCATGTTGGTTGGACAATGGATACCAGCCAATAACTCTTGTACTGTGTCAAGCAATTCTTCCATGCGTACGGCTGACTCCGTCCCAAGGTAAGTGGGAGGGAAGAGAGCCCGGAAGGCGCTTAGCCAGTTAGAGCTCGGGGCCTGTTGTAGCACCGGAGGCTGCTGTGCCCTAAAAGCAACTAAGATTGCGGTGAGCGTCTGCCCCAACTCATACTGTTGGAACTGAGTGGGTATGGGAGGGGCAGGAGTGCCCCTAATGGCTCTACATGCACTGGAATCTATACGTAGAATGCAAACTTACGGTCAGGTTGGCTAATCTTAAGGTCAAGTTGGACAAACTTAGTGTGAATTACATATGGGCACACCACTGCTTCCGCTAAGTCAGTTTGTCCCCAAACTGACTAGTCGAACGAGAGTGGCCCATTGTTGAATGACTTCTTTAGTTGAGGATCGTGGCAAAATGATACCATTTGTAAGACCCCCCCCTCCCGGAACACAAAACACGGCACGAGAGGGGTCTTATGCCCAGTACAGCCGCCTTGGGGTAGCACCAACACACGGGTTAGTCTGTACTCCAAGTCGCCTATTCTACCGGCTACAACCAATATCAAAACAACATGCCAACCCAACCAAAAGAATATATAAGAAGTCAATCCACACAAGTTATATATCCAAATGTATAGCAAAATAGAAGCTAAAACATGCTTCTATAATATCAGAGTATAACAAAAAAATTGCCCCGAAGGGCTACAACAAAAACACTCATCACTCACATCTGTAACAGACGATAGCGATGGAACCGTCCCTTCAGGCCCTATCGTCCTGGCCTGGATAACTGGCTCCATCACCTGCTGCTCCACCTCCGGGGTTTCCTCCTAAAAAAGATGACGTAGCAACCGTTAGTCATAAAGACTAAGTGGCTTCACATCCGCTCCCCCAGCGACTCCTCAGCACCGGGCGGAGAAATAGACATGGTACAATATATGTATAATAAATAGGAGTATAAACAAGAAAGTGGTAACACGAGTAATAAGAAATCCTATCTGTTCTACCATCTATCACAGCATATGAGTATAGAGTTACAACACAAAGTAACTCAACTTATATGGATGCTCATACAAGCATATAAGTTGAGAATCGTTCAGCAATAAATAACTCATCGTATTGGAGTGCCCATACAAACTTATACGATGAGGGTCTTGTGTATGTAATGAGTTGCAATGTTATGTATGCGATGCAATGACACACCCATGATCACGCACATGCAGTTGCTATGTCGACACAGACTGGTAGTTCCCACTTTTTGAGCAGGTAGCTAACCTCTCACGCGCCAACCGTCGTGGCCAGATGGTGACAGTAGAATGGGCATTTCTACTACTAAGTGGGTATTCACACTACTTTACTTAGGCCTCCGTACACCTCAACACTAAGAACACAACAACGGAGCCCATGCATACTACGACCCAGCGGGTTCACTGGAGTAGATGTGCACCAAGATCCTAGCCTCGAACTGGCCATGTGTGATGGATGCATCCTCGGAAAAGCATGAGGATCAAGTCCAACCGAATCACTTGGCACGGAAGTAACCTCGGAGAAAGCACGAGGGATAAGCCCAACCGCCCAAAGTCTATCCGTTAACTCCCATCGGTGGAATGATAGGCGAGCCCGTAGACCTGCCACACAATCCTTAACCAAGGATTACGACACCGCGTGTTGACTCACACCACATAAAATTCCACAACATCGTGGCATGGAAGGAACCTCGGAGAAAGCACGAGGGTCAAGCCCAACCATACTATTTTTTCATCTCAACCCATTCCGACTAGTGACGGCCAATGCCACACTTACAACCTTCCACAATGCTACTCGTAGGGATATGATACTCTAAGCATTGGACTACTAAACATCATTTTATCAACCCAACATACATATGGCCATAGTTTATTCATCTACATGTCATCCCAAACGATTTTCACATAGAGTAAATACAATGCGCATAAATGATCTAGCAATTTATATCAAGACATTTCGTTCAATTTAAGCTTGCATCACCACTCATATTACGAATTCAAATTAACAAGCTTCAATATTCATATCACCACGGTGGTTACCATAAAAGAGTTCACCCGAACCTGGCATTAGATTGCAACATTAATTCCACCGAATCCAAGTTCATGTTATAATCACCCAGAAATTTAAGTGCAGAATTAAATCTGGACAGCAACTTCAACCGAGGATTTCTGTGGCTACAGGAATCCAGTGAGTGCGAGTAACCCCTCTATGGAAAGGTCTTTCCATTGGATACAACTTTTGTGTTCAGCCTGCAACCCATATCAGGCTCTAACCTACACGAAATCGGCTCCAAAGACTACAGCGTATAGAATACAAATTCTGTGCGCTTAGTTTACAGCCTTAATTCGGTTGGACATTCCCGTGGCTACAGGCTTCACCCGAAGGCATCTAACTAGCCGTTGGAAAGGTAATTTCAGTTGCTACGACTTTCGTGTTTAGTCAAAAACCCAGATTCGAACATTTCTTGCCTGAAAATGGCCAAGAAGGTCGCTGCGTGCAGAACACAAATTCTTCATGCATTTTGAAGTGGAATGAATGGCATCCGTTCATCTTCCTCCTCAATAGATTTTCCCCAAATCCCCACCAAAAGCTCCTCCACCCTTAATATCCCTCTCAAGGCCATTCCTCTTCACGGATCCACCCCCATCATCATTTGAGGAAGGGGAGGTTGAAGATGACTAGTCTTTAGAACACATGTTCTAGCAAGGCCCTTCCTAGAGAAATCTCCATCTCCCATGTCTAGACTCTCTTGAGTCAACATCTCACCTAGATATCTACAGATCTAGCACCAAGGGAGAGAGTAGGAATCTCACCTCATTTACAGCGGTAACACCATCCTCGACCATGGATCTTGTCATCCTCCTCCGCAACATCACTTTTTCCTTGACAGCGGTGGCGTTTCTCCTCCTCCAAAGCTATCTCCAGCAAGAACTCCCTTCAGAACTTCTCCCTCTAGAAAATTAAACTTGGAAAGAGGATGAAAAGGTTAGGGTTTCACCTTTTCACTTTTATACAGAAGTGACACGGGTAGGGACACGGTCATGTCCTTACCCGTGTCATGCTCTGGCGAAACAGCTCGACTTCCATTTCGTGCTCCTACATGGGTACTGACACGCCCATGTCGGTACCCGTGTCCAGGTTACATGGTCGTGGTACTGGCCGTGTCGACACCCGTGTCCTGCTCGGGGAACTTCTCGTCTTGTTTGCCTTGGGGAATACGGGTAGGGACACACCCGTGTCCCTACCCGTGTCCTCCTCGTGACACACTAAAGGCCACTGAACATGGGTAGGGACATGCCCGTGTCCATACCCGTGTCCTCCTCGGGACACAGTCAAGACCACTGAACACGGGTAGGGACACGCCCGTGTCCCTACCCGTGTCCTTATCGGGACACACCACTCAACACTGTCTCATAATCACCCAGCGCCATATCCACTTAGCACCATTGAACACGGGTAGGGACACGCCCGTGTCCCTATCCGTATCATGCTCAACTCAAGATTCTAGCCTATTTCCCTATTTCTCGCAAGTGCACACCTGATCACCTGCACCCCCTTGAGCTACACCAGCTCTCCTAACACCAAAAACACGCACAAGGGGACTAACACGAATCGGGACGTTGCACTTTTGCTGAGTCTGAAGCAGCCAACTTCAGAGTGGCATTCTCCTTTGCTATCTATTTGGCTAGGAGCCTGCTTTCCTTAAAGGCTTGCATGAGTTCTCCATAATCATCAATAAGTTGATTTATGTCTCCTTCAGATTCAGAACCACCTTCTTCTCTTGATAAAACAGCTTTTGACTCTGGGCTAGTAACATAATCTGACACTGAAGGTGAAGATTGTACCTTACTAGGACCAGGATGCTCCTAGGTGTGTCCATCCTCAGCTATGGCCATCAACCTTATGTATTAGCTGTCTTCTGCTTTATTGATATCATCTATCAACTACAAGAATTCTGTTTTTACAGAATCTTCCTCAGTTGAGAACAACCCAATGTAGGCCTCAACATCCTCTTCATTTTCTGACTCTGATGAAGAAGAGCCAGTCCAGCTTTTCTGCTTCTTGGCCATAAAGGATTTCTCCTTCTTGCCTTTATGCTAGTGTTTCTTTTTCTCACCAGACTCCTTTCTTTTGATAGGACAGTCTGCTATAACATGTCCTGGCTTGCTGCAAAAATAACAAACAATTTTAGTAGAAGTTTTTTTACCAGGTTTAGAACCATACATTTCCTCTTTAGAAGTTTTCTACTTTCCCTTGTAGTAGTCATCCTAGGAGTAAGAAGAAGAAGATGGTCTGCTCCTCCAGTTCTTTTTCTTCAGAAACCTCTGGAATTGCTTAGAAAAGATAGTAAAATCCTCTTCAGAGTTATGTAACGTTTCGATTCGCGCTAGGCCCCTTGTGCGTGCTTTTGAGTCAGGAGAGCTGATTTAGGATCAGAGAGTGCAGGCGATCAGGCGCGCACTCGTGGGGAAAAAGGAAATAAGTTGAGTACCTGTGTTGAGTATGACACGGGTAGGGACACGGGCGTGTCCCTACCCATGTTCCATGGCGTTTAGTGCCATGGCTTTGAGGGAAATGGCTTTGAGTGGTTTTCTCCCGAGCAGGACACGGGTAAAGACACGTGCGTGTCCCTACCCGTGTTAGACCTGAGGTATTTGATCCTTCAAAATACATGGAAAAGCATTCTGAGGCAGTTGTCCTAAGAGCGTCAGAATCAAAAATCATTGGAGAACAAGACCTGAAGTTGTCAAGAAAAGAAGCTCTAGATCCTTCTAAAAAAATTACTTTCATTCCTAGTTCTTCTCAACCTAAACCTAATTCTGAAGCATCTTAAAATTTCATTGATTAACTATTATTTGCTTATCTGGTTGATTGATGTTATCTGCTTAGCCATTTCCCTTCATGCATTTTATTTACTTTTCAGTAATTAGTTTTGTGTTTATTTGTTGTTGAGAGACTTAACTCAAATAGGGGGAGATTGTTGGTACCCTAGTTTTGATTTGAGTTCAGTCTTCTCTTTCTGTCTCTTGACCCAAGAATTATCTATGGTCAAAGGTTAGTTGTTTAGTTTGTTGCTCTAGTTTTAGAGGCGTCACTTTTCCAGATGTAAATTTGGTTAAGTTGTTTTTCGTTCGACTATGGTCGAACGCCGCTCGACTATCGTCTATCGACTGTTCGACGATCGTCTATCAGTTGGTCGACGTCCTGTCTGCATTTAGTTCGACTATCTGTTTGATAGGTCGACTATCTGTTGTGTTTGATAGTTTGACTATCTGCTTGGATAGTTCAACTATCTGATAGTTCGACTATCTGTTTGATAGGTCGACTATCTGTCCGCTTTGATAGTTCGACTATCTATTTGATAGGTCGACTATCTGCTTTCTGTGATAGCTCGACTATCTGTTTGATAGGTCGACTATCTGTTCTCTTTGATTGTTCGACTATCTGCTTGGATAGTTCAACTATCTGATAGTTCGACTATCTGTTGATAGGTCGACTATCTGTTTTGGTTGATAGCTCGACTATCTGTTGATAGGTCGACTATCTGCTTTCTTTGATAGTTCGACTATCTGTTTGATAGGTCGACTATCTGTTCTCCTTGATAGTTCGACTATCTGCTTGGATAGTTCAACTATCTGATAGTTCGACTATCTGTTGATAGGTCGACTATCTATTTTCTTTGGTAGTTCGACTATCTGCTTGGATAGTTCAACTATCTGATAGTTCGATTATCTGTTGATAGGCCGACTATCTGTTTTCTGTGATAGTTCGACTATCTGTTGATAGGTCGACTATCTGTTTTATTTGATAGTTCGACTATCTGTTTGATAGGTCGACTATCTGTTTTGTTTGGTAGTTCGACTATCTGTCCTGATAGATCGACTATCTGATAGCTCGACTATCTGTCCTGATAGTTCGACTATCTGTTGTGGTAGTTCGACTATCTTCTTTGATAGTTCGACTATCTGGATCGTTCGACTATCTGTCTGATAGGTCGACGATCTCTGTGCTTTGGTCGACGATCTCCGTGGGTCGTTCGACGTTTTGCTGTATGTCTTGAGTAATTTTGTCATCTTCTATGATGTGATTTATTTCATATTTATTTTGGCATATTTTATAAAAGATTATTTGAATAAAGTTATGATATTATTTCCATGCAATATCTACTCCACTCCTTATGCATGAGCCAATTTTTTCTGACAAAGTTGTTTGTCTTATTAGCTGAGATATGATTTCTGCTTTATCTGCCAGGCTGTCCTTTATAGTCGTTAGACTCAAAAAGTCTTCCTTGGTCGTAAAGAGTCTCTTCTGATGTGACTTTCTCTAGTATTATTTTATCAGAGTTATTTGCAGTTTCTTAGAAAGCTTTATCCTCTTATAGGATATCTGTCTATAGTATTTGTTTTGCTTGGTGCTATTTGCAGCCCAGCTTACAGATTTCAGTAGAAGACAAGATTCAAACTCAAATTAGAGCTGTTGCTACTGCTGTTATATAAAGAATTCTTTGGAGAAAGAAATCAACTAGTTCATAGCCAAAAACCAGTTCATTTAGGAAAAGGAGTTCAAAAGCTAACAGCAGCATTCAAACTTACTTACAGTTTACAACTGCTCTCAGCTCGTTCACATTCAACTAAGAAGAAGTTTTAGCTCTTCACTCTTCTTCAACCTGAGTTCTCCTGCCTCCAGGAAGATCTTCACTCAGAGCTTTTTGAAGAAGAAGAAGAAGAAGATAGCTGCTTGAAGAAGAATTTTCAATTCATATTTATTATCTTCTTGTAGCTTTTTCCTGCAGATTTTCTGAAGTGTTTTCTGCACTGAAGCAAGACTTCACCTGGACATTCTTTTAGCCAGGGGGAGCCTTGACTCTTTAGAGCTTTCTAGCTCAGTGCAAGTTCTTGAGCTTCTCTTATTCTATTTAAAATAGAGAAGACATTTTAACCTCCTTTCCCCCTCCTGTAAAGGGTTATTACTCCCTTCAAAAGTATACCTTGGTGGCAGGGCACCTGATCAAAAACCTATGTTGGTTTTTAGACACCTGATCAAAAGTCTAAAGGGTTTCTGGATCTACCTGAAGCAGATCTTGTTGGTGGCAGGGCACCTGATCAAAAACCTGAGTGGATTCCTACCTTGTTGGTAGAAGAGTGGACGTACCCAAGTTGTTTGGGGAACCACTATAAATTCCCTTGTGTCGTCTGGTTGTTTGATTTATTACTTGTGCTGTTGTCTGTGATTAGTTTTAACTAGGTTTGCTAGTTGCTGCTTAGGACTCCAAGCCTTAACTGTAATTACAGTTGGCTGCCTTTTGTGCACAACACTTGTGTTAGGCTTTAGGGTTACTTCTCAAATATCTATAACCTTCATTCTACAATTAACTCCAAGGGAGTTGAGTAGACAGTCAACTTTGCCAGTGTAATTTTTGATTACTCTATTCACCCCCCCTCTAGAGTAGTATCTATCCTTTTTCTTTCAATTGGTATCAGAGGGAGGTTGTCTGACTGAATAGGCTAACACCTAAGTCACAAGATCCTGATAGATACCAAGGATTATAGATATTCACTTTCACTATCATGGCCCAGTTCAAGGATTACTCTAGCACCAGACCTCCATCATGCAACTTAGCCAAGTTCAGCATCTGGAAGGCAAGGATTAAACTATATATGAACTCTATTGATGAGAGTATTTTTGCTTCTATTTTGATAGGACCACCAAGAGCACCTGCTGCAGCTACTGCTTCATCATCAACTGATATGAGTGCAGTGCCTCCTCCAGATTACAATGATGAATACAAAAAGGAAAAGATAGCAGATGCTAAGGCAATGAACATTCTGGCTCAGACAATGTCTGGTGAAGTATTCCAGAAGGTTGCTGACTGCTCCTCAGCAAAAGCAATGTTGGATATACTGAACCAGATTGTAGCTGGTTCAGCTGATGAAAGGAAGGACAGAAGGTCCAACCTTATCTCCCAGTATGAGAATTTCAAGAAAACTGATGCTGAATCAGTTGAAGCAATGTACACAAGGCTCAGCTCAATCATCAATGAGCTGAGGACTCTTGATAAGGATATTTCATTGACAGAGGTAAATGATAAGATTCTTATGTGCTTCCCTAGCACATCGGATTTGAGGATCTGGCCTATCAAGGAGGCCAGAAGCACAATAGAAATCTCAACAGAAGCCCTTCTTGGCAAGCTCAAGTCCTTTGAGCAAGTGCTGAAGTCCAGGGAAGCTGAGGCTGAAGCAAAGACCCCAAATCCCACAAGAAAAGAGCAAACCCTTGCTCTCAAAGCTGCTGATACTTCTGAAGGAAGTCAGTCCAATGAGGAACTGATGGCATTATTTGCCAAAAGATTTCTCAAGATGGGAAGGAAAGAATTCAGAAAGAAATCTTCAAAATATGAGGAAAAACCAAGGTATGATCGAACTCCTACTAAAGAAATAATTTGCTATGGTTGTAGGAAGCCTGGACATATTCTTCCAGACTGTCCAGAGGAAAAGAATAAAGAGAAAAGGAAAGACAAGGATCAGCACAGTAAGCATTCCAAGCCATCCTCCTACAAGAACAAAAAGAAGGAGAGAGGTTTTGTTGCTGAAACCTGGAGCGATTCTGATGAGGAATCTTCCTCCTCAAGCTCCAGTGAGGATGAGGAAGAAAAGAAGGCATAGGAAGTTTGCCTGATGGCAATTGATGTCTGCAGCAATCACTCAGCTGCAGAGAGTTCAGATTCTGATGAAGAAATGCCAACAGAAGATGAGGTATTGTCTTCTTACGATTTTACATCTGATGAATTTAAATCAGATTTTAAATCTTTATGTTTAGATTTAATTAGTTATGAAAAGAAAATAAAAGAGCTTAGAAATAAACTAGCTGAATCTGAATTAATTTCCATTGAAAACATTAGGTTAACAGCAGAACTCACTAATTCTAGTGAAGAAATAAAATTCCTTAAGAATGAATTAGCTAAGTACAAAAGGTTAGAAGAATCTCTGAATGGTAGAAGCCTTAAGTTGCTTGAAATAACCAGCATGTCTAACACTAGGTCAGGCAATAACAAATTAGGCTTAGGAGCTTCTTCTAGTGAACCCCCAATCATTCTTAAAAACCATCTTTCAACTCCAGTGAACTTTATCTCAGCTGATGGGATAAAGAACACTGAGCAAGTTAATCAGGTTAATAAGGCTTTAAATAAAGCTAAGAGAGAGAAAAGAAAACAAAAATTTAAGGAAATACAAAGAGTGTCGAACGCTGCTCGATGATAGCAGGCCCAATGGTCGAACGGAGATCGACGATCTGGTCACCCATCGTCGAACGTTGATCGACGTTTTCAACATGAATTTCAAAACCTCAACCAGAACTTTAGAAACCCGAATATGAATAGAAACCCTAAGTTCATTGACCCATCATCTGCATGGAGAATCCCACCTAGGAGATCTTACCCGTTAGGTTATCACCCTCAACCTGCTTATTCATTTATTTCCAGTTTTTCTTATGTGAAAAACAAGGGACCCAAGATTACCTGGGTCCACAATGTTTAATTGATTTATTTGCAGGTGAAGACCTATCCTATCACTCAAAATAAGTGGTATTTGGATAGTGGTTGCTCCAAGCATATGACAGGAAATAAAGATCATCTGTCAAGGTTCAAGGCCAAGCTTGGCCCAAAGGTAATCTTTGGAGATTTAAGCTGTGGTCAAACTGAAGGCTATGTCAGGATGACAATTGGAGCTGTAACATTCAAGAGAGTTGCTAATGTAACTGGACTGAAGCATAATCTCATTTCAGTAAGTCAGTTATGTGATGCTGGATACCAGGTATCATTTTCTAACTCTCTTTGTAATATTACTTTAAATAATAATGTTGTGTTAGTAGGTATTAGACAAGGTAACATTTATTTAGTAGATTTTAACTCAACTCACTATGAAATCTGCTTATTTAATGAAGTAACAAATAACAATACTTTATGACATAAAAGGCTTAGCCATGTTAACCTCAAGAATATATCTAGGTTATCTAAACACAACCTTGTTAGAGGTTTACCTTCTTTCCCCTACAAGAAGGAGAGCCTATGCAAGGCTTGTCAATTAGGCAAGTAAACCAAGAATTCATTTAAATCAGTAAATAAAAGTGATTCTCCTAGAATCCTGTATTTATTACATTTGGACTTATTTGGCCCAATAAATGTACAGAGTTTAGGAGGGAAGTATTACACCCTAGTCATTGTAGATGACTTCTCTAGGTTCAGTTGGGTGTTCTTTTTGAGAACTAAGGCTGATAAATTCAAAGCCCTTACAGATTTTCTATTATGTGTGCAGACTGAGTACTCTACTCATGTGGCCTTGATCAGAAGTGATCATGGTACTGAGTTTGACTCTCTTCTCATGCAAGAATTCTGTGAGAGAGAAGGTATCAAACATAGCTTCTCAGCTCCTAGAACTCCCCAACAAAACGGGGTAGTTGAAAGGAAGAACAGAACCCTAATTGAAGCTGCTGGCACATTGTTGGCAGATGCTAATATGCCTCTTTCCTATTGGGCAGAAGCTGTTAGTACAGCCAACTATGTCTTGAATAGAAGTCTGATACATAAGCTTAAGTGTAAAACTCCTTATGAGTTGCTTAAAGGAAAGAAACCTAAAATAAATTATTTTAGAGTATTTGGTTATGTAGTTTATATTCATAATAATAATAAAGAATACCTTAGAAAATTTGAAGCAAAAGCTTCAATGGGAATTTTTCTTGGATATTCCCAAGTAAGCAAAGCTTATAGGGTATTTAATAAATCTTCTTCTAAAATTGAAGAGTCTGTTCATGTGTCCTTTGATGAATCTCAAATATTTTACAAGGAGAAGGAAACTTCCCCTTCCTCAAGTTCATTGCAGGTACAGGAATCTAGCAAAGATGTCACTCAAGAGATTCTCCATCTTTCAACTCTTCATATCACTGAATTAGACAGTGATGAAGACCTTGCAGAAGTTGTTGCTGTACCACCAATAGTAGATCAAATTCCTCCTGAGGAATTAATCCCAACTATTGCTGAAGATTACATCCCACCTACTGATGTTGTCACACTTAGAGATCATCCTACATCTCAAGTGATTGGAGACATATCAGCTGGTGTTCAAACAAGACATCAGTTAAAATAGGATGTGATGCATGCTTGTTTCCTTTCACAGATTGAGCCCCTCACCATTAAAGATGCTGAGCTAGATCCCCACTGAATCATTGCTATGCAAGAGGAACTCAATCAGTTTGAAAGATGTAAAGTATGGACTTTGGTTCCAAGACCTAAAGGCCAACTGATCATAGGCACCAAGTGGGTGTATAGAAACAAGTTGGATACAAATGGAATCATTGTAAGGAACAAAGCTAGGCTTGTAGCTCAGGACTACAGACAGGAGGAAGGTATAGATTATGACCAAACCTTTGCTCCTGTTGCAAGGCTAGAGGCAATAAGGATCTTCTTAGCCTATGCAGACTATATGAAGTTTAAGGTTTTTCAGATGGATGTCAAAAGTGCCTTTCTAAATGGTGAGCTAAAGGAAGAGGTATTTGTTGAACAACCACCTGGGTTTGTTTCTTCAACTCAGCCCTCACATGTTTTCAAGTTGCAAAAAGCTCTTTATGGACTCAAACAAGCACCCAGAGCCTGGTATGAGATGTAACATCCCAATGTTACTTCTAGACCCCTTAACTTAGATTGGGTTAGGCATGGGGTGGGTGTTAGGGTAATGAGCTAGGTTTGACCCTAGATAGTGGGTTGTAGCCATGTGGGGCCCACTATGGGGCCAAAGTCAAACCAGGTCAAACTAGCCTAAACAGGAACCTTAGCCACACCATGACCCCACCATGATGCCCTAACCCTAAATACAATCTAAGTGGACCCCAAGGTAGGCCATGGGGTCAACTAGTTGACCCATGTTGGGTCAAGTCAACATATTGACCTAAATAGTGAAAATGGTGTCCTAGCCCATTTCACTAGGTTGGGTCCACCCAAACCAACCCAAACTCATTAGGTGGGTCTAAAGTGACCCTAAACCCCCTAGGGAAGAGAAAAATAGGGGCATGCAATAGTAATTTTGGGAAATTACCTAGGAGAGAGAAAATGTGATAAATAGGAGAGAGAAAAGGTGGTGGAGTTATTTTGAGCCACTTGGGCTCACCCCACCAATCCACATTGGGTTGGCTGACCATGTAGGGCTATTAGGAGGTGTGGGACCCCACCATGCAGCCTTGGGTCAAGCCCAAGCCCAAACCCGAACCCAATATAGCCTATTTCACTTATGTGAGCCAAACCCCCCTCTCCACTCACCAACCTTGGCCCCCAACCCTAGAACCCGACCATTAGGGGTTAACTTAACCTAGCTGGAGTAGTGGGACCCACTGCCAAGCCACCTAGCCGGCCACACAAGCCAACCCGAGCCCTAGCATTGTTGAAATCGCCCCCCCTTGGTGAATCCGCCCCAAGCATTGTTGAAATCGCCCCCCTCTCTTAACTCAGCCCCAAACTCTTCCCCCCTCTCTCATTCCATCCAGCCCTATCCCAGAGAGAGAAAGAGAGAGAAGAAGAAAGCCATAGACGGCCGTGGAGCTCGCCGGAATTCGCAAGCTAGGGGAAGCCGCCGCCACCCTCAACCACAACCACCAAGGGTCCGTATCCCCTCCCCTCTTACTGTGCTAGCATCCTAGATCATCTAGGTTAGAAGTCGAGCTCAAACGAGCTCGACCTAGGAATCAAAAAGCTTGGAATAAGCTTTAAAAATGGCGGTTTTTAGAGTTTTCGGGTTGGCTGCGCCGCCGCCGTCCGCCGCCCTCCGCCGCCCAGTCGCCGGCCAGCCCTAGCCCCGACCACCGTGAGGCCGGGGGAGGACTTGGCCGGAGGCCCCGCCGCCGGCGATGGCCGGAAATGGCCCCGCAAGGGACACCTGCTCGGGTTTTGGCCTGCATGCAATGCATGGGGAAGACGTACAGCAGCCGTTGGATCAAGCTCCAAGATCTGTGCTGGCTAATATAAATGTCTTAATATTAAATACATAAATGAATAGTATGATTATCTGTCACAATATATCAGTTATTTTGCATGTTGATTATGAAGTACTTAGAGGCCCCACCTTAGGATGGACCCTGAATGAAAAATCTAGATAGATGAGTTAACTTTAAAATGCCACAGAAATCATAGGGTTTGGACCAGTAGGCTGCCCTGTAGGGCTGTTTTGCTAGGACTGCCCTTAAACTAGGGCAGAAACCAAAATTGATGCCCAAGACAAACCAAGCATCAACATGACCTGAAATTTTGTTCATGGGTGTATTTAGGGCATGCCTATGCCCTGCCAAAAATTTGGAATTTTTGGAAGAACTTTTTCTATAGTTTTTATCAAACTATCAAAAATTAAATTAAGGGCATAATGGTAATTTGAGGCACCCAAATGACCCCAAATTTTGGTGGTATGTCCTTGGGGACATTATTGGTGTCTGGTAGGAATTTCAAGGCAATTGGACCCCTGCATGAAGGGTTATTCCATGTGTTTGTGTAGGCTAATTTAGGCCTTGGTGTGCAATTAGCAATAATTCATATTTTGTGTATTCAACCTAACTGAGGCACCCAAAAGCCATGCAATAAATTCCAGTGATACTTTAGGGCATGTTTCACCCCTAGAATAATTTTTGGGATTTTTGGAATTTAAAAATACCACTTAATGGAATTTTTCAAATTATAGGTCCTTTTGTAAAATAAATGGGAAAAATAGGTTTTGGCTATAGAAAACCTTCAGATTCAGCCAAGTCAAAGTATGGTGTTTTAATTGACTTAAGAAAATTTCTTATCTCTGTTTGGCAACTGTTAGAGCAAAATTCATGGAAATGACCATTTTACCCTTTTTGTAAATGTTTATGAATTAGTATAAATACTTGTTGGAAAATTGTGAAAATAATCCTAGAGTTGCATAATTGTTATATTAGTCTTGTAGATTTATATCAGAATTTTTGGGTACAATGTTAATTATTAATTAGCATAATGGCATTTTTGGTAAATAATTAAGAATGGATTTGATAGACCATTACCTTGTGGAAATTAATAAAACTCTGCCATTAGTCATAAAATGGTAATATAAATACTCAGTAATTCTCCTGGAATTTTGGTGTATATATTTCTTGTACTTCATTTGGAAAGTGATAAATAGGTAGAATTGGTATTAATTATGGGAAAAATAGAAATATAAAAAGAGAAATTATGAAATGTTGTAGACAGTAATAATTTATTCATATGCAACTCAGGAAAATTCCCTTAGGTCAGAAGATCTTAATTGTTAATACTTCTTGTGTAAAATGACCTAGGGAATAATGTAAAAGATTTATTTAAAGGCCTTAATGACCTAGGAATATTATAAAAATCAACACACTCATTTTATTAGTCCATACCACCCTAGGATAAATATTTGGGGTCAGTTGGATCAAAGATTTAGAAGTTCGATTTCAGGGTGGTGTTAGGTCATGGGGTGCGCATAGTAAAAGTAGGCTGGACTATAGGCCGCCAGGGGATGAATCAACAGCTGAGTTAGAGTCTAAGTTCGGAAGTATAACCCTGGGTAGCAGATGCATTATAGAGACGAGAGTAAAAGTGCAACATTAGTCATGCCTAGGTAGGGTTGACGGAAGACCGTCACTCCTTAATCTATACCTTAAATCACTAGGTCACTCTATGTAACAGGAGAGAGAAAAGAGGTCCGGGGTAAGAAACAACTAAAGTAAATATCCTTGAGAAAGGGAGCTTTGGGATTCAGCCCATCGCAGCTCCTAGTGCCCCTGAGAGCCCTTCACCGGGAATACCTTGGGCAGTCCTGGGATTATCCTTAAGACTCTAAGTATGATAACCTGTAGATAAGAGTAGTCTAATAGGTTAAGTGAACTGGATATGTGCTCACTCGTGCCGGGTTGGAGGGACTTGGAGTCTTTTGACTACTTGCTCACCCGTGCAGAGTTGGAGGAAAGAAATTGACTTATATACACTCACCCGGCCAGGGTTGGAGGGTTTGTAGCACATACTCACCCGTGGCGGGTTGGAGAGATTTGAGACATGATAGTCCTTTGAGCTGGAGGCTCAATATATAATACTTGCATGTGCATATATTAGTGGCGGGCCATGCGGTACTGGCCAGTCGTCACACCGACGGCAGTACGGTGGACCAGGCGGGTGCGAGGGTTAGAAGGACCAGTAGGATGTTTATACTGGAGTCTGGAGGACTTTTCCTAATAACGCGCACCCGACCCAACAAGACTGACATATAGTCAGCAAAGTTGTACGCAGAGACTCTAGAGTGCACTGACGGTGTACAGAGGCGCACAAGAGAGGTCTAGGCCTGGTAGTGTGTATACCCGCCTAGAAGGCGGAGACGCCCGCTCCGCTGCTGCCGTAGCCACAACGGTGGTACCTGAGAGTGATGCTAGCTCTCGAAAAGTGGGAACTAAAGGTCTGTGATCACGGAGTCGTGTGTGTGTGTTGCACTGCATGTTCATATCATACCCACCATATAGTTGCATAACATTAATCTGCATAACAACCTAAGACACCTAATGTATAAGTGGTATGGGACGCTTATACATTAGGACCTGCTATACGAACCCTTAGCCTATAAGCCTGAGTGGGCATGTTTGTAGGTTAAGGTTATTTTCCTTTATAAATATACATGCTTGTGACTCTGACACCCCATTGTATAAATGGTATGGGACATTCTATACAATGGGAGCCTTGCAAAAGATCCCTTGCTTATGCGTACTCGCATAAGTGGAGGTTACATTTCACTATATTTTGATTATATATACTCTGTTAGTTTCCTGTCACCTGCCCACCTTTTGCCACCCCTTGTTGTCCTCCGCTTCGTCCTCCCGCACGGTGCCTAGGAGTTGCAGGAGGAGGTGCTGAGGATACGACTTAGTCTTTTTGACTAATGGTCGGTGACCTTATTATTTTTAGGAGCTCGAGGAGGTGGTCCAGCACGTCGAGGAGGCCGAATTTGAGGAGCAGAGGCCGGCACCTGCTACTACTACTGGGGCACGTCTACAGGTGATGAGAGAGTTTTAGTTTTTCCGCTGCTATGTATGTGAGAGTGAGAGTGATTATGATGTACTGGGCATAAGCCCTATTTACTTTCCCTTTTGTACTCATTATGGACTGGCTTATATTTCATTTGATATATATATATACTGTGGCTGTGGACTTGCTTTTGCTTTACTCTGATTTATCATGCAATTATTCTCATATTGGCCGAACAGAATATGATCGTACTAGCCGGCAGAATCGGCGTCTTGCGGTGACGACTAACCCGTGCGTTAGTGTCACCGTAAGGCGGCGGTTCTGGGCATAAGATCCGGGTTGCCTCGGATTTGAGGAACAGGATCTTACAAACTGGTATCACTTGAACACACGATCATATGAGAATAAGTCCACAATACTGGAACACCCTGCGCGGGCATTAGTTTGCGGACAAACTATGCAGCGGAAGCAGTGGTGTGCCCATGTGTAAAAAGCCACATAATCAGTCCATCAAACAATGAGTTAGGCCAATTTTGACGTTAAGTTTTCCTTTATGCAGCCTCCGCAGGATACGGTTCCTCCCCCTCCGGCTGCCATTCCGTTCATGCAGACGGAGATGGGGCAAACCCTGACGGCTATCCTGGATGCCTTCAGAGCGCAGCAAGCCCCGGTTCAGCTGCCCAACCCAGGATCGAACTGGTTGAGTGCATTTAAAAGTCTGTCTCCGCCACTGTATCGTGGGACAGAAGATGCCGTGAAGACAGAGGAGTGGTTGGAGACCATTCAGGAGTTACTGGCTGGAATTAGCTGCCCAGTCAGCCAGGCGGTGCCACTTGCCACTTCCGCACTAGAAGCCCATGCAAAGAGATGGTGGAAGTCTATTCGGGACTCAATTTATGGGGATAGGGAACTAACAGACATATCCTGGGAGGAATTCAGCGACTCATTCCTGGATCATTATGTTTCTGTCACAGACCGGGATACTTTGGAGGCGAGATTTCTGAACCTCCAGCAAGGGAGCCGATCAGTGATCGAATATCAGAGAGAGTTCTCCCACCTGGCTAGGTTTGCAGGCTTTCATGAATGGGATGATCGAAAGTATGCTAAAAGATTTTATCATGGCCTCCAGGATTCGTTGAGGCAGCCACTGTTGTTTATATCTCATGGTACCACTGCTCAAATCATAGAAATGGCGAAAAAGCTGGAGGCTGACCAGCTAATGGTACAGGGCAGAGGTAAAAGGCCGCTCGAAGGACCGTCTTCCGATGGTAGCAGGACATCCCAAAGGGGGAAGGTCATTGGATATAGGAGGGGTGGGGGACGTCGTCGTCCCAACTACAGGCAGGAGCAGGGGCCTCCTCCACCATTGGCTCCCCCACCTATGCAGATTCCCGGACCGATGAGACAGGATGATCGAGGTCAGAGGCAGATCACCTGCTTTGGTTGCGGCCAACCTGGGCACATCAGGACGCAGTGCCCGCTTCAGGTCCATCCTCTTCCTCCTCCTCCACCTCCAGTGGCCCCTCCAGTTCACCAAGGCCGAGGACGAGGACGAGGACGGGGACGAGGCCGAGGCCGAGGATATCACGGCCGAGGCCGAGACCGGGAGCAGGTATACGCGCTGGATCTCACGGAACAGAGGGACCCAGAGGAGGTGATTACAGGTACTTAAAATTTTGTAAGATTTATAAATTTTAAATTTGCTCTTTCTAAGAATACCTTAGACATTTATAGTAATACTATTCTTTGAACTCCAACGAACCCAGGCATAGTGATGATTAGCGGCAAGCCCGCTCACACCCTCTTCGACACGGGTGCGTCACACTCCTTCGTATCGGACTCGTTTATTGAAGGATTAGAGGGAGTGGAGAAGTTTTCCGGTTTGGAAAAGAGAGTGCGACTCCCTGATGGTACGGAACTTCGAACCACAGACTGCTGCAATATGGATATCGAGATAGGAGGCAAAGCGTTCGAAGCCCCGGCAACAGTTCTGAGCCTACCGGATTATGATCTGATCCTAGGCATGAATTGGCTTCATTGGAACTACGCGCAGATAGATTGCCCCTCGAAGAGGATCACTCTCAGACACGGGGACTCCTACGTCATCATTGAAGGTATCCGTTCCATTCCCCGACTCTCCTTGTCTTCAGTACAGGCCGTTAAGGCCTATGAACAGGGAGAAGAGGTATACCTCATTTGTTTCGAGATGGCTGTGGTAGAGAGTTCCATAGCTGATATTCCAGTGGCACGAGATTATGCTGATGTCTTTCCAGAAAAGTTACCTGGGCTACCACCATCACGGGACTTGGACTTCAGGATCCAGTTGGTGCCAGGGGCAAGACCAGTGTCCCGAGCACCCTACAGAATGGCCCCTAGGGAATTAGCAGAGTTCAGGACTCAGCTACAGGAACTTGTGGAGTCAGGATTTGTGCGGCCAAGTTCATCGCCGTGGGGAGCACCGGTTTTATTTGTGAAGAAGAAGGATGGATCCCTCCGATTGTGTATAGATTACAGGGAGTTGAATAGGTTGACGGTTCGGAACACCTACCCATTACCCCGGATAGACGAGTTATTTGATCAACTTCAGGGAGCCTTCTGGTTCTCTAAGCTCGATTTACGATCCGGCTATTACCAGTTACGCATCCGGGAGGAAGACATACCGAAGACCGCATTCAGCTCCCGTTATGGCTTATATGAGTTCACGGTAATGCCGTTCGGGCTCACGAATGCGCCCTCGGCCTTTATGACGCTCATGAACAGGGTATTCGAGCCTTATCTGGACCGGTTTGTTATAGTCTTTATCGACGACATTCTGATTTATTCGCGATCTCGAGAGGAGCACGCAGAGCATTTAGCGCTGGTATTGCAGAAGTTAAGAGAATTCCAGATGTATGCGAAGTTCTCTAAGTGCCAGTTCTGGCTTCAGGAAGTGGCTTTCCTAGGACACACGATCAGTGGAGCAGGATTAGCAGTGGATCCGGCTAAGATTGAGGCGGTGCGGGATTGGCCACGGCCAAAGACGGCGTCGGATATACGTAGCTTCTTGGGTCTGGCAGGTTATTATCGTAAGTTCGTGGAGGGGTTTTCAAGGATAGCCCTCCCCCTCACGTCCTTGACGAAAAAGGATGCCGCATTTGACTGGACAGAGCGGTGCGAGTCAGCATTTCAAGAGCTCAAGGATCGGCTCACTTCGTCCCCCATCCTTGCACTTCCCTCGGGGAGTGAAGGATTTCAGATATACACGGATGCATCCTATCAGGGGATGGGTGCAGTCTTAATGCAGCACGGGCATGTTATCGCTTATGCTTCGCGACAGCTGAAGAAGCATGAGCATAACTATCCTGTACATGATCTCGAGCTCGGGGCCGTAGTCTTTGCCCTCAAGACATGGAGACATTACCTCTACGGGATTCATTGTGACATATACTCCGATCATAAGAATCTCAAATACATCGACACGCAGAAGGTTCTGAACCTGCGACAGAGGAGGTGGCTTGAGTTCCTCTGCGATTACGACTATAAGATGCACTATCACCCGGGAAAGGCGAATACTGTAGCAGATGCTTTGAGCAGGAGAGCCGGCACTTCTGGACCGGAGTCCCGGGTGATGTCTATGGAGCTATTACGCATGATGGAGGATATGCAGATTACCATGGTCTCGGAAGCCGAGCCAGTGCTCTATCGAGAGTACCTGAACTCTTTGGTCAGCAATGATGATATACAGAAACGCATTCTTACACACCAGAGATTGGATACTGATCTAGAGCCCATCTTTGACGCTCTAAAAGGAGGCAAGCATGAGGACTATACGCTGGAGGACGACCTTCTTCGATTCCGTGGCCGAGTGTACATTCCAGCAGGTGGTGAGATCCGGGATGACATCCTCAGAGAGGCACACTACTCCAGATATTCAGTGCATCCCGGTATCACCAAGATGTGGGCTGACTTACGGCGGACCATGTACTGGCCAGGAATGAAGAGGGAGATCATATACTTGGTGACACACTGCGAGACTTGCCAGCGAGTGAAGGCCGAATGCAAGAGCCCAGGCGGTATATTACAGCCACTGCCAGTCCCAGGGTGGAAGTTCGAGGATATCTCTATGGATTTTGTTCACGGACTCCCTCGCTCTCATTCTGGGCACGACTCCATCTGGGTCATTGTAGACAGGTTGACCAAGGTGGCACGGTTTATCCCGGTCAGAAAAGATGCCCCGGTTGCTGTACTGGTGAGGTTATTTGTAGAGCAGTTCGTCCGGTATCACGGAGTACCCAGGTCTATTGTTTCAGATAGGGATGGTCGCTTCACCTCCAGGGAATGGAGGGCAGTGCACGCTTACTTGGGATCCAGACTTTCCTTTAGCACTGCCTTCCACCCGCAGACCGATGGTCAGACGGAGCGGACGATACGCACTATGGAGGACCTGCTCAGGTTATGTATTTTGGATACAGGGAAACCTTGGGAGAGGCTACTGCCGTTGATCGAATTCTCATACAACAACAGCCACCAGGCCAGCATCGGGATGGCTCCTTACGAGGCGCTTTATGGGAGAAAATGCCGGACTCCGCTATCCTGGGTGCAAGATGTGGATACTCGAGCCCTTGGGTCAGACTTTGTAGAGGATACGGAGGCTCAGATTCATTTGATCAGGGATCGGCTTCTGGAGGCTCAGAGCAGACAAGCGAAATATTATGATGCTCGGCACCGGAAAGTGGACTTCCAAGTTGGGGACAGGGTTTTCCTGAAAATCCGACCGGTACACGGTATTTCTCGGATTCGGAGACATAAGAAGCTCAGCCCCCGGTACATGGGACCATACCTGATTCTGGAGTGTGTGGGCCCCTTGGCCTATCGGCTGCAGCTACCTCCGGAGCTGAGCAGCCTACACGATGTGTTCCATGTCTCTTCTTTGCGAAGAGCTCTCCTTCGCCCTGAGCAGCATGTCCCTACTGCAGCTGGACCGGTAGAGCCTGACCGTTCGGTTAGATTGGAGCCGATCCGGATCGACGATTCAGCGGTTCGAACGTTGAGGAAAAAGAAGGTTCCACTCGTAAAGGTGCTGTGGTCCAACCATGGACAGGAGGAGCACACCTGGGAACCTAGGGATCTGATGCTGGAGCGTCATCCAGAACTATTTACATCAGGTACCTTTATGTTATTTTCTACAAAATTTCCTTAACAATTTCTGCAACTGGAACCCGTAGACCCAAACTTAAATTTCGGGGACGAAATTATTTCTTTTGTTTATAGGATTTGTAACATCCCAATGTTACTTCTAGACCCCTTAACTTAGATTGGGTTAGGCATGGGGTGGGTGTTAGGGTAATGAGCTAGGTTTGACCCTAGATAGTGGGTTGTAGCCATGTGGGGCCCACTATGGGGCCAAAGTCAAACCAGGTCAAACTAGCCTAAACAGGAACCTTAGCCACACCATGACCCCACCATGATGCCCTAACCCTAAATACAATCTAAGTGGACCCCAAGGTAGGCCATGGGGTCAACTAGTTGACCCATGTTGGGTCAAGTCAACATATTGACCTAAATAGTGAAAATGGTGTCCTAGCCCATTTCACTAGGTTGGGTCCACCCAAACCAACCCAAACTCATTAGGTGGGTCTAAAGTGACCCTAAACCCCCTAGGGAAGAGAAAAATAGGGGCATGCAATAGTAATTTTGGGAAATTACCTAGGAGAGAGAAAATGTGATAAATAGGAGAGAGAAAAGGTGGTGGAGTTATTTTGAGCCACTTGGGCTCACCCCACCAATCCACATTGGGTTGGCTGACCATGTAGGGCTATTAGGAGGTGTGGGACCCCACCATGCAGCCTTGGGTCAAGCCCAAGCCCAAACCCGAACCCAATATAGCCTATTTCACTTATGTGAGCCAAACCCCCCTCTCCACTCACCAACCTTGGCCCCCAACCCTAGAACCCGACCATTAGGGGTTAACTTAACCTAGCTGGAGTAGTGGGACCCACTGCCAAGCCACCTAGCCGGCCACACAAGCCAACCCGAGCCCTAGCATTGTTGAAATCGCCCCCCCTTGGTGAATCCGCCCCAAGCATTGTTGAAATCGCCCCCCTCTCTTAACTCAGCCCCAAACTCTTCCCCCCTCTCTCATTCCATCCAGCCCTATCCCAGAGAGAGAAAGAGAGAGAAGAAGAAAGCCATGGACGGCCGTGGAGCTCGCCGGAATTCGCAAGCTAGGGGAAGCCGCCGCCACCCTCAACCACAACCACCAAGGGTCCGTATCCCCTCCCCTCTTACTGTGCTAGCATCCTAGATCATCTAGGTTAGAAGTCGAGCTCAAACGAGCTCGACCTAGGAATCAAAAAGCTTGGAATAAGCTTTAAAAATGGCGGTTTTTAGAGTTTTCGGGTTGGCTGCGCCGCCGCCGTCCGCCGCCCTCCGCCGCCCAGTCGCCGGCCAGCCCTAGCCCCGACCACCGTGAGGCCGGGGGAGGACTTGGCCGGAGGCCCCGCCGCCGGCGATGGCCGGAAATGGCCCCGCAAGGGACACCTGCTCGGGTTTTGGCCTGCATGCAATGCATGGGGAAGACGTACAGCAGCCGTTGGATCAAGCTCCAAGATCTGTGCTGGCTAATATAAATGTCTTAATATTAAATACATAAATGAATAGTATGATTATCTGTCACAATATATCAGTTATTTTGCATGTTGATTATGAAGTACTTAGAGGCCCCACCTTAGGATGGACCCTGAATGAAAAATCTAGATAGATGAGTTAACTTTAAAATGCCACAGAAATCATAGGGTTTGGACCAGTAGGCTGCCCTGTAGGGCTGTTTTTCTAGGACTGCCCTTAAACTAGGGCAGAAACCAAAATTGATGCCCAAGACAAACCAAGCATCAACATGACCTGAAATTTTGGTCATGGGTGTATTTAGGGCATGCCTATGCCCTGCCAAAAATTTGGAATTTTTGGAAGAACTTTTTCTATAGTTTTTATCAAACTATCAAAAATTAAATTAAGGGCATAATGGTAATTTTAGGCACCCAAATGACCCCAAATTTTGGTGGTATGTCCTTGGGGACATTATTGGTGTCTGGTAGGAATTTCAAGGCAATTGGACCCCTGCATGAAGGGTTATTCCATGTGTTTGTGTAGGCTAATTTAGGCCTTGGTGTGCAATTAGCAATAATTCATATTTTGTGTATTCAACCTAACTGAGGCACCCAAAAGCCATGCAATAAATTCCAGTGATACTTTAGGGCATGTTTCACCCCTAGAATAATTTTTGGGATTTTTGGAATTTAAAAATACCACTTAATGGAATTTTTCAAATTATAGGTCCTTTTGTAAAATAAATGGGAAAAATAGGTTTTGGCTATAGAAAACCTTCAGATTCAGCCAAGTCAAAGTATGGTGTTTTAATTGACTTAAGAAAATTTCTTATCTCTGTTTGGCAACTGTTAGAGCAAAATTCATGGAAATGACCATTTTACCCTTTTTGTAAATGTTTATGAATTAGTATAAATACTTGTTGGAAAATTGTGAAAATAATCCTAGAGTTGCATAATTGTTATATTAGTCTTGTAGATTTATATCAGAATTTTTGGGTACAATGTTAATTATTAATTAGCATAATGGCATTTTTGGTAAATAATTAAGAATGGATTTGATAGACCATTACCTTGTGGAAATTAATAAAACTCTGCCATTAGTCATAAAATGGTAATATAAATACTCAGTAATTCTCCTGGAATTTTGGTGTATATATTTCTTGTACTTCATTTGGAAAGTGATAAATAGGTAGAATTGGTATTAATTATGGGAAAAATAGAAATATAAAAAGAGAAATTATGAAATGTTGTAGACAGTAATAATTTATTCATATGCAACTCAGGAAAATTCCCTTAGGTCAGAAGATCTTAATTGTTAATACTTCTTGTGTAAAATGACCTAGGGAATAATGTAAAAGATTTATTTAAAGGCCTTAATGACCTAGGAATATTATAAAAATCAACACACTCATTTTATTAGTCCATACCACCCTAGGATAAATATTTGGGGTCAGTTGGATCAAAGATTTAGAAGTTCGATTTCAGGGTGGTGTTAGGTCATGGGGTGCGCATAGTAAAAGTAGGCTGGACTATAGGCCGCCAGGGGATGAATCAACAGCTGAGTTAGAGTCTAAGTTCGGAAGTATAACCCTGGGTAGCAGATGCATTATAGAGACGAGAGTAAAAGTGCAACATTAGTCATGCCTAGGTAGGGTTGACGGAAGACCGTCACTCCTTAATCTATACCTTAAATCACTAGGTCACTCTATGTAACAGGAGAGAGAAAAGAGGTCCGGGTAAGAAACAACTAAAGTAAATATCCTTGAGAAAGGGAGCTTTGGGATTCAGCCCATCGCAGCTCCTAGTGCCCCTGAGAGCCCTTCACCGGGAATACCTTGGGCAGTCCTGGGATTATCCTTAAGACTCTAAGTATGATAACCTGTAGATAAGAGTAGTCTAATAGGTTAAGTGAACTGGATATGTGCTCACTCGTGCCGGGTTGGAGGGACTTGGAGTCTTTTGACTACTTGCTCACCCGTGCAGAGTTGGAGGAAAGAAATTGACTTATATACACTCACCCGACCAGGGTTGGAGGGTTTGTAGCACATACTCACCCGTGGCGGGTTGGAGAGATTTGAGACATGATAGTCCTTTGAGCTGGAGGCTCAATATATAATACTTGCATGTGCATATATTAGTGGCGGGCCATGCGGTACTGGCCAGTCGTCACACCGACGGCAGTACGGTGGACCAGGCGGGTGCGAGGGTTAGAAGGACCAGTAGGATGTTTATACTGGAGTCTGGAGGACTTTTCCTAATAACGCGCACCCGACCCAACAAGACTGACATATAGTCAGCAAAGTTGTACGCAGAGACTCTAGAGTGCACTGACGGTGTACAGAGGCGCACAAGAGAGGTCTAGGCCTGGTAGTGTGTATACCCGCCTAGAAGGCGGAGACGCCCGCTCCGCTGCTGCCGTAGCCACAACGGTGGTACCTGAGAGTGATGCTAGCTCTCGAAAAGTGGGAACTAAAGGTCTGTGATCACGGAGTCGTGTGTGTGTGTTGCACTGCATGTTCATATCATACCCACCATATAGTTGCATAACATTAATCTGCATAACAACCTAAGACACCTAATGTATAAGTGGTATGGGACGCTTATACATTAGGACCTGCTATACGAACCCTTAGCCTATAAGCCTGAGTGGGCATGTTTGTAGGTTAAGGTTATTTTCCTTTATAAATATACATGCTTGTGACTCTGACACCCCATTGTATAAATGGTATGGGACATTCTATACAATGGGAGCCTTGCAAAAGATCCCTTGCTTATGCGTACTCGCATAAGTGGAGGTTACATTTCACTATATTTTGATTATATATACTCTGTTAGTTTCCTGTCACCTGCCCACCTTTTGCCACCCCTTGTTGTCCTCCGCTTCGTCCTCCCGCACGGTGCCTAGGAGTTGCAGGAGGAGGTGCTGAGGATACGACTTAGTCTTTTTGACTAATGGTCGGTGACCTTATTATTTTTAGGAGCTCGAGGAGGTGGTCCAGCACGTCGAGGAGGCCGGATTTGAGGAGCAGAGGCCGGCACCTGCTACTACTACTGGGGCACGTCTACAGGTGATGAGAGAGTTTTAGTTTTTCCGCTGCTATGTATGTGAGAGTGAGAGTGATTATGATGTACTGGGCATAAGCCCTATTTACTTTCCCTTTTGTACTCATTATGGACTGGCTTATATTTCATTTGATATATATATATACTGTGGCTGTGGACTTGCTTTTGCTTTACTCTGATTTATCATGCAATTATTCTCATATTGGCCGAACAGAATATGATCGTACTAGCCGGCAGAATCGGCGTCTTGCGGTGACGACTAACCCGTGCGTTAGTGTCACCGTAAGGCGGCGGTTCTGGGCATAAGATCCGGGTTGCCTCGGATTTGAGGAACAGGATCTTACATGAGACTCTAGCTAGTTTCCTGTTAGAGCACAACTTTGTTAGGGGAGTAGTTGATAGAACCCTTTTCGTCAAGCACCACAAGGACACAATCCTGTTAGTTCAAGTGTATGTGGATGACATTATTTTTGGTTCCACTGATCCCAAACTGTGCAAAAAGTTCTCTAACTTGATGCATTCCAAGTTTGAGATGAGTAGTATGGGTGAGCTGTCTTACTTTCTTGGTCTCCAAGTAAAGCAAGATGCTGATGGCATCTTCATCTCCCAATCCAAATATGCCAAGGAATTGGTAAAAAAGTTTGGGATGGCTGATGCTTCAGCAATGCATACACCTATGGCTACTAATGTAGTTATAGATTCTGATGATTAGGGAAAGCCTGTTGATCAAAAGAATTATAGGGCCATTGTTGGTTCCCTATTGTATTTAACTGCAAGTAGGCCAGATATAATGTTTGCTACATGCCTTTGTGCTAGATTCCAGGTCAACCCCAAGGAATCTCATCTGATTCTTCTCAAGAGAATCTTGAGATACCTGAAGGGATGTCCAAATCTAGGACTTTGGTACCCAGTTGAATCAGAATTTGAATTAATTGGATACTCTGATTCTGATTATGCTGGTTGTCGAGTTGACAGGAAAAGTACCTCAGGAACTTGTCAGTTCTTGGGAGAGAGATTGGTCTCTTGGTTCTATAAGAAGCAGGCTTCTGTCTCAACTTCAACTGCAGAGGCTGAATATATAGCAGCTGCTAGTTGTAGTTCACAGATCCTGTGGATACAAAACCAGCTTTTGGATTATGGGTACTCACACAAGAACACAAAAATCATGTGTGATAGTACCAGTGCTATCTCTATTGCACAAAATCCTGTGCACCACTCTAGAACGAAACACATTGAGATCCGACACCATTTCCTGAGAGATTGTGTGGAAAAGAACAAGATCAGCCTTGAGTTCATATCCACAGACCTTCAGAGAGGTGATATATTCACCAAGCCCTTAGATGAACAGAAGCATCTGTTCTTTTTGGTTCAACTAGGGATGATTAATGGAAGAGACTAAGTGTGACGTCTGCCTTATTGAAACCTGTTTGAAGATCGTCGAACGATGTTCAAAGATAGTCGATCGGATCAAGCCTATCGTCGACCTATGGTTGATGATAGCTTATCTGCCTGAAGATCGTCGACCGGCGTTCGAAGATAGTCGAACAGGTCGAGCCTATCGTCGATCTATGGTTGACGACAACTTGCTGTTTGTGAAGACAGAAATAGTCGAACGATTGATCGACTACTCTGCTTCAGGACTGATCGTCGAACGACCGTTCGACCATCGTCTCCAGTATCTTTTAAATAGGTCGACAATCGTTGTTTTAATATAAAGCCGATGGTTGACCTAGGTTAAGAGATCTTTCTTTTTATCGTCGACGGAGAGCGTCTTTTCGCATTCCGTCTTCCTGCTTGCTCTTTGTCTTGCGATTTTTGCCGCTTCGTCCTCACCGTCTCTCCCTTGTCTTCTTCAGCCCCTTCAATGGCGATAGCTCCAGCGCTCCTGACAGTGGTGAAGTTCGACGCAGGCTTCAGTGTGGATTTCGATTCCTTTAGCTGCTGCGAATCTGGAATAGTGGAAATTCTCAATCTATGCAAAGATCAAGGTTTGGAAAAGCTCATGTCCTCAAGGATAAAGATAAACATTCAAGAGATTAAAGAATGGGCATTTACTTCGTCTTCAAATGACAAATCAATGACCGAAACAATTGGCGGAGAAGAGGTAACTTTGACTCCCGCCATTTTAACTAAAATATTTGGATTAATAAATGGGGAAGAAGATTACGAGCAAGATACCCCAGAGTTTGGGAGAATGCTGACAGAGCTGTGACATGCCGAAGGCATTCCCTCTAAGCTGCTTAAAGTGAATTTTCCGTTTAAGATTAAGTTCCTTGCTGAACTCGTCGGAAAAGTGCTATTGGGAAAGCACTCTGCCCATGACAATATTACAAGGCAACAGTTTGCCCTAATGTGTGCAATTGTGAATAAGAAACAGATTAATTGGGCAGGAGTATTGTTTGATGATCAGGAAAAAGAACAGCAAGAAAGAAGTCACCCTGGGAAGGGTGATTGGGATTTTTCTAAAGGAGAAATATCCCCATCTGTTAGTTTCAGCTGCTACTTCCATCAACGCCAGCAAGAAGATGGACCCAACCTTGTTCGCCAAGTGGAAAAGGACTTTTCTGAAGCCCGCTCCTGCAGGGGTTGCTCCAGCTGCGTTTGAGAGCACCAGGACTGCTTCTGTCACTCCTCCCCTACAAGAAGCTGGCTCAGCAAACCTATCCCTTCCATCTTCTTCATCTGCATTACCGTCTACTTCAGTTGAAGTTCCATCAACTTCAATTGAAGTACGACCTTCTGCTTCTCACCATGCATCACCTCCTGCATCTCCTCTCCCTTCTCATCTTGCTGGGATCTCTCATCCTAGTTTTGATTTATTGGTTTCTGAAATTTCTACTCCTCCTCAGTCACCAATTCCTTCTTCAGATCACATTGATCATCCTGCATCCACTCATCCAACTCCAGTTCACTCTCCATCTCCAGTTCACTCTCCAGTTCATCAAGAATACACCATTCCTGCTGATCATCCATCCACTGAGATTCCCCCTTCATCTTTTGAAATCACTCCAGCATTCATTTCTAGCATCTTGGAGTTAATTACTCCTTCGATCAAAATTATGATTGAAGAGGCAATTGCTCCCCTTGCTTCCTCCATCTCTTCTTTGGCTGCTGCCATCCAAGCACTCTCAAAGTCTGTTGAGCCCTCTTCCTCTAGGGGCCTGGTTTCAGTATCTACTGAAATCAGGCAGGGGGAGATGCTTAATGAAGATGTCTCTGAGCTGCCTATGGCCTCCCCTCCAGCAGATCCTCCTGCAGTTGCAGAGAAAGAAATAGAAGAATCAGCTCCTCAAAGTTTGTCTAAAAAAGAAATTTCTGATGCCTTAATGAAGTCTGAATTCATTGTTAAAGTTTGCCTAGAAGAATGTTCTACTCCCCTGGTCGCCCTATACCTAGAAGGAGTTATCACTTCCTTCCTAGATGAATTATGAGAGTTAGGACACTCAAAGGACAATTCTGAAGGTATCCCTTTTACTCACTTTTTAGACTTGATAACTGATATAATTGTTTGGGAAGACCTAGAAGGAATGATTCGATGTCATTTAGCAAAATTTTATTCATAATACTACAGATAAAATGGAAGAAGTACTAGATGTTCAAGAGCCTGATCTCCAACCAGCTCCAGAAGTTCATACTGAACCAGAACCAGTTGTTCAAGTTTCTGAGGCTGCTCAGCTAGCAGTGCAAGTAGAACTGGTCACCATGACAGTATCTGATCAATAAGAAAAGGCTGCAGATGTTCAAATTGAAAAATCTACCGTCTGGGATGACTCTTCGGGTTTGGATTTAGATACCCTTCTAGCACAGGATGCCATGGAAGAAGAATTAGAAAAAGCTGCCCTAAAAGAAAAGGAAAGAGTTGTGCAAGAAGCAATTGATCCATATGATCTTCCTATTTCTTCAAATTCTGAGGATGAAATTGATTCTGATGAATCTGATGAGTCTAAGAGAAAAAGATTTGCTAAAAAGAAAAGGAAAGCTGTGACTCCTCCTCCTCCAAATCCAGATAATGATACTCCCTATTATATCCTGAAAGGCATTGATCCTAAATCAAAAGATTTCCAGCACTGGATGACATTTTCTAAAAATTAGCAGAAGCAAAGGAAGAAGTCAAAGAGGTATGACAGTCCTGTCCCAAGATGGACTCCTAGAGGTCCTCCTCCTCCACCTCCCAGTGCAGGAGCCTCTGGAAACCTATCTGCAAACCCTGCTGCTCAGTCTGACAGGTTCAACCCATCTCAGTCATCACAAAGGAGAAGTTCTCAAGGATATCAAGGTAAAACTCAATCTGGCTATCAAAGACTTGATGCTGATGTTAAGGAACAAGTTAAGGAGGTGGTGTATCAAAGACCAACTTTTTCTCCTCCTCCTTCCAAAGAACTCAAGAGCTCAACCTCTCCAAAGCCAGATCATACTGTGAAGGCTATTTCAAAAGGTAAGCGAATTATTTTATCTGAAAAATCTAGCAAGATATTTGCTGAGTCTGCTCCTCCTTCTTATCTAGTTATTCAGGATAAAGAACCAGCTGAAAGTCTGCTAGACTTGTCTATTAAGTTTAAAGCTGTGAAACCTGTTGATACATCTTCTGAAAATGTATATGAAAGCCTAGAGCTTGATCCAAATTTCAGGATGGCTCGTTTTCTTGAACTTGTTGGTTCAGATCAAATTAAGAAAGCTAAAGCTGAAGGCAAAGACACTGCAGGATTAACCACTATATCAAAATTCAGAATGAAGGAGCTCGATAAATTCCAGGTTAGACCTGAGGTATTTGATCCTTCAAAATACATAGAAAAGCATCCTGAGGCAGTTGTCCTAAGAGCGTCAGAATCGAAAATCATTGGAGAACAAGACCTGAAGTTGTCAAGAAAAGAAGCTCTAGATCCTTCTAAAAAAATTACTTTCATTCCTAGTTCTTCTCAACCTAAACCTAATTCTGAAGCATCTTAAAATTTCATTGATTAACTGTTATTTGCTTATCTGGTTGATTGATGTTATCTGCTTAGCCATTTCACTTCATGCATTTTATTTACTTTTCAGTAATTAGTTTTGTGTTTATTTGTTGTTGAGAGACTTAACTCAAATAGGGGGAGATTGTTGGTACCCTAGTTTTGATTTTAGTTCAGTCTTCTCTTTCTGTCTCTTGACCCAAGATTTATCTATGGTCAAAGGTTAGTTGTTTAGTTTGTTGCTCTAGTTTTAGAGGCGTCACTTTTCCAGATGTAAATTTGGTTAAGTTGTTTTTCGTTCGACTATGGTCGAACGCCGCTCGACTATCGTCTATCGACTGTTCGACGATCGTCTATCAGTTGGTCGACGTCCTGTCTGCATTGATAGTTCGACTATCTGTTTGATAGGTCGACTATCTGTTGTGTTTGATAGTTCGACTATCTGCTTGGATAGTTCAACTATCTGATAGTTCGACTATCTGTTTGATAGGTCGACAATCTGTCCGCTTTGATAGTTCGACTATCTATTTGATAGGTCGACTATCTGCTTTCTGTGATAGCTCGACTATTTGTTTGATAGGTCGACTATCTGTTCTCTTTGATAGTTCGACTATCTGCTTGGATAGTTCAACTATCTGATAGTTCGACTATCTGTTGATAGGTCGACTATCTGTTTTGGTTGATAGCTCGACTATCTGTTGATAGGTCGACTATCTGCTTTCTTTGATAGTTCGACTATCTGTTTGATAGGTCGACTATCTGTTCTCCTTGATAGTTCGACTATCTGCTTGGATAGTTCAACTATCTGATAGTTCGACTATCTGTTGATAGGTCGACTATCTGTTTTCTTTGGTAGTTCGACTATCTGCTTGGATAGTTCAACTATCTGATAGTTCGACTATCTGTTGATAGGTCGACTATCTGTTTTCTGTGATAGTTCGACTATCTGTTGATAGGTCGACTATCTATTTTCTTTGATAGTTCGACTATCTGTTTTGTTTGGTAGTTCGACTATCTGTCCTGATAGATCGACTATCTGATAGCTCGACTATCTGTCCTGATAGTTCGACTATCTGTTGTGGTAGTTCGACTATCTTCTTTGATAGTTCGACTATCTGGATCGTTCGACTATATGTCTGATAGGTCGACAATCTCTGTGCTTCAGTCGACGATCTCCGAGGGTCGTTTGACGTTTTGCTGTATGTCTTGAGTAATTTTGTCATCTTCTATGATGTGATTTATTTCATATTTATTTTGGCATATTTTATAAAAGATTTTTTGAATAAAGTTGTGATATTATTTCCATGCAATATCTGCTCTACTCCTTATGCATGAGCCAATCTTTTTCTGACAAAGTTGTTTGTCTTATTAGTTGAGATATGATTTCTGCTTTATCTGCCAGGCTGTCCTTTATAGCCGTTAGACTCAAAAAGTCTTCCTTGGCTGTAAAGAGTCTCTTCTGATGTGACTTTCTTTAGTATTATTTTATCAGAGTTATTTGCAGCTTCTTAGAAAGCTTTATCCTCTTATAGGATATCTGTCTGCAGTATTTGTTTTGCTTTGTGCTATTTGCAACCCAGCTTGCAGATTTCTGTAGAAGACAAGATTCAAACTCAAATTAGAGCCGTTGCTGCTGCTGTTATATAAAGAATTCTTTGGAGAAAGAAATCAACTAGTTCATAGCAAAAAACCAGTTCATTTAGGAAAAGGAGTTCAAAAGCTAACAGCAGCATTCAAACTTACTTACAGTTTACAACTGCTCTCAGCTCGTTCACATTCAACTGAGAAGAAGTTTTAGCTCTTCACTCTTCTTCAACCTGAGTTCTCCTGCCTCCAGGAAGATCTTCACTCAGAGCTTTTTGAAGAAGAAGAAGAAGATAGCTACCTGAAGAAGAATTTTAAATTCATATTTATTATCTTCTTGTAGCTTTTTCCTTCAGATTTTCTGAAGTGTTTTCTGCACTGAAGCAAGACTTCACCTGGACATTCTTTTAGCCAGAGGGAGCCTTGACTCTTTAGAGCTTTCTAGTTCAGTGCAGTTCTTGAGCTTCTCTAATTTCTTTTAGACATTTTAACCTCCTTCCCCTCCTGTAAAGGGTTTTACTCCCTTCAAAAGTATACCTTGGTGACAGGGCACCTGATTAAAAACCTGTGTTGGTTTTTAGACACCTGATCAAAAGTCTAAAGGGTTTCTGGATCTACCTGAAGCAGATCTTGTTGGTGGCAGGGCACCTGATCAAAAACCTGAGTGGATTCCTACCTTGTTGGTAGAAGAGTGGACGTACCCAAGTTGTTTGGGGAACCACTATAAATTCCCTTATGTCGTCTGGTTGTTTGATTTATTACTTGTGCTGTTGTATGTGATTAGTTTTAACTAGGTTTGTTAGTTGCTGCTTAGGACTCCAAGCCTTAACTGTAATTACAGTTGGCTGCCTTTTGTGCACAACACTTGTGTTAGGCTTTAGGGTTACTTCTCAAATATCTATAACCTTCATTCTGCAATTAACTCCAAGGGAGTTGAGTAGACAGTCAACTTTGCTAGTGCAATTTTTGATTACTCTATTCACCCCCCCTCTAGAGTAGTATCTATCCCTTTTCTTTCAGTCCCGACCAGGACACGGGTATTGACATGGCCATAACCTCGGCCGTGTCACCTGGACATGGGTACAGATATGGGCATGTCAGTTCTCGTGTATGAGCATGAAACGCCAGTCAAACCGCTAATGACGTTTCGCCAGGACAGAACACAGGTAAGGACATGGCCGTGTCCCTACCCGTGTCACTTCTATATAAAAAGGAAAAGTGAAACCCTAGCCATTTCATTCTCTTCCAAACCCCATTTTATGGAGGAAAATTTCTAGAGGAGGGAAGATCTTGCTGGAGCCAACCAACTCCGTTAGGAAACGCCATCGCCGCTAAGGAAAAGGGATGCCATGAGAAGGAGGACAAGATCTATGGACAGAAATGGCGGAACCGCTGGAAATGAGGTGAGCTTCCTCCCCTCTCCCTTGGTGCTAGATCTGTATATATATCAAGGTGAGATGTCGACTCAAGAGAGTCTAGACATGGGAGATGGTGATTTCTCTAGGAGGGCCTCTCTAGAACTTGTGTTCTAATGTTTAGTCATCTTCAACCTTCCCTTCTTCAAAGTGATGATGGGGGTGGATCTGTGAAGAGGAATGGCCTTGAGAGGGTTAATAAGGGTGGAGGAATTTCTGGTTGCGATTTGGGGAGATTGGCTTGAGGAGGAAGATGAACCGATGCCGTTCATTCCACTTCAAGATGCGTGCAGAAATCTGTGTTCTGCACACAACAACTTTCTTGGCTGTTTTTAGGAAAGAAATGGTCAGATCTGGGCTTTTGACTAAACACAAAAGTTGTAGCCCTTGAAATTACCTTTCCAGCGAGTGGTTATACGCCTTTAGGTGAAGCCTGTAGCTACGGGAATGTCTTATCAAAGTAAGGGCTGTAGACTAAGAGCACAGAAATCGTATTCTGTATGCTGCAAGCTTTGGAGCCAATTTCATGTGGGATACAGTCTTATCTGGGTTGCAGACTGAACATGAAATTTGTAGCCCATGGAAATACCTTTTCATTGAGGGGTTACCCGCACTCACTGGATTCCTGTAGCCACGGGAATCTTCAGTTGAAGTTGTTGTCCAGATTTATTCTGCACTCAAATTCTGGGCAGTGTATGGCATGGATTTAGATTCGGTGGAATTAATGTTGCAATCTAACTCAAGGTTCAGGTGAAATCTTTTATGTTAACCACCATAGTGCTATGAAGGTTGAAGTTTATTAATTGGAATTCATATTACGAGTTGTGAAGCAAGCTTAAGTAAACGAAATGACTGGATGGAAAGTGGTAGACTATCACTTATGTGCATCATGTTTATATTATGTTGAAATCATTCGGAATGACATTTAGGAGAATAAACTATGGCCATGAGTATGTTGAAATTGATAGAATGAAATTTAGCAGTCCAATGCTTAGAGTGTCGTCTCCCTACGGGTAGCATTGTGGAAGGTAGTATGTGTGGTGTTGGCCGTCACTAGTCGGGATGGTGGTCAGATGAGTAAAGTCGGACGGTTGGGATTGGTCCTCGGTGTTCATGTCCCGGGGCTCCTTCCATGCCAAGTGGACGGTTGGGCTTGATCCTCTTGCTCGTTTCTGAGGCTCCTCCCGTGCCACGATGTGGATGTATTGCATGCGGTGTGAGTCGACACGCGGTGTCATAATCCTGGGTTAAGGATAGTGTGGAAGGTATACGGGCTCGGTAATCATCACACCGATGGGAGTTGACAGATAGACTTTGGGCGGTTGGCTTGGTCCTTGGTGTTCATGTCCCGAGGCTCCTTCCGTGCCAAGTGAATGGTTGGTCTTGATCCTCGTGCTCATTTTCAAGGCTCCTTCCGTATCACACCATAGGACAGTTCGGGGCTTGGATCTTAGTGCACATCTACCCGAGATACCCGCTGGGCCATAGTACGCAGGTGAGCTCCGCTGTTGTGTTCTTAGCGTTGAGGCGTACGGAGGCCTAAGTGAAGTAGTGTGGATACCCACTTAGTAGTAGAAGTTCCCGTTCTACTGTCACCGTTTGGCCACGACGGATGACGCCTTAGAGGTTAGCTACCTGCTCTAAAAGTGGGAACTACAAGTCTGTGTCGACATAGCGATTGCATGTGTGTGATCATGGGTGAGTCATTGCATACATGTCATTATAATTCATTGCATATACAAGATCCTCATCATATAAGTTTGTATGGGCACTCCTATACGATGAGTTACTTACTATTGAACTATCCTCAACTTATATGTTTGTATTGACATTCATATAAGTTGAGTTACCTTATGTTATAATATTACTCATATGCTGTTGTAGATGGTAGAATTGCTAGAATAAGGTGTTGCTTACTTATTACCACTTGTCTATACACTGCTTTATACAATATGATACTCTACCTATACCCCTTGCTTGTACTTATACAACATTTATATATTGTATCCTATCCCTTTCTCCGCCCGGTGCCGAGGAGTTGTCGGGGGAGTGGATGTGAAGCCACTTAGTCTTTATGGCTAACGGTTGCTACGTCTTCCTTTTTAGGAGGAGACCCCGTAGGTGGAGCAACAGCAGATTATACAGTCGGATAGCTAGGCCAGGACGATAGGGCCTGAAGGGACGGTGTCGTCGCTACCGTCTGTTACAGATGTGAGAGTGTGAGAGTTTTATTGTAGCCCCTTTGGGGAACCTTTATAGCTGTACTCTGATTTTGTAGAAGCATGTTTTAGCTTCTCTATTCTTGTACTTTTGGACTTATTGCTTGTGTGGATTTGACTTCTTCATATTATTATAGTTGGGTTGGCATATATATACTGATATTGGTTGTAGCCGGTAGAATAGGCGTCTTGAGGTACAGGCTAGCCCGAGTGTTATTGCTACCCCAAGGCAGTTGTTCTGGGCATAAGACCCCTCTCGTGCCGGGTTTTTGTGTTTCGGGAGGGGGGTCTTACAAATTGTATCAATTTGCCACGATTCTCAACTAAAGAAGTCATTCAACAATGGAGCCACTCCCGTTCGACTAGTCATTTGTGGGACAAACTGACTTAGCGGAAGCAGTGGTGTGCCCATATGTAATTCACACTAAGTTTGTCCAACTCTGACCTTAAGATTAGCCAACCTGACCGTAAGTTTGCATTCTACGTATAGATTTCAGTACATGTTGAGCCATTGGGGGGCACTCTTGCCCCTTCCATACCAACTCAGTTCCAACTGTCCGAGTTGGGGCAGACGCTCACCGCCATCTTGGATGCTTTTATGGCACAGCAGTCTCCGGTGCTACAATAGGCCCCGGGCTCTAACTGGCTGAGCACCTTTAAGGCTCTCTCCCCTCCCACTTACCTTGGGACAGAGTCAGCCGTGCGCACGGAGGAATTACTTGACACAGTACATGAGTTATTGGCTGGTATTTGTTGTCCAACGAACATGGCTGTGTCACTGGAGGTGTCCACCTTAGAGCTACATGCTAAGAGGTTGTGGAAGTCACTCATGGGCTCCACCTTCCAAGGCCGAGTCTAAACAGAGATAAGTTGGAGCGAATTCTTGGATGTTTTCTTGGAGCACTTCATTCCTTCATCCGCTCGAGATGAACTTGAGGAGAGGTTTCTTCTACTGAAACTAGGATCGAAGACGGTTACGGAATACCAGCGAGAGTTCCAACATCTCACAAGGTTCGCAGACTCATACGAGTTAGATGATAGAGGTTACGCCAAGCGTTTCTACAAAGGGCTGCGAAATCCCCTAAGGCAGGCCCTTTTGTTTATAGCGGATGCTAACTTAGCGGAGATTATCGATATGGCAAAAAGATTGGGGGCGGACCACTTGAGTAGTGGTAAGAGACCTGCAGAGGGCGTTATGGAAGCTGGCCCGAGCAACAGAAGGAGACAGGACTTTAGAGGAGGAAGAGGATATCAAAGAGGTGGAGGGCGTGTCCACCGAAACTATAGGGTGGAGCATCCGGTTTCGCAATTGCCCGCGTTGCCTCCACCGCCCCATCCTCAGTAAATTCAGCAACTTGAGAGGCGTCGTGGGCTGGTGTGTTTTGAATACCACCAACCGGGTCACATTCGATGCTTTTGCCCTCAATTATTTGGGAATGCCCCTCCCGCTCTCCCTCCGGCGGCCCCTCGAGGGCGGGGTTACATGCGTGGTCGAGGACGAGGACCGCGAGGAGGTAACCTCGGCCCTGCTCTGGATCAAGTGTACGCGCTAGACATGGCGCAAGAACGGAATCCCCAGAATGTTATTACAGGTACGTGCAGAAAGCTTTCATGTTTTCTGTGTTAAACTTAAGTTGCTTACGACATACTAGCTATCTAGCAATACATTTTGGTTATTGGTGCTTAGGCACCATGACAATTGGCGGAAAGACGGCCTATGTGCTGTTTGATACCGGTGACTCACACTCCTTTGTGTCCGAGGATTTCATTAAGGACATGGGGGTGTGCAATATTTTACTGGAATAGCCCGAGTATTGCGCCTTCCGGACGGCTCAGATATGGTTGCAACCGATAAGTGTGAGCTTGAGATACTTATTGAGGGAAGGGCTTTCATTATGCCTGCCACTATCTTGAAAATGCCGGAATTTGACATCATTCTGGGCATGATGTGGTTGGACTGGCACTTTGCAAGGATCGACTGCGCGGAGAAGCTAATCTATTTGAGACATGGAGACTCCAATGTCATCTTCCAAGGTATTAACTTCGCACCTCGTCTGACGTTATCATCCGTTCAGGTTGTAAAAGCCCACATGAAGGGGGATGAAGTTTTCATGATCTGGTTCGAGTTGAAGGAAGTAGCATTGGACGTAAAAGACGTACGGGTAGTGCAGGACTTCCCCGAGATATTTCCTGAGGAACTGCCAGGATTACCCCCACATAGAGAGGTTGACTTCAAAATTAATCTCGTACTGGGTGCCAAGCCTGTATCCAAGGCCCCTTACCGAATGACCCCGAAAGAACTCGCGGAGTTTAGAGTTCAACTATAAGAACTGGGTGAGTCAGGGTTTTTTTACCCCAGTTCGTCACCTTGGGGAGCCCCTATATTGTTTGTGAAGAAGAAGGATGGAACCCTGCATTTGTGCATAGATTATCGGGAACTCAATCGGTTGACGGTGCGGAACTCTTACCCGCTACCTCAGATCGACGAGTTATTCGATCAACTAGTGGGAGCGCATTGGTTTTCTATGCTGGACTTACGCTCAGGGTATTACAAGTTGATAATACAAGAAGGGGACATCCAGAAAACAACCTTTAGTTTAAGAAATGGGTTGTACGAGTTCACCGTAATGCCGTTTGGGCTCACAAATGCGCCTTCGGCTTTCATGAGCCTGATGAACAAGGTATTTGAGCCCTATTTGGACATCTTCGTCTTTTTTTCATCGACGATATCATAGTCTACTCAAGGACGGAGGAGGAGCATGGCGAGCACCTGACCTTGGTGTTGAAGAAATTGAAGGAGCATGCCTTGTACGCCAAATTTAACAAATACGAATTCTGGCTTAAGGAGGTTGCCTTCTTGGGTCATGTGATCAGTGGGGCTAGGCTTGCTATGGATCCGACCAAAGGTGTGCCTTATAAGTGGACACCTTAATGTGAAGCTGCGTTCCAAGAGTTGAAGGATAGACTTACCTCCGCCTCCATCCTTGTCCTTCCGTCTGGGAAGGAAGGATTTTAAGTTTACACGGACGCGTCATATCAAGGGATAGGAGCGGTATTGATGCAGCACGGGCACGTGATTGCTTATGCTTCAAGACAATTGAAGAAGCATGAAATCAATTACCTGGTTCATGATTTGGAGCTGGAATCAGTAGTGTTCGCCTTGAAGGTTTGGAGGCATTATCTATATGGCATTCACTGCGAGATCTTTTCAGATCACAAAAACTTGAAGTACGTTCATACTTAGAAGGAGTTGAACTTAAGACAACGGAGGTGGTTAGAATTTCTAAATGACTATGAGTTCACCTTGAATTACCACCCCGGAAGAGAAAACTCAGTAGCCGATGCGCTAAGTAGAAAAATACCAGGCTTGAGCCCAAAGTCTTGGTTGATGAGTATGGAGTTGGCTCAGATGATTGAGGAGATGGATATTACTTTGATATTTAAGGCTCCTTTGGTAGAATATATAGAGTAGTTGGCCATCATGAGCATAGTTTGTGATATCCAGGACCGGATCCGGGTGGAGCAAGGAGTGGATGCGACTCTGACCCCGACAATCAAGTCAATCGAAGATGGGACTACCGACGAATACACACTAAAAGACAGCCTCGTTTATTTTCGCGGCCTGCTCTACATTCCCAAGGGCAGTAAAATCTAGGAGGATATCTTGAGAGAGACACATTGCTCTCAGTATTCAGTGCACCTGGGAATTGCAAAAATGTACGCCGGCTTATGGAAGACCATGTGTTGGCCGTGAATGAAGAAGGATGTCCGATAATTTGTTACACATTTTAAAGCATGTCAAAGGGTGAAGGCGGAGTGCAGGAGTCCCGGTGGCTTGTTATAGTCGTTGCCCAACCCCGAGTGGAAGTTCGAGGATATTTCCATGGACTTCGTACATGGGCTACCTCGCTCACGCTCAGGGAATGATTCAGTGTGGGTGATCGTTGATCGACTGATGAAAGTAGCCCGGTTTATCCCTATGAAGAAGGAGGCTCACGTGGATGTCTTGGTACGCCTCTTTGTGGAGCAGTTTGTACGGTATCATGGCATGCCTAAGACGATAGTTTCTGACTGTGATGGTCGCTTTACCTCCAAGGAGTGGAAGGAAGTACAGGCGTATTTGGGCTTGCACATTACCTTCAACACCACATTTCTTCCTCAGACGGACGGGCAGTCTGAGCGGACCATCCGGACATTGGAGGACTTGTTGAGATTATGTGTGTTGGATAGGGGAGAGCCGTGGGAAAGGATTTTACCCCTGATGGAATTCTCCTACAACAACAGCCATTAGGCGAGCATCGGCATGGCGCCCCATGAAGCCCTTTATGAAAGAAGGTGTAGAACCCGCTTGTCTTGGGTGCAAGATGAAGACCTGAAGACTTTGGGAGTTGAGTATATAGATGACACTGATGCGGTGGTTTGATTGATACGGGATCATATGTTAGAGGCTCAAAGTCGGCAGGCGAAGTATTATAATGCAAGGCATCGTCTGGTGGAGTTTCAAGTGGGTGATAAAGTATTTCTGAAAATCCGGCCGATGCATGGAGTGTCACGTGTGCGTGGTGTGAAGAAGCTCATCCCGAGGTATGTGGGTCCTTATACTATATTGGAAAGGGTTGGCCCATTAGCCTATCAGTTGGAGCTACCGCCCGAGCTAGAGAATCTCCACAATGTGTTCTATGTGTCGTCGCTTCGGAAGGCGCTGTTACGGCCCGATCAAAACATCCCTACAATTGATGGTGTTGTGGCGTCTGATAGGTCTGTGCGACTGGAGCCGGTGCGGATCGTAGACAACGAGATAAGAAACTTGCGCCGCAAAAGTGTTCCCTTGGTAAAGGTGCTATGGTCTAATCATGGGAAGGAGGAGTTTACATAGGAGCCAATAGATTTGATGCCAAGACGCTACTCGGTGTTGTTTGCTCCAGGTAACTTTATTTAAAAGCATATTTTGTTTTCTGTATGCTTCACTCCCCATAGCCTTAGCCTGATTTCGGGGACAAAATCTTTTATTTTGTTTATAGGATTTGTAACGTTCTGATTCGCGCTAGGCCCCTTGTGCGCGCTTTGGAGTCAGGAGAGCCGATTTAGGCTCAGAGAATGCATGCGATCAGGCGTGCACTCATGGGGAAAAAGGAAATAAGTTGAGTACCTGTGTTGAGTATGACACGGGTAGGGACACGGGCATGTCCCTACCTGTGTTCCATAGAATTGAGTGCCATGGCTTTGAGGGAAATGGCTTTGAGTGGTTTTGTCCCGAGCAGGACACGGGTAAAGACACGGGCGTGTCCCTACCCGTGTTCCATGGCGTTGAGTGCCATGGCTTTGAGTGAAATGGCTTTGAGTGTTTTGTCCCGAGCAGGACACGGGTAGAGACACGGGCGTGTCCCTACCCGTATTCCATGGCGTTGAGTGTCTTGGCTTTGAGTGCCATGGCTTTTAGCCTGTCCAGAGAAGGACACGGGTAGAGATACGGGCGTGTCCCTACCCGTGTGCTCCAAGGCAAGAAAGACGAGAAGTGTACCGACTAGGACACGGGTATTGACACGACCGTGTTACCTGGACACGGGTACAGACATGGGCATGTTAGTACCCGTGTATGAGTATAAAAAGCCAGTCAAACAGCTGATGACGTTTCTCCAGGACAGAACACGGGTAAGGATCCGGCCGTGTCCCTACCCGTGTCACTTCTGTATAAAAAGGAAAAGTGAAACCCTAGCCATTTCATTCTCTTCCAAACCCCATTTTTTGGAGGAAAACTTCTGGAGGAGGGAAGATCTTGCTGGAGCCAACCAACTCCGTGAGGAAATGCCATCGCCACTAAGGAAAAGGGATGCTGGCAAGAAGGAGGACAAGATCCATGGTCGGAAATGGCGGAACCGCTGGAAATGAGGTGAGCTTCCTCCCCTCTCCCTTGGTGCTAGATCTGTAGATATTTAGGTGATATGTTGACTCAAGAGAGTCTAGACATTGGAGATGGTGATTTCTCTAGGAGGGCCTCTCTAGAACTTGTGTTCTAATGTTTAGTCATCTTCAACCTCTCCTTCTTCAAAGTGATGATGGGGGTGGATCCGTGAAGAGGAATGGCCTTGAGAGGGTGAATAAGGGTGGAGGAATTTCTGGTTGCGATTTGGGGAGATTGGCTTGAGGAGGAAGATGAACCGATGCCTTTCATTCCGCTTCAAGATGCGTGCAGAAATCTGTGTTCTGCATGAAGCAACCTTCTTGGTTGTTTTCAAGCAAGAAATGTTCAGATCTGGGCTTTTGACTAAACACTAAAGTTGTAGCCCTTGAAATTACCTTTCCAGAGAGTGGTTACACGCCTTCATGTGCAACCTGTAGCCACGGGAATGTCTGATCGAAGTAAGGGTTGTAGACTAAGCGCACCGAAATCGTATTCTGTACGCTGCAGGCTCTGGAGCCAATTTCATGTAGGATAAATTCTGATCTGGGTTGCATACTGAACATGAAATTTGTAGCCCATGGAAAGACCTTTCCATCGAGGGGTTACCCGCACTCACGGATTCCTGTAGCCACGATAATCTTTGGTTGAAGTTGATGTCCAGATTTATTCTGCACTCAAATTCTGGGTAGTGTATGGCATGGATTTAGATTCGGTGTAATTAATGTTGCAATCTAACTCGAGGTTCGGGTGAACTCTTTTATGTTAACAACCATAGTTCTATGAAGGTTGAAGTTTAATAATTGGAATTCATATAACGAGTTGTGAAGCAAGCTTAATTAAACGAAATGACTGGATGGAAAGTGGTAGACTATCACTTATGCGCATCATGTTTATATTATGTTGAAATCGTTCGGAATGACATTTAGGAGAATAAACTATGGCCATGAGTATGTTGAAATTGATAGAATGAAATTTAGCAGTCCAATTCTTAGAGTGTCGTCTCCCTACGGGTAGCATTGTGGAAGGTAGTATGTGCGGTGTTGGCCTTCACTAGTCGGGATGGTATTGAGATGAGTAAAGTCAGATGGTTGGGCTTGGTCCTCGGTGTTCATGTCCCGAGGCTCCTTCTGTGCCAAGTGGATGGTTGGGCTTGATCCTCGTGCTCATTTCTGAGGCTCCTCCCATGCCATGATGTGGATGTATTGCATGCGGTGTGAGTCGACACGCGGTGTCGTAATCCTGGGTTAAGGATAGTGTGGCAGGTCTACGGGCTCGTCAATCGTCACACTGATGGGAGTTTATAGATAGACTTTGGGCAGTTGGGCTTTGTCCTCGGTGTTCATGTCCTGGGGCTCCTTCCGTGCCAAGTGAATGGTTGGGCTTGATCCTTGTGCTCATTTTCGAGGCTCCTTCCGTGTCACACTATAGGCAAGTTTGGGGCTTGGATCTTGGTGCACATCTACCCAAGATACCCGCTTGGCCGTAGTACGCAGGTGAGCTCCGTTGTTGTGATCTTAGCATTGAGGCGTACGGAGGTTTAAGTGAAGTAGTGTGGATACCCACTTAACAGTAGAAGTGTCCGTTCTACTGTCACCGTCTAGCCACGACGGATGATGTCTGAGAGGTTAGCTACCTGCTCAAAAAGTGGGAACTACAAGTCTGTGTCGACATAGCGATTACATGTGCGTGATCATAGGTGAGTCATTGCATTGCATACATGTCATTACAATTCATTGCATATACAAGATCCTCATCGTATAAGTTTGTATGGGCACTCCTATATGATGAGTTACTGACTGCAGAACGATCCTCAACTTATATGTTTGTATGGGCATTCATATAAGTTGAGTTACCTTATGTTATAATATTACTCATATGCTGTTGTAGATGGTAGAATTGCTAGAATAAGGTGTTGCTTACTTATTACCACTTGTTTATACACTGCTTTATGCAATATGATACTCTACCTATACCCCTTTCTTGTACTTATACATCATTTATATATTGTATCCTATCCCTTTCTCCTCCCGGTGCCGAGGAGTCATCGAGGGAGCGGATATGAAGCCACTTAGTCTTTATGACTAACGGTTGCTACATCTTCCTTTTTAGGAGGACATCTTGCAGGTGGAGCAGTAGCGGATTATGCAGCTAGACAGCCAGGCCAGGACGACAGGGCCTGAAGGGACGGTGTCGTCGCTACCATCTGTTACAGATGTGAGTGTGTGAGAGTTTTGTTGTATCCCCTTTGGGGAACTTTATATCTGTACTCTGATTTTGGAGAAACATGTTTTAGCTTCTCTATTCTTGTACTTTTGTACTTATAGCTTGTGTGAATTTGACTTCTTCATATTATTATGGTTGGGTTGGCATATATATATTGATATTGGTTGTAGCCGGCAGAATAGGCGTCTTGAGGTACAGGGTGGCCCAAGTGTTAGTGCTACCCCAAGGCGGTTGTTCTGGGCATAAGACCTCTCCCGTGCCGTGTTTTTGTGTTCCGGGAGGGGGGTCTTACAGTTATGGCAATCTGATGTTCTTGTGTCTGAACTTTCTGAATCAGTATCAGTAACTTTTTTGGGAGGAGAAGGAGTCTTTCTCCTACCCTTCCTTGTAGCTACAACTTTGAGAGCCACAGACTTATCTTTGGCAAAAGACCTGTTGCTCTTCTCCTCTTCCTTTCTGGAAGTTAGTTTCATTTCATAAGACAACAATTTTCCAAACAAGGTTGGTGGAGGAGTATCTACAAGTCTGGACACTTCTCTGATGGCACAGACCTTTGTATCCCAGTCCTTGGTTAATGATCTGAGAAACTTGTCATTTAGTTCGTAAGTACTGAAGACTCTTCCATAAGTCTTCAGCTCATTGATAATTCTAAATAAATTTCCATAGCACATTGTTATGCTATTTGTCTTGGATTGTCTGAAGCTTTCATACTCTTGATTGAGCATGGACTTTGAGAGGACCTAGCGCAACCACTCGCACCAAAAGCCCGGACTGTTGGAGGACCCACTAATCTTTATATCAAAGGTCCTCGGGCGGATCCACGGGGCAGCCAGTTAAGCCATTACCTCATAGCGCCGCAACGCGGGTGCGATTCCGGACCCGCAAGTCCCAACAATCCCCCCCAGAAACGACCCCGGGGTTTCGAACCCGCGACCCCCTCTGATACCAATTGAGAGGACTTAGCGCAACCACTCGCACCAAAAGCCCGGACTGTTGGAGGACGGCGCCACTAATCTTTATATCAAAGGTCCTCGGGCGGATCCACGAGGCAGCCAGTTAAGCCATTACAGCATAGCGCCGCAACGCGGGGGCGATTCCGGACCCGCAAGTCCCAACAGACTTCCTATCTTCTCTTACTTCTTCTGTCCCCTCCATGTAGGCAATCAAAGTGTCCCACATTTCCTTTGAGGTTTTGCAGTGGACCAAATTCTTAAAGGTAGCATCATCTATGACACTAACAATTATGTTCTATTCCCTCTTGTCCAAAGTTGCTAAGTTGATCTCAACTTTTGTCATCTCAGAATAACTCTTTGGAGTTTGTAGATTTGCATCAAGAACAGATGTCTTCATTGGGATGAAAGGACCTTCTAGAACTGTGATGTAGATTCTAGGATCAGATGCTTCCATGAATAATCCGACCCTCTCTTTCCATATCCCAAATGTTTCTTTTCTACAAATAGGAAGTATCATGGATCCAAGTTCTTTGTGATTTTCACCTAAACCCATCTTGGCTATCTTATTACTATCTTGGAGATATACTCAGACTGTTAAGTTTAATTTTGAGTAACCTCCCTCTGATACCACTTGAAAGAATTTGTTTCAAGAATTTCTAAACACCTAGGGGGTGAATGGGTTCAATTCTAATTCACTTAGGCAGTTAATAAACTAATCACAAAAAAGCTATAAATTCTACAGCTACCACATCACACAATAATCTAATCACCGCATACACACAGATTTATAGTGGTTCCCCAAATGATGGGTACATACACTTTCCCCCTTCGCCTATCTAGCAGTACACTAGATTCAGCTAAATTTCCTTCCACCATCTCAGATCCTCAGATCTTACAACTCAGAACCCAAATTGGTTCCTACAGCTCAGACTTCAACAAGTCCTATAACTCACGCTCTTCCCAAGAACCCTATCTCAGAGTGAATCCACACTCCTATAACTCAGGCAATCAAGCCCTACCTCAGCCCTTATTACCAGGCCTACAGCTCAGAGAACTTAATCTCCTATCTTAGACAAACAACCCTACCTCAGCCTTTATAGTTACAGGATTACAACTCAGAGATTGAAATCTCTTACACTCAGATCTAAAAATAGATCATATAGAAAATTGATTAAAGAGTTTATTTCTTCCTTCACCCAGATAGAGAGAGCGAGGGGTGAGGGAATCTTGATCAAATCTTGATGGATCTGCTTTCTCCTGACCTTTTCTGTAATAAATCTGATTAAACCTGACTTAGCTTATTTAAAGCTTCTTGAAAGAGAGAACCTAGGTTGAATCATCTTGAGAAGTTTGTGTAGATCCTGCTCCTTCTCCTTGCAGAATTAAATCTTCAAAAACTGACAGATCTAATGAGATGTTGTCTACTTATCTGATTTTGAATCAGAATCTTCTTGTTATATAGAATTCTGTGATTTCTTCTTGGAGTGATTTCTCCTTCTTCTTCTTTTCCCCCCCTTTTTCTCATCTTTATTCTGTGATAGATCATCTCTTTTTATAGATCTCGTCAGAGGCAACCGGCTGATCCGGTAGTTAACTAACATCTGACAGTTCTGACATATCTGACAGTCTTGACGATTCTGACAGATGTCAAGTCTTCAGTCTTAGAATCTGGCACTTGGACTTATTTAACTCAGCTGAATGTGTCGAGACACAAATATAGAATGTGTCGACACAAATATAATGTGTATAGACACAATTCCTTGGTGTCAATACGACTCTTCATCAAGTTCTCTACACAACTATTTTAGAATGTGTCGACACAATTCCTGTGTGTCGACACACCTTCTCCATTTATAACTGATGTTGACTCAAATTATGTGTGTCGACACAAGCCCTGTGTGTGTTGACACAGCTTCTTCTACTAAAGTCAGCACTTCTAGTCTAAGTGTGTCGACACTAGTTCTGAGTGTCTCCACAGATGTTGTTGACTCAAATCTAGTGTGTCGACATAAGTCATGTGTGTCGACACAGCCTTGCTTCTAGTCTCGACGCTGCTCCTTCAAAGGTGTCGACACATTATAAGTGTCTCGACACTTTTGTACTTAGAATATTTTCTACATCCTTTAGCCAACACCAGTAAACTCAATATACTCTCAAATACAAACGGATGTATATCATTGAATTAAGTGAGGCTTCTCCAAATCAGGTACACAATTTCCAATGTACCTAACAGAATATGCAACAAAGGAGGTAGATGAAGTTTATTAGGGACTATACATTCGAGATTCTGTCCGCTAGTTCCCACTCGGCTTGCCAGTGCCTGCACCACCCACAAATAAGCAATAAACATGGGTCAACTTTTAGTTGGCCATAAACCGTATAATGATCCACAAGGCCATTTTAGCGAACTCTATACGGTGTTACCACACTATTGCAACCGAGCTATATAAGCAGAATATATATAGTAAAATAAAGTGTGACTACTCTAAATAGAGCAAAGTTTCAAGTTCATTCAATTCTTCTAAGTTGAGCATCAAAATAAAGGGAACCTAGGTATGCACATGATGTTGGTTGGTTTTTCTGAAGGTTCCGTTAACCACCTAAGCAATTACGCATGAGGCTAATAAATATTAATCACAAACATTGGTATGCATGACCACACATTTCATGCTCTCAAGGCATGTTTCAGTGTACACCCGTATGAGTGATCCCTCCAATCCAAGTATTATCACCTCAGATTCCATTTAAACATTTATCAGTCTAGCAATTAAGCCCGACTTAGTCTCTCGCATTTTAAAAGAATTCAAGAGGATCAACCTTGTGCAAAAACCATGATGTGGGTTCGGTCTAGCCACAACATGCATTCAAACAACCATGTTTAGACAAACGCAATGCATGAACAACTTTATCTTGACCAGATCTGGTATAACCAATAGCACTCGCTACATACCTAATCCACTCAAGAGGACCTAGGATCCATGATCATGACAAATATCTATAGATGGTTTGCATTCTTCCACCAAAGGAAAGAGGATTTCTCTAAGTGCTTTACAAGCTCCCTTAGTCTTACCTCTTGCAATTTCGATGATAGAATTCACAGAATTATTTTTCGCCAAACAAATAAACATCACTATTGAAATTCTTTAATTCCAAGGTAGCTAGCAATCTAGGGGGGTGAATAGGTCTGCTTAGGTCTTTTGAGAGTCTTTTTAAATCACTTGAATATTTCTTTAAGCTTTCAGCTTCTAGTTATCTAGAGCTTGTCCTTAGCACCTGTAATTAAGAAAATAAAATCAAACACAGAAAAGCACACAAGTATTTTATAGTGGTTCCCCAAAATTATGGGTACATCCACTCTCCTCCCACCTTGCTAACTTCCTATTAGTCAAGGCACTTCTCCAAACCAATGCTCCAAGGAGCTTACACCTCAGATCCCTCAGGATCTCTCAGTCTCCTCCAAGACTTACACCTAAGCCACAAAGGACTACACTCAGTGATACAAGTATCACCTATCTCAGGCACTTAAGCCCTACCACTCAGGCTATGGAGGATAGCCCTACCTCAGAGCAAGCTTGTTCCTACAGCTTAGAGAGATACACTCTCCTATAGTTCAGGCAATACTGCCCAACTTCTCAGCGAGTAACAGTCACTTACCTCAGAGAGATACACTCTCCTACAGCTCAGGCAAATTTGCCCTACCTCAGACCCAAAGGTCATACAGCTCAGATCCAAAAGGATCCTACAAATAGAAATAGTTTAATTAACTTTGACACAGATAAATTTCTCAGTGTCAACCACTTGAACAAAAAATTTTCTTCTCCTACTCTCCTCATACCAGGGAAAGGATTTGCTGGAGGAACTCAAAAGAAAACTATTGAACTTGTTGTTGAAAGCTAAAGATCTTTTGATCTTGAGTCTTCAAACAACCCACTAAACTTGCCAAATGATGAAGGTTCTTCTTTCTTCAGAATAGGTTCTGAATCTGCTGTGGCAGTTAGAGACTTGCACAGCTAACTAAAATTTTCTTGCTGGAGAGCTTCAAGCTTTTTCACTTGTAGCAATGGCGAGGAAGATAAAGATGGCTGCTCTCCTTTTTGAATAAAGTATGCCCTAAAAGTTCAGTTTATCTTGGCCCTATCTCTTACTTTTTATAGTTCGCCGATCAACGGCTCTTAGAAATCGGTGGGCCCCACCTGCAGCATCCAGCTGCGCCTTGCTTTAACCGATAAAGACGTACAATAACTTCACGGTAAGTTTTGTTGTGTAGTGTAGCTTCCCCGTGTCTGATTTGACCTTAGTTGACTTTGTCGATTTTGCTGACGTCAGCATCTGTGGACTTAGCCAAAATCGAGCATCAGAGAATAGGCATTAAGTGAGTAAGCATCACTCAATGCCAAAACACTTAGACAGATTCACTGTCTCTTGGAGTTGAGTGAGTAACCTTCACTCAACGCCAAACTACTTAGAATAAAAATCTGATTCTAGGCATTGAGTGATTCAGCTCCACTCAATGCCAATCTTGCTTTATCAGCTTTCAGCTGTTTGGCGATGAGAGAGTGAGCATTACTCAACGCCAAACCCCTTGACAAAATTCTGTCTTCACGAGGCGTTGACAACATTGAGTCAGTAACCTCCACTCAACGCTTTTTGCCTTAATCAATTTTCTGCTTATTCAGCAACATAAGCGTTGAGAGCGTTAAGTGAACATGCCTCACTCAACGCTTTCTGCCTTAGCCATTTTTCTGCTTATTCAGTAGCATGGCATTGAGTGAGTTGACTTCACTCAACGCCTGTGTACTTAGCCATATTTTATCTCATTCCAACTTCAGGCTTTTACTGCTATAGCCTATCTCACAGCCTTTTGTTTTATGGCATTGAGTGAGTTGATTTCACTCAACGTCTGTGGACTTGGCCATTTTCTCAGCTTTCCACTGCCCTGGCTTTGACTGTATAGGCTCCACTCAGTGCTATAAGACATCTGGCATTGAGTGACTAATCTTCACTCAATGCCTGTAGACTTAGACAGTTTTCTGTCATCCCACACCTTAGGTAAGTGTTTACCTAACTCAGCCACTTAGCCTACCTGACATATCATAGTCATCTACAGATACTTGTATATTATTGAAAATATTTACTTACTCAAATCCAGGACATTGTGGGCAATGGACCCAACAATCTCCCTCTATTTGAGGAAGTCAAAAAATCTTAAGCAAAGACAATGACATACACAGAACCATGCAGTACAAGGTATGATAAAAGAAAACTAAATACTATATAAGTGATCTATAGTTACCACACTTCCCTGCTTGCAGAATACATTCCTACCTCTGCCATCTACTTCCCTTGAATTTCTGTTCCCTTGTTGTTGCCTTGCTTATCTGATCATCTTATCCTCTCTCCCTTTTTGACTGCAACAAATAACAGGAAGGATGCACCTGATAAACTGATCATCTTATCACCTGCTCTCCCTCAATTAGGCAGCATTGCTTGACTAGCTCCCCCTCAATTTGAGAATCTTTATTTCTTTAAAGGACCATTCTATCTGCATAAAGCCATATAGTTTGCAACTAGAGATGAGGAGCAACTGAAGCTATACTAAGTTTAACATGCCCAACTATAATTTGAAGGTGTTAAACTTTGCTTCATCTAGTGGATTAGTGAAGATGTCAGCCACTTGCTTGTTTGTTGGAACAAACTCAAGGGTGATGTCTTCACATTCCACATGCTCCCTAATGAAATAATATCTAATCTCTATGTGCTTAGTCCTGCTATGGGAGACAAGATTCCTAGCAATAGAGATTGCACTAGTAGAATCACAGAATAAATTAGTTCTACTTATCTAGAGGTTGAAGTCTTGAAGCTGGTGCTGGATCCACAGTAACTGAGCACAACAGCTTCCTGCTGAGATGTACTCTGACTCTGTAGTTGATATTGCCACACTGGTTTGTTTTTTGCTGCTCCAAGATACCAGTCTACCTCCTAAGAACTAACAAGTTCCAGATGTGCTCTTCCTCTCCTCTTTGCAGCTTGCAAAAACTGCATCTTAATAGCCAGTTAGTTCAAAATATCCATTCCTAGGGTAAAAAAGGCCAAGATCTGGAGTGCCCTTAAGATACCTCAAGATTCTCTTAGGTGTAGAGTAGTGAGATTCTTTAGTGCAAGCCTGATACCTAGCACAAACACATATATCATACATGATGTCTGGCTTACTTGCAGTCAAATATAGGAGGGAGACAATTATCCCTCTATACAAAGTTTCATCAACAGGTTTCCCTTCTTCATCTTTGCCTACATGCATACTTGATCCCATGGGAGTTCTCATGGTGGAGGAATTCTCAATGCCAAATTTCTTGATTAACTCCCTAGTCAACTTAGACTGGGATATGGATAAGCCAACATCAGTCTGTCTTACTTGGAGACCCAAGAAGAACTTAAGTTAACCTATACTGCTCATCTCAAACTTCCCCTGCATGAGTTTAGCAAACTTTTTGCAGAGGTTGTCATTAGTAGATCCAAAGATGATGTCATCTATATAGATCTAGACTAGGATGATCTTACCCTTAGATTCCCTTAGTAATAGGGTTTTGTCTATTTACCCCCTTGAGAATTTGTTCTCAATGAGGAAACTAGACAATGTCTCATACCATGCTCTAGGGGCTTGCTTCAGCCCATATAGAGCTTTCCTAAGTCTATAAACAAAATCAGGTGAGTTACAAACTACAAAACCTGGAGGCTGCTCAATATAGATTTCTTCTTTTAAGTCACCATTTATGAAGGATGGCTTCATATCCATTTGGTAGATCTTGAATCCCTTGTGTGCTGCATATACAAGGAATAACCTGATGGCCTCCAATCTTGCTACAGGGGCAAAGGTTTGATCAAAATCAATCCCTTCTTCTTGCATGTACCCCTTAGCCACTAGTCTGGCCTTATTCTTAATTATAATGCCATTTTCATCAAGCTTGTTTTTGTAGATCAACTTGACTCCAATGAGATTATGACCATGAGGTCTGGGAACTAACTTCTAGACCCTGCACCTCTTGAATTGGTTCAATTCCTCCTGCATAGCTCCAATCCAATGCAGGTCTATATTGGCCTCTTCAAATTTCTTGAACTCCACTTGGGATAGAAAGCTTGAATACATGGCTGTATTTTGACTTCTGCTCCTTGTCATTACTCTATGACTTGCCTCACCAATGATCTGGTGTGTATGATGATCTCTCATATGTCTGACTACATGTGGCATTCTTCTTTCAGCAATAGGGGCATCTTCTTGTTGATCTTCATCCTCTACCAGTGTGCCAGGAAGATCTTCTGGAGTATCTATATCATCTTGGATGACTGGTGTGCTTCCTTGATGGTCAGCTTTTCCATTATCTGTTCTGTACCTGCAGTAATATAAGAGGAACTAGGCAGTCCATTGTTAATCATGGTAGACTCATCAAAGACTACATGAACTGATTCTTCTACAACATAGCTTTTCAAGTTGTAGATCCTATAGGCTTTGTTATGATTGATGTACCCAACAAATATTCCATCATAGGATTTGGCTGCAAACTTAGTCACATAGGACTTGCCATTGTGAAGCACAAAGCATTTACTACCAAAGATTCTGAGATAGCCCAGATTTGGTTTCCTGCCCTTCAAGATCTCATAGGGAGTCTTCTTGTGGCCTTTGGTGATAGAGGCTTTATTGAGGACATGATATGCAGTATTTACTGCCTCAGCCCAGAAATATTCTAGAGAGATGTGTCACTCAATAGTGTTCTACCAGTCTCTATGAGAGTCCTATTTTTCCTCTCCATTATCCCATTTTGCTGGGGTGTTCTAGGAGAAGAGAATTCTTGATGAATCCCATACTCTTCACAGTACTTTATCATACTATTAGACTGGAATTCTGTCCCATGATCACTTCTAATTTTGACCACAGAACAGCCAAGCTCATTCTGAATTTGCTTGACAACCTTCATGAAGACATCAAAGGTTTCATCCTTCTTCTTAAGAAAGAACACCCAAGTAAACTTGTAATAGTCATCAAATACCACAAGGGTATAGACTTTCCTACCAAGACTGTGAATTGGGATTAGACCAAATAGGTCCAAGTGCAAGAGGTATAAGCACTTCACAGAGTCTTTTGTCCAATTACCCTTGAAGGAGACTTTTATCTACTTACCCTTTTGGCAACCAGAACAAATGCCCTCCTTAGAGCACTTCACATTGGGGCCATTCCTAACTAGCCCTTAACTAAAGAGCTTGCCAATAGTCTTGTAATTCAAATGGACTAGTCTCTTATACCACTGGACACAGTAGAAGACTTTCTCATTTGCCACCAAAGAGATAGAAGAATTTGTGTCTAGACAAAGAAAGTTCAAGCAATAAACAATTCCACTCCTAGTGCTTGTCAAGATGACCTCTTGGACACTTGACCTCCTAAATAGGCACTCATCCTTGTGGAAGACAATTACATTGCCAAGATCAGAAAGCTGGCTTATGGTTATAAGGTTGTGTTGCAACCCTTCAATATAAGCCACATTTGTGATGGTGACTATGCCATTGGTGATCTTGCCAAACCCTCTGCTTACACCTCTATCTAAACCTCCAAAGATGACTTTGGGTCCATCTTTTACTGGAGTAAACTCCTTTAAGTTGCTCCTTGTTCCAGTCATGTGCCTGGAACAGCCACTGTCCAAGTACCATATAGGGGTATGATATCTTAAACTATCTTGCAATATACAAATTACTTAACATTAGGACCCCAATATCTATTGGGTCCTAGGTGTATGTTAGTATGAAACTGAACATGTTCACCAGTAGAATTTTTGACTAGTCGACTGGCCCTAGCATTGGCAACATTGGGATTATGTCACCAGTCAACGGCAAAGTGCCCTATCTTACCACAGTACCAACACTCATGTATGTTATATCTTATTTTCTAGGAAGGCCCTGTAGCTTGATGAGCTGTAACCTTGATAGTAGGAAGATGTGTTGCAGCCTTTTTCTGATTTCTTTCAGCAAGAATTTAACTAAAGGTAAGTCTTATAGCTGGCTGGTTTGGTCTTCCCTGAGTACTAGCAACAGATAGCTTCTTTTCAGAAAGCAGGCTTCTGATGGCTTCAGATATGCCCAGATCAACCTGATTCTTATACTTTTCCTTAGTTAGAACCTTTGTTGTCAGATTCTGAGCCTTGACTATAGCAATATTCTTGAGAGTTGGCACAGAAGCACCAAAGACAAATGGTCTAGATTGGGCCATTTGAAATTTCTCATTGGCATCCTTGACTGCACACACCCTGCCAAAACTTTCATCATGACAGTTAACATCTTTGTTCACTCCAGATGAACAACCCCTCTCCCAGTGACCATAAGAACTTTCTTTGTCATACCTGTTAGAAGGTATCACAACTATTCTAATAAAAATGGGAGGCTTAAGAGCAATAGGCTGAGGTGGAACTGAAGATTTTCCCTTCCTTTTGGAAGGAGAAACTCTTGTGCTTCCCTTGAATCCCAACCCCTTCTTGCCCTTTTGAGAGGAGGAGTCTATCAAGGGGAGGACAGTACTTTGCTTAGAATAGCTAGACACTATTCTTTTCTCCTTCTCAAGCTTATCTTCAAGATCCCTGATGAGACAGTTCTTGTGCTTGATGGAGGCAACCTAAATATCCAAGAGGGACATCAGTTGGCTAATTTCTCTAGCTTTCTGGTCCAGCAGATTTACTGTTATAGTCTGTTGGGAAACTACAAGCTTAAGAGATGAGATCTCTTTAGCTTGCTTCTTAGATAACTTCTTGACCTTCTTGAAGGCATTCAGAAGTTCTCCATACTTGTCAATCAGTTGATTGACATCTCCTTAAAATCCAAAATCTTCTTCACCATAGGGTGAAGAGGCTTCTGAGCAAGGACCATTCTCAAACTCAGACAGATAAGCAGATTCAGGTGATAGATGTACGTTGCTCTGACCAGGCTGATCCTGGTTGCTTTCCTCATTAGTCATTGCCATCAGCCCTCTATAGCTGTGGGCATCTTAATCCACCTCTGACTCACTATTTGACGGTGTCAAAGGGGCTCTAATTCCTATCCTCCCTAGAGGATTGACTTCTTCTGCGGAAATAGCTTCATCTTTAATAGTAGAAACAATTAGCCCAATATAGGCTTCCTCTTCTTCAGACTCATAAGATGATGAGTCTGTCCAACTCTTTTCCTTCTAGGCAATGAAGGACTTTTCCTTCTTTCCTTTGTGGTGGTGTTGCTTCTTCTCCTCAGTTTCCTTCCTCTTCTCTGGGCAGTCAGATATCACATGTCTAGGCTTGCTGCAGCAGTAGCAAATTACTTTAGAGGAGTTATATTTATTATGTTTAGAACCATACCTATCAGTCTTGGACTGGTTCTTTCTATCATGGGTGGAATTAAAAGGACTTTTCTTCCAATGTTTCTTCTTCATTAGCCTCTAGAGTTGTCTAGAAAAGGCTGCAAAATCTTCATCAGACATGCTGCTGTCAGATGCCTCTGAGTCAGAGATGTCTGACTCAGCTCGTCTCCTTGAAGGAGAAGGAATCCTTTCCTTGCATTTCCTTGAGCTTTCAGCTTTGAAGGCCAAGGACTTTTCTTTGTCCAGTGATTTGTTAGAGGAATCCTCTTTCTTCCTTGCAGCCAACTGCATCTCATAGGAGAGCAACTTCCCAAACAATATTTGGGGAGGAGTGTCAACAAGCTTGGCCATCTCTCTTATGGCACAGATCTTAGTATCCCAGTCTCTAGAGAGAGATCTGAGAAACTTATCATTAATTTCATAATTATTGAAGACCCTTTCATAGGTCTTCAACTCATTAATGATCCTGAAAATCTTTCATAACAGGTAGTTATGTTCTCTTTCAGGATTTACCTGAAAGCCTCATACTCTTGGTTAAGCAGAGACTTCCTATCATCTCTTACCTCATCAGTACCCTCCATGTAGACCACTAGGGTGTCCCACACCTCCTTAGAGGTCTGGCAATGAACCAAGTTCAGGAAGGTTGAGTCATCTATAGCACTGGCTATGATGTTTTGTGTCCTCTTATCCAGGCCAGCTAGTATGACCTCATCTTTGATCATTTCAGAGAGTGTCTTTGGTGTCTGGATGTTGGCATCCAGAACAGAGAGCTTCATGGGAATGACAGGTCCCTCCCTAATAGTTGCAAAAATTCTTGGATCATAGGCTTCCATGAATAGCCTCACCCTTTATTTCCATATTCCAAACTGCTCCTTTCTGCAGATGGGGAGTTTCACTTAACTCAGCTCTATCTGGCTCTCTCCTGAGCCCATGAACACTTAGCAGCAGCTACCTTGGAGTATCACTCAGATTGTTAAATCCTTTTTGAGGAACCTCCCTCTGATACTACTTGAAATTCTTTAATTTCAAGGTAGCTAGCAGCTTAGGGGGTGAATAGGTCTGCTTAGGTCATTTGAGAGTCTTTTTAAATCACTTGATTGTTTCTTTAAGCTTTCTGCTTCTAGTGATTTAGAGTTTGTCCTTAGCACTTGTAATTAAGAAAATAAAAGCAAACACAGAAAAGCACACAAGTATTTTATAGTGTGTCCCCAAAATTGTGGGTACATCCACTCTCCTCCCACCTTGCTAACTTCCTATTAGTTAAGGCAGTTCTCCAAACCATTGCTCCAAGGAGCTTACACTTCAGATCCCTCAGGATCTCTCAGTCTCCTCCAAGACTTACACCTCATCCACAAAGGCCTACACTTTGTGATACAAGTATCACATACCTCATGCACTTAAGCCCTACCACTCAGGCTATGGAGGATAGCCCTACCTCAGAGAAAGCTTGCTCCTTCAGCTTAGAGAGATACACTCTCCTATAGTTCAGACAATACTGCCCTACTTCTTAGTGAGTAACACTCACCTACCTCAGAGAGATACACTATCCTACAGCTCCGACAAATTTTCTCTACCTCAGACCCAAAAGTCCTACAGCTCAGATCCAGAAGGATCCTATACAGAGAAATAGTTTAATTAACTTTGACACAGAGATATTTCTCAGTGTCAACCACTTGAACAGAAAACTTTCTGCTCCTACTCTCCTCACAATAGGGAAAGGATTTGCTGGAGGAACTCAGAAGAAAACTTCTAAACTTGTTGTTGAGGGACAAAGATCTTTTGATCTTGAGTCTTCAAACAGCCCATTAAACCTATCAAATGATGAAGGTTATTCTTTCTTCAGAATAGATTCTGAATCTGCTGTGGCAGTTGGAGACTTGCACAGCTAACTGAACATTTCTTGCTGGAGAGCTTCATGCTTTCTCACTTGTAGCAATGGTGAGAAAGATGAAGATGGCTGCTCTCCTTTTTGAATAAAGTATGCCCTAAGAGTTCAGTTTGTCTTGACCCTATCTCTTCCTTTTTATAGTTCGCCAATCAATAGCTCTTAGAGATCGGTGGGCCCCACCTGCAGCATCCAGCTGTCCCTTGCTTTAACGGAAGAAGACGTATAGTAGCTTCATGACAAGTTTTGTCGTGTAGTGTAGCTTCCCCGTGTCTGATTTTACCTTAGTTAACTTTGTCAATTTTGCTGACGTCAGCACCTGTGGACTTAGCCAAAATTGAGCATCAGAGAATAAGCGTTGAATGAGTAAACATCACTCAATGCCAAAACACTTAGACAGATTCACTGTCTCTTGGCGTTGAGTGAGTAACCTTCACTCAACGCCTACTACTTAGAATATAAATCTGATTCTAGGCGTTCAGTGATTCAACTCCACTCAACACCAATCTTGCTTTATCAGCTTTCAGCTGTTTGGCGTTGAGAGAGTGAGCATTACTCAACGCCAAACCCCTTAGACAAAATTCTGTCTTCACTAGGCTTTAACAACGTTGAGTCAGTAACCTCCACTCAACGCATTTTGCCTTAATTAATTTTCTGCTTATTCAACAACATAAGCGTTGAGAGTATTGAGTGAACATGCCTCACTCAACGCTTTATGTCTTAGCCAATTTTCTACATATTCAGTAGCATGGCATTGTGTGCGTTGACTTCACTCAACACCTGTGGACTTAGCCATATTTTAGCTCATTCCAACTTCAGGCTTTTACTACTGTAGCCTATCTCACAGCCTTTTGCTATATGGCATTGAGTGAGTTTATTTCACTCAATACCTGTGGACTTGACCATTTTCTCAGCTTGCCACTGCCTTGACTTTGACTATATAGGCTCCACTCAATGCTTTAATCCATCTAGCGTTGAGTGACTGATCTTCACTCAATGCCTGTGGACTTAGATAGTTTTCTGTCATCCCACACCTTAGGTAAGTGTTTACCTGACTCAGCCACTTAGGCTACCTGACCTATCATAATCATCTACAGACATGTGTATATCATTGATAATATTGACTTACTCAAACCCAGGACATTGTGGGCAATGGACCCAGCAACTATTCCATACCAATGACAATCGATAGGCTTTATACCGAATGCCTAAATCTGTATGTAAATCTGATTACTAAATGCAAAACATAACAGAGACATACATAATCGACCCAGAGAAGGTCATATCTTCCACTAATTAGCAGAAGAGATGCTTTTATATACAAATATATCAACATAAAATAATGCAAGCATGTTCTAAGACCGAAGATAAGTATTGTTACTTTTGACGATCATTTTGGTTCCATAAAGGAAATCTAGCCAGATGGTGAAAAAATTTGTGAAAGCGAAAAACAGGACACCAGGCACAGGAACACTCAACCACACTGAGCCCAAGCAAGCCAAAAAACAACTAGAAGAGCAAGAGTCTTGTACTAATCAAAAAATATCTTTACACAACGAGGCATACATTGCGAGACAAGATTGCTAATGTATCCGATGGAGCAAGAAAATTACAAGCTGAAAATAATCTGTGTGACCTCAAGAGGTAACCGTCGGCTCTACTGCTAACTGCTAAGGAGTCTGCTGAAGCCGCCTAGTCACAAGACCGCAAAAAGCTGCATGACCTACCGATTATTCCAGTGCTGCTGAAGAACTCTAGCCACTGAACTGCAAGCCGCCTGACCGTGAGGTCACCTAGCCGCCAGAACACGCGGACCACTGCCACCGAACTGAACAAGCTGCCCAGAGGAGGACAACTTATTTGAATAGGGAAGAAGTTGCAGAAGAGAAACTGCTTAGTCACAATCCGCGACCTACTGAAAACCACTGGTTGTTACCCATAGAGTCTGCACTCAGTCAGAACCAAATACCTGGCTCTTCAGCGTTATCCGCACAATTGTTCACTCGATGTCTTCTGATGTGACGGGGGGGGGGGGGTCCTATTTATAGGCGCGATGAGGAGTGTGATCGCCGCCTTAGACTATAGGATAACCACCCTATCAAGTGCAACCACCAAGTGTATCCACAAAGGATATGTATTCACACCAAACCGCTGCGAATTGGCCAAGAGCGAGTCCGCCAAGGTAGAACATCAAGGCAAGAAACAAGCCGCCAAGCCTAGCAAGACAATGCCACCAAATAGGCATACTCAGCAAGTACCACCTCAGTCCTCCCACTTGCGGACTAAGCTCCAGACCATAAAAAATAAGCTCGCAGCCAGGTCGCACAAGACAGACTGCTGCCGAGCTAGGCGGATGAAGAAACCAACCCGCACTGGCCGCGCGACCTCCGGACTAAACCGACCTGGACTTGGTCCAAATCCAGACCAAGTCCACACCACCAAACATCCCTGGTATGAACACAACACTAGCGGATACAACACCAGTTCGCACAAGACTAGCTAACTCCATAGCCAGCTGCTCAACCCGGTAACTAAGCGGATAACCATCCTATCTGCCTGAAACAACCTAGGAAACAAGCCGCAGAACATTGGCCGACCTAGCAAGTCATCAAATCTGTCTGATTAGACTGTTAGATCTAATCACCGAAACTGCTGAGACTATCCGCACAGTCCGCCAGAATAGCCTGCCCAGGCTGCCACTTTCACTTCAAAAATTTCAACACTCCCCCTTGAAGTGAGAAGTGGAGACCAGCCCTAACAACCCCCATAACTGAGTAAATGGCCCCTTCGATAGTGGCTTCGTGAATATGTCTGCGATGTTGTCCTTGCTCTGCACAAGTCCAACCATAAGAGATCCCTCCAACACCTTCTCCTGAATGAAATGGTGTTCAATCTCAATGTGCTTGGTTCGGGCGTGACAAACTGGATTTTTAACCAGTTTCAGGGCACTCTCATTATCACAGCGTAGCAGAGTAGGACCACGCACTTCATCATGGACTTCCTCTACTAGCCTCCTAAGCCAAATGGCTTCCCGAGCTGCCAAGGCCGAAGCCTTATACTATGCTTCCGTAGTAGAGACAAACATCGAATCTTGCTTCTTACTGCACCAAGAAATTCCTGTTGATCCATATGTGAATACATAACCAGATGTTGACTTCCGGTCATCTGAATCTCCCCCATAATTAACATTCGTATAGCCATGCAGGTTGAATCCCGTGTCTCTCCCATACTTTAGACCCATGTCAAAAGTTGACTTCACATACTTCATAATACTCCTTACCGCCATCAGATGAGGCTTTTGAGGTTCCACCATATACCGACTTACTCGGCCTACATCATATGCAATGTCTGGCCTCGTAATCGTCGAATAGACAATGCTCTCCACCAGACCACGGAACACAAGAGGACCTGGAAGTATCTTCCCCTCATCTCATCAAAGCTTGATGCCAACCTCAAGAGGAGTAGAGCAACTCTTCCCTTCCCATATGCCGAACTGTTGAATGATCTGATCCGCATAGCCATTTTGGGAAACAAGTATGCCTTTCTCTTTCCTCTCCACCTCGAGTCTAAGGAAGTGGTGGAGCTCACCCAAGTCCTTCACCTCAAACCGAATGGATAGTTATGCCCTGAGCCTATCCACCTCATCTTCGGAGTTCCCCATGATGATCATATTATCCACGTATAGCAGTACTAAGACATGAAGCTCCCCCTTTTCTTGATGAATAGGCTCGAGTATGAATCTGAGTCAAAATATCTGCAGAACTGGAGGTACTCTGCTATCTTCCCATGCCATGCCCTCTCAGCCTGCTTTAAAGCATAAAGGGCATTCCGGTGTTTGTAGACGTGTCCTAGATGATCTTCAGACACGTTCCTAGGTGGCTGAATCATGAAGATGTCTTTATCAATCTCTCCATAAAGAAAGGCATTATTTATGTCTAGCTGCCACATCTTCCAGCTCTGGATAGCTACCAAAGCCATCACCACCCGAACAGATGTCATCTTTGCCACAGGACTAAACATCTCTTCACAGTCTTCTCCATACTGCTTAGAAAAATCTTGAGCTACAAGACTAGTCTTATACTGCTCGATGCTCCCATCCGCCTTCTTCTTTAGCTTGTAGACCCACTTACATGTCACAGGAGTAATGCCATCAACCTTGGGCACAAGGTCCTAAGTCTCATTCCTTTTTAGGGTGGCCATCTCCTCATCCATGACATCTTCCCACTCCTTGACCCCAGTAGCGTCTTTAAATCTAGAAGGCTCTCGCTCATACAGAGGGTCTGCGAAGAAACAAGAGACCAAGCTCACCACATTTCCTTTGCTATAATAAGTCGGTGGTTTGATTGTTCTCTTCGATATCTAAAGGGTCTAACCCTTGCTAACCACCTCAGCTGCTTCTTCTGATTCAGCTCCGTTTCCAGGCAAATTTAGAGAAACCCCCCCTGCTTCTTGAACCAGAAGCCTCCGCCTCGGAGCTAGAAATACCTGGAGCTTCTGGTGATACAGGCAGCTCCACTAGAAGATCCTTAGCAACCTCCTCTTTCTTGCTATCTAACCTGCTTTCCTACAGCTCCACAAAGAAGCCACCTCCATATGACGTCAGCTCATCGAAGACCATGTCTCTCAAAACCACGAACTTCTTCGTCATTGGATCCATACATTTCCACTCTTTCTTTCGCTCATCATAGCCCAAAAAGACATGCTTCCTTTCCTTTGCATTCAGCTTTGTCCTTAGAGCATCTAGAATGTGTATATAGTAGGTAGATCCAAACACCTGAAGGTGTCCCACGTTGAGCTTCTCCTTGAACATCATCTCAAAGGGATACTTCATGTTGATCGGACTCAGAGGCATCCAATTGATGACATAAGAAGCACATGCCATTCCTTCTGCCCATAAGGACCTTGGAATGCCTTTAGTATGAAGCCAACACTTGCAGGTTTCCGTCAGATGATGGATCTTCCGCTATGCTACTCCATTTTGTTGTGAGTATGGGCACAAGTGAGCTCCCTTTGAATGTCGTGCTTTCTGCAGAAGTTTGAGAACTCAATTGAAACAAACTCACCTCCGTTGTCTGTTCTCAACTTCTTGATCTGCAGGCTAAGCCGGCCCTCCACCAGCTCCTTGAACTCTACAAACAACCAGAAAGCATCTGACTTCTCCTTCATAAAGTACACCCAAGTTGTAAAGTGTTTGTTTAGGATAGAGAGAGACCTAAAGGGGGGGTGAATATGTCCAATTAAAATCTTGGCTACTTTAAATCACAGATATTTCTTTGTGTGTTTAATAATCCAATCACAGTATTCAAGAAAAATAGAACATATCTAAAATTAATTGTATAAATCACAGCACAACACAGTACAACACACAATAGTTTTATAGTGGTTCCCCAATTTATGGGCACATCCACTTTCACCTTTTGCCTATCTAGCAATGAGCCAGATTCAGTAAAACTTCTTCTTTCTTTTCCTCAGATCCTCATATCTTACACCTCAGAGCCCAGCTGGATCCTATAACTCAGGCAAAATAATGTCTTACCTCAGATCCTCAAGATCTTACAACTCAGGTTCCTCTTCAAGAACCCTACCTCATAATGATTCTCCACTCCTACGCTTCAGGCAAACCCATGCCCTACAACCTCGGAACCTTTCAGTTTTAGAGAAATACCCCTTCTCCTACCTTAGGCTCACAACCCTACCTCAGCCTTTATAATTTAGGCTTACAACTCAGAGATATCTATCTCCTATACCTCAGATCTATTAATAGATCTTACAAAATTAATATAACAAAAGAATTTTGTGTTTTGAAATGTCACCCAGGAAGAAAGAGATTGGTGACTTCTTCTTGATGAGATCTTGATATGTAAACTTCTCCCTTAATCATGGCTGTGAAGAAGTAAGTCAAACCCTTCTTAGCTTTTTCAAAGCTTCTTGAAGGAGAAGATAGGGTTGAACTTGGCTGGAGAAGATAGATGTTGATCCACAATTTGCCTCCTCTCCACCTTTAGAATTCTATTGAAATTTTCTGATTTACTTAGATGAGAAGAATGATTATTATTCTCTTATTTTTGTTGTGTTGGTCTCCTTATATATACTTTGACAAGAGTGACTTGCTTTTCGGGTTAATCCACTAACATCTAACAGTTCTGATAGTTGTCAGAACTTCAAGCTTTGAATTCTGGACTTAGAAGAATTTCTGTTTGAGAGCTTCTACATGAAAGTGTTGACATCAGTTCTCAGTGCTGACACTTCTATACTTAGATTGTATCGACACCAGTCCTGGGTGTCTACACTTCTCTTTTGTGGATGTCGACAACAATCGAATGTGTCGAAACTACTAGCTTCTTATTTTAACACAACTTGTATCAAATGTGTCGACACTAGTCCTGAGCATCGACACAGCTGGTTCCAGTCTCGACATAACTTGTGTAAAATGTGTCGACACTAGTCCTGAGTGTCGACACAGCTTGCTTCCAAACTCAACATGACTTGTGTAGAATGTGTCGACACTAGTCCTAAGTGTCGACACAGCTTACTACCTTGACTGACTATGTCGACCCAAGTCCTGGGTGTCGACACAGCTTGCTTCCTGTCTCGACACTACTTGAGTAAGGGTGTCTACACTATTCCTGAGTGTCGACACAACTTGATTCCTTGTCTCAGCACTGCTTCTACAAAGGTGTTGACACTTGTCTAGTGTCTCGACAGTTTTGTACTTAGTTTATTTTTCCTGCACAAGTAAGCTCAACATACATCAAATATAAATTTGTGTATACTATTGAATTGAAAGGGCTTCTCCAAATCAGGTACACAATTCCCAATGTACCCAACAATCTCCCCATATTTGGATAAGTCATAACCCAATTCAATGATATACACCATGATACCAAACTAGGATGATAAAGATATAAATTCAACAGTGCTGAACAAAATATAAAGTAACATAATTGATAACACAGATAGAATATAGTGCAACCCAACTTTTCAGTATATCTTGTCAAAAGATTACATTTTTCAGATTTGTAGTACTATTCTTTTAAAGCAAAAAATTACATAATGTTCAAAAATCAAATCTAGGAAAGATCTGGCTCTCTGATGACAATCCCTTTTCCTGATTGTATATTGGCTTTAACTTCAGGCTCTTTGTCATCAACTATCTTTTTGCCTTTGTCAACTTGGCTTTAGAGATCTTTTCCTCCTTAAGCCTTTGCCTTTCAAAATAGTGATATGTCTTGGGAATGTATTTGCTGGGCTCAACAAAATTAGTTGGGATCTTCCCTGCCTTTAAATCTGTTGGGTATATTGGAGATTGTGTACCTGAGTTGGAGAAGCCTCACCTGACTCAATAATATACATCAGGTTGTATTTGATGGTGTATTGATTTTATTTGTGCAGGCAGAAGAATGAAGAAAATATTCTAAGTACAAAAGTGTCGAGACATTTATAATGTGTCGATATCTTTGAAGGAGCAGCGTTGAGATCAGAAGCAAAGTTGTGTCGACACACAGAACTTGGGTCGACACATGAAATTTGAGTCAACAACAGTTGTGTCGACACTCGGGACTAGTGTCGACACACTTATATTTGAAGTGCTGACATGAGTAGAAGGGTTTTGTCGACACACAGGACTTGTGTCGACATTCAGAGTTCAAGTCTACAACAGCTATGTCAACACACAGGACTTATGTTGACATACAAAAGTTGGGTCAACATCAGTTGTGCCAACAGTTTTTGAAGAGTGTCGACATTATCAAAAGAAGTTTGTCAACACATTCTACAAAGGGAGTGTAGAGACTGGTTGAAAAGCTCTGCCGACAGTTTCTGAAGTGCGTTGATAACACCAAAGGAGTTATGTCGACACATTGTATAAAAGCTGTGTCGACAGTTTCTGAAGTTTGTCAACAACACCAGGGGAAGTGTGTCGACACACGTGTAATTGTGTCGACACATACTTCATCTGTGTCGACACATACTATACTTGTGTCTCGACACATTCAGCTGAGTTAAATAACTCTAAGTGCCAGATCTCCAGACATAAGACTTGACAGCTGCCAGGATTGTCAAGGCTTGATAGACATGTCAGAACTTTCAGATGTCATTCATCCACCAGATCTGCCGGTTGCCTCTGATGTGATCTATAAATAAAGCCGAGCAATCAAAAAAATAAGGAGACACACAGTAGGATAGAAAAAATTATAGGGAAGTCAAAAAGAAGGAGGATTACTCACAGAAGAATTCACAGAATTCTATACAGCAAGAAGGTTCTGACTCTATATCAGAGAAGGAGACAACATCTCTTTGGATCTATATATGTTTGTTTAATCAAGTCAGTAAGAAAGAAGAAGATGTGTCTACATAAACTTCTCAAGAAGATTCAACCTAGGTTCTCTCTTTCAAGAAGCTTTGAATAAGCTAAGTAAGGTTGAATCTGATTTCTTGCAGCAATGATCTGAAAAAAGCAGATTAATCAAGATCTGATCAAGATTCCTGATGACTAGTTTTAGTCATCCTTTTTTGGGGTAATTAAGTAGTTAAAATCCTTAAGTTTTATTATAATTTTGTGTTTTGCTATAATGTTATTTCATGTTTTGATGTTAAAATCAATATCGTCTTATTATATGTATTATGTATTAGATTATATTATGTTTAGTAGTTACAATTAGTGTTATGTTTAATTTAATGTTCTATGTTAATTTTATGTTATATGTTTAACTTGTGTTTTATTTTAATATAAATATTATAATATTATGTTATGTGATAGGTTATGTTTTATTTTTATTTTTATCTTTTGTTCATGTTATGTTATAATTAACTAATGTATGTTTTATTTTTTGTATCTTGTAGGTTGGCCGGCCATCCATCAATCCTCCACAAGTGCATGGCCGGCCCCCTCTCATCATCCACAAGCAGCCCCTCCTCATTAATTTTTTCTATCATGAAATATTGTATTCATGCATCTCTCCAAGCACATGGCCGGCCCCTACTTTCATCCCCCCTTCTTCCTCTCTCTCATGTTCATTTAATCCCATGCATTCCCCTTTATTTATTTTATTTCTCTTTTTTTTCCATAAATATCATGCATGAATCTTCCTCTCTCTCTCCCCTCATTTAATCCCATGCATGAATCCATCCCCATGAAGTGGCCGGCCACCCTTGATCTCCCCCTTCTTCTAGATGCTTCCCTCCACTCCTATAAAAGGAACCCATATCCCATGCTTTGTAGAAAGTTGGATTGGAGCAAGAGAGCAAGTGAGCAAGAGAGTTCTACTACAAGTTTTTCTTCATTGTTGTTTTCTCTTTATGGTTGTAATTTTCTTCTTAGCATAATATTATCATCATTTTAATATTATTGTGTACTTCCTTTTTTATTAATCAATGGAATTCTTCTCTCTTTATTTTGTTGTTTCATTTTCCAATATGCGTAGCTAATCTCTTATAGCATTCGATCGTGAGGATCCATGAAGTGAGATGAGAGTTTATTTTCTTTCTTAGTTTTATTTTTGTTATTTCTACTCGGTCCTTCTTTGATTAATTTGTGTCGACTCCGTATTTTTGATATACGGTAGTAGGCCTTGTTCTCATTTCATAGTAGTCGAGAGACTCATGATTTGAAAGATCGCTCAAAGAAGGAAGGAGTTGAACGCAATCCTAGAGATAGGACGACGTAAATCCTCCGGATTGGAGTCAAATCCAATAGTGTGGATCACCTCGATAATGCAACTTTAGGCTTCTTTGGTTTGTAAAGAGATTTCGATCAAAGAGTTTATAAGTTAGGAGACCTAATGCTTTAGCGAGATTTTGTCTTATTTTCGGATCCGTCACGGCCGAGTTTGATTTGCAAAATTAAAACTATCTTTATTTTTATCTCTCTCATCTAGTTTCATGGTGAATCATTGATCGAATGCTAGCTTTTTATTATAAGTTTTTTCGTCTCGCAATTTGTCTTTCATTTTACTTTAAAAAATTCTCAAATCCCTTTAGTTCTCCGGTAGGATAATAGTTAAAGCGTGAGTAGAAGTACTTGACAGCCCCTTGTTTAAATACGACCTTGGTACTACAATTCGACAGGTACGCTTGCCTGTTCGGGTTTTGGCCCACCAAGTTTTTGGCGCCGTTGCCGGGGATTTTTCATCGTCAATATTTTGAAAACGCTTGCGCTATTACTTCTACAAAAATCAAAAAAAAAATTATTTATATATTTAAATATTTATAATCAACCCACTTCACTTTATTTCTACTCCACCTAAATTCTCTCGAAAAGGGTAAGGGGCTTTAAGCGCCACCATTTTACCTAGTACCAGGCGAACCCTTCACCGGGTAGTCCTCGGGAAGTTCGAGAGCCAAGCCGTAAAAAAATCTATTTAAAAAAAAAAAATCCTTTCTTCTCTTTGTCTTTCTTTTTCAAGTTTTCATTTTCGTTTTTTTTCTTCGTCTTCTTTGCTAGTGCATGACCCGAGCGAATCCGTCGCTACTTGTTGATTTGGACCCGGAAATCGAACGCTCCTTTCGGAGACAACTACGATTCGGGGCTTCCACTTCTCAAACAGCGGTTGAGGATTCCTTTGGGGATTGCAATTTTAATTCTGAAATGGGAGACCCTAACCCAGAAATGGCTCAGCAAAGGACCATGTCCGATTATACTCGACCCAATCGGGAGGGGACTGAAACAAGTATTGTTCGACCTGCGATTGCGAACAATAACTTCGAGCTTAAGCCTAGCATCATACAAATGGTGCAGCAATATGTACAGTTCGACGGATTACAAGATGAAGATCCAAACTTTCATATCGCTAATTTTCTTGAAATCTGTGACACCTTCAAAATCAATGGTGTCTCAGACGATGCGATAAGGCTAAGACTCTTCCCATTCTCCTTAAGAACTAAAGCCAAACAGTGGTTGAGTTCTCTTCCAAGAGGATCAATCACTACTTGGAACATTTTAACTGAAAAATTTCTTTCTCGTTATTTCCCCCCTGCTAAAACTGCTAAGCTGCGTAATGATATAACTTCATACTCTCAAATTGATTCTGAGACCCTCTATGACACTTGGGAGAGGTTCAAAGAACTTTTGAGAAGATGCCCTCATCATGCTCTGCCTGTATGGTTGCAGGTCCAGACATTCTATAATGGGCTAAACCAAGAGACTAAGCAAATGATAAATGCCGCTTCCGCTGGTTCTTTAGACCGCAAAACTCCAGAAGCCGCTCTTGAGCTTATCGATGACATGGCGATGAACACTTATCAGTGGAATTCGTCCAGGTCTCGCCCATCTAAACCTGCAGGTATATTCGAAGTGGATTTGGTGACGCAACTGGCGATGCAAGTGGAAATGCTCAACAAGAAGATCTCAGAGATGACTGCTCCCTCCGCCGCTAAGGTATATGAAAATGCTGCTGCCGCCGAGCAGGTGGATTATCTGGGGAACATACCCAGGCCTGCTCAAAATAATTCTGCCAATAATTTTTCTACTTTTTCGAATTTTTCTTCTCCTCCTGGTTTTAATGCTGCTACGAACTCTTATCATCCTGGATGGCGTAACCATCCTAATTTTTCTTGGAGTAATACTGCTAACGTAGTACGCCCACCGCACGATTTTACACCACCACCACCACCGCAACAAAATTTTCAAAAACCTTCCCCTTTGGAAGAGATCCTCGCTAAGTATATAAGCTCGAACGATGCTACTATTAGAAACATAACGGGATCAATTAAAAATTTAGAAAATCAGGTCGGCCAACTCGCCAAGGCTTTCTATGAGAGACCACCTGGAACTCTTCCCTCGAACACTGAGCCTAACCCAAGGGAGCACGCAAATGCGATTTCCCTTCGGAGCGGTAAGGATGTTAACGAGCCCACCCCAAGGGAAAAGCCAAGGGTGATTGTCCCTCCTGTTATTATCCCCACAGAAAATGAAAAATCAAATCTTGAAAATGAAAAATCTACTTTTGACAAAGAAAAAGATATTTCTGTTCTTTCTGATTTTCAAAATAGTGCTCCAGTTATTATAAATGAATTTCCGCCACCTCCTTATCCGGCTAGACTTAGGCAATAAAAACTAGATAATCAATATCAACGCTTTCTTGAAATATTTAAACAAATTCATATTAATTTGCCGTTTCATGAAGCGATTAGCCAAATGCCTAAGTACGCCAAATATCTTAAAGATTTATTAACGAACAAAAAGAAATTGGAAAATCTTTCTCATGTCACATTGAATGAAGAATGCTCAGCAGTCGTTAAAAATTCTAATCTTCCTAAAAAGATAAACGATCCGGGTAGTTTTTCCATTCCTTGTGTTTTTGGCGACCTTTTTGTAAAACATGCGTTAGCAGATCTTGGAGCGAGCATCAATTTGATGCCTTTTTCACTATTTAAGAAGTTAGGATTGGGCACTCTCAGCCCTACGCGCATGAGTATTCAGTTAGCCGATCGTTCGATTAAGTATCCGTTAGGTGTTGTTGAGGATGTGCTAGTGAAGGTCGACAAATTCATCTTCCCGGTGGATTTTGTCATTCTCGATATTGAAGAGGACATCGAGGTCCCTCTTATCCTTGGTCGTCCCTTCCTAGCCACCGCTCGCGCAATCATAAATGTGAGTGACGGAAAACTTTTTCTGCATGTAGGAGATGAGGAAGTAGCATTTGATATTAATAAATCGATGAAAAACTCTTTACAAAATGATGACTCTTGTTTTTTCATTGATGATTTAAAAGAAGACTCCTATTTTTCTCCAAACGATTTTTCTTCTCCTTTTTTTGGACCCTCATCAACTATTTTTGATAATACGGTTATGTCCGTACAAACTATTTTTGAAAATGAAACTGACTTTAAACAAAAGAATCTTGAAAATTTTACTTTTGAAAAAGACAAAAATTTGAACAACTATTTTGATAAACCACCCGATCTTGAAACGAAAATATATCACGATAAGAACTGTCGCCATCATAAAAATTTTAAACCAGGCGATCAAGTTCTTCTCTTAAATTCACGATTATGCATTTTCTTTGGAAAATCTAAATCTCGTTGGTCTGGACCGTTTGCGGTCAAGGATGTTTTTTCTGATGGAACTGTGTTACTTTCGCACCCGGAGAGGGGTGAATTTAAAGTGCATGGCCATAGACTTAAACTCTATTTCTCTAATGATTCTGTGACTCCTGTAAAGGAGAATCTTCGTTTTGATTCTTAGTTATTATTTCTGCTGGACATTTTTATTTTGTGATGGACATTTTTATTTTTCACTTTTATTTTTGGACTTATTATGAAACTCTTTTATTTGGATTATTATAATAATAAAAAAACATTGCCGGGCAATCTGCCCATGGACTCTATTTCTTTTTGCTTTTATTTTGCTCTTTCTACCGGAGGCCACTCAAGTCCATGATCGTGGTCGCCGCTCCGCCGTTGCTGATATCAGATGGATCAAGTCATACCTGCTGACGATCAAGTACTCCAAAAAGCAAGCATGGGGGAGCGACATCCGCCTTCATCTCACAACCCCGGGGAAGTCCTGTTCTTTTTTTTATTTATTTTCCTGCATTTTTAATTTTTCTCTTCTTCTCAGTCCCCTTCTCTTTTTCTTTATGTTTTCTTCATTGAGGGCAATGAAGAATTTAAGCATGGGGGGGTCTAGTTTCTTTTTGCCTTTCTTTCTGTTTTTCTTCTTTCAAAAAAAAAAGAAAAAATTATATCTTAGTATAATATTTTATGTCTTCAAAATCTAAAAATCAAAAAAAAATTATAAAATATAAAACCCAAAAAAATTAGAAAAACTAAAAAAAAAATCAAAAAAATTTTGTGCTTAAAATCGATTTGAAAAACAAAACCTAAAATTATTTTCTATCTTTATTTTCATGTTGCTTCTAGTGAAGTGTAGGCCCATGCGGTTTTTGTAGTTCTATGTAGAATCCTTTGAAAATGTTTTTCAAAACCTATCATTTTAACATAGTCTAGTTCTACTAGTTTCTTTTTCTTAAATATAGGCATCCGGTTTTTAAGTTATAAGCTAGCAATGCGTAGTTATGTCTTTTTATTCGGTTAGTTACTTATGAATGGTTGCTAGGTATCATTAGTCCTTTTTCATTTGCGGGGTAGTCTTTCTTGGTGTCTAGAACTTGTACCAAGCTACTCTCGAAGCATTTGCGCCGTTTTTACGTTCTTTAGAAATGATTTAGGCCACCATTTGAATAGTTTGAGCTTTTCGTGCCCACCAAAAACAAAACCCTTGCAAAACAATTTTGGGCCTTTTCCTTATTTTCCTTGTTTTTAGCTCCACCTTTCATTTCATTTTGTTCACCAAAGCCAAATACCTTTCCTATTTTTGCACTATAACTTTGAGCTTAAAAATTATTTTGTGGGAGGGGTATTATTTTGGAAATGAAAAGGACATTATAAAGCTTATTTTTGGAGCTTCCTTTTCAATTGTTATTCAAAAAGAAAAAAAATTGACAACGAAAAAATGAAAAAATCAAAATAAGAATGCAAAAAGTTTATGTTTGGCCAAGCTTATAAAAGAAAAAAAATACATGGCCTTATCTTTGTTTTTGTTTGAATTGAAGTACTTATCATGTCTTATCTTTGAATTTTAAGCTCACCCTTGGTTTAGTGTTTAAACCATTATGTTTATCTTTGTTTCCATTTCCTAATCATTCACCTAAACCAAGTTTTAATGCCTAGTAAAAGTCCTAATGATCTTAGAATTTAAATTCGCGTAGTGGAGAAAGTGTGAACGTACAAGCCTATGGCCACCATCATTGATGGATTTCTTTGGAGGTTATCTTGGAGTGTTTTAGGGTTAATGTTTATCTAGCAACCTAGTAGTTTGTTAATGCGCCGTTTATTTAGAACTTCTACTTTTGTTTTCCTTATTTTCATTTATTTTGGATGCCTTGTTTTAAGATTTAGAAATGTGTAGACTTTTATTATGTTTTAATGAGATTTTTAGGATTCCACTTTCAATTTTTCTATTGTGCACTTCTCACCCCACTAGTTGATAACATGAATATTAGGATAGTTTAATTTTTCATGTTTTGTTTTTCTTAATTATGAAACCTAAATTAGCTTTGTTTATTTTCTATTTCCTTCCCTAGTTTTCATTTCTATTTGCTTGAGGGCAAGCAAATGTCTAAGCATGGGGGAGTTTGATGACTAGTTTTAGTCATCCTTTTTTGGGGTAATTAAGTAGTTAAAATCCTTAAGTTTTATTATAATTTTGTGTTTTGCTATAATGTTATTTCATGTTTTGATGTTAAAATCAATATCGTCTTATTATATGTATTATGTATTAGATTATATTATGTTTAGTAGTTACAATTAGTGTTATGTTTAATTTAATGTTCTATGTTAATTTTATGTTATATGTTTAACTTGTGTTTTATTTTAATATAAATATTATAATATTATGTTATGTGATAGGTTATGTTTTATTTTTATTTTTATCTTTTGTTCATGTTATGTTATAATTAACTAATGTATGTTTTATTTTTTGTATCTTGTAGGTTGGTCGGCCATCCATCAATCCTCCACAAGTGCATGGCCGGCCCCCTCTCATCATCCACAAGCAGCCCCTCCTCATTAATTTTTTCTATCATGAAATATTGTATTCATGCATCTCTCCAAGCACATGGCCGGCCAACCCCTTTTCCTCTCATTTATTATTTTTTTGCCACCTTTCAATCCATGCATGCATCATAAAATTCTCTCTCCTTCCAAATTAAATTCTCTATGCATGCACCTACCCATTACACATGGTCGGCCCCTACTTTCATCCCCCCTTCTTCCTCTCTCTCATGTTCATTTAATCCCATACATTCCCCTTTATTTATTTTATTTCTCTTTTTATTTTCCATAAATATCATGCATGAATCTTCCTCTCTCTCTCCCCTCATTTAATCCCATGCATGAATCCATCCCCATGAAGTGGCCGGCCACCCTTGATCTCCCCCTTCTTCTAGATGCTTCCCTCCACTCCTATAAAAGGAACCCATATCCCATGCTTTGTAGAAAGTTGGATTGGAGCAAGAGAGCAAGTGAGCAAGAGAGTTCTACTACAAGTTTTTCTTCATTGTTGTTTTCTCTTTATGGTTGTAATTTTCTTCTTACCATAATATTATCATCAATTTAATATTATTGTGTACTTCCTTTTTTTATTAATCAATGGAATTCTTCTCTCTTTATTTTGTTGTTTCATTTTCCAATATGCGTAGCTAATCTCTTATAGCATTCGATCGTGAGGATCCATGAAGTGAGATGAGAGTTTATTTTCTTTCTTAGTTTTATTTTTGTTATTTCTACTCGGTCCTTCTTTGATTAATTTGTGTCGACTCCGTATTTTCGATATACGGTAGTAGGCCTTGTTCTTATTTCATAGTTGTCGAGAGACTCATGATTTGAAAGATCGCTCAAAGAAGGAAGGAGTTGAACGCAATCCTAGAGATAGGACGACGTAAATCCTCCGGATTGGAGTCAAATCCAATAGTGCGGATCACCTCGATAATGCAACTTTAGGCTTCTTTGGTTTGTAAAGAGATTTCGATCAAAGAGTTTATAAGTTAGGAGACCTAATGCTCTAGCGAGATTTTGTCTTATTTTCGGATCCGTCACGGCCGAGTTTGATTTGCAAAATTAAAACTATCTTTATTTTTATCTCTCTCATCTAGTTTCATGGTGAATCATTGATCGAATGCTAGTTTTTTATTATAAGTTTTTTCGTCTCGCAATTTGTCTTTCATTTTACTTTAAAAAATTCTCAAATCCCTTTAGTTCTCCGGTAGGATAATAGTTAAAGCGTGAGTAGAAGTACTTGACAGCCCCGTGTTTAAATACGACCTTGGTACTACAATTCGACAGGTATGCTTGCCTGTTCGAGTTTTGGCCCACCAATTCCTTCACTCCTTTTTTTCTCTCTATCCGGGTGAAGGAAGAAAAGTAATTCTTTATACAATTTTTTGTAGGATCTATTTATAGATATCTCTGTTGTAAGCCTGTAATTATAAAGGCTGAGGTAGGGCTTGATAGCCTGAGTAGTAGGAGTGTGGATTCACTCTGAGGTAGGAGATCAAGTTCTCTGAGTTGTAGGCCTGGTGATAAGGGCTGAGGTAGGGCTTGATAGCCTGAGTGGTAGGAGTGTGGATTCACTTTGAGGTAGGGTTCTTGGGAAGAACCTGAGGTGTAGGACATGTTGAAGTCTGAATTGTAAGAACCAGTTTGGGTTCTGAGTTATAAGATTTGAGGATTTGAGAAGGTGGAAGGAAGTTTGGCTGAATTTAGTATATTACTAGATAGGCGAAGGGGGAAAGTGGATGTACCCGTCTCTTGGTGAACCACTATAAACTTGGTTGTCTGTTGTGATTTATGTGTTGTATGTTGGGATTGCTATAGAATTTAATCATACTGTGAATAATCTATTAACTGCCTAAAAATTAAGAATTGAACCTATTCACCCCCCTCCCCCTCAAGGTGTTTAAACATTCTAGAAACCTATTCTTTTAAGTGGTATCAGAGGGAGGTTACTCAAAATAGACTTAACAGTCTGAGTATTTATCCAAGGAAGTAATAAGATAGCAAAGATGGGTTCAGGTCAAAATCACAAAGAACTTGTATCCATGAAGATTCCTATATGTAGAAAGGAAACTTTTTGTATATGGAAAGAGAGGGTCAGATTATTCATGGAGGCATCTGATCCAAGAATTTACATCACAGTTCTGTAAGGTCCATTCATTCCAATTAAGACATCAGTTCTTGATGCAAATTTAAAAACTCCAAAGAATTTTTCCTAAATGACAAAAGATGAGATCATCTTAGCAACTTTGGACAAGAGGGCACATAACATAATTGTCAGTGCCATAGATGATTCCACATTTCAAAATTTGGTATACTGCAAAACCTCAAAGGAAATGTGTGACACATTTATTGTCTATATGGAAGGGACAATAGAAGTAAGAGAGGATAGGAAGTCCATGCTCAATCAAGAGTATGAAAGCTTCAAATAAACTAAGACAGATAGCAAAGCTATATGCTATGAAAAGTTTTTCAGAATTGTTAATGAGCTGATGACTTATGGAAGAGTCTTCAGCACTTATGAACTAAATGATAAGTTTCTCAGGTTTTTGACTAAGGATTGGGATACAAAGGTCTGTGCCATCAGAGAAGTGGCCAGACTTGTTGATACTCCTCCACCAACCCTGTTTGTAAAATTGTTGTCCTATGAAATGCAGTTGATTGCCAGAAAGGAAGAGGAAAAGAGCAGCAGGTCTTACAACAATGATAAGTCTGTGGCTTTCAAAGTTGAAGCTATAAAGAAGGGTAGGAGAAAGACTCCTCCTCCCAGAAAAGCTGCTGATACTGATTCAGAAAGTTCAGACTCAAGTACATCAGATTGTCATAACTCTGATGAGGATTTTGCTGCCTTTTTTAGGAAATTCCAAAGGTTTCTGAAGAAAAAGAACTGGAGGAGCAGGCCATCCTCTTCTTCTTACTCCAAGGGTGATTTCTACAAGGGAAAGAAGAAAACCTCTAAAGAGGAAAGGTATGGCTCTAAACCTGGTAAACAATCTTCTACTAAAATTATTTGTTACTATTGCAACAAGCTAGGATATGTAATAGCAGACTGTCCTGTCAAAAGAAAGGAGTCTGGTGAGAAAAAGAAACACCAGCATAAAGTCAAGAAGGAGAAATCCTTTGTGGCCAAGAAGCAGAAAAGCTGGATTGACTCTTCTTCATCAGAGTCAGAAAATGAAGAGGATGCTGAGGCCTACATTTGGTTGTTCTCAACTGAGGAAGATTCTAAAGAAATAGAATTCTTACAGTTGCTAAATGATATCATTAAATTAAAAGATAGCCAATACATAGCGCTGATGGACATAGCTAAGGATGGACACAACCAGGAACAGCCAGGTCCTACTAAGGTACAATCATCACCTTCAGTGTCAGATTATGTTACTAGCCCAGAGTTAAAAACAGTTTCATCAAGAGATGAAGGTGGCTCTGAATCTGAAGGAGACATCAATCAACTGATTGATGATTATGGAGAGCTCCTGCAAGCCTTTAAGGAAAGCAGGCTCCTCGCCAAAAAATTGGCAAAGGAAAATGCCACTCTGAAATTAGATGCCTCCGACTCAGCAAAAGTGTTAGATCTGAAGTTAAAAGAAATTAGTAAATTGAATAATATAACTTTTATTCAGATAGATACCATTACTTTCAAGAATAACTATATTAGAAATCTTGAAAGTAGACTCCAAAAGGAAAGGGAGCTGGCGGCCAAGTTATCAAAACCCAGTTCTGTGTTACCTTTGATAGATTCCTTCTCTTCCCAAAGGGTAAGAAGGGTTTAGGTTTCAAAGGAGGAACAACAGCTGCCAATTCTAAAAGAAAAGGCAAAGCTCCAATTCAGCCACTGGCTTCGAAGCCTCCTATTTCTTTTAAGAAAGTGGCTCAACCTTCTAATAGGTATGACCATGATAGTATAGTTGGTCACTATGAGAAATGTAGTAGAGATGGCAAGGATGCTAGTGCCTATTGGGAAGTCCATGAGAAAACCACAAAAGGCCCATAATGGACCATTTGTGTTTGGTGTACCAGCCCCAACACTCAAGGACAAAGTATCAGCTGGCTAAAATCTGCCAGTCTATCATCAAGCTAAGGGAAAATCTGTTAGCAAAGCAGACTATATCTGAAGCTATTAGAAGTATGCATTCTGAAAAGAAGGCAGCTGTAGATAGGGTTCAATATATCCCAAGTACTTCTGCTGCCAGACAAGTCCCTAAGCATGCCCTGGCCTAAAGACTTAAGAAAGGAGCTGAAGTACTAGCTGATTTAAGAGCTGCAAATAACATTACGGTTAAGCCAGTTCTTAAAAGAAGGTACAATGTGCATGAGTGCCGGTGATGTGGCAAAGTGGGCAACTATGCCATTGATTGCTGACACAATAAGAGTGTCCAGAGAAGTAATGGTGGTCTATCTGTCAGAAGAACTAATGGTAGACATGTTTCGTTTAGATCTAACTTACACCTAGGACCCAATAAAATTTGGGGTCCTAAGGTTAGATAATATATTTGTTGCAGGTTAGTCCAAGTGGCCATACCCCTACATAGTACTTAGACAGTGTATGTTCCAGACACATGACTGGAACAAGAAGCATGCTAAAGGAATTCACTCTTATTAAGAATGGTCCCAAAGTTATCTTTGGGGGCTCAGAAAAAGGTGTAACTAAAGGTTTGGGTGAGATAACAAATGGCATGTAACTATCACACAAGTAGCTTATGCGAAAGGTTTGAAACATAACCTTTTAAGCGTAATTCAACTTTATGATCTGGGCTATGACATTTCCTTCCTCAAGAATGAGTGTCAAATTAGAAGGTCAATTGACCAAGAGGTTATCTTGACAGGCACTAGGAGAGAAAACATTTATTGTCAAGATTTTGAGTGTGAGAGTGAGGACACTCCTATATGCCTAGTTGCAGATGAGAAAGTTTCTCATTATGTCAAATAGCATAAGAGGCTAGCTCACCTGAACTACAAGACCATATGTAGACTCTTTAGTGAAGAGTTGGTAAGGAATGGTCCTGAAGTTAAGTGCATTAAGGAAGGAATTTGCTCAGCTTGTCAAAAGGGCAAGCAGACCAGGTCTTCCTTCCATAGTCTTGATACCAAAGACTCAGTGAGGTGTTTATACCTCCTGCATATGGATCTATTTGGTCCTAAGTTCATATTCTAGGTAGGAAAGTCTATACTCTTGTGGTGGTTGATGATTTTTCCAGGTTTGCTTAGGTATTATTCCTAAGGAGAAAATCTGAAACCTCAGATATCTTCTAGACTTTTGTCAAGTAAATTCAGAATGAACTTAATAGTTCTGTGGTCAAAATCAGAAGTGATCATGGAACTGAGTTTCAGTCTAAATGCATGACAAAGTTCTGTGAAGGGCTTGAGATTCATCAAGAATTCTCCTCACTTAGAACTCTACAACAAAATAGAATTACTGAAAGGAAGAATAGAACTCTAATTGAGGTAGGTAGGACCTTGTTAAATGACACTGCCCTCCCAGAATATTTCTGGACAGAGGCAGTAAATACTGCTTGTCATGTTCTAAATAGAACTTCCATCACCAAAAGTCACAAAAAGGCTCCCTATGAGATTCTGAAAGGCAGAAAGCCAAATTTATCCTATTTTAGGATTTTTGGTAGCAAGTGTTATGTACTAAATAATGGTAAGTCTCATTTGATAAAGTTTTCTGCCAAGTCCCAAGAAGGGATATTTGTTGGGTACAGCAACCATAGTAGAGCATATAAAATCTATAACTTGACTACTCAAGTTATAGATGAATTAGTACATGTTGTTTTGATGAGTCTAAGTTGATTAACTGTGAGCTGCCAAGTACTTCTTCAAGTTCTGCAGGTTTAAAAGACGATGAAAAATCTGACCATCAGGGAAGATAAACCAGCAGGCCAAGAGATTGAAGATGATGGATGTTGTCTAGGGGGAGCTCAAGACTTACAAACTGAGAATGAAGAACAACAAGCTAAAGACATTGAGGATCAGCAAGGTGAAGGAAATGAAGAACACCAAGCTGAATAAAGATTGCCACTAGCTATGAGACATTTAAGAGATCATCCACCTCACCAAATCATTGGTGAAGTAAGTCATGGTGTGATGACTAGAAGAGAGAGCTTGAATTCAGTACTATGCTCAAGCTTCCTGTCTCAAATGGAACCAAAGAAGTTTGAAGAGGCTATCCAAGATTCACACTAGATTGGTGCTATGTAGGAAGAGCTGAATCAATTCAAGAGATGCAAAGTCTGAAAACTGGTTCCCAGACCTAAGGGACACAATATCATAGGTACTAAATGGATCTACAGGAATAAGTTAGATGAAAATTGCATTATTGTCAAGAACAAAGCCACATTGGTGGCAAAAGGCTACAGGCAGGAAGAAGGAATTGACTTTGATCAGACCTTTTCCCCAGTAGCAAGGCTGGAAGCAATAAGACTATTCCTTGCCTATGCAGCCCATAAAGGATTCAAGGTCTTCCAGGTGGATGTCAAGTCAGCATTCCTGAATGGAGATCTAAAAGAGGAATGTATATGTGGATCAAGCATCATGTTTTGTAGATCCACACTTTCCTGATCATGTTTATAGTACTAAGAAAGCTCTATATGGGTTGAAACAAGCCCCTAGAGCATGGTATGAGACATTGTCTACTTTTCTCATTGAGAACAAATTCACAAGGGGGAAAATAGACAAGACTCTATTCTTAAGGGAATCAAAGGGCAAGATCATCCTAGTTCAGATATATGTTGATGACATAATCTTTGGATCTACTGAAAACAACCTTTGCAGGAAGTTTGCCAAACTTATGCAAGGTAAGTTTGAGATGAGCAACATGGGTGAGCTAAAGTTCTTCTTGGTACTCCAAAGTAAGACAGACTGATGATGGACTATCCATATCTCAGTCTAAGTTCACCAGGGAGTTGATTAAAAAATATTGTATGGAGACTGCCTCCACCATGAAGACTCCAATAGGATCAAGTGTGTCTATAGTCAAAGATGAGGCAGGGAAACCTGTTGATGAGTCTTTGTATAGAGGGATAATTGTCTCCTTACTATACTTGACTGTAAGTAGACCTGACATCATGTATGTTATATGTGTCTGTACTAGATACCAAGCATGCCCTAAAGAGTCTCATTATTCTGCAGCAAAGAGAATTTTAAGATATCTTAAGGGGACACCAGATCTTGGTCTCTGGTACCCTAGGAATAGAGATTTTCTGCTAACAGGTTTTTCAGATGTAGACTTTGCAGGATGCAAGGAAGACAGGAAAAGTACCACTAGTACATGCCAATTCCTAGGTAGAAGACTAGTGTCATGGAGTAGCAAAAATCAGACAAGTGTTATTATATCCACAGTAGAGTCAGAATACATAGCAGCTAGAAGCTGCTGTGCCCAATTGCTTTGGATACAACATCAACTTGAAGACTATGACATCAAGATAAGTCAAACTCCTTTATATTGTGATTCAACAAGTACTATATCAATTTTTAGAAACCCTGTTTCACATAGCAGGACAAAGCACATTGAAATTAGATATCATTTTATTAAAGAACATGTTGAGAAAGGGGACATAAGTCTAGAATTTGTTTGACTAACAATCAAGTAGCAGACATATTCACTAAACCTCTAGATGAAAGTAAATTCAACTATTTTAAATTTAAATTAGGAATGTTGAACCTAGAATGAGATGATAGGTCAAAGGAAATTTTCTTTTCAACATACGACTAAGTGACAACACAAGTTAAAAGTGTCAAGTTCTTAGTAATCAGTGTCGACACACAGAATTTGGTGTCGACACAAAGTAGGTTAGAGTGTCGACACACAGAAGCAGGTGTCGACACATAGAGCTTGAGTGTATCGACACATAGAGTTGTCGAGACACTAAACCCTCTGTTGTGACTTTAGAATTCTGTGTCGGCACACAAAAATTCGTGTCGACACATGGAGTTGTCAAGACTCAAAACCCTTAGTCGGCACTTTTAGAGGACAGTGTCGACACAACCAAATTTGATTCGATATACAAAACTCTAATTTCAACCCGCCTTTTGAGTTATCCTATTTAGAAAAGTATAACTAGGAGGAAGCGAGACCTTATCGACTACGCTCTCTAAAATTTCAAGACTAAACCATTAGTGTCGACCAAGAAACTCTATTTCTCTCTTCAACTTCCACTTCTCTCATCTCCAATGGCACCCAAGACGGATAACAACATCAATGAAGGTTATGAGCTTGTTCGGGGTGCATTCGCTGATGCAGAACCTGATATTAAGGCGGTAGTGGACCTAATCCAAGAAGCAGGACTAGATTACGTAGTTTCGGAATCGACAAGGATATGGAAGAAAGAAGTATTAGAATTCTATTCCAACGCAACAACGAATTTGAAGGGGAACAAGATCAAATCAACTGTTCATGGAGAAACATTAAAGATAACTTCCAAAAATTTGAGCAAATCCCTTCACCTACCAAGGGTTAAAGAAGAATTGGAGATTGAGTCTGCATTGATTGCAAAAGCCCTCAAATAGTGTGGGTTGCCCACAAACACAAACATTGGATCATCCATGACTAGGAAAGGGATGAACTCCAAGGGGAAGTTTCTGTCTGAAGTTGTAGGGAAGGTTGTCCTTTGCAAAACTGGTGGGCATGATAGGATTCCCTCCTACATGTTTAGCCTAATGACAAGAATCATCTTCAAGGTTAAGACTGCCTGGAGTACTGTTATCTTTAGCAAGGTTAAGGAAAGCATTAAGAAGCCTAACCTAGGCAGAATACTGAGTTTGTATCTGGCTGCAAACATACCTGAGGTACTAAACCAAACTACTGGTTCAAAGATTAATCACATGAGAAGAATGGATATAAGAATCCTAACTAGATAGGATAGTGTATTGTCCAAAGAAGACCCTGCACCTAAGCAAAAGACCAAACAGGTAAGAAAATCTAAGAAAGATACAGTAGAAGCTGAGTCCTCTAGTGACTCAGAAGAAAGGGTTGAATTCATCTCTAATGAAGACACCACTGAACTACCCAGGAAGTATCATACTCACACACCTAGAACTGAAGCTCATATCCAGGGGAGACTGCCCATCTGCCAGATAATAAGGAGATATCAAACCAAGGGGGAGATATTACTGCAGCTGAGCTAGATAGTGAGACTGCAAAATTCACTGTGATGGAAGTAGTTCAGGACATCAACATAGCTGCAGGAACTTCTAAAAAAGAGGCACAAGATGTGTATATTCCAGATCTATCAGAGAAACCTCAGGCTCTTAAGAATGATGTAATCCATGGATTAGAGACTGACTTCTAGGGGGAAGAAGAAGAGGTTCACAAGGAAGATGTTTCTACTGATCAACACACTCTGCATGGGTTGAGGGGGAGGTGCAAGACCTAGCCCCAAGACTAGATATAGATATTAGAGGCACAATAATGGAACTAGAAATATCTTCTGTTCTAAAAGGGAGGAAGAAGCCTCAGTCCTTAAGAAAAGGAAGATATTAGAGGTCAGGAAGAAGAGTGCAGGCTATAAGAAAGCATTACAGGCTAGGAAAACATCTCTTGCTCCAGAAGTAGACTTCAGTTCCCTACTGATGAAACTAAAAGAAAAACTTGATGAGCAAAGACTTGCACTTGAAAAATATATGGATGAAAGCCACAAGGAGCTGCAGTTTAGCCTGGCACGGGACATCAAATCTATCAGATTTGATGTAAATCTACTTAAGAAATAAATAACAGACTGCTTCCATAAGGGAGGCAATGTTGTAGTATATATTGCCCAGCAGTAACAAACTACTAAGACTATGGTAGATGACCTGGCTGTCAAGCAAGGTTTTGTTCTTGAAAATCAAAAAAGGATGAATGACAATTTGATGGATATACATTCTATCACTCTGAATAAATTGGCTGAAAAGACCACTACCCTACAAACACATATGGACAACAAAGACACTACAATAGCAGCTCAAATAAAACTAGATTTGCAAGAATATGATACTACTATTAAGACTTCTGAGTCTGTTATTTCAACTCACATAAAGAAATTTAAAACCTACTATACTACTGGAAATTATCATGTGGTAGATCAAATCAGATTTCAGAAGACTAATCTTAGAGATCATATTGCCCGAGAAGTCATAAAGGGGGAGAGAGTGCTTATCAAGGCTAGCTCTGATCATGCCAAATGGGTATCCAATAGTATCAGAGCTACCTTGGGATATCCACCTCTATGTGATGATGATAATGTTGCTGAATCTAGATGCCAACCTGTAATCGTGGAGGGGATATAACCTTAAGTGGCTCAAGTCATATATCCCCTTTCTGAGTATAAAGAAATTCATCAGGCAGTCCAGGATATGTACATCCCTCCACTGGATAAAGTACCTTTAATTTCTGAAGAAGTGGAAATGACCTATCCAATTCTGCTTAAAGAGCATGAGGCACAAATATCCAAGAAGAGATTCAGAGAATAGACTGAAGCTAGGCCTGACTTTGAGAATTGGAGTCCAACCTCCAGAAGTATCATCCTAACTGCATGGAATATAGTGGTTGAAAATCAGTATGATAGGGGAAAGTGGTACTCCAAACAAGAATGGGATAAATATCTTGCACAACAAGAAAAATCTACAAATTCAGGAAGGACTTGAAGGCTGGTAGAATTCCTGCAAACTCCATAGATCCTTGCAAGTATTTCCCCAAACCATTCCATTACTTTGAGAGTCAAAAGCTTAAAGCAGCTCAACTTAAAGCCAAAGACATCAAGGGAAAGAAACCTATTGATGATACTAAAGTTGAAGTCAAATCTACTGTCCAACCAGGAAAAGTGATTGTAATCAGGGAACTAGATCAATCCTAATTTTAGACTGACTTAATTCTAGGAGAACTTTGTAGATTTTTGTTGTTTTGTTGTAACTCATAAACATTGTAATCTTACTTTACTTATATGATGAAGAAATTATTGATTGCCAACAATTTATATACCTATGTCTCTGAGTTGCATAGTTTCTTATGATATTTCATATTGAATATTTGTGTATGATATGCTTGAACTGCTATTGAAGTAATTTGAAATTGCTAAATACATCATGCTTATTTTTTCATTATATATTGGTGTATATCATTGACTATGGGTTATGACTTCTCCAAATAGGGGGAGATTGTTGGGTACATTGAAGATTATGTATCTTATTTGGATAAGCCTCACCTGACTCAATAATATACATCAGGTTATATTTGATGGTGAATTGATTTTATTTGTGCAGGCAGAAGAATGAAGAAAATATTCTAAGTACAAAAGTGTCGAGACATTTATAATGTGTCGAAATCTTTGAAGGAGCAGCATCGAGATCAGAAGCAAAGTTGTGTCGACACATAGGACTTGTGTCTACACATGAAAATTGAGTCAAAAACAGTAATGTTGACACTCAGGACTAGTGTCGACACACTTAGATTTGAAGTGCTGACATGAGTAAAAGGGGTTTGTCGACACACAGGACTTGTGTCGACATTCAGAGTTCAAGTCTACAACAGCTATGTCGGCACACAGGACTTGTGTCGACATACAGAAGTTGGGTCAACATCAGTTGTGCCGACAGTTTCTAAAGAGTGTCGACATTATCAAATGAAGTTTGTCGACACATTCTACAAAGGGAGTGTAGAGACTGGTTAAAGAGCTGTGCCGACAGTTTCTAAAGTGTGTTGACAACATCAAAGGAGTTGTGTGAACACATTGTATAAAAGCTGTGTCGACAGTTTCTGAAGTTTATCGACAACACCAGAGGAAGAGTGTCGACACCCGGGTAATTGTGTCGACACATACTTCATCTGTGTCGACACATACTATCCTTGTGTTTCGACACATTCAGCTGAGTTAAATAACTCTAAGTGCCAGATCTCTAGACAGAAGACTTGACAGCTGCTAGGATTATCAAGGATTGATAGACATGTCAGAACTGTCAGATGTCAGTCATCCACCAGATCAGCCGGTTGCCTCTGATGTGATCTATAAATAAGGCCGAGCAATCAGAAAAATAAAATAAAAGGAGACACATGGTAAGACAAAAAAAATTAGAGGGAAGTCAAAAAGAAGGAGGATTACTCCAAGAAGAATTCACAGAATTCTATACAGCAAGAAGGTTCTGATTCTATATCAAAGAAGGAGACAGCATCTCTTTGGATCTGTCAATGTTTGCTGAATCAGGTCAACAAGAAAGAAGAAGCTATGTCTACATCAATTTCTCAAGAAGATTCAACCTAGGTTCTCCCTTTCAAGAAGCTTTGAATAAGTTAAGGTTGAATCTGATTCCTTACAGCAATGATCTGAAGAAAGGAGATTAATCAAGATCTGATCAAGATTCCTTCACTCCTTTTTTTCTCTCTATCTGGGTGAAGAAAGAAAAGTAATTCTTCATACAATTTTTTGTAGGATCTATTTATAGATCTGAGTGTTGTAAGCCTGTAATTATAAAGGTAGAGGTAGGGCTTGATATCCTGAGTGGTAGGAGTGTGGATTCACTCTGAGGTAGGAGATTAAGTTCTCTGAGCTATAGGCCTGGTGATAAGGGCTGAGGTAGGGCTTGATAGCCTGAGTGGTAGGAGTGTGTATTCACTCTGAGGTAGGGTTCTTGGGAAGAACCTGAGGTGTAGGACTTGTTGAAGTCTGAGTTATAGGAACCAATTTGGGTTCTGAGTTGTAAGATCTGAGGATCTGAGAAGGTGGAAGGAAGTTTGGCCGAATCTAGTGTATTGTTAGATAGGCAAAGGGGGAAAGTGGATGTACCCATCTCTTGGGGAACCACTATAAACCTAGTTATCTGTTGTGATTGATGTGTTGTATGTTGTGATTGCTATAGAATTTAATCATACTGTGAATAATCTATTAACTGCCTAAGAATAAAGAATTGAACCTATTCACCCCCCCAGGTGTTTAGACATTCTAGAAACCTATAATTTCAAAATCATTTCTGAATTTGTAGATGACCTCCTACTGCTTCAAATGCTTAGCCCACTCTTGCTCTACATTCCATTTTCCCCTATCAGCTGCTTTAGTATTGACTGCTTTCCATGCAGTGAGTATAATTGATTTTGAAGTTGGGCTCCATTGTTCAAAGTCAGGCCTAGCTTCTGCTTGTTCCCTGAACCTTTTCTTTGATATTTGAGCTTCGTTTTCTTTTAATATAGCAGAATCAAACATTTCAACCTCCTCATATATTATATTCTGATTTTGACCTAGAGGACCATACATGGATTGGATAGCAGTTTAGATGTCCTCAAAGGGAGCTGGTATGTACATGAATTGGACATCTGGTTGAATGGCCTCATAATGAGCTGGTTGGCAGCCAGACTCAGCAGTTTGGTCTCCATAATATCATAGGGGAGGATGGCCTAAAGTTTCTTTGATGCTATTGAGAGCCAAGTGGCATGCTCAGAGCTAGCCTTTATCATTATCCTCTCCCCCTTTATGACTTCTCTTTCCATATGATCTCTCAAATCATTCTTATGAAATCTTACTTGACCATCTAGATAATGTATTCTTGAGGTTAAAGAATTCTTGACATTCAGTAAATGGTCATCCAAATCCTTGTCAGAAGCCTTAATATCCTTAATCAATGAGGCTGAATGAGTTTTTAGCTGAGTTTCCATGTATTTTGTGGCAGGAGTTATCTTGGTCTCCAAAGCAGTAGTTTGTGTCTTAATTTTTGCCAAAGTAGTATCATGCATAATTATCATATTTTCATTCATCCTTGTTTGATTCTCCATGACATAACCTTGTTTAACAGCTATTTATTCTTCAGTTTTCTTTGATTCTTACTGTTGTTTAGCAATATAAACCACAACATTTGCTCCCCTCTGGAAGAATCAATCATATCTGTCTTAAGTAGATTTACTTCAAATCCGATAGACTAAATATTTTGAGCTAGTTGAAATTGCAAGTCCTTATTCCTTTCATCTACATAATTCTCCAGTTGAGTTCTGTGCTAGTCAAGCATAATCTTTAGTTGCACTAGTAGTGAACTTGAATCTACAGTAGGAGTTGGAGTTGATTCAGACTGAATAATCCTTTTATAACTCCTACTTCTCTTTATCAGTTCAGATAATTTCCTTTTCTTCAATAGAGTGGCTTCTTCCTCCTCAGATTCAGAAGAACTTACCACCTCAACAAATTTTGTCTTCTTGGCAATTTTAGTAGTTGGGGGTTGATCTTCAAAGTCCCCCTCAACCATTGCACCTTCTTCATTGATGTTTTCCAAGTGTGTCACTTCTTGCAGTACTATAGTATCAGGAACATGGTCCTCTAGTAGTAATTATCCCCCTGGACATCTAAATCAGTATTCAGAAGTATTTCTTCTTCAGTAACCTTGGGGATTGTATCTTCAACCTCTCTTTAAGACATATCAGTTTTAGGAACCTTTGTTTGTTCTAGCTCTTATACAACTTCCATTATTATTGTATTTATTGTGTCTATTTCAAGTTTTGGCAAATCAGTGAGGTTCTCCCTCTCAATTTGATCCATTTCATGTATTTTCTCCCCTACACCTGATCACCAGTTCCAGGTGCGGGCCTTGGAGAATTCTCTTATTCTCCACCATCATTTTTATCTGAACTGAAACTAACTTATGCTTCAAAATTACTGGAAGAATCTTCTTCCTCAAATACTACTTCCTTCTTCTTTTTCTCCTTCTTCTTCTCAGGTTCTAGTGCTTCCCTTGTCAAATCTCTGTCCCATTTTGCTAAAATCCTCATGTCCATCCTTCTTATGTGGTTTATCTTTTATCTGAGCTTAAGATTGACACTGTCAGGAATGACATGAACTAAGTAGAGACTATAATTCTTCCCATATTGGGCTTTTTAATACTCTTTGTTATTCTTTCAAAAATAATCTTGCTCCAGTTAGTCTTGACTTTGAATATAACTCTTGTCATCAGCTCAAACATTGAAGCAGAAATTCTGTCATGTGCTCCAGTTTTGCAGAGAAGCACTTTACCTATTACTTCAGACATAAATTTTCCTTGGATATTCATCCCTTCCTTGTCAGGTTGCTTCCTATCTTTGAGGTTGGGGCCAATCCACAGCACATCAATGCCTCTACAATCTTGCCAGATTCCAGGCAATCTTCTTGATAAATTTTTGATAAGTGAAATACTTTGAATAGTCTGTGGGTGGTGATCTTGACCTTTGTTCCGTTATTCTTAGACTTAATCTTCTCAGCATTAGAATCGAGATGGGCATTGGTGAAGAATTCTTGAACTTCTCGTTTCCAAATATTTGATGGTTCTTAGAGCAGGAATTCCAATCCAGCTTCTGAGATTAGATCAATAACATTCCTAATATCCTATTGTACAGTGACGATTCCATTGTGCATAAGCTCATATCCTTCAAAGATGTTGTCGACGTTCTTGGGAGCCATTGGAGTGAAGGGAAATTGAGAAAGAGATGTATCGACTAAAGGAATTCTAGGCCTCGACATACAGGAATCAATCTCTCAAGATTTCAGGAAAGCGTAGTGTACTTCTACTCTCATACCCCTTTTATAGTTAAATCTTCCCTAAAGTCGAAAGGGCGTGCTGCATTTAGACTATTCTAAAATTTTTGCGTGAATATCTAGTGTCGATACAAGGAAAAATGTCTGTCGAGATGTGTCGACTTAAGTCGACATAAGGATTATGTCTCTCGACACATACCTTATGGTCTCGATACCCTTATGTCTCGACACTTATTTTAGTGTCTCGACATTTTGCATGTATGCAGTGTCAATACATATTCTGATGTCTCGACACATTACTATCTATAGTGTCGACATACTTTTTGGTGTATCGACACTTTTTGACTGTCTTGACACACACTCTGGTGTCTTGACACAATTTTTTGACTTAGTCAAAATTTTGTTTTCTTAAAAGTAGATTCTTGACATATATGATGTCTTACTTATTTATTTAGGTTGGTAGACTTTGTTACTTAACTTATACAAGTTGAACAGGGTTTTTTATTTTAGGTACCAATGAAAATGGTTATTCTATGTTTAACATACCTAGTTCAAACTTGAAGAAATTGAACTTATTTTCATCTAAGGGTTTTGTGAATATGTCAGCAATTTGATTTTCAATTGGAGTATAATGTAAACAGATATTTCCTTTTTCAACATGTTCTCTAAGAAAGTGATATCTGATTTCTATGTGTTTGGTTCTACTGTGAGAAACAAGATTATTAGCAATTGAGATTGCACTAGTAGAATCACAATACATAATAGATTTACTTAGCTGAACACTGTAGTCTAGGAGTTGATGTTGAATCCATAGAAACTGTGCACAGCAGCTCCCAGCTGATATATACTCAGACTCACCTATAGAAATAGCTACACTTATTTGCTTCTTACTGCTCCAACTGATGAGTCTTCTCCCTAGAAATTGACAAGTTCCTGATGTACTCTTTCTGTCCACTTTACATCCTACAAAATCTGCATCTATGTATCCAGTTAGATCAAAATCACCATTCCTAGGATACCAAAGCCCAAGATTGGGTGTGCTCTTTTGATATCTCAGTATTCTTTTAGTAGCTATATAATGAGACTCTTTAGGGCATGCTTGGTACCTAACACAGATACATATTGAAAACATGATATCTGGTCTACTAGCTATCAAGTAAAGGAGTGATCCAATGATGCCTCTATACAAGGATTCATCCACTGGTTTCCCAGATTCATCCTTGTATAGTTAAACTGAGGAACCCATTAGGGTTCTTATGGTAGAAAAATTTTCCATACATACTTCTTAATCAACTCCTTTGTGAACTTAGACTGAGAGATGGATATACCATCTTCAGATTGTCTAACTTGGAGTCTCAAGAAGAACTTCAGCTCACCCATGCTGCTCATTTCAAACTTACCATGCATAAGCTTGGTAAATTTTCTACATAACAGCTCATTAGTAGAACCAAAAATGATGTCATATACATAAATCTAGACTAGGATGCTTGAACCTTTGATGTCCCTTAGGAATAGTGTCTTATCTATCTTCCCCCTAGAGAAATTATTCTCTATAAGAAAGGTATACAAGGTCTCATACTAGGCTCTAGGTGCCTGTTTTAACCCATACAAAGCTTTATGTAATCTGAATACATAAGAGCTAAGTTTATGATTTACAAAACCTGGTGGCTATCCTACATATACCTCTTCCTTCAATGTACAATTTAAGAATGCAGATTTAACATCCATCGGGTAGACTTTATATCCTTTGTAAGCTGCATGTGCTAAAACAATCTAATGGCTTCTAGCAAGCTATAGGTGCAAAGGTTTGGTCAAAGTCTATTCCTTCCTCTTATCTATACCCCTTAGCCACAAGTCTTGCCTTGTTTTTTTACTATTACTCCATTCTCATCTAATTTATTCCTATATATCCACTTAGTTCCTATGACATTGTGATCTCTAGGTCTAGGAACTAGACTCCAGACTTTACATCTCTCAAATTGATTAAGCTCTTCATGTATTGCAATAATCCAGTTGGGGTCTGAATTGGCTTCTTCATACTTCTTAGGTTCCATCTGAGAGAGAAATCTAGAGAACTGAACCTCATTATGATGTCTACTCCTACAGTCACTCCTTGCCTGACATCACCTATTATTTGATCAATAGGATGATCTCTAAGGTGTCTAATAGCTACAGGCAGATTCCTACCATCACCTAGTTCTACAGGTGGAGAAGGATGAATCTCTTCCTCCCCCTAGGCAGTGACTGTATCTTCTATAGGAAGTAAAACTTTGTTTTTATCCTCTAATTCTATATTAGAAGAATATCCTATTTTTAATTTTTCAATCTTAGAGTTAACATCTCTTAGACTAGAATTATTAGATAGTTTATTATGTAAGACAGAAGTTTCATCAAAAACAACATTAATTGATTCTTCTACCACTTGATGTTTCAAGTTATAGATCCTATATGTCTTGCTATGATTACTATAGCCTACAAAATACCTTCATAGGACTTCTCTGAAAACTTAGTTAGATAAGTCTTCACATTGTCTAAGACATATCACTTACTTCCAATGATTTTGAAATAGGACAGACTTGGTTTTCTGTCTTTCATTAGTTCATAGGGAGTCTTGTTGTGACTTTTGTTGATCAAGGCCCTATTCTAAACATAACATGTAGTGTTTACAGCCTCAGCCAAAAAATATTCTAGGAGAGATGTGTCACTTAACATAGTTCTAGCAGCCTCAATGAGAGTTCTATTTTTTCTCTCAGCAACCCCATTTTATTGGGGAGTTCTAGGAGAGGAGAACTCCTGAAAGATCCCTAGTTCTTTACAGAAATTTGTCATTTTTTAGATTTAAATTCTGTGCCATGGTCACTTCTTAATTTGACCACAGAACAACCCTTTTCATTTTGATTTTGTTTGACAAAATCTGCAAGAATGTCTAGAGTTTCAGACTTTCTCCTTAAGAAGAATACCCAAGCAAATGTAGAGTGATCATCTACAATCACATCGGTGTAATACTTCCTACCTAAACTAAGAATTTGCATAGGACTAAATAGGTCCATATGAAGTAAGTACAGACACCTTTCAGTGTCTTTGGACTAAATGATTTTAAAGGAGACTTTTGTTTGTTTGCATCTTTGACATGCAGAACACATGCCTTCTTTGGAGCATTTTAGCTTGGGTCCATTTCTAACTAAGTCCATAGAAAACAACTTGCTCATAGCTCTATAATTTAAGTGAGCTAGCCTCTTGTGCCATTGCACACACAAAGATTCTTTCTCACTTGGTACTAGGAATACATGAGAATTCTGATTTATACTTAAGAAATTTAGACAATAAATGTTGCCACTCATAGTCCCTGACAAGATGATCTCATGATCACTTGCATTCCTTATCAAACACTTATCATTGTGGAATATGATTTTAAAACCTTTATCACAAAGCTGACTTTTTCTTATCAGATTGTGGTTTAATCCTTCCACATAAACCACTTTTATGATTGTCACTAAACCATTAGAAATGTTACCATATCCCTTGGTAAGTCCTTTTTCTGAACCTCCAAAGATTAATTTTGGTCCATCCTTTAATAAAGCATAGTCCCTTAGCAGACTTCTTGTTCCAGTCATATGCCTGGAATAGCCATTTTCCAATTACCATATTGGCATTTTTGTGGTACTTGGATCCACCTGCAATCACAGAATTAATTAACCTTAGGCACCCAAATAGTTTTGGGGCTTGGTTCCTATTAGACTTAGCTGTGTGAAGCACAACAGACTTTCTGAACAGATGAGTTTGTGACTTAAATGAGGATGCTATTGGATTGTACCAACAATCTAATGCAAAATTCCCAACCTTCCCACAACAACAACATTCAAATCTGTTATATCTTCTCTTAGGTTGCACCTTTGAAGTTGTACTTCTGGGAAACTTAGAGTTGATATTCAGATTCCATGGTAGAGGTGCAATATTGACACTCTTACCTTTCAGGTTTAAGTGGTGTGCACTTGGACCAGATCCAAGAATTCCTTGGCTCCTTGGATTGATCACTCCTTGTGGTGGTCTGTGGGCGTTATAGCCACTATATTTTTGTCCTTTCCAGCTAGGCTCTTTATTTACCTTACTGGTGGTGCACTCAGAATTCATGTATCTAGGAACACATGATCCCTTGCATCTATTAGAAGTCAGATGCTTGGCCAGCTTCTTAGCTGCACCCATTAGGGCTTTACCCTTAGGATCAGGTTTCTTATTGATCTTATTATCCTCAATATATCATACACCACTTCTAAATGGTGCAAAAAATGTATTAATAATAGGTAGCACATACTTAGGTCTTGAGAACTATTTTAAGAGTTGTCTTTCCTGAATAAGCTTTGCTTCCAAGTCCTTGACAATCTTGGCTTGTTCTACAATAGTCTTAGTCTGACTATCTATTTTATTGGTTAAGTCTATGAGCTTCAGTTTTTGAAGGTCCAACTTAATGTTGGACCTCTCCAACTATAAAGGTATTGCTCTCAGAGACTCTAGTTCTTTGGCTTGTTCCTTGACTAGCTCTTTGCTTATAATCAAAGCCTTCAACAAATTCCTATATCAGTCGATGAGTATGTTGAAATCTGCTTCAAAATCTAAACCATGTTCACTATTATTAGAAGAATGTGAACATGATTCATTCTCTAATACTGATCTAGATCTTGAGGCAAAACTAACAGTAAGAGGTTTTACCTTGGCAGAATTTGAACAATCTTGATTTTCTTCTTCTGCTAGGGTAATTAACCCATGATCAGTATAGTCTTCACTATCACTTGATGACAGTGTAGTTCTTCTTCTATTTCTGTCCTCCTCAATGGCCATTAAACCCAAAACAGTCTCCTTGATGTAGGCCATGGGTTTTGACACCGTAACGGCTAAGGGATTCACACGCTCGCTTAATTATAATTACTATTACGCTCACACGAAGAATAAACACAGCCACTATGCAAGTTGCAACAATTAATTTAATAGGATTCGGGGGGGTTCGCTAGGCCCCTTAAGATAATATCAAGGCAATAGGACAAGATCCTCTCAAGCGAAATGAACCCACACGGTTCGATCGAGCGTACGTTGTACCAAAAGAGACGCCACCGAAATAAGGATTCGGATAACGGGTGGTTCTCTCCCAACGAAATAAAATGAGGGCCGCCACGCCTCACGAATTCAAATGGGAATCAAATAACAATAACAATAATTTAATAGATATTATCCATGAAAATTCTACTAATCACAAATCACACGATATGCTAAATGCCCAAAGAAAATATCTAAGAGAGAAACACACAAGAGTGGAGACGTTCGTTACCAAACCGGAAGGGATGATTCCGATTTAACTCTCTTTGGATCGCTCCGTTCCGGATCCACCGAAAGCGTGCCGGTTGGAGGGAAACTCCAAGTTCTTCATTGCCTTCCGACGCCATTGAAGTTTCACAAAATTCACCACAAGCTTTGGCTGATTCTTCTCTTGGATTAAAAGATGGGGCTGATTTGGACCTCACCAAAGGAATCGGTTTTTGGGAAGAGGATATATGTGATGGTCGGGTTTTGTTGAGAGGCATGAGGACGGTTTTGTGTAGGAGAGGTGGTGGTCGGGTTGATATTGAAAGGGGGGCTCGAGTGTGGTGATGGAGGTGGAGGCCGACGGCTAGGGGAGGTTGCAAGTGGTCGGCCTTCTTGAAGATGAAGAGGAGGGCTTGGTTTTTGGAGAGGGATTGAAGGTTATGGTTGATTATTGGAAAGGAGGAGGTGGAGGTAGATAGGAGGCCGAAATAGGGAGAGGAAGGAGAGGGGTGGCCGGCGGCCAAGGAGGAGAGGGGGTAGGGGAGCCGAACTCCAAGAGGAAGAGGGAAGAGGGAAAACCAATTTAGGGTTACAATTTTATTTCATTCATTAACTAAATCAAAATCCAATACAACATAACCTTATATAGGCTTTACAAAAACAAGGGTTATAAGCACCCAAAATGTGGCTAAACAAAGGCCAAAATGAAATGACAAATAATTAAAACTTTGGCTAAACATAGGCCAATGAAAAACATAATTATAAAATCTGAAATAATAATTTAAATGAAGTGGCGATGGCGGTGGATGTCGCGGCAAAGTTCCAACATTAAAATGACGCGGCGATGGCGGTGGATGTCGCGGCAAAGTTTCAACATTCCGACTTGCGGCACAGTCATAAAGATCTTCAAGCTCCATATGGCGACGAACAACGACACCAACAAGTAAATCATCATCTCAAGGCGGCGAGGGAACATCAAGTGTGAGCCGGCACCAACATCAACCGGGTCACCGTAGTCATCCGGAAGGGGATCTTCTGCAGCAACATGATGCAGATCTATGACATGTACCGGGTCACCATCATCGTCCAGAGGGGGACGCTCCAAATCAACAAGCCGGGGGATGATGGTTGCAAGTGGTCGGCCTTCTTGAAGATGAAGAGGAGGGCTTGGTTTTTGGAGAGGGATTGAAGGTTATGGTTGATTATTGGAAAGGAGGAGGTGGAGGTAGATAGGAGGCCGAAATAGGGAGAGGAAGGAGAGGGGTGGCCGGCGGCCAAGGAGGAGAGGGGGTAGGGGAGCCGAACTCCAAGAGGAAGAGGGAAGAGGGAAAACACATTTAGGGTTACAATTTTATTTCATTCATTAACTAAATCAAAATCCAATACAACATAACCTTATATAGGCTTTACAAAGACAAGGGTTATAAGCACCCAAAATGTGGCTAAACAAAGGCCAAAATGATATGACAAATAATTAAAACTTTGGCTAAACATAGGCCAATTAAAAACATAATTATAAATCTGAAATAATAGTTTAAATGACGTGGCGATGGCGGTGGATGCCGCGACAAAGTTCCAACATTAAAATGACGCGGCGATGGCGGTGGATGTCGCGGCAAAGTTTCAACATTCCGACGTGCGGCACAGTCATAAAGATCTTCAAGCTCCATATGGCGACGAACAACGGCACCAACAAGTAAATCATCATCTCAAGGCGGCGAGGGAACATCAAGTGTGAGCCGGCACCAACATCAACCGGGTCACCGTAGTCATCTGGAAGGGGATCTTCTGCAGCAACATGACGCGGATCTATGACATGTACCGGGTCACCATCATCGTCCAGAGGGGGACGCTCCAAATCAACAAGCCGGGGGATGATGGCGCCATCACTCCTCCTCTTCTGATTAAGATGAATCTGTCTCATTATCTGAAAGAGTTGACTGCTTCTTGGCCAAGAGGCTTTTGTACACCTTCTTATACTGTCCACTCTTCCAATTTTCAGACTTTTCCCCTTCCTTTTTACTAGGTAGTCAATAATGACACGCCCTTGCCTATTATAGCAATAGCAAAAAAAATTAGTCTTAATGTGTTTATTCTGAGAAGAACCGTACCTGTCCCCAGATTTCTTTTTCCTGGGTTTCTCTGAGTGATCTATCTTCTTGTGAGAAGTGTCTCCAGCTGGACCCTTCCAGCTACCCTGCCTTCTTCTCCTTAGCATTTTCTTGAATTGTCTTGAGAAGAGTGGCAATTCTTCTTCAGTCATGTCCCCTCCTGATGAGGAAGATTATGGGCATTCTGATACTGTATCCTATCTTTCTGAGGGAGCATATTTGTTGGGTATTGTATCAACAATGTACCTTATTTTAAGAATCCCCTGAACAAGCTAAGTTGAATTGACAATGTATTTGATGATTTTCTATCAATTTGTGCTTGTAGCTATTCCATGCTAAGTACACACCAATATCAGGGTGCGGTGGGTCAATATACACGGGTCTGCGCAATGTAATCCCTCATTGAACAGATCAGTGTGTTGACTCACATGTGCTCTCTCTATTGGAGTGTACTTATTTTCAAGTACAGGGTCGAGATAGATCAAGAGCAGAAGAGGAGCAAAGGTGGGTCAAAGACCAAGTTCATAGAAAGGAAGAGAAAAATCGTCCAAGTTAAAATCAACAGGAATCACTAAGTCATTCCCGCCGACTTCGACGGGAGTCACTTGTGATTCTCGCCGATTCAAAGGCAATAAGGCTGCATTCCCGCCGATCTCTTCCAGATGACTGTTTTCCTACAAAAATTCTGCTAAGGAAGAATCGACGGGAATCACCTAGTGATTCTCGCCGACTTCGACGGGAATCGTTCTGATTCCCGCCGATTCGACGTGAATCAGGTTGCATTCCCGCCGATTCCCGCAGGCTGACAAGCTTTACAACTGGAAATCGGCCAAGGCAGAATCGACAGGAATCATGAGTGATTCTCACCGACTTCGACGGGAATCACCAACGATTCTCGTCGATTTTGCCTTAGGCAATTTTTGCCTGTTCGCTGTACCGAATCAAGAAACCGTGCGATGTTTCGGCCAAGGCTAGGGATTTTCCTTGTGGGCCCCACAACGGTCTTTTAGGGTTGGCTCGGGTATATATACATACGTATTTCGAACCTCTACAGTAAATCATTCACGCGAAATCAAAAAGCCGACGCCGTGCCCTAGCAGATCACGGAAAATTTCCGCTCGCCAGCTCGTCGCCGCCATAGATCTCAGAGCTCCTTTGATCTTCCGACGACAGAACCGAGGCTAGCAGTGCGTCTCACACATCTCTCTTGAGATCTCTTGTCTCTCGATTCGTTGAACGAGGTTTGTTCTTCATTCTGAATCGATTGAGACGACTGATCCGACTGAGATCGTTCGTAGACCTTGCTTGCTTCGTCAAGAAGTTTGGATTTACAAAGCATCGTCGCCGCAATATCTTGCCGCCGCCGATCTTGATAAGATCCTCTCCAAGAGAGTACTCCTGTTGTTGACTCTTCGCATCTTTCAAGAAAGCTTCAACGATCGAAGAAGGACATCGAAAACTCCAAAAGTTTGTTTGTATTTTCTTTACATTCTATTGGTGGTTTTGTTGTAAAGAAATTTTGATTCCTAGTTGTAAGGGTTAGGTGCAACCCGTGGTAGAGGAGTAGTGACTCCTTTGGTTGGAAGGGTTCCTTCCATAGTGTGAGGATTGGATTTCAATTCTTTTGGTGAAGTGACCGAGTCGTCCCTTGGGTGGAGATAGGTCGAAGGGGGAAAGTGGACGTACCCAAATCGGGGAACCACTATAACTTTCTGTGTGTTTTTCTGTGCTGTGTTTGTTTATTTGTGCAGGTAAATTAATTCCGCAAAAGACTGCACGACACCTATTCCCCCCCCCCCCATAGGTGGACTTAGTCAACACTAGATACTTTCAAGTTGTATCAGAGGGAGGTTACTCATCAATAAGGTTAACACCTTGAGTAAGATCCCTTGTCTAGTGTCAAGAAGAAAGAAGATCTCTGAAATGGACGGACTCAAGTATTCCGGTAAGATCCCAGTGTGCACCAAGCTGAACTTTCCTATCTGGAAGGAAAGGATCAGGTATTATATGGAAGCAGTCGACCCCCGACTCTTCATGATAGTGTAGGAGGGACCTTATATCCCCACTAAGGCCTCCACCATTGATCCAACCAAGAAAGTGCCCAAGAAACTCTCCGAAATGGATAAGGATGAGATGGTGCTTGTCGGACTTGACAAGAAAGCTCAGAACATTCTAGTAAGCATCGTCGATGATTCCATGATGTTGGAACACCCTATTACTAATTTGGGTAAGGATCACTATGTTTGTCTTAGGAAACCAGGTTGACCTAGTTGTATAGTTGTAAAGGTCAACATTAGAATGAGTCTAGGGCTTAGAACTTAGGTTTGAAGCTGCCCCCAGGACCATTCCAAGATCAAGGATATAGAGCCAAGTCTAAGGCAATTTTCGTCGAGCTCCGGTCGACGAAACGTCGAACTCGGTTCGACGCTCTCTGAGCTCAACTTCGATAAATCGTCGAACTCCGGTCGACGATCTTCGAGCTCAGATCGACGATTTGCCTTCAGCCAGTTTTGCTTAGTCGTCGAACTCCTGTCGACGATCTTCTAGCTCAGGTCGACGATCACTCTTCAGCTATTCTTCAGGTCGCTAAGCTCGGTTCGACGATCTTCGAGCTCAGTTCGACATTTTCTGTCTGTTTGATCTGTTTCCATCTCTGAGCTCAGTTCAACGATCGTAGAGCTCAAATCGACGATTTTTCTGAGAGATCAACGATTCTAAGGATTCAAATGCTGCCAGTCTTTGGAATGTTTTTGAATTCTCTCAGCATTTATGTTAAGGAGATCTGCCAGCCATTTGTCTTTATTCTGGAGCAAGTTTCAAGGAATTATTCAGGGAATGTTTTATTGGACCTTCCTCTAGAAGACAAGACTTTTTATGGAAGACATTTATGACTGCCAACGGCTATCTTTGACAAGAATTTTTTTTCAGAGAATCAGATCTTCCTTTTTATCTTTAGTCAGATAGAATATACAATAGAATACACAGAGAGCACAACAACAAGAATTAAGCTGTGACAGATAACAAGTGATCAATTCTGAAGAATCAGAATAACAATCTTTTTGCTTACAGAAAAGTGATCACAGCTTCATCTCAAGAACTCCAGACACCTCATCTTTCAGCCTTTTGCTGAAACAATCTTTTGCAGGAGATCTAAACTTCTAAAGACCTATCACCCTAGAGCAAAGCTTCCATTCCTGAACCTGTCTACATCTCAGGGGGAGCTTTGACAACAAAAGATCCACTAGTCTTCTCTCATTTGATTTGAGAACAGAGAAGACAACTTCACCTCTTTATCTTTTCTTTTTCTGCTGTAAAAGAGTTCTTGAACTCCCTTCAAAAGTTCTGTCTGGTTCTGAGAGCCTTGTCAAAACTCAGTGATGGCAAGACACCTTATCAAAAAAATCCAGTTTTGGTTTTTGAGCACCTTATCAAAAGCTCATTGGTGTCAGGACACCTAATCAACTCATCCTAAGTGGATTCCTACCAAGGGTGGTAGAAGAGTGGATGTACCTAGGTTTTTGGGGAACCACTATATTTCCTTGTGTCTTCTGGCTTGTTTGTGTGATTGATTTGCTGTGTGCTGTGCTCTTTACTTCTTTGTTTTTAACTCTTTACTAGCACTCTACACTATACTATAAATTGAATTTTATAAGTGCTGATTATTTCAAAACTGTGAAATTAATTTGAATAAACTCTATTCACCCCCCCCCCCGCTAGAGTTGAGATAGATCTTACTCTCACTTTCACATGATGCAGATTTTCTGCAACTGCAGGACTGCCAAGGACATATGCCACTGCCTGATCATCCTGATGGAAGGCACAGATGAAGTTAGGGATGATCGACGATCCCTTCTAAACAAGAAGTACGAGGCCTTCAGGCAAGGTTCCAAGGAAGAAATCGGAGTGACATTCGAGAACTTCCTGAAGATCGTCAATGCCCTGAAGGGTTATGGCAGAGTGTTCACCGATGGTGAACTAAATGACAAATTCCTTAGATCCCTTACTAAGGAATGGGACACCAAGATCTGCGTCATCAGAGAATTTGGCAAGATGGCAGAAACTGATCCCCAGATTCTATTTGGGAAACTTCTGTCCTATGAGCTTCAGCTGAACACCAAAAAAGCTGAAGAAGAAGCCGATAAAGCCGCTGCCAGAGAAAAGACTGTGGCCTTAAAAGCCAATCACTCAAGGAAAGGCAAGGGTGCAACCTCGTCCCGCTCTCGGAAAAAGGATGAGGAAGAAGACTCTGAGCCATGCTCTTCCGGCTCAGAGCTATCTAAAGAAGACTTCTCCCTCATCACTTGAGAGTTCAAGAAGTTCCTCAAGTTGAGGAATCAAAGAAAGAGAGACGGCTCCTCCTCTAGACATCAGAAGAAGAATTATTCTTCTGACAGGTATGAATCCAAACCGAACAAACATCGCTCTGATGACATTATTTTCTTTGGATGCAATAAGCCAGACCACGTCGTTGCTAACTGCCACCAAAGCAAGAGAGATAAGGGGAAGGGATAGGAGCACAGGTCCTCAAGAGATAAGAAAAAGGAGAGGAGCTACATTGCTAAAAAGCCAAAGACACTGAGTGAATCTGATTCTTCAGACTCCAGTGATGATGAGGAAGCCTACTTCGGGCTAATGGGTCGCTCTGACTCAGAAGGAGACTGCCCCCCCCCCCCATTTATAGGGAAGGTAAAAGATCGTACCCCCTCTCTGACTCTGACTCTGAGTCTCCTGATGATCTCGAGGACAGCCCATCTGCCCGTGAAGCTGAGCTCCTCGAAAAGTATGAGCTTCTCCTCAATACCTTTGAGGAATGCCGCAAGAGGTTGAGGGCTGAAAAAAAGGAAGTCAAATTCCTTAAGGCTGAGGGTGTGTCTCTAAGAGGAGAGATCACTAGCTTGATCTCTCTCCGACAGGAACACCTGGACCTGACTTCTGAGCACTCAGAGTCTCTAAGGATCCTTGACCAAAAATAGGAAGAAATCAAAAAGTTGGAAGAATAGCTTGCGGTAGAAAGGAAGATTGTCAAAAGCTTCTCCATGCCCAAGACCGTTCTTCCTCTGGTTGATGAATTCTCTGCTCAGGCTAAGGGGGCTGGCTTAGGGCATGTGGGTGTTCCTGGTAAATCATCCAGGAGAAATAGAAAACAGAGGAAAAATAAGGCTGCTAAGAAGGCCTCTACTGCAGAAAAGGGAAAGGCCCCACTCAATCCTGTTTTATTATGAAAGCCTGGCTTTCCGTACAATGAACAGGACTTTGAGTCAACCTATGGCCACTTCTTCCGGCCCTCGGTTGAAAAGCCCAAGAGCCGGTATGATGGTTGGACCTTCCCCCGAAACTACGGTGAGAGTGTCTTCAAGGCACCTTATGAGGAAATCCAAGTGGAGAATTATGGCCACTTCTCTGGCGGCCATAATAGGAAGCAGCCACCAAAAGTCAAGCATGTTATACTGAAGGAACAAGAAGTGAAGAAATCATATGACTGCTGTCATCATGATGCCTCCACCTCCAGATCCAAGGCCCCGGCTGGACCCACCGTACCAAGGGTGAATCTGGAGCCTAGGAAGCGGTACAATAGGTTTGACTGTTGGTGTTGTGGCAAAGTTGGTCACTTTACCGTGGATTGCTGGTTTAATCCAAGATTCAACGAGACTCCTCATATTAGCAATGCAAGGCCGACCACTCGTAGGGTTAACCACCCGAGGGGGAGTGTGCTAACAAGGAATCTAGGACCCAAGTTCGATTGGGTTCCTAAGGGAAACTAATTCTGTTTTACAGGTATGTCCAAAGGCCACCAAAATGCCAATCTGGTACTTGGACAGTGGATGTGCCCGGCATATGACCGGGACAAGAAGCCTGTTGCGTGATTACTCCCCAGTCGAAAATGGACCCAAAGTCATCTTTGGAGGATCTGATCGAGGAGTCACCAGGGGTTATGGTATGATTTCCAACGGAGTATTCTCTATCACTGACGTGGCCTATGTTGAAGGGTTAAACCATAACCTGATCAGTGTAAGCTAGTTGTGTGATAAAGGATATGATGTTAAGTTCTGCAAGGATAAGTGCTTGATAATATCGTGTTCCTCTTCGGAGACGGTATTAACTGGCATTAGGAGAAGAAATATCTTTTGCTTAGATTTTCTTAGCTTAGACTCTCACTACTAGAAAAATGGCTTTTAGCCACGGTTTCTTTTGCCACGGGGGAAAAATCGTGGCTAATAGTGAGTATTAGCCACGGTTTTTATTCCGTGGCTAAAAGTCTAGTATTAGCCACGGTTGACTAATCCGTGGCTAATACAGGACTTTTAGCCACGGTTTGCCTGAACCGTGGCTAAAAGTCTAGTATTAGCCACGGTTTGCCTGAACCGTGGCAAAAGGTCGTGGCTACATTTAGTCCCACACCGCCAAAACAAAATGAAAATTTGGGTTTATAAGGAATTTATTTCAATTAGTATTTGAAATAAATATGGCGGCGGCGGCGGCCGGGCAGCGGCGGCGGCGGCCGGGCGGCGGCGGCGGCGGCGGCGGCCGGGCGGCGGCGGCTGGCCTGAATTTTTTATGTTATGAGTGGCCCTTTAACCACGGCAATTAAACCGTGGCTAAAAGTCAAGTATTGACTTTTAACCACGACAATCAAACCGTGGCTAAAAGTCCAGTATTAGCCACGGTTTTGGACTTTTAGCCATGGTTTGGACTTTTAGCCACGCTCGCATTGCCCACGCCCATTTTCCATGGGTAGACCGTGGCTAAAAGTCTTTAGCCACGATTTTGGATTTTTAGCCACGGCAATCTGCCGTGGCTAAAAGTCAGTTTTCTAGTAGTGTCTTCTACCCCCGTGTGCCTAGTAGCAAAAGGCAGTGCATCTCTTTGTGGGCAATGGCACAAGAGATTAACACATATTAATTTCAAGACTATTAATATGTTGTTTTATAAGAATTTAGTAAGGAATGCCCCTACTATTAGGTGCATCAAAGATAGCCCCTGTCCTGCAATGCCAGAAGGGCAAATAGACTCGGGCTACCTTTAAGGTCATTGCTGACAAAGACTCCTCCAGATGTCTTTATCTTCTGCATATAGACTTGTTCGGTCCCGTGCAAGTTCATAGCTTAGGAGGCAAATCGTATATGCTAGTGATTGTTGATGATCACTCTCGGTTTACGTGGGTGTTCTTCTTGAAATGAAAGTCAGATACGTTTGACATCCTCACTAATTTTATCAAGCAGATTCAGAACGAACTTAACTGCTCCATGGTCAAAATCAAAAGTGACCATGGAACAGAATTCGAGTCTGGTGCTATGACAGAATTCTGTGAAGAACATGGTATCTTTCATGAGTTTTCCTCCCTGCGTACTCCTCGGCAAAACGGAGTTGCGGAGAGGAGAAATAGAACGCTCATTGAAGCATGTACGACAATGTTGAATGACGCTTCTCTTCCAGAGTACTTCTGGGCAGAGGCTGTCAATACGGCTTGTCATGTGCAGAACCGGGCATTAATCAATAAGAATCATTGTAAGACGCCTTATGATCTATTGAAAGGCAGGAAACCGACCATGTCCTATTTAAGGATTTTTGGCTGCAGATGCTATGTACTCAATAATGGGAAGTACCCACGTACTAGATTCGGAGAAAAATGCTTCGAAGGCATCTTCATGGGCTATAGTAGCCATAGTCGGGCATATAGGGTCTTCAATAAGAAAACCCTAGTGGTAGAGGAGTCCATTAATGTTGTTTTTGATGATGGAATCTTGCTTCATAGCAATTCTTCCAGTGGCATTCTTGAAGATGCAGGTGCAAGGCTTGAACAGCTAAGTCTCAATGAAACTGCAAAAGGTGCAACTCCAAAGTACGTCAAGGTTTCCACCTTAACGCCAACTGGAGAAGTTGACGATCAGGATGGAGAAAATCTCCCAGAATAAGGATAAGCCCGAGAAGCTGTCAGAGCTCCAGATGTCAAACTCCTAGAGCTCCGACACGTGAGGGATCATCCCAGAGATCAGATCATAAGAGATCCTCGTGACGGTGTCAGAACTCGGAGAGGTACAATTAACGAGATTTTGCACCTTAGTTTTCTGTCACAGGTTGAGCCAAAGAAGTTCGATGAAGCGAACAAAGATGCGTCATGGATATTGGCCATGAAAAATGAACTGCATCAATTCGAATGATGCAACATCTGGACGCTTGTTCCCAGACCAAAGAACCAGAATGTGTTCGGCACCAAGTGGATCTTCAGAAACAAACTGGATGAACACGGTGTCATCATAAAGAATAAGGCCAGACTGGTGGATCAAGGTTACAGACAGGAGGAGGGGATTTACTTCGACCAAACCTTTGCACCAGTTGCAAGGCTGGAGGCGAACAGATTGTTCCTGGCATATGCCTCTCACAAAGGATTCACTGTCTATCAGATGGACGTGAAATCTGCGTTTTTAAATGGAAATATGAAAGAGGAAGTATATATCGTGCAACCCCCAGGTTTTGTCAATCCATCGCTCCCTAATCATGTCTATTTTCTTAATAAAGCATTATATGGCTTAAAACAAGCTCCTCGAGCTTGGTATGAGACTTTGTCTAGTTTTCTTCTTGAGAACAAGTTCTCAAGAGGAAAAATAGATAAGACATTGTTTCTTAGGGAAGTCAAAGGCAAGATCTTGCTGGTGCAAATCTATGTCGATGACATAATATTCGGCTCAACGAACAACAATCTTTGCAAGAAGTTTTCTAAACTTATGCAAGGAAAGTTTGAAATGAGCAGCATGGGAGAGCTAAAGTATTTCTTGGGACTTCAAGTGAAACAGTCTGAGGATGGAATTTTCATTTCTCAGACGAAGTTCACAAATGAACTCCTCAAGAAATTCGGAATGGAGAATGCAACCTCTATGAGGACTCTAATGGGATCCACAGTGTCTCTAGACAAGGATGAGAAAGGGAAACCTTTTGATGAAACCAAATACAGAAGCATAATTGGATCCCTGCTCTACCTTACTTCTAGTACACCGGATATTATGTTTTCCACATGCGTTTGTGCTAGATATCAGGTGAACACTAAGGAATCTCATTATGTCGCTGCAAAGCGAATTCTTAGATACCTTAACGGTACACCAAATCTTGGCTTGTGGTACCCAAGAAACAATGATGTCGAGCTGATAGGCTTTTCAGATGCTGACTTTGCAGGAAGCAGGGATGATAGGAAAAGCACTTCCGGGACGTGCCAATTCCTCGGAAGAAGGATTATTTCATGGAACAGTAAAAAGCAGAACTGTGTCGCAACCTCCACGGCTGAATCTGAGTACATCTCAGCAGGCAGCTGTTGCGCACAACTTCTATGGATCAGAAATCAACTCAAAGATTATGACTTGCAGTTCAGAGAAGTTCCTATGTATTGCGACTCCTCAAGCGCAATAGCAATTGCGAACAATCTTGTGTCGCACAGCAGCACAAAGCACATTGAAGTGTGCTACCACTTCATTCGAGAGCATGTGGAAAACAAAGATATCTCTCTCTGCTATATCCCCATGGATAAGTAGATTGCAGATATCTTCACAAAGCCACTAGACGAGACCAAGTTCAGTCTCTTCAAAACTGAACTCGGCATGCTGAACTATGAAGATTGAAGGTCTCAAGGCTCTTGGATCAAGGGGGAGCATCAGTAAGGAACTCAAGATCGAGCACAGATGCAAGAACTGAGGGGGAGCATTTGGCTCCAAGTGAAGTCCCAGATTTGCAGAAGCAGAAAAGGGGGAGATTACCCTCTCAGCTAAGGCTAAGGTCCTGCCAATGTTAAGTATGCTCTCAGGAAAATGGTAATGAATTTCACTCTCAACTGAATTTTTAGTTTATGATTTTCATTCCCATCTGTTCTATTCACCTTAGCATGTAGGGTTTAGGCTTCTTCAAATGGGGGGAGATTGTTGGGTATTGTATCCACAATGTACCTGATTTGAAGAAGCCCCTGAACAAGCTAAGTTGAATTGACAATATATTTGATGATTTTCTATCAAGTTGTGCTTGCAGCTATTCCATGCTAAGTACACACCAATGTCAGGGTGTAGTGGGTCAATATACACGGGTCTGCGCAACGTAATCCCTCGTTGAGCAGATCAGTGTGTTTACTCACGTGTGCTCTCTTTATTGGAGTGTACTTATTTTCAAGTACAGGGTCGAGATAGATCAAGAACAGAAGAGGAGCAAAGATGGGTCAAAGACCAAGTTCATAGAAAGGAATAGAAAAATCGTCCAAGTTAAAATCGACAGGAATCACTAAGTCATTCCCGCCGACTTCGACGGGAGTTACTTGTGATTCTCGCCGATTTGACGGGAATCAGGCTGCATTCCTGCCGAGCTCTTCCGGATGACTGTTTTCCTACAGAAATTATGCTAAGGCAGAATCGATGGGAATCACCAAGTGATTCTCGCCGACTTCGACGGGAATCGTTTTGATTCCCCCCGATTCGACGAGAATTAGGTTGCATTCCCGCAGGCTGACAAGCTTTACAACTGTAAATCAGCCAAGGCAGAATCGACGGGAATCGTGAGCTAGATTCGGCCAAACTTCTTCTTTATTTTCCTCAGATCCTTAGATCTTCCACCTTAGAGCCCAGCTGGCTCCTACAACTTAGACAAAACAATGTCCTACCTCAGATCCTCAAGATCTTACAACTCAGGTTCCTCTTCAAGAACCCTACCTCAAAATGATTCTCCACTCCTACTCCTCAGGCAAACTCCTGCCCTATAACCTCAGAACCTTTCAGTTCTTACAGCTCAGAGAAATACCCCTTCTCCTACCTCAGGCTCACAGCCCTACCTTAGCCTTTATAATTTAGGCTTACAACTCAGAGATATCTATCTCCTATACCTCAGATCTATTACTAGATCTTACAAAATTAATATAATAGAAGAAATTTGTGTTTTGAAATGTCACCCAAGAAGAAAGAGATTGGTGACTTCTTCTTGATCAGATCTTGATGTATAAACTTCTCCCTTAATCCTGGCTGTGAAGAAATAAGTCCAACCCTTCTTAGCTTTTTCAAAGCTTCTTGAAGGAGAAGGTAGGGTTGAACTTGGCTGGAGAAGATAGAAGTTGATCCACGATCTGCCTCCTCTCCACCTTCAGAATTCTATTAAAATTTTCTCATAGACTTAGATGAGAAGAATGATTATTGTTCTCTTATTTTTGTTGTGTTTGTCTCCTTATATAGTCTTTGGCAAGAGTGACTTGTTGTCTGGGTTAATCCACTAACATCTGACAGTTCTGACAGTTGTCAGAACTTCAAGCTTTGAATTCTGGACTTAGAAGAATTTTTGTCTGAGAGCTTCCACATGAAGGTGTTGACATCAGTTTTGAGTGCTGACACTTTTGTACCTAGATTGTGTAGACACCAGTCCTGGGTGTCAACACTTCTCTTTTGTGGATATTAGCAACAATCGAATGTGTCGACACTACTAGCTTCTTGTCTCAACACAATTTGTATCAAATGTATCAACACTAGTCCTGAGTGTCGATACAGTTAGTTCCAGTCTCGACATAACTTGTGTAAAATGTGTCGACACTAGTCCTGAGTGTCGACACTGCTTGCTTCCAGACTCGACATAACATGTGTAGAATGTGTTGACACTAGTCCTGAGTGTCAACACAGCTTTCCACCTTGACTGACTGTGTCGACCCAAGTCCTGGGTGTCGACAATAGTCCTGAGTGTCGACACAACTTGACTCCTTGTCTCAGCACTGCTTCTACAAAGGTGTCGACACTTATCTAGTATCTTGACACTTTCGTACTTAGTTTATTTTTCCTGCACAAGTAAACTCAACATACATCAAATACAAATTTGTGTATATCATTGATTTGTAAGGGCTTATCCAAATCAGGTACACAATTTCCAATATACCCAACACAAGTGTACCTTGAGTAGTCATCAATCCGGACCACCATATACATGTTGCCTCCAAGGCTGGCTGTGACGGCCGACCCCATCAGATCACCATAGATACACTCTAATGGTGCTTTACATCTGGTAAACGACTTGTCAAATGGAAGGAGATGAGCCTTTCCATATTGACATCCCGTGCAAACATGACCGTCACTGATGGATGACAACTTAGGCAAGCTTTTCACAAGGCTCTTCACTGTCATGGTTTTCAACTTATCCATCCCAACATATCCTAGCCTCTCATGCCAGATAGCTGCACTATCATTGGCTCTCATCCGATCAACCTAGGAGATTGTTGACAACAAAAACATGACCCTCTCCCTTCTCCCTACATGAGCAATGTCAGCCTTAACCATTGACACGTTGCGGAGAAACTTCACCTATGTTGGATCAAACAGAATGTGATAGCCCGCATCCACCGTATTGGTCAGAGAGAAGTGGTTATTCTTCATGCCCAGTACGTGATAGACACTCCTCAACATGAGTGGACCATTATCACTACCCAAAGAAACTACACCGTCCTTCTCTACTAGATGAACATTATCATCAATGGTTATGATAGCTTCGTTACCTGAGAATGTCTGCAGAGAGGAAAACTTTGACTCATCCCCGGTGAGGTGGTGACCACACCCTAAGTCCACGATTCAGTCATCTTGGTAGTCGATGGTGGACAAAGCATGGACACATGTGCCTTTCATGAAAGCACTTCCCCGTCAAGCTTCCTCAATACTGGACTTAGCCTCCTCCTTTTCTGTAATATGCTCAGGCTGCAGCTTGACCGTGCAGTCTCTCCGGAAATTCCCTGGCTGGTTGCATCTGTAGCACTTAAGCTACTCCTTATTTTTCCAATCTCGCTTAGGAGCAATGTTCTCTTCTTGTTGATATTAAGTAGAAGGTCTCTCACCAGCATCAGACTTCTTCTTCTCCCACCTCTTGTTCTTCCCTAAAAAGAGCGCCTCACTGCCTCCTTCAGAGACAGTGACTCTAGCAATCTACCTTGCCAAGCCCTCCTATGAAGGCAGCAGGTTCTCCAGCTCCAGCAATGATGGCTAAGGGGCCCAGCCTTGAACTAAAGTGATGAAGGCTACATATTCCTTCCGTAAGCCGCGGATTATGTGCATCTTCAGCTTTGCCTCAGATATAGGCTCATCAGGGTCCAGTGCTAAAATCTCAGCGTACGGGTTCTTCATTTTCAAGAAGAATGTTGGTATGGGTAGATCACCTTGAGTGGGCCTTGCCAACTCATTCTCAAGAAACTGTAGCCGAGCTACATTCTTTTGTTAAACAACCCATCAAGGGAAGTCTAAATTTCTGCAGCAGACCCATATCCAATAATGTGGTCAAAGAGCTCCATTGAAATAGCACGCTTGAGATAAAACTCAGCTTTGGCATTAGTATTCCTCCAAGCTTTCACCGTATCAGCACCAGCACCCGCAGTAGTAGTAATCTCTTGCTTTTCATCTCCTCCGACGAATTCCTAAAGGTCCTCACCCAACAGATAACTTTGCATACATGACTTCCACTTCTTGTAGTTAGTCGGTGTAAGGATTTCAAATCTAATACCTCTTGTATAACCTCCTTCCATTGCAGACACTTTGGTTACTTAGACTCTCAGAAGCAAACAAGAAACTGACGGTTGATCACTGCTCAGCCTATGATCCCTCTAATACCATGAAAAAATTTGTGAAAGTGAAAAACGGGACACCAGGCGCAGGAACACTCAACCACGCTGAGCCAAAGCAAGCCAAAAAAACAACTAAAAGAGCAAGAGTCTTGTACTAATCAAAAAATATCTTTACACAGCGAGTCATGCATGGCGAGACATGATTGCCAATGTATCCAATGGAGTAAGAAAATTACAAGCTGAAAACAAACCGCGCGGCCTAAAGAGGTAACCTCCGGCTCTCCGGCTAACCGCTAAGGAGTCCGCTAAAGCCGCCTGGTCGCAAGACTGCAATAAGTCGCATGGACTACTCGTTATTATAGTGCTGCTTAAGAACTCTAGCTGTTGAACTGCAAGCCACCTGACCGCGAGGTCGCCTAGCCGCCAGAGCACACAGACTGCTACCACCGAACTGAATAAGCCGCCCAGAGGCAGACATCTTATTTGAACAGAGAAGAATTTGCAGAAGAGAAACTGCTTAGTTGTAATACACGACCTGCTGAAAACTGATGGTTGTTACTTGCAAAGTCCGCACTCAGTCAGAACCAAATTCTTGGCTCTTCAGCGTTATCCGCCCAACTGTTCACTCGGTGTCTTCTGATGTGATAGGGGGTCTTATTTATAAGCATGGAGAGGAGTGTTATCACTGCCCTAGACGATAGGATAACCACCATATCCAGTGCAACCACCAAGTGTATCCGCAAAGGCTGTGGATACATACCAGACCACTGCGACTTGGACAAGAGAGAGTCCACTAAGGTAGAACATCAAGGCTGGAAACAAGCCTTTGACAAGCTGCCAAGCCTAGCCAAATAAGGCCACCAAATAGGCAGACTCAGCGAGTACCACCTTAGTCCGCCCACTTGTGTACTAAGCTCCAGACTACAAAAAACAAGCTCGCAACCAAGTCGCACAAGACAGACTGCTGCCGAGTTAGGCAGATGAATAAACCAACCTGTGTAGGCCGCGCGACCTCCGTACTAAGCCGACCTGGACTTGGTCCAAATCCAGACCAAGTCCACGCCACCAGACATTCCTGGTTTGAACACAGCACTAGTAGATACAACACCAGTCCTCGCAAGACCGGCAAACTCCAGAGCCAGCTGCTCAACCCGATAATTGAGCGGATAACCATCCAATCCGCCTTAAACAACCTAGGAAACAAGCCGTAGAACACTGGCCGACCTAGCAAGTTGCCAGCTCTTTCTGCTCAGACTGCCAGATCTGATCACCGAAATTGCTGAGACTATTCGCACAATCCGCCCAAACAGCCCTCCCAGGCTACCACTTTCACTTCAACAATTTCAACAAATGGAAATAACCATAATTGACTGATCTTCGTTGATCTAAAATTAGCTTGCAATTCAGAGCTTCAGAGCTCGAACAATGGAAGAATCACTTCTTCTTCTTTCTTTCTCTCCAACCCAAGCTAAGGAAAAGCTTTCAAGTCAAATAATAAGAAAGAACTTGATCTTTAATGTAGATTTTTTGGTTTAGAAAAATATGTGAATGATGTTCTCCAATTCTATATCGGGTACCTTCATGCATTATTTTTACTTAGCTAAATAGAGAAATCAATTACAAATTAAGAAAGGATTTATGCAATGGATAAAGGATTGGTACTCAATCTTGAAATCACGTTGGCATTAGATAATCAAAAGTAAAATAAAATCTAATTATCTTTAATTAAGCATTTTGACCGAGGAGGTTTCCGAAGCATGAACATGTATCTCTCAACGAAGTGCCCAACTAAGTTTAAGAAAAATCAACCAAACTCTTATTCTAAAATAGATTACCTAAAGCTTTCTTAATGTTATGAACCCCACTATTGGATTTGACTTCAATCCGAGAGATTTATGTCATCCTCTCTCGAGGGGTGTGTGCAATTATTTTTACCCTTAAGTGATCGATTCAAAGTTTGAGCCTCTCAGCTAAATAGGAATGAAAACTTTAGTGAAAACTATATATCGATTATATAGTCCCACTACTTTAAAAATCAAGGGTAAACCAAAAGTAATTTATTAAAGAGAAAAAGAGAACTAAAGCATCATAACTTTATTATCTCATCCTCAGATCATTTCGATCAAGCACTAATAAAAGTTTAGTTAATCATGGTAGAGGGTTAATAGGAAGATAAGCAAAAGGTTTGCATGAGAATTTAAGTAAGAGAGAAAGAGAAAGAGAGTAAGAGAAAGAAAAGTGACAAAATTTTATTAATAAACCAAGGTAGATTACAAGTTCTATAACAAATTACAAGTGCAAAAAAGAGCTAGGGAAACACCACTATAAAGCTAGTAAAAAAATTACAAGTTCATTACAAAAGTTTGCATGAAAACTCGGAGACGAAAACTTGAAATGGGAGAGAGGAGAGTATGAAACCTAAGGACATAAGAAGAAAAACCCTAAAAAAATAAGGAATGAAACTAGCAGCACCTCCCCTCTCACAAAATCTAAACTCTAGAACTTTGGAGCTTGCTGGAATTTATAGAAAATTTTCTGGGAAGTACACGCCCCCCTTACATGCCCGTGAATGAGGGGCGTGTAATTGTTAGTTAACTTTGGCTGGAGAATTTCTAGTCGGATAGCTTCTAACTTAGGAATAGGTAAACACGACCCCTGTGAGCCTGTGACTTGGGGGCGTGATAAGTACAGAGGTAAGCGGGTCGGCGACAGTGTTGGAACCTATGGTCCATTTCTCTTTAGTTTGACAATATAAAATCTCGGCCGAGTTGTATTTGATCATACTTGTGTTGGGTATAGTGTGCAGGTTTATAGGTACAAAAGAACAAGAAAATCAATCTCTGTGACCTACCATCAGGTGCTAGTCCTACCATAGGCGTTAGTCCTACCACAAGCACTAGCTTGGGTATATTAAAGAATAGGCGCTCTGTGACCTACCGTCGGGCGCTAGCCCTATCGCCGTGTGCTAGCAAATTTGACGATCGTCGAGAGGAAATAGCTACCATCAGACGTTAGCTTTTACTGCGCCGCGGTATCAAAAAATACAGCGAATATTTTTCGAATATTTTTTCAAAATTACTGGACAGCTGTCAACACCGCACGAAGGGATCTACCACCAGGCACTAGCTCTACCACCGGCAGTAGCGTATTTTTAGAAACGAATATAAAAGCATGTGTTTCTTTTCCTGGAGACAAGAAGAAGGAGTATTTTCATTCTAGGGTTCAACCGCCATCTATGAGAGCGTGAGTCTTCATCTCCATACAAGGAAAAGTAATATTTCTTCCTCCTGTTTGTGATCAAAGAACTCCGAAGGATGCAAACTCCAATGACCATTCAGCGACTGATCAATTGCAAGAGGAATGATATTCAAGAGCATCGATCATGCAATGTTCTACAGAGGATTTATAGTTTTGAGGGAGAAATATTTTCAAACTCTTTGTCTTTTATTCTATATTTTTCTTTTATTCTATCTGATCTATGTGTGAGGTAAATCGACCTGGGAGGTCGTCAGATTCCTGGGAGGAATCTGTAGGAAATCATCCTGAGAGGACGTCTAGATCTTGGAGATTTAGTGGGACTCTAATACCCTTCTAGGGAGGAAGGTGAAGAGTCAGCTTATTGATCTTCTTAGGAAGAAGAGTGAGAGCCAACCGATCCTGTGAGGGTCAGTATAGAAACCAAAAAAAGATTGTATTCATCTCCTTTGATCTTTGGCATCATGGAGATCCAGTTTTGCTATTATAAATAATTGTTCTTATTTTGCATAAAATTATATATTGTTTATTACAAATCATAATTATGGTTGTATGGTACTAGAGGTTTGAGTGTTGTGTGGGAAATATGAAAACAAAGTTTTACAAAGAGAATAAGTCTCTGTGACCTACCGCCATATACTAGCCTTACCGCCCGCGGTAGCTTCTAGAACTTGTTTTTTTTGGTAAAACTTGTTTTAATTTTTGAACTATCTTTAAAACCCTATTCACCCCCTCAAAGGTTGGCCACCAGATCCAACAAGTAGTATCAGAGCTAGGTTTCTTCAAAAAGGATTAACATCCTGAAGTAAGAAGGCCAACGTGAATCATGGTTTCTTTGAGGGTCAAGGTGTGAGTAGACCTCCATTGTTTATGGGGAGTGACTATAACCACAAGAGAACTTGCATAAAGGTATTCCTAATGATATAGAGCATGGACGTATGGGCTATGATCGTAACAAAATACACTGCACCCACCATCACTATAGGCGATCAAGTTTTGGAAAAACTGCATGATAAATGGGATGACGTTGATAAAGTGCGAGGCACTAATAATTCTAAGGCCATGAATTCTTTATTCTACATGCTAGATAAAACTGAATTTAATAGAATCTATAATTATGAAACTACTTATAATATTTGGTGCTTACTCGAACTAACTCATGAAGGTACCTTGCAGGTGAAGGAATCAAAGCTATTTCGACTGGAGTCTGAGTATGAACAGTTCTGGATGGAGTTTGAAGAGGAGTTAGATAGGATGAACACTTGCTTCATAAAGATCATTGAAAGCCTTTAATTCAAGGATAGCTAAATCACCTAGAGGGGGGTGAATAGGTTATTGGTCTCTTTTCTATTTCTTTTAAGTTTCTTCTTTAAGAGCTTTGGCTTTTAGTTATTTTATGCTTTCAAGATGTACACAACCTGCATAAAGAAAACAACACAGAAAAGCAGACAGTGATTTATAGTGGTTCCCCAACTGAGTACATCCACTTTCCCTCCCACCTTTCCAACTATCTTGTTGGACTAGGCACTTCTATAAAACCTGCTCCAAAGAGCTTATACCTCAGATCCCTCAGATCTCTAAGTCTCCTCCAAGACTTACTTATCTACCACAATTTCCTAAAACTCAGTGGTCAGCAGACAACCCACCTCAGGTTGTTAAGCCCTACACTCAAGCTGGGAGGACAGCCCTACCTCAAGTCCATAAGGGATCCTACCTCAGAGCTCTGCAGTGCTCCTACACTCAGTGACCCTCAAGACACCTACCTCAGCCTTATCTCTAAGGCCTATAGCTCAGGCTTCTCATCTCTACAACTTCAAGCATAAGGCCATACCCTTAGAGTGCTGCAGCACTCCTACAGCTCAGTACTCAACATTTACCTAACTCAGTGCCCTTCCAGGCACCTATAGCTAAGAGATAAGCTTGTCACCTACCTCAGGCCAAAAGTCCCTAAACTCAGATCCACACTTGGATCCTACCTTAGAGAGTAGCTCTCTCCTACGTACCTCAGGCAATTAAGCCCAATAGCTCAGATCTACACTTGGATCCTACAGGATGGATGTGGGTTGGTGTGATTATTGGCCACAAGTGAAATTTCACTGTGCCAATCTACCTTGACTGAGATACACTCAGTCCTACCTTGACTCCAGGAAATATATTTCCTGAGTCTACTTATCTGGACTAAGTAATTACTTAGACCTAACTTCCTCTTCTCAGTACTAGGGATTTTATCCATCTGGAACTTGAAAAGTAACTGCAGCAGATTTTGCTACAACTTGAGCTAAAAGAATCCTAGCCCAACTCCTCTCTTCACCGCAACAAGGATGTAGATCTCTTTGGCATGTGCTGGAAGTAACTTATAGATCGACTTCTCTGTACCTTTCTGAACTGAGCTACTGCTCAGCCCAATCTCCTTCTTCACTACTCCCCAAGAGAATATTCTTTAGGTTTGTTGGATGAGCCTATTAAGTACCTGCAGCACGGGTCGACCCAAGCTGCTACATTTTTCTCAGAGAATCCTTCTGAGCAAACTTGCTGGTGCAAATAAAGATCACACCAGCTATCTTGTTGTTGAAGATGTTTTTACAACAGCTAATTTGCTCTCTGTCTAGTAGACTTGAGCTTCCTATTTTTCAGCTCCACAACAATGGCGAAGAAGAAGAACTGCCTTATTTTTTTCTTTCTCCAAAAGTTGTCCTCCTCAGTAAAAGCCATTTCCTTTTATTGATTTTGACCCAATGGCTCTTGAGCAGTGGGCCCCACATAATTAATGGCTAGCAGCAACTTTGCTTTGATGACAACTATCATATAGTAGGTCTGCGATAACATTTTTCACGTACTAGCCATCCCGCCACTGATTTAAAATATGTTGACTAGTTGACTTGTTGACGTCATCAGTTATGGACTTGGCCAAAAATCAAACAACATTAGCATAGGCGTTGAGTGAGTAAGCATCACTCAACGCCAAAACACTTGGATAGATTTACTGTCTCTTGGTGTTGAGTGAGTAACCTTCACTCAATGCCAAACTACTTAGAATATAATTCTATTTCTAGGCGTTGAGTGATTCAGCTTCACTCAACGCCAGCCTTGCTTTTTCAGCTTTCTACTGCTTGGTGTTGAGTGAGTGAGCATCACTCAATGCCACAAAATTCTGTCTCCACAAGGTGTAGACAGCATTGAGTGAGCAACCTCCACTCAATGCTTTTTGCCTTAACCATATTTCTTCCTCTACAGCATCTTAGGCGTTGAGAGCGTTGAGTGAGTAACCTTCACTCAACGCTTTCTGCCTTAGGCATTTTCCTGCCTGACAGTCTTAGCGCTTTCTTGTTCTCTGCTGAGACAAACACTTGTCTCAGTGGTTATGTTGAGACTATCACTTATCTTAGCAGTTATGCTGAGACTAACACTTATATCAGCACTTTCTTGTTCTCTGCTGAGACAAACACTTGTCTCAGCTGTTATGCTGAGACTATCACTTGTCTCAGTGGTTATGCTGAGACTAACACTTGTCTCAGCGGTTTTTGCCTTAAAAAAACTCTGAACTTAGTTCGATGAATGCTGAACTGAGTTCGACAAATGGTGAACTGAGCTCGACAAACTCTGAACTCAGTTCAACGAATTCTCAACTGAGCTCGATGAACTCAGAATCTCAAACTCTGAAATTGGCTTGACGAATGGTGAGCTCAACTCGACAAATTCTTTCTTACCTCTGTCATTGAGTGAGCTTACCTCACTGAACGCATGTGGACTTAGTCAAAATCCTGCCTTTCCAGCATCTTCTCTTGGTGTCCACCTTTCTGCCTTATGACCACCTATCATATCACTTCGACAATCTGTTTAGACTTGTTCCATGTAACATCCTGCACATGATGAGCTTAAAGAACATTAAATATAACTATACTCTTAGTGTTGATGGAGATGCCTCTTCAAATCCAATCTAAGGAACATTGTGGGCAATGGACCCAACAATCTCCCCCTATTTGAAGAAGGTAGGACACCCAGTAATACTAAAAGGCATTACCATAATAGGTAAAAATACTTTCATGCAGCTGTAGATTATAATATACTACACCTGCTTGCTTATGCTATATTAATTCAATGTGCTCCATTTAATTGTATTGACACAATATGTTCAGTCAATACATCCTCATACTACTTGAGCAATTGCTCAAGTAATATTCTCTCTCCTTTATACCACTTAATATTTAAATGGAGTACCACTAGAAGCACTTACCTCAAAATATGCACTGACACTGTCATGGCTTAACATGTAGTCAGTCATTGCCTTTCTCATACTACTTAAATCTTTTCAAGTAATATGCACTGACTCAACATGACCTAGTCATGTCAAATATTGCTTTTATATCATATGTATTGCCACACATATCTCCCCCATTCTGTCTTCTTCAATAGGCATATCTATTTGAGGAAGTAGAAAATATCATGAGAGAGATTATCTCTTGATCCTAGTCAAAGTCCTATGGTGATACTACTAAGGAAATCATCCTAGTGATCAATCTACATGATTAGGAGTCATACCTTCTGTGTTGGTATATTGATACAACACAACACTGCAGCTTTTAAGCTTGTTGCATACATAGTTCCACTTGCTGATGTTGTATCTACAAAATCAGCATCCACTTGTGGTGATATCCTTGATACACCACATCACTGCAGCCCCTTGGCACTTGAGTGACCCATGGATCCACTTGAGTTGGCTGCTAGTGTTCCTCTTCTCACAATCTCCCCTTAGTCTGTGCATTGTCCTTAAGACAAACTGATCAGCAGTTGTGAAAACCGATCTACTGCAGCAGCTGCCTGCTCCCCCTCAACTGAGGCATCCTTTGTCAGATTCCTGGTATACATTTTAGTCTATTCCAGTCTGGATACCACTTGATGATCTTTATAGTCTTGATGTCACATCAAGGACTTATTTACCAGCAAGAAAAGTAAGTCTTGCAAGACAAACTAGAGTTTTGAGCAGCTGAAGCTATCCTAAGTTCCACATACCCAACTTAACTAAGAGGGTGTTGAACTTGACTTCAACTAGTGGCATGATAAACATGACAGCCACTTATCAAAGAGGACAAACTCAGGATTGAATTCTTCCTTATTCTCCCAAACTTATAGATACTTAACCTACATATGTATAGTCCTGCTATGATAGACAGGATTCCTAGCAACTTAGATTACAGTAGTTGAATATCAATATAAAGATGTTCTACTTATCTGGAGGTTATGGTTCTGATGCCATAATTAGGTTTCTGTTTAACAAATTTGAGTTCGACGAATTATTCAGATTTAGTCGAGATCCATTCGACAAATTACACTGATTTCATTGAGCTCCGTTCGATAAATTACTCTGATTTCGTCGAGCTCCTTGCACAGTCTCTTTATGTTGAGCCAAATCTTCTCCCCTTCTATAACAACAGACTTGCCTTTGATCCAGATTTTTTCTTAGCAGCACCAGAGTATTAAACCCACTGAGTACTATCTTGTTCATTATATTGATCAGTTCCTTCTTAGACTCTGAATAGACAGGGAGGAGCTAGTCTGCTTCTCTTCTCCCCCTAGCTGATTGCAGATGATACCATTGGTGCAGCTGCCAACTTTCTTTTCACATGAGGTTGAAATTTTCTCCTGCAGCCGCTAGACTTCAAGATCACTTTAACCTAGAATGATCTTTCCATGAACCATCGTTTCATTCTGATACCAAGTCTTTCTTTACACTGTTATTCCAAAAGGAATGAGCTGGCTTGTACAATAATAGCTGGAGCAATATAGCTGTTCTTATAAACTAATTGGCTTGCCTTCTTCCTACAGGTGACATCACTTGGGTAGTTTCCCTCTCAGCTTCTGCAATGTCTATGGGGGCAAGCTGATCCTCAGTAGTAATGTTGATCTATTCTGTGCTGGGGAACTTTGGGTAAGATTCAGGCTTGTCCAGTAACCTTGACTGAACTTGCTCCCCATCAGTATTTGTATAGATCCTATCCTTATGACTGTCAGTCATCATTTCAGCTGATGATACTACTTGACTGTTTGTCCCTTTTATATAGTGAGTTTTATCAGCTGAGCATAGTGTGCCTCTTCCTTGCTGCTAATAGAGGAGCCACTTGTTCTTTCCTCAAAGATGATTACAACCTACTTGTCCTTTCAAGATTTGCTGGTGTGGTAGCAAGACTTTGTCCAACCAGACATTTCTGCTGGCTAGATCCAGCTGGTCTTAGCCCAATAATTGTGCTATTTATCCTCTTAAGGAATGCACACAACATTCTTATCATTGGGGTATGAACCATAGGATGAATTCCTTGTTACAGTCCAAATTCTGGAACATCTTCTGTCCAAGTACCACATGGGGGATGGGCACTTAGACTAACCTACAGAACAAAATTACTCTACCTTAGGACCCCAATATCTATTGGGTCTTAGGTTCCTATTAGCATGAAACTGAACATGTCCACTAGTAGAATTTCTGACTAGTGGACTGACCCAAGCTGTAGCCACATTGGGATTGTGCTAGCAATCAATGGCAAAATGCCCTATCTTACCATAGCACCAATAATCATGTATGTTATATCTTCTCTTATGTGAAGGCCCTGCAGCTTAGTAAGCTACAACCTTGATAGGAGGAAGATGTGTTGCAGCCCTTTTTTGACTTCTTTCAGCTAAAATTTAACTGAAGGTAAGTCTTTTAGCTTGCTAATTTGGCTTGCTCCTAGTGACAGCAGCAGCAAGCTTCTTTTCAGAAAGCATGCTTCTGATAGCTTCAGATATGCCCAGATCAGCCTGACTCTTAGACTTGTCCTTAGTCTGAACTGTTTCTGTCAAACTCTGAGCCTTGGTTGCAACAATATTCTTGAGTGTTGGTGCAAAAGTACCAAAATCAAACGGTTTAGATTGGGCCATTTGAAATTTCTCATTTCTAGCCTTGAATGCACACACCCTGCCAAAACTTTCACTGAGGCAATGAACATCTTTGTTCACTCCAGATGAACAATCCTTCTCCTAGTGACCATAAGAGATTTCTTGGTCATACTTATTAGAAGGTATCAGAACTTTTCTAAAAATAATGGGAGGATTGGAAGCAATAGGTTGAGGTAGAGCTAGAGCTTTGCCCTTCCTTTTGGAAGGAAAAACTCTTGTGCTTCCCTTAAATCCCAATCCCTTCTTGACCTTTTGAGAGGAGGAGTCTATCAAGGGGAGGACAATACTTAGCTTAGAATAGCTAGCCACTATTCTTTTCTCCTTCTCAAGCTAATCTTCAAGCTCTCAGATGAGATAGTTCTTGTGCTTGATGGATGCTACCTGGATGTCCAAGAGGGACTTTAGTTTACTTATTTCCCTAGCTTTCTGGTCCAGCAGATTAGCTATTACAGTCTGCTGGGCAACTGCAAGCTTAAGAGATGAAATCTCTTTAGTTTGCTTCCTTGACAACTTCTTGACCTTCTTGAAGGCATCCAAAAGTTCTCCATATTTGTCAATCAGTTTATTGACATCTCCTTTAGATCCAGAATCTTCTTCACCACTGGGTGAAGTGGTTTCTGAGAAAGGACTGGTCTCATACTCAGACAGAGAAGAAGAATTAGGTAATGAATATACCTTGCTTTGACCAGGCTGATCCAGGCTGCCCTCTTTATCTGTCATTGCCATCAACCCTATATATCTATAGACATCTTTATCCACCTCTGACTCACTATCTGAGAGTGTCAGAGGGGCCTTGATTCCTATCCTCACTAGAGGATTGACTTCTCCTGTTGCAACAGCTTCATCTTTAGAAACAGCAGGAACTAGCCCAATGTAGGCTTCTTCTTAATACTCTGAACCACTGTCAGAAAGACAGACTTCCTATGTCCATTCCATGTATTCAGTGAGAGAATCCCACATCTCTTTGGCTATCTTGCAGTGGACAAGCATCTGGAGAGTGGAGTAATCTATTGCACTTATCATGATGTGTTGAGCCCTCTTGTCCATAGATACAAAGTTGATTTCATCTTCAGACATCTCTGCATAACTCTTTGGGGTTTGGATACTTGCAACTGATGTAGAGACCCTCATGGGAATGAAGGGTCCTTCTTGAATTGAAGCCAAGATTTCAGGATCACTGGCTTCCATGATCTGCCTGATCCTTGCTTTTCATGTCCCAAAGTTCTCTTTGCTACAGACTTGAAGCTCCATTCCTTGAGGTTCTCTTTTGAACCCACAAGTATAACCACTTTTATGTTTCTTATTTAAGATTTTTGGCTTTTAGTTATTTTATGCTTTCAAGATGTACACAACCTGCATAAAGAAAACAACACAGAAAAGCACACAGTGATTTATAGAGGTTCCCCAACTGGGTACATCCACTTTCCCTCCCACCTTTTTAACTATCATGTTGGACTAGGCACTTCTCCAAAACCTGCTCCAAAGAGCTTACACCTCAGATCCCTCAGATCTCTAAGTATCCTCCAAGACTTACTTCTCAGCCACAAGGGCCTACAACTCAGTGGTCAGCAGATCACCTACCTCAGGCTATTAAGAGCTACACTCAGGCTGGGAGGACAGCCCTACCTCAGATCTACAAGGGATCCTACCTCAGAGCTCTGCAGTACTCCTACACTCAGTGACCCTCAAGCCACCTACCTCAGCCTTATCTCTAAGGCCTATAGCTCAAGCTTATCAGCCCTAAACCTTCTGGCACAAGGCCCTAATCTCAAAGTGTTGCAGCACTCCTACAGCTCAGTACCCAACATATACCTACCTTAGTGCCCTTTCAGGCACCTACAGCTCAATGACAAGTTTGTCACCTGCCTCTAGTCAAAGGGCCCTACACTCAGATCCACACTTGGATCCTACCTCAAAGAGCAGCACTCTCTTATCTCAAGAAATTAAGCCCTACAGCTCAGATCCATACTTGGATCCTACAGGATGGATGTGGGTTGGTGTGATGATTGGCCACAAGTGAAATTTCACTGTGCCAATCTACCTAGACTCAGATACACTCAACCCTACCTTGACTCCAGGAAATATATTTCCTGAGTCTACTTATCTGTACTAAGTAATTGCTTAGAACTAACTTCCTCTTCTCAGCACCAGGGATTTTATCCAGCTGGAGCTTGAGAAGTAACTGCATAAAATTTTGCTGCAACTTGAGCTAGAAGAATCCCAGGCCAACTCCTCTCTTCACAGCAACAAGGATGTTGATCTCTTTGGCCTGTGTTGGAAGTAACTTGCAGATCAGCTTCTCTGCCCCTTTCTGAACTGAGCCACCTGCTCAGCCCTATCTCCTTCTTCGCATCTCCCCAATAGAATGTTCTTTAGGTTTGTTTGCTGATCCTGTGAAGCACCTGCAGTAAGGGTCGACCCAAGCTGCTAACCTTTTCTCAGAGAATCCTTCTAAGCTAACTTTTTGGTGTAGATGAAGATCACACTAGTTATCTTACTGTTGAAGATGTTTTTCCAACAACTAACTTGCTCTCTGTCTTGTAGACTTGAGCTTCCTGTTCTTCAGCTCCATAACAATGGCGGGGAATAAGAACTGCCTTGTTTTTTCCTCTCTTCAAAAGTTGTCCTCCTCAGTAAAAGTCTTCTCCTTTTATTGATTTTGACCCAAAGGCTCCTGAGCAGTGCGCCCCATATAATTAATGGCTAGCAACAAATTTTCTTTGACATCAGCTGTCGTACAGTAGGTCTGCGGCAACATTTCTCGCATACTGTAGCCATCCCACCGCTAATTTGAAATATGTTAACTTGCTGACTTGCAGATGTCATCAGCTGTGGACTTGGCCAAAAATCAAACAACAATAGCATAGGTGTTGAGTGAGAAAGCATCACTCAATGCCAAAACACTTGTAAAGAATTACTGTCTCTTGGCATTGAGTGAGTAACCTTCACTCAACGCCAAACTACTTAGAATATAATTCTATTTCTAGGCGTTGAGTGATTCAGCTTCACTCAACGTCAACCTTGATTTATCAGCTTTCTGCTGCTTGGTGTTGAGTGAGTAGGAATCACTCAATGCCAAACTAAATTCTGTCTCCACTAGGCGTTGACAGTATTGAGTGAGCAACCTCCACTCAATGCTTTTTGCCTTAACCATATTTCTACCTCTGTAGAATCTTAGGCTTTGAGAGCATTGAGTGAGTAACCTTCACTCAACGCTTTCTGCCTTAGGGATTTTCCTGCCTAACTGTCTCAGCGCTTTCTTGTTCTCTGCTGAGACAAACACATATCTCAGCGGTTATGCTAAGATATCACTTATCTCAGCGGTTATGCTGAGACTAACACTTATCTCAGCGCTTTCTTGTTCTCTACTGAGACAAATACTTGTCTCAGCGGTTATATTGAGACTATCACTTATCTCAGTGATTATGCTGAGACTAACACTTGTCTCAGTGGTTTTTGCCTTAGACAAAATCCTGAACTTAGTTCGATGAATGCTGAACTGAGTTCGACGTATGGTGAATTGAGCTCGACGAACTCTGAACTCAGTTCGACAAATTCTCAACTGAGCTGGATGAACTCAGAATCTCAAACTCTGAATTTTGCTCGACGAATGGTGAGCTCAGCTCGATGAATTCTTTCTTACCTCTGGCATTGAGTGAGCTTACCTCATTCAACGCATATGGACTTAGTCAAAATCCTGCCTTTCCAGCATCTTCTCTTGGTGTCCACCTTTTTACCTTATGACCACCTATCATATCACTTAGATAATCTGTCTAGACTTGTTCTATGAAACATTCTGCACATTATGAGCTTAAACAACATCAAATATAACTATGCTCTTAGTGTTGATGGAGATGCCTCTTCAAATCTAATCTAATGAACATTGTGGGCAATGGACCCAACAATCATCAATGCCTCCAGATCTCTCGGAATGGCTTTTTCAAATGGGGACTTGGTTAGGAAGATCCTATAATTATTGCCTCCACGATTAAATCCTTAAGTGACTGTTATTGCTGAATCTCATGATATCAGTGCCCTAGAGATAGAAAGCTTCATTGGGAACCTGAATACCCATGGGCTAGAACTGAAAATACAAGCCAAGGAGTATCCTAGGGAGAAGAAGAAGAAGGCACTAACACTAAAATAGGCTAAGGAAAAGGAGGTAGTGGAATAATTCGATGATGATGATGAAGAGAAGCCTACATCCATATTCCAGTAGGAGCCCCAATACAATGCAAAAGGTGGAATCTACCGCTTATGTTAAGTATGCCAAATGTAATAAGTTTGGTCACACTTCTGGCTCTTGCTTGAAAAAAGGATTAAATAAAATTACTCAAATCTAGATGCCAAAGTCAACTACCTATACTATGGGTGGAACAACTTGGGTAAATAGGTCTTTACCCTCATCCTCTTTTTAAGTGTGTTGGCAGGCTAAGGACAGGGATAATGTGTGGTACTTGGACTCTTAATGATCAAAGCACATGACGGATGATGAAGACAAGTTCATTAGCCTTGAGAAGAAGAAAAGAGGCATGGTGACCTTTGAAGACAACAACAAAGGACAAATTCTTGGCATCGATACCATAGGTAACATTGTATTTTCTATTTCAAATGTATTGCTTGTTAGAGTAAAGCACAATCTAATTTCTGTTAGTCAACTTTGTGATAAGGGCTTGAATGTGCTCTTTGAAACTTCTAATAAAACTTGCAATATCATAGATACAAAATCAAACACTATATTGCTCGTTGTGCATAGATATCATAATGTCTATACAATTAGGTTTAAGGACATATCTTCTTCTGATTTGAAATGCTTAGTTACAAAAAAGAAGAATTAGAACTTTGGCATAGGAGACTCGGTCATTCTAGGAGCAAACTAATAGTCAAACTCTCAAAATACAAACTAATCCGTGGACTTCTAAAACTAAGCGGTAGTTTGACTTCATTATGTGCTCTTTGCAAAAAGAGAAAATTTATAAAAACTTCTTTTAAATGCAAAAATGAAATTTCCTCATCTAGACCACTAGAATTAATTCACATGGATCAATTTGGTCCTTTTAGCACTTGTAGTCTAGGTGGAAAACGATATACTTTTGTGATTATCGATGACTACTCACATTTTTTGGACCATTTTTATTGCTAATAAATCTGATGCATTCCTTAAATTCTCTAATCTGTGCGCTAGACTACAAAATGAAATGGAACTAAAAATAAAATGCATTAGGTCCAATCACGGGGGCGAATTTGAAAATGAAAATTTTACAAATTTCAATGATAATTTTGGAATTCAGCATGAGTTTTCAGCCCCATGCACTCCACGTAAAAAACAACGTAGTTGAAAGAAAGAATTGAATGCTTCAAGAATTAGCATGCACGATGCTTGCCGAGTTTGGCTTGTCTTGATATTTTTGGGCTAAAGCGGTTAACACAACTTATTTTGTGATGAATCAGATCATGCTTTGCCCTATTCTTAAGAGCACCCCATATGAACATTATTATGATAGAAAGATGTCTGTGTCCTACTTTAGAGTCTTTGGTTTTCCATGTTTCATTCTCAACATTAAGGATAATTTAGGAAAATTTGATGAAAAATTTGACCTAGGAATCTTTCTAGGGTATTCCTCCACGAATCGCGCATATAGGGTCTATAATAAAAGAACCTTAGTGTTGGTACCCTGGATGTGATTTGGCTTATGTAATCCCTTTCCGGTCCCTCTTGATCCATATAACTATATATGATCATGTTTAGGCCTTGTTCAGTTTCCCTAGGACAGTTTATAACTGACCTAGAGCTTAGGCTAGTAGTTCTAGATGTATTTTTGGTTAAGGCCTTTTCCGTTCGACCATCGTCGAACGAGGCCTCGCGATCGTCGATCATTGGTCGACGATAGCAGGGCTATTGAATCGTTGAAGTCAAGACAATTATCGTCGACCGATGGTCGACGATCTCAGAGCAAGTTTATTATGCTCTGAAGGTTGGTCGACGATCTGCCATCAGCAGTTCTACGATCGTGTTCTTGCTTCACGATTTCTTTCTCGACAGATTGTTTGCCTTAGTCGTCGACATCATGTGATGTTCGACGTTTTCTGCTTCGACAGATTCTTTGTTGGTCGACGATATCTTGAGCTGGTCGACGATTTCTGGTCAACGATTTCTGTTGCGACAGATTTCTATTTTTAGTCGACGATCTGTTAGCTAGGTCGACGATCATCGAACCCCTGTTCGACGATTTCTGTCTGCCTTTAACAATTTGCACTTATTTTATTCCTTGGTTTATTTCCAAGTGTTTTAGCGTGTGGTTAGAAAGATTTTCTAAAGATTGTTTTTGCTAATTTATGGCTTAAATTCAAATGAATTACTTACCAAATATGTTAAGCATAAATTACGGGATTTCGTATTTTGATAAAGCATTTTTGTCTTATTATACAAAATATATTGCCAGGCTGTATTCTAGCCGTTGGCGGTGTATGCTATTTCCAAAAATGATAAGTCTTTATGCTGAGATATTTTCCTATTCATTTATTTCCTTATTGGGACTGACAGTAAGCTAATAGGCCATTCTATTCCTATTGCTATATTCTATTTTGAGATAATCTGTTGCAGTGCTCGAGAATTCAAATCAATAGAGCCGTTCCAAAGGAAAAATGAGAAGACATATTTAAGAGAGATTTTTTTCTCAGAAAAACGAGAAGACACAGATATAGAGAGATTTTTTTTTAGTGCTGCATTCTCTCAAGCATCTCCAGAGCAACTCTTCACAATCTCACAATCAGAAGAAGAAAAGCTTTCCTGAAGCAAAAGTCCAAAGCAATTTCTTTCATTCTCAAGTCTCCTGAGCATCTGCTTAGAGTTTTCAAGACTTCAGAAAGAGCTCCAGATCTGCTTCACGTGCTCCAGAATCTGAAGACCTGATAAAAATCAGTCTACAGATCTCTGAGGATTTAGTTTCAGTATATCTGAAACTCCTTCATCCTGAAGCAAAGGCTTTCCCTGGACCTCCACTGAGCCAGGGGGAGACTTTAATTCTTTAGAGAATCCACAAGTCTTCTCTAATCTATATTAACAACAGAGAAGACAATCTCACCCTCTCAACCCCTTTGTAAAAGAGTTTTCACACCTCTTCAAAAGTGAACATTGGTGACAGGGCACCTTATCAACAACCTGTGGTTGAGCATCCTTATCAAAAGCTCAAAGGGTCTGTTTGATCTACCTGAATCAGATCATTGGTGGCAGGGCACCTTAGCAAAAACCTGTAGTGGATTCCTACCAGGGTAGTAGAAGAGTGGAGTACCTATTAAGAGGGAACCACTATATATCCTGTGTCTTTCTGGCTGTTTTTTGTTTAATTGCCTTTTCTGTGGCTGTGATAGAACTACCTAGGATTGCTAGTTGCTGTGATAGGTTTATAGTTAAACTGAAATTTCAGTTAACTCTCTCACTTGTGCACGTCACTGTGTTAGGCTCTTAGGGTTCAAGTATCAGATTATTTTATTCCGCAAATAAACTCCAAGGGAGCTGACTAGTTGTTCATAAAATTTGAATACTCTATTCACCCCCCCTCTAGAGTAGTTTACAACTTATCCCCTCACTTTCAATTGGTATCAGAGGGAGGTTAGCTGTTCATACAGGCTAACACCTGAGGTAAAAGATCCTGTGATAAGTTGTTTCCTGATACCATTCACAAACACTTTCACACATGGCCCAGTCTAAGGATTATTCAAGCACCAGACCTCCTGTATGCAACTTGTCCAAGTTTGGCATATGGAAGGCCAGGATAAGACTATACATGAATTCTATTGATGAAGATATCTTTTCTTCTATTTTGACAGGACCACCTGCTAGGCCTGCTGCTGCTTCCACTTCTGCTGATCTCAGTGCTGTGCCACCACCTGACTACAATGAAACCTACAAGAAGGCAAAAGCAGCTGATGCAAAAGCAATGAATATCCTAGCTCAGACAATGTCTGATGAAATATTCCAGAAGCTTGCTGAATGTACCTCAGCCAAAGCTATGTGGGATTCCCTCAACCACATAGTTGCTGGCTCAGCTGACGAGAGGAAGGACAGGAGATCCAACCTCACTTCTCAGTATGAAAATTTCAAGAAGGATGATGCTGAAGACATTGACACAATGTACACAAGACTCAGTTCAATAATAAGTGAACTGAGGTCTTTGGACAAGGAGATAACTTTGTCAGAAGTCAATGACAAGATCCTGATGTGCCTTCCCATCTCTTGGGACTCAAGGATATGGCCCATCAAGGATGGAAGAAACACTGTGGAACTCTCCACAGAAGCTCTGTTGGGAAAGCTCAAGTCATATGAGTAAACTTTAAAGAGCAGAGCTGCTGCAATTGAAGTAAAAACTCCTACACCTACAAAGAAAGAGCACTCTCTAGCTCTTAAGGCTGCTGAGACTTCTGAAGGAAGTCAATCAAATGAGGAGTTACTGGCACTCATTGCCAAGAGATTCTTCAACATGGGAAGAAGAGACCTCAGAAAGAAGTTTTCCAAGTATGAGGACAAACCAAGGTATGACAAAACTCCATCTAAAGAAATCATCTGTTATGTTTGCAGCAAGCCTGGACACATTGCTCCAGATTGTCCAGAGAAGAAACACAAGGAGAAGAAACATGAGAAAGAGTACAGGAAGCACCACTCCAAGTCCTCCTCACACAAATACAAGAAGAAGGACAAGGGATTTGTGGCTGCTACCTGGAGTGAAACAGAAGAGGATACCTGCTCCTCTAGCTCCAGTGATTCAGAAGAAGAAGAAGAGAAGAAAGCCAAAGAGGTCTGCCTCATGGCTATTGATGCCTGTAGCTCTCTGTCAGCTGCAGAGAATTCTGAAGAAGAAGGAGACAATGAAGAAGATTCCTCTATGGAAGACCAGGTAATCGACTCATTTGATTTCTCATCTCCTGAGTTCAAATTAAAATTTAAAACTCTATGTTTAGATTTACTATTGTCTGAAAAAGAAATTAAGTCACTTAGATTAAAGATAATGGAACTAGACATGGAAAGTATTGAAATAATTAGATTAGAAAAGGAATTAGAAAACTCAGAAGAAGAAGTAACATTCCTAAAATTAGAACTAGCTAAATCTAAGAGATTAGAAGAACAATTAAATGGCAGAAGCCTTAAATTATCTGAAATAACCAGTATAGCAAACACTAGGGTTGGTAATGATAAACTAGGCTTAGGTGCTACATCTAGTGAACCCATCCTCCTCACAAAGGAGAGATTTAGCACTCCAGTAAAATTTATTTCTGAATCAGGAATAAAGAATACTGAGGAAATTGAAAAATACAAGAAAATTCAGAATAAGATTAAGAAAGAGAACAGGAAGAAAAAATTTCTAGCTTTACAGAAATCGTCGAACATTAATCGACGATCGTCAAACCAATCGTCGAACGTCTATCGACGATCGCTGAACACCTTCACCAAGTATGATATCTTTGGTGCAGGAGATCGACGATCTCATCTTGAGTCGTCGACCAATGATCGACGATCTCATCATGAGTCATCGACCAGTGATCGACGATCGTGGAATCCAGAACATAGCACTACTACAAATGATCGACGATATGACTTGCGATCGTCGACCGTGGATCGACGATCTGGACTTAAGCTGGAAAATAAACTTCAAACTTCCAGAATTGCAAATCCCAATCACTACCCTAGGTCGTTTAATCCTGTAACTGAATGGATTATCCCACCTAGGAGATCACATCCTTTAGGATATAAATCTAAGCCTGCAAAATCTTTTATATCTAGTTTTTCTTTTGTGAAGAATACTGGACCCAAGGTAACCTGGGTCCACAATGTATAATTGATATCTTTGCAGGTGAAGACCTATCCAGTCATACATGACAAATGGTATCTGGATAGTGGATGCTCAAAGCATATGACAGGAAAGAAGAAGAATCTGTCAGGGTTCAAAGCCAAGCTGGGACCAAAAGTTGTATTCGGGGATTCCAGCTGTGGACAGACTGAAGGGTATGACAGCTTCACCATAGGAGCTGTAACATTCAAGAAGGTTGCTTATGTCTCAGGACTAAAGCACAACCTAATCTCTGTAAGCCAAATGTGTGATGCTGGGTACAAGGTATGGTTTACTGACACTGCTTGTAATATTGCTTTAAATAATACTGTTGTGTTAGTAGGTATTAGAATTGGTAATGTTTATGTTGTAGATTTTAACTCATCCAAATCTGAAATATGCTTATTTAATGAAGTAACCAGTAATAATACCCTTTGGCATAAGAGACTTAGTCATGTAAATTTGAAAAACATTTCTAGGTTGGCTAAATACAATCTTGTAAGAGGCTTACCTTCTTGCCCCTTCAAGAAGGAAGGCCTTTGCAAAGCTTGTCAATTAGGTAAGCAAACAAGAAATAGCTTTAAATCAGTTAATAAAAGTGATTCTCCCAGGATTCTGTACTTGCTACATTTGGATTTGTTTGGTCCTATTGCTGTATAGAGTCTTGGAGGAAAGTCCTACACTCTAGTAATTGTAGATGACTTCTCTAGGTTCACTTGGGTATTCTTCTTGAGAACTAAGGCTGATAACTTCAAGGTTCTTACAGATTTTCTAAAGTGTATACAGAGTGAGTACTCTACTCAGATTGCCTTGATCAGAAGTGATCATGGTACTGAGTTTGAGTCTCTTCTTATGCAATAATTCTGTGAGAAGGAAGGTATCAAACATAGCTTCTCTGCTCCTAGAACTCCTCAACAAAATGGGGTAGTTGAAAGGAAAAACAGAACCCTAATTGAAGCTGCTAGTACATTGTTGGCAGATGCTAATATGCCTCTGTCCTTTTGGGCTGAAGCAGTTAGCACAGCTAACTATGTATTGAACAGAAGCCTGATACATAAATTTAAGGGTAAGACTCCCTATGAGTTACTTAAGCAAGTGAAACCTAAAATAGACTATTTTAGAGTATTTGGCTGTGTTGCTTTTGTTCATAACAATAACAAAGAATACCTTAGAAAATTTGTGGCAAAAGCTTCAATGGGAGTCTTTATGGGATACTCTCAAGTAAGCAAAGCCTATAGGGTCCTCAATAAATCCTCTCTTAAGATAGAAGAGTCTGCACATGTCTCTTTTGATGAGACAGTCATGTATTATAAGGAGAAGGACTCTTCCTCTAATAGTACAGTGCAAGTCCTAGGAGTAAGTAAGGATTTGGAAGGTTTGAGACTCACACAGGAGAATCATCCCCAACAAACTCCTCAGGTTGCTTCTTCAGATTCTGAATCTGATGTAGAACTTTTACAAGTTAAAGCACCTGCTCCAACAGTTGATCAAATTCCACATGAGGAATTGAATCTTGAACATGTTGAAGATCAGATCATTGTTGAACCTACTAATCTTGTCACACTTAGAGATCACCCTGTATCTCAAGTGATTAGAGACATTTAAGTAGGAGTCCAGACAAGACATCAACTCAACAAAGATGTGATGTTTGCTTGTTTCCTTTCTCAGGTTGAGCCCCTAACCATTAAAGATGCTGAGCTTGATCCACACTGGATTATAGCCATGCAAGAGGAACTTAACCAGTTTGAAAGATGTAAAGTTTGGACCTTGGTTCCAAGACCAAGAGGCCAACTGATCATAGGCACCAAGTGGGTGTTTAGAAACAAGCTTGATGCCCAAGGCATAGTAGTTAGGAATAAGGCTAGGCTAGTAGCTCAAGGCTATAGACAGGAGGAAGGCATAGATTATGATCAAACTTTTGCCCCTGTAGCTAGACTAGAAGCCATTAGGATTTTCCTAGCCTATGCTGCCTATAAGAAATTTAAGGTCTTCCAAATGGATGTGAAGAGTGCCTTCCTCAATGGAGATTTAAAGGAAGAAGTGTTTGTTGAACAACCACCAGGGTTTGTTTCATCAACCTTACTCACTCATGTGTTCAAACTCCAAAAGGCTCTATATGGACTTAAGCAAGCTCCTAGAGCTTGGTATGAGACCTTAGCAAATTTCCTTCTAGAACACAAGTTTGTGAGAGGTGTAGTAGATAGAACCCTATTTATTAGACATCATAAGGACTCACAACTGTTAGTTCAAATCTATGTAGATGACATTATATTTGGCTCCACTGATCCCAAACTATGCAAGAGGTTCTCTGAACTAATGCACTCCAAGTTTGAGATGAGCAGCATGGGTGAGTTATCCTATTTCCTTGGTCTCCAAGTGAAACAGTGTGTTGATGGTATCTTCATTTCTCAATCAAAATATGCCAGAGAGCTGGTTAAAAGATTTGGAATGTCTGATGCTTCATCAATGAGCACACCTATGGCCTCAAATGCAGTTATTGATTCTGATGTCAATGGCAAGTCTGTTGATCAAAAGAACTATAGAGCCATTGTTGGTTCCCTGCTGTATTTGACTATAAGTAGGCCTGACATAATGTTTGCTACATGCCTATGTGCTAGGTTTCAGGTCAACCCAAAGGAATCTCACTTAACTCTTCTCAAGAGGATCTTGAGATACCTTAAGGGATGCCCCAACTTAGGACTGTGGTACCCAGCTGAGTCAGGATTTGAATTAATTGGATATTCAGATGCTGATTATGCTGGTTGTAGAGTTGACAGGAAAAGCACCTCAGGGACCTGTCAGTTCCTGGGAGAGACTTGTCTCTTGGTTTTGTAAGAAACAGGCATCTGTGTCTACTTCAACTGCTGAGGCTGAGTATATAGCAGCGGCTAGTTGTTGTTCACAGATCCTGTGGATTCAAAATCAGCTAGTGGATTATGGGTACACACACTCAAAAACAAAAATTCTGTGTGACAGTACCAGTGCAATATCAATTGCTCAAAATCCTGTGCACCATTCCAGGACCAAGCACATTGAGATTAGACATCATTTTCTAAGAGATAATGTGGAAAAGAACAAGATAGCAATGGAATTTATATCCACAGACCTGCAGAGAGGAGATATTTTCACTAAGCCCCTTGATGAACAAAGGCATTTGTTCTTCCTGAACCAGCTTGGTATGATTAATGGTTCAGAGTAGTGAAAATTTGGATAGATTTGTTTTCTGTCTAAAATCGTCGAACGACTGCTCGACGATCTTCGACCAGGTCAGAACTATCGTCGACCAACGGTCGACGACAGCTCGTTCGGTAGTAAGGCAGAAATCGTCGATCAACTGGTCAACGATCTCTCTTTAGGTATCTATCGTCGACCAGTGGTCGACGACAGATTTTCTGTGCTGTGTGGAGAATCGTCGACCAACATATATTGATCAACGATCGTGGTGATTGCTTGTAGTCGGTCGATGTTTTTCGTTTAGTCAAATATTGACTATCGTCGGTCATTGTTCTACGACCGATTTTATTCCGGGATCGACGATCGCAGATTTATATCTGATAGTCGATTTAGGTCTGGAGATCGTCGTCCTTCCGCTCCATCTTTTCATATTCCATCTTCTGGCTTAGAATTCGCTCTCGAACTCTAATCCCGTGCGATTCTCTTCTCCCCTGCCTTGCATCTCGATTCGTCATTCTCTTTTCAATCTAATGGCGATTCCTTCTACAGTTCTCTTCAGAATGAAGTTCGACACTGGTTTCTGTGTCGACTTCGATTCTTTCAGTCGATGTGATCAACCCATCCAAGACATTCTGCAGCTGTGTGAAGATCAAGGGCTAAAGAAATTTATGTCATTCTCACCAAAGATTCATATACCAGAGATTCGAGAATGGGTATATACCTCGTCCTCCAGCGACGAAGCGATGACTGGAAAGATAAATGGAGAGGAGGTCATTCTGACTCCTAAAGTTCTGACTGAGTTGTTTGGTCTACCAACCGGTACTGAGGACTATGAGCAAAATTCAGAGGAATATGGCCGCATGCTAACCGTGATGGGCCATGCTGAAGGTATTCCAGCTAAGCTGCTGAAAATAAACCTGTCTCCAGAGTACAAGTTTCTGGCAGACCTGGTGGGCAAGGTCGTTTTGGGAAAGCACTCTGCTCACGACAACATCAACAGGCAACAATTTGCCTTAATGTCAGTTTTGGTGAATAAGACGCAGATTGCCTGGGGAAAAGTTCTGTTTGAACTAATAAGGAGAAAGAACAATCAGAAAGAAGTAAACCTTGCCAGGGTGTTGGGTGTGTTTCTATATGTGAAAGCACCCCTGCTGCTTGTTTCTGCTCCCTCCGCAGTCAACGCCAGCAAGAGGTTGGACCCCTCTCTGTTCAAGAAATCTCAGAGAGTCATCAAGAAGTCAGCCAGGGTTGATCCTAACCCTTCATCAGACACAAGGGCTGATTCAGCCACTCTCCAGCTTGCTGGGGAAGGCTCAGCAATCCCTTCATCCTCCCTCTTTACCCCTGCATCTTCATCTCCTGCATTACCCTCCACACAATCTGCAGTGCCACCACAACATGCATCTTCCACCCTACATGCATCTCCACCCCAGTCACCCATACCACAACATCTGGCAGCCACAGCCAGTGTTGACACGGTAACTGCTACCATCCTCACACACTTATCTCAACATCAATCCCACACTCATGTTGATGTTCACCCATCTCCACATGATTCATTTGATCATGTGATAGATCATACTGCTTCCATTCCATCCACCTCTACATCCTCAGCATTTCAGATAACTCCTGAATTGCTTGCACAAATTGTAGAGCTCGTCACTCCATCCATACAAAAAATGATTGAGGCTGCCAATGCCCCTCTCATTGCATCCATCAAAGCCCTTACTGAAGCCATCAAATCATTTCCACCCTCTTCTGAGCCCTCTTCAGTAAGATGCATGACTCCAGTCCCCACTGAAGTCATGCAGGGGGAGATGTCTGTTGAAGTGGTCTCAGGTGATGCCTTGGCCCTTCAGGACAACTCTTCTCTTCCCCTTACAGCAATTGTAGAAGAACATCAAGAGTTTCCAGAGAAAGAGTTTCTAATGAAAGATCCAGAGCAATCAGAAGGTAAAACACTTCCTCTAAAGGTTATAATCAGGACTTTAAATTGATATCTTTATCTAACAAAGACATTCACTCCCTAGTGAATCTAGCTTCTGATGAAGATCTCCCAGAGAAAAATAATGAGGAAGTCCTCATGGACTTGTGTGAAAAAGTTTCAATAAACACTACTGACTCAGAAGTAGTGGTTCAACAACTTGAGAATGCTACTGCTCAACCAGATGGTATAGTTTTATTTAAGTTTCTAATTAATTCAAACTCCAACTTTGAGTTAATCTCTTATCCCTTCCTTCCCATCTCAGCTGCTGATGATCTTGCATCAGTGTTGCAAGTTGATGCTGCTATCTCCATTGACTCTGATAATGCTTTGGAATCCTTTCTCAATTCAGACTGTGAGTTCACACTCACATCTCCTTCTGTTCCTCCTTCTCAAGAGAAAACGGTCCCTTATAGACCTGAGTACCTTGATGACCCCTTGGTCAAGGACTCTCTCTTCTTTTCCTGTATGGCACTCCTCTTGTGCCTTGCAGAGGTGTCTATCCCTGATGTCACTGAACATCTAGAAGGAATTATAACCTCCTTCCTAGTTGCAAAGTGGTATCCTGTGTAGATCTCAGGTAACTCTATCAATTACCTACTGTTGTTCACCTTGGGGGAATACTCTATTCCCACTTGGTTATTAACTTATCTTTCTTTGTATGCAGGCACAATCAACATCCCTGCTGCTGCTGAAGAAGCTGAGGCTGTACAAGACTTACCAGAGAATGCCTTCAAAATGACTGAAAAGGAATCAAGGTCAGGTACTCTCAACCTTGAACAATTTATAGCCTTTGTGGCTGAGAATATTGCCTCTGAGTACATTGAAGGGTTGGCTAAATCTCATATGGATTCCCTAGTCATCTCTCTAGAGAAAGCATCTGCCCCTGCAGATACAGTCATCTTTTCTCCACCTATCCTTACCTATCCTCTACCCATTCCTTCTATTGCAGAATTGGTCCCCAGGATAGTTCCTGACTTGTATCCTGAATCAGAACTCTGGAAGAGATCTCCCAATGTCGATCTTGATGCCCTCCTTGTGCAAGATGCCATTGAGGAAGCAAGAGAAAAAGAAGATAGAGAGAAGCAGGAGAAAGAAAAGGCTGAACATGCTATAGCTGCCAAAGATATCTCAGAACAATATTTTGATGATTATGCTGGGAGAACCTCATCCCACTCCTCTGATGATGATGACTCTGAGGATTCTGATAGTACCCAGAAGAAGAAAAAGGCTGTATCCAAGAAAAGAAAAGCATCTGCTCGTCCTACTGCTAATCCAGACAAGGATGTTCCCTATTTCATTCTGAAGGGAATTGATCCCAAGAGCAAGGAATTTCAACCATGGATGAGACTTTCAAAGAATCAGACAAGAGAGAAGAAGAGGACAAAAAGATATGACACTCCAATTCAGAAATTCCCCCCCCCCCCCAGAGGTCCTCCTCCACCTCCTGGTGCTGGAGCCTCTGGAAGTCTCTCTTCTGCCCCATCTGCAAAATCAGCAAGTTCCAACACCTTTAAGTCTTACCAGAGAAGGAGTAACCAAAGCCAGGGAGGCCAAGATGTATCAGGACAAGGAAGGAAAAGAAATGAAAATGTTCCCATGGAACAAATAAAGGAGATGACATTTCAGCAATCTACTTTCTCTCCTCCTCCTGCTCCTAAAAAGAAAGTTCCAGAATGGAAACCTTCTCCTCCCAGGAAAGGTCCATCCTCCACATCAAGGAAACCTGCTGCTTCTGAGACAGCTGAAACAAAAGGAAAAAGAGTGGTCTATTCAGAGAAATCCCACAAGAAGTTCATTGAACTTGCACCTCCCAGATCTCTATATGCTGAAACTGATCCTAAGAAGGCTGCACAGATTCCTCTTGATTCAAGCAAATTAGCCACAGCTCTTCAAAGGAATATGGAGATTGCAGCTCAAGTTGATACTGACAGACCATCCTCTCCATCAGATATGACTGAAACTGAAAGAATTGCCTCTATGGCAAGATTTAAGGAATCTATTGCACTGAGCATGATGGAGAGAGCCAAAGCTCAAGGACTAGACCCTACAGCATATACAACTATGTCTGAATTCAGAGAAAAGGAACTCAGCAAAATTCAAGTCAACTCTGAAATTTTTAATACTGAAGAATACATGAGGTTGCATCCTGCTGCAGTTTTGCCAAGCTATGCTGAAAAGAAAATTATTGGTGAACATGATCTAATGCTATCCAAAAGGCAAGCAGCAAATCCAAACAGAGAAATTATTTTCAAACCAGCTGTAATCTCTAAGAACTCATCTGATGCCAAAACCTCTGATAAATCTGCTTGATACTTTACAGTTCTGCTGATTTATGCTTCTATGTTTTTCTGTGGATTGCCTGTGATTTAAATTTTTGGTTAATCTCTGCTTTTGATATTATGTGCTTTAGTTTTAGATCGGATTGGATAACATAACCCAAATAGGGGGAGATTGTTGGTACCCTGGATGTGATTTGGCTTATGTAATCCCTTTCCGGTCCCTCTTGATCCATATAACTATATATGATCATATTTAGGCCTTGTTCAGTTTCCCTAGGACAGTTTATAACTGACCTAGAGCTTAGGCTAGTAGTTCTAGATGTATTTTTGGTTAAGGCCTTTTCCGTTCGACCATCATCGAACGAGGCCTCGCGATCGTCGATCATTGGTCGACGATAGCAGGGCTATTGAATCGTTGAAGTCAAGACAATTATCGTCGACCGATGGTCGACGATCTCAGAGCAAGTTTATTATGCTCTGAAGGTTGGTCGACGATCTGCCATCAGCAGTTCTACGATCGTGTTCTCGCTTCACGATTTCTGTCTCGACAGATTGTTTGCCTTAGTCGTCGACATCATGTGATGTTCGACGTTTTCTGCTTCGACAGATTCTTTGTTGGTCGACGATATCTTGAGCTGGTCGACGATTTCTGGTCGACGATTTCTGTTGCGACAGATTTCTGCTTTTAGTCGACGATCTGTTAGCTAGGTCGACGATCATCGAACCCCTGTTCGACGATTTCTGTCTGCCTTTAACAATTTGCACTTATTTTATTCCTTGGTTTATTTCCAAGTGTTTTAGCGTGTGGTTAGAAAGATTTTCTGAAGATTGTTTTTGCTAATTTATGGCTTAAATTCAAATGAATTACTTACCAAATATGTTAAGCATAAATTACGGGATTTCGTATTTTGATAAAGCATTTTTGTCTTATTATACAAAATATATTGCCAGGCTGTATTCTAGCCGTTGGCGGTGTATGCTATTTCCAAGAATGATAAGTCTTTATGCTGAGATATTTTCCTATTCATTTATTTCCTTATTGGGACTGACAGTAAGCTAATAGGCCATTCTATTCCTATTGCTATATTCTATTTTGAGATAATCTGTTGCAGTGCTCGAGAATTCAAATCAATAGAGCCGTTCCAAAGGAAAAATGAGAAGACATATTTAAGAGAGATTTTTTTCTCAGAAAAACGAGAAGACACAGATACAGAGAGATTTTTTTTTAGTGCTGCATTCTCTCAAGCATCTCCAGAGCAACTCTTCACAATCTCACAATCAGAAGAAGAAAAGCTTTCCTGAAGCAAAAGTCCAAAGCAATTTCTTTCATTCTCAAGTCTCCTGAGCATCTGCTTAGAGTTTTCAAGACTTCAGAAAGAGCTCCAGATCTGCTTCACGTGCTCCAGAATCTGAAGACCTGATAAAAATCAGTCTACAGATCTCTGAGGATTTAGTTTCAGTATATCTGAAACTCCTTCATCCTGAAGCAAAGGCTTTCCCTGGAACTCCACTGAGCCAGGGGGAGACTTTAATTCTTTAGAGAATCCACAAGTCTTCTCTAATCTGTATTAACAACAGAGAAGACAATCTCACCCTCTCAACCCTTTTGTAAAAGAGTTTTCACACCTCTTCAAAAGTGAACATTGGTGACAGGGCACCTTATCAACAACCTGTGGTTGAGCATCCTTATCAAAAGCTCAAAGGGTCTGTTTGATCTACCTGAATCAGATCATTGGTGGCAGGGCACCTTAGCAAAAACCTGTAGTGGATTCCTACCAGGGTGGTAGAAGAGTGGAGTACCTATTAAGAGGGAACCACTATATATCCTGTGTCTTTCTAGCTGTTTTTTGTTTAATTGCCTTTTTTGTGGCTGTGATAGAACTACCTAGGATTGCTAGTTGCTGTGATAGGTTTATAGTTAAACTGAAATTTCAGTTAACTCTCTCACTTGTGCACGTCACTGTGTTAGGCTCTTAGGGTTCAAGTATCAGATTATTTTATTCCGCAAATAAACTCCAAGGGAGCTGACTAGTTGTTCATAAAATTTGAATACTCTATTCACCCCCCCCTCTAGAGTAGTTTACAACTTATCCCCTCACTTTCACTTAGTTGTAGAAGAATCAATCCACATTCACTTTAATGAAACTACTCCTAAAGAAGACCCAAAATTAGATGTAGTTGATGATGAAATCATATCTCTATAAGATGAGAATGATAAGAAAGAGGTCATAGTCATAAGTGATGACTTAGATAATACAAAAGGATACGGACTATAAAACCCCATTTGGAGTTGGTTTTCGCTGAACAGAGGCATTTGATGAACTTCGAACGGGTTCGACGAACTTCGAACGGGTTCGACGAACTTCGAACGGGTTCGACGAACGTCGAACGGGTTCGACGAACGTCGAACGGGTTCGACGAACGTCGAACGGGTTCGACGAACGTCGAACGGGTTCGACGAACGTCGAACGGGTTCGACGAACGTCGAACGGGTTCGACGAACGTCGAACGGGTTCGACGAACTTCGAACGGGTTCGACAAACGTCGAATGGGTTTCGATGAAGTTCGACTAGCGTCGAATAGATTATGGAACGTTGAACGGCGTTCGATGGCTGTGTTTTGTATGGAGTTCGACAAATGTCGAACTGATTTCTCAAACTCGACGATTGACAAAAGGAGTTCTCGGATAGTGGAGTTCGACGAATGTCAAGACGGAGTCTCGGGTTCCATCGATTAGCATTGTAGCCATTTGATTTCATCAAAGCTGATCCTAGGGCCGGGATCCTCTGCCCAAAGGGATTATGTATGGCTGAACGGCTTTCTCCCTCTTTTCTTCTCATTTTTTTGGAGTTGACTTAGGGCTTGTGAGTTTGAGAGCGGAGGAGAAATAAGGAGTGCTTTCTCTGCCATTGACGGAGCTTTAGAGCTCCGATCGTCTTTCCGAGTCCAGATCTGCAAAGAGGAAAGCAAGGTTTTTTTGACAAGGAAGAGGAGTCACAGGGTAACGACACTTCTCCTCTCGGTTTTAGGATGCGTGCATGGCATCTACTATTTTCTTGTTTTCTTTCAAGCATTTTAGGCACCAGATTTCTCAAGTGAGAGGGATTCGAGTTGCCATGGCTTAAGAGGAGCCACCGAGTCAATTTTGTTCGTCCTTAGCATGATATTGCATTAGAAATCCGCTCCGCTAGTGGATTAGACTTGGTGGATGAAGCCGTAGTCGTGACCGTTAGTCTGACTCAGTGATGTTGTATAGCGTGCCTTAAGGATTTTGTTAGAAATCAGTTGCGTCAAGATGCCATTTTTGATGTATGTCACCCTTATTTCACGCGGGTACGTGTAGTTGGTACCGGACAAGGTTAGCTCCATAGTGACGGTAGATGGTTTCCCTGGAACACGGGAATGTTATAGTATGAAAGGTGGATTAGGGTGATAAAGTTATGTGTTGTGATGTGCAAAGGCTTGACTTGTCTCCGTGGTCGTTGGCTAGCCCGTGACGTGCAAGTCATGTATGGAGAGTGTTCCGACAAGATAATTCCCCTTCTGTGAAATTGACGAGAATGCCAAGCATTGGGAAACCCCGAGCAATGAAGACCACGAGCGGGTGGGGTCCTATGAGGGTTCTTAACATCGGTTTGTTTGTTTGAATGGAGGAATCCTGACATGAGAAGTCAGAGTTTGCATGCAAGCCCGGGTTTTGAGACCCATGAGCGGGTGGGGCCTTGGGCAGAGTTCCGTATAGCGGCTTGAATGTCGTTTGGAAAAATTAGAAGCACCCATGTGTTTGTTTCTTGAACGTCGAAGGTGAAAATGGAAGTACCTGATTGATGATGCATGATGATGTGTTAGATTCATATACTTTAGGGCACCTTGGGTGAAATGCAGGGTTGCTTACATGCTGAATTGTAGGCCCCTTTTACTATATGCTCAATGTAGAAACATGTTTGTTATATGAGACATCCAAACTTGTTTTACCGCTTTACATGTTTATTGTATATTGCATACAAAGTGTTGACCTGCAGGGTGATGGAGTGCCCCGGGGTACGTTAAGGACGGCCGGGAGGAGATGTGTTGGTTACATAGTTGAGGTCAGCTTTTGCTGACCCACGTTACAACAAATTTTTATAGGGCAAGAATCGTAGGGAGGAGCAAGCTCGCCAGCCGAAAAGGCCCAAGCCTCATGAAGTGAACCTTTATTTGCTTATGTTTTGATGCTATGATATGATCCTTGAGATGTAATCCGGCTTACATGCTGAGGTATACTAGGAGTGCTCTTGCACATTTATAGGATTGATTTTCAGTTTTGGACTTATGTTGTGTAAGGCCTAAAGGTCATTTTGACACTCTTGGATTAGTGGATAACTTCCTGATTGGTTGTATGTTTCCGTTGTTTTATTCTATTTTTTGAGTTAGGTAGTTTTATATCATCTTTTAATGCTTAAGCTGTGACGTCTGTATGTTGTGGGGCCCCGGCCAAACCCATATTATACGGTTATTACAGGGGAGGTGTTACATAGACCTCCAACTGAACTAAATTTTACAAAGAATCATCCTAGAGAATTAGTAATTGGAGAGCCTTCAAATGGGATTAGAACTCTCTTAACAATGCATGAATCATTTTCAAACTTATGTTTTGTGTCTGAAATTGAACCTAAAAATATTTCTGAAGCACTAAATGATGAGTCTTGGTTATTGTCCATGAACGAAGAACTTAATCAATTAGAGAGAAATAAAGTGTAGACGTTAGTGGAGCCCCCTAGTGACCATCTACTTATTGGTGTTAAGTGGATTTTCAAAATAAAGTTGATGGTGAGTCTACAATAACGAGAAATAAGGCTAGGTTTGTTGCTCAGGGATACTCTCAGATTAAAGAGGTGTACTTTGAGGAGTCTTTTGCACTCGTAGCTCACCTTGAGTCCAATATGATGTTCTTAGTATTTGCAAGTTTTAAAAATATAAAATTGTATCAAATGGTCGTCAAGAGTGCGTGTTTAAATGGTTATATTAAGGAAGAAGTGTATGTAGAGCAACCACCCAGATTTAAAAATAGCAATCATCCCAATCGCGTCTATAAACTCATAAAAGCCTTATATGGATTAAAACAAGCTCCTCATGCATGGTACGATAGGTTAACTGTTTTTCTTAAATATATTTCGATAATATAATCTTTGGTGCCACTAACAAAAAAAATATGAAGAAATCATAAAAGTGATGCAAAGTGAATTTGAAATGAGTTTAGTAGGAGAATTGACATACTTCCTAGGTTTTCAAATTTCTCAACAATAAAATGGTATTTTTATTTGTCAATCTAAATATGTAAAAGACGTGTTTAAAAAATTCATTTTTGAGAATTTGAAACAAGCAAAAACTCCTATGAGCGCATCACTAAAACTTGGAAATGATGAATGTGTCATTTCAATGGATAAAACATGTAACATCCAATTTCCAACTAGACCCCTAAGAGTGGTTTTGTCATGACAAAACCCTAGGAAGCCCAAGAAAGAGTTAAGTGGACCTGGTGGTGTGGATAGAGGCACTATGGTCTGCAAATAGTAAACTCCAAAACCTTGGTTTAAGGTGATCATGAAGCTTCACCAAGACTCCAATACCCCACCCATACCTTTATAACCCTAGTAAGGGGTCAGTGGGTCACTAAGGACCCATGGAGGGTAGTCAAGGGAGCTAAGTTGACCAAATTCAACTCTAACCCTAATTGGGTCAAACTGACCTACACAAGGGTCAATTGTAGTCTCTTAGCCAAATGGACCACCCCTATACCTCCATAACCCTAGTGAGGGGTCAGTGGGTCACTAAGGACCCATGGAGGGTAGTCAAGGGAGCTAAGTTAACCAAAGTCAGCTCTAACCCTAATTGGGTCAAACTGACCTACATAAGGTTCAATTGCAGTCCCTTAGCCAAGTGGACACCACCCCTACCCTCATAGACCTAGTGAGAGGCCAATAGGTCACCAAGGACCCATTGGGACCAATCATAAAGGCTAGGTTGACCAAAGTCAACCCTTGACCTAAAATGGTCAAAGTGCCCTAGTTAAGGGTCAAGTGACCTCCAAGGGCCAATCCAACCCCACCTTGACCCTAGGGGAGGCTAATGGGTCACCAAGGACCCATTGAAGAAACCTCAAGGACCAATTTGACCTAGGTGGGCCCTAGTCCAACTTTGGGTCAAGTTAGCCCAAATGGGCTAACTCAAGCTCAAGCCCATTGTAATTGGGCTAACCTTGACTTAAGTGACCAAATGGACTTGTGGGCTGCCATTGGATAGGGAGGATCCAAATTTTAGGCTTGGTGACTAGGAGAGAGAAAGCCACCCATGGAGGAGAGAGAAAGAGAAGGAAGAAGAAGGAAGGAGGACTTTGTGCTCCTCCTCCCCCCTCCCCAACCTCCCCATTCAATTCAGAAGAACAAGGGGGAGTGCAGCAGCAATCCTTGACTGATTGGAGCAAGCTCCACCCCCCTACCAACCAAAGCCGCCATCTTTGACTTAGGCTAAAAATGGCATAGGGCAATTCAGCTACCTAACACCTCCCCTCTCCCTTTTTAAAGCTCCATTGGACTCCAAGGAGTAATTCCCACCATTTTCCTGAAGGAGCCAGCAAGTTTCCTGTGTTTTTGAAGAGGCCGAACACCACCGGCCACCACCATGCCAATCCGGCGATCAGCACGGCTACAGCCGCCACCACAGGTCCTCCTCCACTCCTTCTTACATGGGTAGTCCTTAGGAATCATTAGAGACAAGGTTAGGGCTCATTTGAGCCTAATCGGATTTTCAAAATCATGGATTTTCCATGAAAATCCATACTATCGGGATCGCTGGAATAGTGCTCCCCGGCGGCCGGGCCGCCGCCTGGAGATAGCCCCGACCACCACGAAGGTGTTAGCGGCGGTGGCCGGTCGGGGAGGTGGCCGGATCGCCGGCGGCAGCCGCTGGAAGATGGCCTAGGCAGAGGATGAATTTGGTCCATCAGCTGGAAGAAGGAGATGACCAGATCCCGTCCAAAATCGTGTCAAGATTCGTGCTGATATGGATATAAACTATAGCTTAAGTTTATTATTAATTCAATTCTGTCACAGCAAATGGTATTTAATGTTTTTAATTATTAAAAATACTTAGGCTTCATTTCAGAAAAACTGGTCAACACATAAAATGTAGCCCTATGGGTCTACTTTCAAATAAAATTGGTTTGGACCAATTTGGGTGACTGGTTTGACCAGGGCACTCATTTTGATGGGGTCTATACATATGTCTAGGCAGACATTAAATAGAGTGCCCACACTTCATCCTTAGCCCAAATGAGTTGAAATTTTGGCAAGGAGTCACCCTAACTAATATCTAGACCCTGCCCAAAAATGAGAATTTTTGGAGATAGGTTTTCTATAGTTTTGTAAATAATTTAATTTATCTATGGTAAATTAATTTATGGGTCAAATGAAGTCCAAATTCATCCAAATTTTGGTGGGAGGTATGTGAGGTCAATATAGAACTCTGGTTAAAATGTAATTAAGTTTGGAGATGATTTGAATGGAAATAATGCAAACCCTAGCCTTGCCCTAAGAAGGGCATTTTGGTCTAAAAATTTATTGTTGGTTTAGGATTTCCAATTCACCTCAACAGAGGTTAAAATTTGGGCCACTGACTTGGCATGAACTTGTGCACCTTCCAATGAAATATGGGGAGGTTTGGGATTGATTTTCCCCAAGATCCTAGGTCAAACCCTAAGGAAGGGCTTTTGTACCTTGTGAAGGGCATGTGGCCAAAACACCTTGTATGACTATGAAATTTTGTGGGGAGGGTATTAGGGTAACTATAACCCTCTGGTTAAAATATTTGGGTGTTTTGAAAAGTTTGGGACCCACAAAACCCTAACCATAGTTTAGGGCACAAATATTATAGGGTTGGAATGGGCTAGCTAAACCCCTCAAACTTAGATGAAGTTTTGTTAGATTGGTCATAAGGATATTATGAGCCTCTGGTAATTTAATTGGGAATTTTGGGACAATAGATATAGTACTTCATTTGTAACACAAGGGATGCCTTAATTTAATAAATTGAACATTATGGTCCCTCTGACCCTTGGTAGGTCATGAAAGTTTGGCAGAAGAAGTTTTGAATCATTATATGCATATATAAATTTTATGAAGATTTTTGGATACATATTTGAGGTACTTACTTCACAAACTTGTTAAATGAGGAAATTATTCAACAATTTAATTAAGACTATTTACTGATAAATAAATTATTAAATTTGTCCCAAATCATTTATATGCCATTAGAATCATACTGGAATTTTCTCTGAATTTTTGGAAGCAATATAGTCTTTTATATTTCTTTAAATGAATTTTCAAGGGTTAAAATGAAATAGGAATTTTGGGATAAAACCTTACTGAAAAATTTAGTTATTTTGGAAGATGAGTTAAATCCTTATTTTCAATATCATATAAAATTAATGGAATGATATCTTGTCTGAAATTGGTACCTCATGTTCATTATTGGAAACTTTAGTCACTATAATAATTAAATAAATTATTAAATAAATAAGGAAAAAATTTGGGTCTCTGGATTTAAGGCTTAAAGTTTATAAGGAACTTACATTAATTATTATAGGAGTATTGGATGATCATTCGATGTACTTTCCATTTTACATGAAGTTTAACCATGGTGGTCTGCATTTAGTAATTTTGAAAAAAATTGTTCATGATTTTTGTTTGATGCTTATCACTCCTTAATCACTTATGATATTTGACCCAGAGCATTTATATGCCCTTGCAATCAGGTTAGAGTTTTCCTTGAATTTTTAGAAATAATATTGCCCTATTTATCTATTTTAATAAATTATTGCAAGTTACCTTTAAAATAAAATCAGTGGCCTAAACCTTGCTGAAAAATTTAAGAGACCTTGGATCTTAGGTTAAATGTTTATAATGAGTATAACATAAATATGGGGGAATTGTATCTTGTCTAAATTTGGTACCTCCTGTTCAATCTCGGAGACCTTGGCCACTAGGAATATTTAATAAATTACTAGATAAATAGAAAAATTGTGAAATTCTGGATTTGGGCAATAAAGGTCATAATGGAACCCCATTAATTATTATAAGAGTATTGGATGATTATTTGATGTACTCCCCATCTTACATGGCATTTAACCGTGTAGTCTGCATTTAGTAAATTGTTGAAAGGAAATGATTTGGCATAGTTGGAGTTAGCCATCTTGCTGGATTTTGTAGATGTGGATGAGTCATCCTAGAAATTTAGGTTAAGTAATGAGATATGAGTCGGTAGTGTTGAGTAGTGCTTGGGGTCGACGAAAGATCGTCTTCCCCCGCAGAGTGAAAGGTCAAAATCACCTTAGGTTTAGTCTACCGTAATATGAAAAGGATATGGGTAATGGATATGGGATTAGTTACCAACCAACAAGGATAAGTGCCTTGCGAAAGGGAGCTTTGGGATTCACCCCATCATAGCTCCTAGTGCCCTCGAGAGCCCTTCACAGGGAATACCTTGGGCAGTCCTGGGTAAAAACCTAAGTCATAGGTATAAAATCGCCACAAGAGTAAATAGTAAACTTAGGATTTCACACTCTCATACCCCAATGTCCCGGGAGATAGTTTGGGTTACTCGGGCAATAAGCCCAGTGGTTATGGTGATGGGCATAGTGGCCCGGGGAGCTTCGGCTCGGTTGTTGATTATGACGGACGGGATAGTCCGGGGAGCTTCGGCTCGGTTGTTGATTTATGACGGACGGGATAGTCCGGTGAGATTTGGTTCGGTTGTTGTTTGGACTCATAACTATTGCATGTCCATAGAAGGTATAAGGTGGTGGGTCTTCGGTATTGGAGGGTCGATGCACTGATGCCAATACGCTGACTCGGCAAGTGTGGTTAGCACTTTGCCAACAGAAGTCCGGTGTGCCAGCCGGCAAGAGTACGCAGGAGTCCGCTTTGTGCACCAAGCGTTGAGGCCTACGATAGGTCTGGCTGGTAGTGCTTTACTAGTTTAGAGGTGGGCGAGGCCCAACCCACCGCTTCTGTCTGCCACTACGGAGGTATCCTGGGAGGTAACGACTCCGAAAGGGGGAACTAAAGGTCTGTGTACACAGAGTCGAGTGGGTGAGTTGCACTTGCATGTTCACATCATAGCATAATTGTATTTCATAGCATAACCATTGCATATAACCTGACACCTAATGTATAAGTGGTATGGGATGCTCTATACATTAGGCCTTGCAAAATGACCCCTTGGCCTATAAGTTCGTGCGAGCGTGCTTATAAGTCAAGGTTCTCTTTCAGTATTAAACATTTAAGCCTGCTAGTAAAATTGACACCCTATCGTATAAATCGGTATGGGACTTTTTATACGATAGGAGCCCTGCAAGAGATCCCTTAACTTATGTGTATTCACATAAGTTAAGGTTACTTATTCTAAATTTGTATCATTATTACCATACTTAGAACTGCTAGTCTAGTTCCGCTGCCATCTGCTATTTGACATTCTCCACCTTCATGTCCTTTCCTTTCCTTCTCCCCGCTCGGTGCTTAGGAGCCATGGGGGAAGGGGCGGAGGATGCTAGGACTTAGTCTTTTAGACTAACGGTTTTCGAACCACATCATTTAGGGGACCACGGAGCCCAGCATGGAGGAGCAGCCCCAGAGGTTGGCACGCTTGGAGATCGGACAGTCTAGTACTGGAGTCCAGACAGCAGGGACTGTGAGTCCCGAACACTAGTAGTTGTATTAGTTTGCTTCCGCGATGAGTGATTTGTAGTGAGGACTTGATGTACAGGGCATAAGCCCGAGATTTTTATTATATGTACTATCTGTGGACACTCCCTTCGTGGAGCTTATTTTCTATACATGTGATTTTCAGTGGACTTGTTTTCATTCTATTGCTACAGTTGTGATCGATTTTGGCCGGCAGAATCGGCATCTTGTAGTGACGACCTTCCCGGGTGCGAATGTATCACCGCAAGGTGGCGATTCTGGGCCTAAGACCCCGGTGTCGAAAAAGAAAAAAAATGGGGGTCTTACAAAACATTATTCAGAGGAATGATCGGCTTATTATTGTATCTAAGTGCATCTAGAACTGATATCATGTTTGTAGTGTTACTTTATGCTAGATATCAAGAAAATCCGAAAGAATCTCATCTGAAAGCTGTAAAACGTATCTTTAGGTATCTCATAGGGTCTCAAAATCTCGATCTTTAGTATCCCCACACCACCAACTTCACGCATCATGGTTATTCAGATTCAAATTATTTTGGGTGTTCATTTGATCGCAAAAGTACAAGTGCTACGTGTCACTTCATAGGGCCTGCACTAGTTTCATGGTCGAGTAGGAAACAAAATTTTGTTGCCCTCTCTATGGTCGAGGCTGAATAAAGTGCCCTAGGAAGCTGTTTGGCACAAATACTATGGATGTCACAATTGCTAGAAGATTTTGGCCTCTCTTTAAAGAACATTGAACTTAGGTGCGATAACAAGAGTGTCATAGACTTAATGAACAATCTAGTGCACCACTCTCGGTCAAAACACATGGACGTTCGTCATCACTTTATTCGAGATCACATTAAGAAAGAAAACGTGAAAGTGAGCTTCATTGGAACTGACCATCAACTTGCAAACATATTCACAAAACCCCTTCCTGACACTCGTCTTTCCTAACTTCGACTAGAATTAGGTGTTTTGGATCTCATTGCTTAATCGTGCTGTAAAATCTATTGAAATATGGGCACATTTTTTTAACTTAGTTCTCTATGAGTTACCGTCGCGTGGTAGCCCTAGTGCTGGCAGTAAGTTGGCTTTCTGAATTTTTCTTGTGTATTATTTTTTTTTCTTTTGTGTTTTTTAGTCCTTCTATTTGGTGTGCACTTTTCAGTATGCGTTATAATAAAATAAAATTTTGAAAACCCCCTAAAACCCAAAAACATGTTTTTATTTCTTCCATTCATTCTGATTTGTTTTATCTTCCATTATTAAAACAAAAATATATAAAAAACCAAAATATCAAAAAAACTGGCACGTTCATTCTTAGGAAATGCATGACTAGAACCAAAAACATAAAGATTACGTGCAATATTTGATTTATGATTGCTAATTTTTGTTGAACATTGTCTATTCTATCATGATATGTCTAATCTATTGGTGCTTAACTACCGAGTGTGATGGATAGGATAATGTATGTTGAATATGCCTCTATGTAGCATAATGACATTTCACTTTTCACACATCCCTAAAAATACACTTTTGTAGAAATTCAAAGCTTACATATTATAACTCGTGATAATGTGTCTAACATGCTAAGAATAACTTGAACAATGAATGTCACGGTGTTCATGTTTTTATATAAAGCTTAAAACTTTGGGTCAAAATTCTAGTGAACAAGTCTTTTGTATACAAGTTAAAGTATATCTATCTATGTGGGTAGCTTTTGATTGATTCAGATACCTTGAACTCTTCAATAATATAAAAGTGATAGTGATAAAAAATGAATGAAAAAAATGTGAAAAAAAATTTATTTATGCTATCAAATCATGTCTTAAGGATACCGCCCAAGCACTACTCGTTTCTCCTGATAAGCTTTAATGAGCATTGTGAGAATGAGCACCTTGGTATATAGAATCATTTTGATCTTATGCAAAGACTACAAATTGAGTTCATGCCCCTTGTTCTAGTCTTGGTATGACATAGATAAAATGTGTCATGATTTTCCACTTCATCCCTCTTGTGTTAGCATATTGACTTATTAAGATAAAACATCTATTAATGATTATTTCTACCTAATTTTTTTTATGATGCTACATGTATACCTGTCATTATTCTATCTAATGCTTCCATGCATAAGAATTGGATTTTAACTACAATGACTATCTACCATTCATATGTACTAGTACACGATTACTACTTATGACACTTACAATGTTACACTATATTAACTCTATGAATCTCTTAATATTGTAATCAAAATCTTATGTGTTTAGATTCACATGTGTTATTCAACTTTCTTGTGCTCTGACAAAATTTTCAAATCAAATATTTTTTCTCTTGAGTTGGGTAGGTCAGTACTCCTTGTGATCTGCTCATATTTTTGCCTTAGTGCTTATGTTTCTTTTTCATGCATTTGTGCTTGTTTTTTCTCACTTTGTTTCTCTCGTGACATGTTCATTCATCCCCGACCCTTTCAATAATATCAATAGGGCGAGATTTGAGTGTTCATGAGCTAATCCTATGTTAAACCACCTATGGGAAGATCACGTATAAGGGGAGCACTCATGTAGGAGGAACACATATATAGGGGAGCACATATATAGGTGGAGCATACATCACTTTTAGGGGGAGTTATATGCTATCTTTATTATTAAACCTACTTTTTTCATGCTTATTGATTGGAGTACACTATACCATTCTTTTTTTATTTATATCTCATGAACAAAATTTGATATTATCAAAAGGGGGAGTTTGTTGGAACCTATGGCCCACATCACTTTAGTTTGACAATATCAAATCTCGAGTTATATTTGATCATACTTGTGTTGGGTATAGTGTGTAGGTTTACTTGTACAAAAGAATAAGAAAATCAATCTCTATGACCTACTGCCAGGAGCTAGTCCTACCGTAGGAGCTAGCTTAGATATATTAAAGAACAGAAGCTCTATCACCTACTGCCAGGCACTAGCCCTACCGCTGGGCGCTAGCCAATTTGACGATCGTCGAGTCATTTTGTTGAGAGGAAATAGCTATCGCCGGGCGTTTGCTTTTACCTCATCGCAATATCCAAAAATAGAGCGAATATTTTTCATATAATTTTCCAAAATTAATGGACAGCAGTCAACACCGCGTGAAGGGACCTACTTGATGGAGACAAAGACCCTCAACATATTGAAGACGGTGACGATGCGCTTACAGAAGAACTTTCTCCGCCTTCAAATAAAGATTTGCGGCGCCGTGATGACCATGTGGAGCGTCGCCATAATATCCGCCCGGGGCGCAAACCAATTTATTAATAATTATTAAGTAATTTTTATGTTTGTTTTAATTTTCATTTCATGTGTAATGATGGGTGCTTATAACCATCATGTGTTGTTTTAATTATTTCATTTCATGTACTATGATGGGTACATATAACCATCATATTTTCAATTTGAATTTTGAATTTTGAATGGAGAGAGATTGAGTGGTGTAGGCTATATATAGCCATGTTATGAAGGATTGATTAGAGATAAGAATGAAAAATTGAAACCAAGAATTCAAAATTTGAATCCCCTCCTCTCTCTCCCCCCCTTTGAGAAAATTCATCCCCCCTTCTCTTGCCCCCTCTCTTGGCCACCGGCCTCCCCCTCTCTCCCTCTTAGTGGTTTGGCCACCTCCTCTTCCCTCTTCCTCCTCCTCCCTATTTTCAACCTCCCTTTTCCCTCTCTCCAAGTTCGGCCCTTTCTTCCTCCTTCAACCTCTCAGCCAACCTCTCCTCCCCTCCTTGCAAAACCGCCCACCCCCTCTCTTTACTCCCTCTCCACCACACAACCCGAGCACCCAACTCCATCAAAAATAATAACCGACTAGCCCCTCCTTCCACTTTGGCAATATTCCCATCACCTTTCCTCTCTCATCTTTCCATATATATTAGCCTTCAAGTTTCTCCCTCACCTAGGGCTTTGCAAAGGAAAATGGCTCGCATCTTCATCATGCAGTGTGGATTCGTGGAGTCGCGTGGAGATAGATTCAACCACCGTCTTGTGTGCCTCCTCCACTCATCTTTTGGACAGATTTTTCTTGGGATTTTGGGTAATGATTTCTAAACCAACTCTTTGTGTATTTATTCTAAATTATTGTGAGAATAGGTGGAATTTGAAGGCTAGTAATTTGTCCTGATTTATATTGAAATCATGCTAATTAAAATCTAAATTTTAAGCATTAATTTTTCGAATATTTTTCGTATAAATTGGAGCGGGTAGATCTCGTGAACGCTTGTAAAAATCGATTTCCTTAGCCTTGATTTCTTTTGTGTTCAAGTGATTTGGTATACCCTCATATTAATTAATTTTTGGGATTGGTTTGGACTTTATTTTGAATCGTTAATTTGTTCGGATCCTCTCGTATTGGTTTTGTGGCTTGCTAGCGAATAATTTTAATTTGAATTGTTAATAGTCTAGATCGGGTAGGTCCTATTCCCTTGAGTGAACATTGGCCTTTAGCCCTTATTCAATCTATTAAAGGGGTAGCGTCCCTTTGCATTTTTGATGTTGAGAATTGTGACATTAATTATTGGAGTAATCGATAGTGTTAATTAGAGAAACCGCACGCTAGATATTTATTTTAATTGTCAAACCTAAGAGCGCGTAATTTTATCCGTCGAAACCATGGGCCTGCATCAATTTGGTATCATAGGGAGGTTCACGTCAATTTCCTAATTGCCACCCTCCCCATTTTATTTGCACATTGGCACGCACTTATCTTGCACGTTTATTTGCAAAAATTACAAAAACAAAATTGGTCTACAAATAGTGACCTAAAAATTCCAGATTTTCGCAAAATTGAAAAAAAAACTGGAATTTCTCCATCATTTTCTTAGTGAGAAAACAAAAAAACATTTATTTTTCATTAAGTCATTATTTTTATTAAGTTATTTTAAAATTTAATTGTTGGTCTGCAAATAGCGGCCTATATTTTTATTTTTTTAGCAAAAAAATCAAAAAAAAAATATTTAATAATTATCATATTATTTCCTGCATGCAAATCAAAAAAAATCTTGCATTGCCATAGTTATTAAGTGGGAACAATTCCATCTTTGAAAATTAAATAGGGACAGGTTCATTTCTCATTGCATGTGCACCAGTTTCGGGTGAGTTTTCTCTCTGGTTCTCACTAAAATGGTATATGACGTATATGCTGCCCGGTTAGACTATTAATATGCTAAGAATATGGCTAAACACACCCCTAGGGCACACCACATTTATCCTACTTATGACGGTTTAGGATGTCCCCAAATTTTTTAAGATTGGCTTAAGGGATTAGAGCATTATTTTAATAGCCACTTATGGGATGACCACAAAAAGGTTAACTTTGCCTGAGAGAGATTAGTAGGTCAAGCCCAGTTGTTTTGGTTAAACGAAGAGCATCGTGTTGGTAGCAATCGTTACGCTTGGCCGTACATGCGTAGCCTACTCTCGGATCAATTTGATCTCGCCTACCTTTGTGCCCTGCTAACACCAAGCCTATAAGTGAGTATAGTTTTGGCACTAGATCCATACCTGCCATTAGGAATGATTATAAAGCAAATGCCCAGACAAAGTGACAGATAACTGATGATTTGACTAACCTTAAACAAGGGAACAAGTCGGTCTCGGATTATATGCGTCTTTTTAAGGATATGATGGTTAGAAGTGGTATGAAGGAGTTTCTAGAGATCACCCTCTCTAGGTTTTGTAAGGGGTTAAACCCCTACATCCAGGGTAAATTAATGTGTTATTTTCACACCGATCTAGACACCACTTTTATTACGGCAGTATAAATTGAGAAGCACTACGTCCCTAGGAATAAAGCTCATTCGTGTCAGACCGGAAAGGACGTATTAGGACCACCACCACCCCCACCCCCACCCACCCCCCCCCCCCACGTTAGGGAAACCTCTCCTGATAGGTTTTTTACTTTGGATACGATAGATGTTACCACTAGGGTTATGCCTCCGTTAGCCTAAAATATAAGCCCCTAGAGATAGTGATTGATACCCTTGAGGATGTTGATGTTGATATACTATCTTTGAATTTTGAGGATGACCCCATAGGTGAGAGTATTCTGACATATTTGTTAGTGCCTGATGATTCTGATGCGTCTAAGTCTGAGGGAATCCCTAGTGATCTAGAAGACGATGTTTGGGATGATGATGATAGTCTGATCTATGAGAGTAGTACATTGCCTATTACTAGCCCTACTAGCATTGTGACTGATCACCCTAGTATTGAGAGCCCTCTCCGAATTACGATCTTCATTGTGTTAGATCCTACAATTACACCTACTGAGAATATACATGAGTTATCTGAGGAGCCTGTGAGTGAGGATTTCAATATTATTATTGATGACCCGGACTTAAAGGATGTTCTAACTAATTGGGAAGACTCGCCTTATGTGAGAAGTTTATGTTTGAATGATTTTAGCGCTATGAACCCAAACGATAGTTATTTATTGTTATCTCCATTATCTGAAGTTCACTCTTAATTAAAATTTACGACGGGTTCGATTTTGCCCATTTCTGAGGCCTTTACTAATTTTGAATTGGATGACGTGTCTAATGTGTTGGAAGAATTTCCATGTGAGAGAATTATACTTTTGGAAGACGTTATTGAAGTAGGCCTGGATAAGCGTACGCTGATGCTGACTCCGTTGCATGAAATTGAATATGATTTTAACTTTCTCCTGGTTTTATTTTTACCGACTCTCCCACCTGATCCGTTGACTCGTTTAGTGTACCCTTTAGGACATGAGTTTGGTATGTTTGATCTAAGTCATTTTATTTTGCCAACCCTGCGAGCCCCTTCTTTGGACATGTCTCGTCATACAAGTTTTAGTGCGTTGACGGAATTTGTGTTTGGCCACGATATCATTTTTGATAGCTCTGTATCCTCTCAACTTTCTAAGAATAACCAAATCTCTGAGTATATATTAGTGATGTGGCCGTCTATTGTGCCACCTGATTTCATTCTGTTGGTGCCACCTAATGTAGTTCCGCTGGTGCCACCTTATTTAGTTCCGTTGGCGCCACCTTATTTAGTTCTGTTGGTGCTACATTATTTTGTTCTGTTACCTCCACCGAATATATTAAATAAGCTTGCACAAGTTTATGCTCATCATGATCACATTTTATATAAGCACATTAGTGAAACGCTAGCCATACAAATTATATCTTATCAAATTCATGCTAGCTTACCTAAAAGTGTGTCTGACTATATGATTTGTGATTTAGTTGTGGTGCATCTTGTCCCTAAACGGTTGCCTTCGGGCACTATAGAAAGTTAGCGAGTTGGCAAACTGGACCTTTTTCGGATATTAATGAAATTAGGAGAATACGCATATCATTTGAAGTTATCCATTGATTGGGGTATTACCCCTATTCTTAATGTTACTAATTTAATGCTATATATTTCTATACCACTTGAATTATTTGCCTGCCCGTTTGGGTCCACTTTGTTTTCTTATGGTTTGGGTAGTGAGTTTGTTCCTGGATCGCTCTCTTCATCGGTCTTCACTGGAGGTACATTAGTTGTTGATGTAGAAATTTGTTATCCTTTATTGCCTGATGCTTTTCCGAGGTTCTCTAGGACCACCTTTTTGCATGACAGGATACTCCAGGTTGAAGTGCTCTCTTCTCCAAGTGGTGTTGTTTGCTGCTACGTGTTTCTTTGGGATAATGCTCTCCTGCACTGGTACTTTCAGACCAGCTCATCGGTGATGAGTACTTTTGAGTGGGGGAGGATTGATGGAGACGACGGCCCTCAACATACTGAAGATGGTGACGGCGCGCTTATAGAAGAACATTCTCTGCCTTCAAATAAAGATTTATGGCACCGTGATGACCATGTGGAGCGTCATCATAATATCCGCCCGGGGCGCAAACTAATTTATTAATAATTATTAATTATTATTAATAATTATTAAGTCATTTTTATGTTTATTTCAATTTTCATTTCATGTGTAATGATGGGTGCTTATAACCATCATGTGTTGTTTTAATTATTTCATTTCATGTACTATGATGAGTGCATATAACCATCATATTTTCAATTTGAATTTTGAATGGAGGGAGATTGTGTGGTGTAAGCTATATATAGCCATGTTATGAAGGATTGATAAGAGAGAAGAATGAAAAATTGAAACAAAGAATTCAAAACTTGAATTCCCCCCCCCCCCCCCTCCACTCTCTCTCCCCCTTTGAGAAAATTCATCCCCCCTTCTCTTGCCCCCTCTCTTGGTCACCGGCCTTCCCCCTCTCTCCCTCTTAATGGTTCGGCCACCTCCTCTTTCCTCCTCCTCCTCCTCCCTATTTACGGCCTCCCTTTTCCCTCTCTCCAAGTTCGGCCCTTTCTTCCTCCTTCAACCTCTCAGCCAACCTCTCCTCCCCTCCTTGCAAAACCGCCCACCCCCCTCTCTTTACTCCCTCTCCACCACACAACCCGAGCACCCAACTCCATCAAAAATAATAACCGACTAGCCCCTCCTTCCACTTTGGAAATATTCCCACCACCTTTCCTCTCTCATCTTTCCATATATATTGGCCTTCAAGTTTATCCCTCACCTAGGGCTTTGCAAAGGAAAACGGCTCGCATCTTCATCATTTAGTACGGATCCGTGGAGTGGCGTGGAGATAGATTCAACCACCGTCTTGTGCGCCTCCTCTACTCATCTTGTGGACAGATTTTTATTAGGATTTTGGGTAATGATTTCTAAACCAACTCTTTGTGTGTTTCTTCTAAATTTATGTGAGAACTGGTGGAATTAGAAGACTAGTAATTTGTCCTGATTTATATTGAAATCATGCTAATTAAAATCTAAATTTTAAGCATTAATTTTTCGAATATTTTTCGTATAAATTGGAGAGGGTAGATCTCGTGAACGCTTGTAGAAATCGGTTTCCTCAGCCTTGATTTCTTTTGTGTTCAAGTGATTTGGTATACCCTCATATTAATTAATTTTCCGGATTATTTTGGACTTTATTTTGAATCGTTAATTTGTTCGGATCCTCTCGTATTGGTTTTATGACTTGCTAGCAAATAATTTTAATTTGAATTGCTAATAGTCCGGATCGGGTAGGTCCTATTCACTTGAGCGAACATTGTCCTTTAGCCCTTATTCAATATATAAAAGGGGTAGTGTCCCTTTGTGTTGTTGATGTTGAGAATTGTGACATTAATTGCTGGAGTAATCGATAGTGTTAATTAGAGAAATCACACGCTAGATATTTATTTTAATTGTCAAACCTAAAAGCGCGTAATTTTATCCGTCGAAACCATGGGCCTGCATCACTACTATCGGGTGCTAGCTCTACGACCGGTAGTAACGTATTTTAGAAATGAGTATAAAAGCACGTGTTTCTTTTCCTAGAAATAAGAAAAAGAGAGTTTTTCATTCTAGGGTTTGGCCTCCATCTGTGAGAATGAGAACCTTCATATCCATGAAAGGAAAAGCAATATTTCTTCCTCCCATTTGTGATCGAAGAACTCCAAAGGATGCAAACTCCTAACAACCATTCAGCGGCTGATTGACTATAAGAGGAACGATATTTAAGAGCATCGATCATGCAACATTTTACGAAGGATTTCTAGTTTTGAGGGAGAAATATTTTAAAACTCTTTGTCTTTTATTCTGTATTTTTATTTTATTTTATCGGATATATGTGTGAGGAAAATCGACCCAAGAGGTCGTCAGATTCCTGAGAGGAATCTGCAAGAAATCATCATGAGAGGACGTCTAGATCTGGGAGATCTAGTGGGGCTCTAAGACCCTTCTAGGGAGGAAGGTGAAGAGTCAGTTTGTCGATCTTCTTGGTTAGAAGTGTGAGAGCCAACCGGTCTAAGAAGGGCCAGTATAGAAATCAAAACAAGATTGTTTTCATCGCCTTCAATCTCTAGTGTTACGGAGATCCAGTTTTGTAAATGTAAACAACTGTTCTTATTTTGAAAAAAATTATATATTTTTATTACATATCATAATCATGGTTGTATGGTAATAGAGGTTTGAGTACTGAGTGGGAAATTTGTAAATGAAGTTTTACAAAGAGAATCAATCTTTGTGACCAACCGCCTTGCACTAGCCTTACCCCCCCCCCCCCCCCCCCCCCCCGCGGTAGCTTCCAAAACTTGTTTTCTTGGTAAAACTTTTTTAATTTCGAACTATCTTTAAAAACCTTATTATCTCCCCCCCCCCTATAAGGTTGGCCACCAGATCCCACAGACATTTGCATTGTGGCATCAAAATTAGAACTTGAAGGAACACGTCGGTGGGACATGGGGCATGACTAAGGAGCATGTCTGTGTCGACTAGGCGTGTACTTGATTTATTCAAAATTTGTGCTTTGGATCATCTTATGCCCTGGGATCGGGTTACACACCCAGGTCACACCCATGACCTGAGGGCATGTAATATGAAATTTTCAAAATAAATATTTTTTCTACAAAAATCAAATTAAGCTAAGTTAGAACAACATTTTATAAAAAGTACCTAATTAAGGGCTAAAAATTCATATTGTATATAATTTAAAATAAGAAAGTAAATAATTTTGCCCTAGTAAATTATGCTAAGTTATGCTTCATCAAATTTTCCCATACTTATTATTTTGCTTGTCCCCAAGCAAAGACATACAAGTTAGTGAAAATAAAAAAGATTAATCGAACATTTTAACCATGCTAAAATGATTTCGTTGCAAAATTAGAGATAGAGAAATTTTGAAAAAGAACTAGAAATTGTTACTTTAGCCTAACACGTAATTTTATAAGTTTTACAAACATAAAAGCAAATCATCCCAAATTTTAAACAATGATAAAAACTTAATAAAGTGACGAATGAAAAATGTATTGATTCGCTACTAAAGTCAAAGTGATATTTTACAATCATATCAATTCAAGACAAAGTTAAGGGTGTGATATTTGGTGTAAAAAGAGGGGTTTTTGCAAACTATACTAAAAGTGAACTTAGGAAGCATGAATTACTAGGGTTTTAATTAGGCATATTATTTCACTTAGGTTTAAGGGTGTGATATTCAAAAGATAATATAAAGGGTTTTTGCACACTTAAACAAGAGGTGTGTGCTTAGAGAAAAATGATGTTGCTAGAAAAATAACTTTCAAATACAAATACCTTTTCACTTTTTCCAAAAAAAAATCTTCTTTTCTTTTCCATTTTTTTCATTTTTCCATTAGTTTCCACATTTTGAACATTTCTTACTTTTGTAGCAAAAGATATAACAATGATTTTCCTCTATTTTTGCAAAATGGTACACACTAGAAAAAAAAATCAAAGCTCAAAATATTTTAAGTGTGCACATGAGTAGGCTAAATGGGTTTGGTGAAAATAAGTGGGGATACAAAAAGGAACGGGAAAAGGAACAATGTGGCTAGAAATGATAAGTGTTTTAGGTACGGTATGCAAAGGCTCAAACTATTTCAAAAAATTGCCTAGATCAATTTCATGCTTCTAAGTCTATTTAAAGTAAAGCTTTTAAAAATTCAAAAGATAAAAGTTCTATGTAGAAAATAAAGAAATTTCTTTTCTTGAAAATGACGATAATAAGCTCTTAGACCGTTTTGCGTCTACAACACTTTACTCTAATCAACATTAAAAAGTTTTTTAACCAGGAAAATATGGGATGATAAGTTTTACAAAAGTGAAAAATATAAAAGAAAGGCTAAGGAAAAGTGCAAAAATTCAAGAAAATTTTAAAAAACAACATACTACCCTAATTAGGAACACTATATGAGTCAACACATTACTCACTAAACATTGTTAAAATAAAAGTATTCTAATTCATTATAACTAGACAAGTAAACATAAGATTAAAAACAACAAAATGCAAAGTAGCGGGGTACTAAAGAAATAGCAAAAATTAACTCAACTTAACTAGGGATTTTTCAAAATTTTCTAGCTATTTTTTTAATTTAAACTTTTTCTAAAAATAAACTATATATATAACTAGAAATTTTATAAAATGAAAATCCTAATTTTTATTAACTCTTGGACTTCCTGAGGCAATACCCTATGAAGGGATCTCACCGGTACTAGGAGGTGCACTGGGATAAAAGCCCAAACTTCCCTTTCTAAGAAATTAAATTTTCATTTTTCTAAATTTTTTGATTTTTTATTTTTTATGGGTGCTAAAGACTAAAGCAAAATGAAAATGCTTTTTGAATTTTTGGGGTTTCACTAAAAAATTTTTTAGATTTTACACTTTTCTAATTTTTTTTATTTTTGAAAATTTCCAAAATAAGGAAAGACCCCTCCCCCCCAAAACCAGCCTATGTCGGTCTCAAGACCAGATAAAAAATGATGATGGTTGAGTTTGGTAGATAGTCATTATAAAACTTAGTCACCCTTATAAATATGGATCATTTGAGAAATTGTGCAAAAACTAGGTTGTTCCCCTTAAGGAATGCGTCGCATGGTCCAATGCAATATTTTGGCAAGGACCGCTACATCTCCAGGACTTAGATGTAGTAAGAGTCCTCGTCATATGGTCTGAATGCGGCATCTTGTCAAGGACCATTGCACCTCCAAGAGGACTTGGGTGTAGTGTTAAATAGGCAAAATTCCTCACATATTGGATATCCTAGGGAAGTATGTCGTAGAAATAGTGATCGACTTGGGTTTGGAAGTTGAAATATAGGCACGCTAATGGGGAAATCAATATAAGTAGTGGATACAATGATTAGGAGAAGGATAAATATTTTATGCATGCAAGAGACTAGATTGGTTGGTGAGAAAGCTAAATTAATAGATAATTTAGGTTTTAAATAATGGTACACAAGAAAAAAAATAAAACAAGCAGTGGAATAAGTATTATTGTGGATGCTACTTGGAAGAATGAAGTTGTTGGGGTAATTAGAAAAGGTGATAGAATCTTAGCTCTTAAATTGGTCAGAAGAAAGAAAACTATTATTGTGATCAGTACTTACATGCCACAAGTAGGATTAAGTGAAGCTATTAAAGTGCAATTTTGGGAAGATTTAGATGATTTAGTAAGAGAAATCTCACAAAGAGAGAATATTTTCATAGGAGGACACTTAAATGGACATATAGGAAAGAAAAATGTAGATTACACAGTCGTTCATGGAGGATATGGATATGGAAAAAGGAATGAAGAAGAACTAACCATTTTAGACTTTGTCGTAGCACATGAGCTAATTGTATCAAATATGCTTTTCATGAAGAGGGAAGAACATTTAATTACATTTTAAAGTGGACCAAATAATTCATAAATTGATTATTGTATGGCTCGCAAAATGGATAAAATGATTTGTAAGGATTGCAAAGTCATACCAAGAAAAGTTTGACAACATAACATAGGTTAGTATTGTTAGATGTACAAATTAAATATGATAAATTTAAGATAAGAACAAAAATGTTGCAAAAAATTTGATGTGGAACTTGAAGATGGAAAAGCAGGTTGCTTTCAAGACAGTAGTTATGGAACAACTAGTTGATGACCCTTATATTGATCTTAATGTCTCATGGGAAGTTATGTCTTCACATTTAAGGATAAGTTGAAAGAACATACATGGAGTATAAAAATATTGTGCTGCCCCAAATAAAGAATCTTGGTGGTGGAAGAAGGAAGCGCATGACAAAGTGAGGGAAAAGAGGGCCGGCTATAAATCACTTTATGCTTGTAGTAATGATGAAAACTTAGCCAAATATAAAGTCACTAAAAAGAAGCTAAACATGCAGTAAGTAAAGTAAGAAGTTAAACTTATGAAGAATTTTATAAGCGACTAGATACCAAAGATAGAGAGCGTGATATATATAAAATTGCTTGAGCTAGAGAAAAGAAGATAAGAGATTTAAGTCAAGTAAAATGCATAAAGGATGAGATAAATATAGTTTTGACAGATGAAGTGGATATTAAAGAGCCAGGAAAATATACTTTTATCAACTCTATAATAAAACAAAGGACAATTAATTGATCTTGGAAGTGTTAAGTAAATCATAGGAGTATAGGAACATAACATTTTATTATAAAATTCAAGTATCACAGGTAAATGATGCTCTAAATAAGATAAAAATGGAAAGGCAGTTGGGCCAGACAATATACCCATCGAAGTATGAAAATGTCTAGAAAATGAAAGAATTTGGCTTACATGTTTTTAAAATAAGATACTAAAGTCAAAGTGGACGCCAAACCAACGGAGAGAAAGTATCTTGGTATCTTTGTATAAGAATAAAGGAGATATTCAAAATTATGTTAGTTAAAGAGGAATTAAATTGATGTGTAAACTATGAAACTATGAGAACAAGTAATAGAAAGAAGATTAAGACAGGAGACTAACATCTTAGAGAATCAATTTGGATTCATGCCAAGGAAGTCAACCATTAAAGTTATACATCTCTTGAGGAGACTCATTGACAACTATCAAAAAAGAAAACAAGATTTTCATATACTATTTATTGATCTTGAGAAGGCTTATGATAGGATTAAAAACAAAAGAGGGGGAAGAAGGCTTCCCTATTAGTGAAGACGGGGAAATCCATAATTAAAATCCTACATAAGTAGTTAAAAATACAAAAAAAAACAAAAATTATATGAAGATAACTATGGGGTACCTCCCATGAGCTCTTTGTTTAAGGTCACATAACTTGACCCAATTAGCGACGACAAAATTATGGCGGAAGGTCGTACGACTCACTCTTATCAATTGAAGCATCTTTGGGAAGATATAACTTAAGACGATGCCCATTAACTTTGAAGGAGCCTTTTTTCGACTGGGAAATGAGGACTGTCCCATATGGCCAAACCACTTTAACGATAAAGGGTCTGGACAATCACGACTTTAGTTTTCCTAGAAAGAGGGGAAGACAAGAGTTATAAAGAAGGACAAGATCGTCTAGTGAAAAAGTTTTAGGAAATTTATATTTTTTATGGTGATAAAAAATAGTTCGCTCCTTATAAAACCTATTACTCTCATAGGCTTTCAAGCGCCACTAATCAAGTTTGTTCAGCCAAAACTTATGTTGCTCGATAGCTAGGGTAGAATCTAAGTTTAAGAATTTGAGCGCCCAAAATGCGCGGTGCTCTAACTTGACCAAAAGATGGCAAGCCTTGCCATAAACAGTTGATACAGAGTACAGTCGATGGCGGTCTTGTTTGGCATTCCATAGGCCCATAGAGCATCATCGAGCTTCAGCGCCCAATCTTTCCTATTAATAAATACAGTTTTCTCTAAGATTCACTTCAACTCACGATTAACAACTTCAACTTGTTCACTTATCTAAGGGTGATAGGTAGTGGAGAGTTTATGTGTGACACCATATTTTGCCAAATTTTTGGCGAATTGGATATTACAAAGTGGGTGCCCATATCACTAACGATAACGCATTGCATGCCAAATCGAAAAAAAAACTTTTTTAGGAAATTAATGACAAGTCGTGAATTTTGGTGGGGAGAGCTTGAACTTTCACCCACCTTGATACATAATCAACCGCAATGAGAATATACTAGTTTTATAAAAGGGAGGGAGAGGACCAACAAAATCGATACACCAAAGGTCAAAACTTTTGCATTCTAAGAAAAGAATTTGAGGCATCTTATCCCGGCAAGAGATATTGCCTGACTGTTGGCAGTTATCACAAGGGTGTGAGCATCTTTAAAGAGTGTGGGCCAATAAAAGCCTGCCTCCAGTGCCTTTCTCGCAGTTTAGTTTACCTGATAGTAACCACCGGTTAGTCCTCCATGGTAGTGCCATAAAATCTACAAATTTTCCTCACTCGAGAAATAACGTCTCACAACCTGGTCCACATAGACACGGAATAAAAGGTGTCCTCCCAAAAATAATTCTTTAAACCAGAAAAGAGTTTCTTCTTTTGCTGACTCGAGAACTATTTTGGCAGGACTCAAGCTACTAAATAGTTAGCCAGTTCAGCGAACCAGGGGGGAGAAGAAATCTTTAAATTTTCAAGAGAGTGGAGGCACTCTTTAGGGAATTTATCATTAATATCAGCCTCCACTAATGCTTTAGTAGTGGGATTCTCTAAGCGGGATAAATGGTTGCCCGCCATGTTTTTAGCTCCCCTCTTGTCCCAGATTTCTAAATCGAACTCCTGCAAAAGGAGGATCCATCACAATATATAGGGTTTAGCATCTACTTTACTTAACATATATCAAATGGCAGAGTGGTCTGTGGAGAAAATTACCTTAGAGAGAGTGGTGAACGACCTAAACATATCAAAGGCAAACACGATTGCTAGAAGCTCCTTCTTAGTGGTGGTGTAATTGGCTTGTGCAGACCTGAGTGTCTTTCATGCTTAATATATCAGGTGGAAATACTTATTCACCCATTGGACTAAAATTGTGCCAGCTGCAATGTCACTCGTTTCGAACATGATCTCAAATAGAAGCGACCAATCCGGTGCAACTAGGTTCGAAGAATTTATAAGTTTTTCTTTTATCAAATTGAAGGCTAACAGACATTCGTCGTTAAAAATGAAGGAAGATTCTTTTTTGAGAAGATGGGTCAATGACTTCGTGATTTTAGAGAATTTTTGAATAAAGCGCTGGTAGAACCCTGCATGGCCTAGGAAACTCCTAATTGCTTTAACATGCGTAGGAGGGGGGATTTTCTTGATAACCTTGATCTTGGCCCGATCGACCCTGATCCTTTTGCCCGAAATTTTATGACCGATGACCAAACCCTCTTAGACCATAATTTTAAATGGAAAATCCTTCTTTGAGCCTACTCTTCCACCCTACATTTATACTCTTCCATCCGCCAAGCGAAGCGGTGCTAACGGCATGTGTAATCCCCCACCTTGTGAAGCGGTGTCGGCGACCCACAGTGTTAAATTAGGTTTCTTTTGTTTTTTTGTTTACGCAAACCAAATCAAACTTCTCGCAACCCATCTGACCCTAAGGACTTCTATCTCAAGTCCTTCCTCAAAATATAGCACCACCTTACTGTGTCCACACGAGATCGATACTTAGGAACATTCACCCATTTTCTATTACTTGTGTGACCGGTACACTTGTCGTCAAACACATCACCGTGCCCACACTACGCTCACACTTGCATTCTGTTAGCGCTAGCTTATTTCAAAAAAAAACTGCTCTAATATTTTTTTCGTTTTAAAATTTAAATTGTGTTCCCTCATTTGCATCTCATACTACACCCACTATGCTACTGCTTTACTTATTGTTATTCTTGTGTTTTTTAATATCTTTAGGTTGGTGGGTTAGCTTAATTTATAATCAAAACTTTGAAATTAGTTAATGAACTGAGACTCATGGAGTGCCCCAAGTCGAGTGCCCATATTCTCGGATAAAAATATAAGTAGAGTTAATTTTTTGCATATGATAAATACGATGTATTTTATTTAGCTATAGATGGTTTATATCCACTCAACAGAACACAATCGAGTCTGAAGCTAGGGCAAGACTTGTTTATAACATCACTAGTACTGTATTCTAGGTTCACGATGAGGGGGTGTCCTTTCTTGGTGTCTAAAACTCGCCTCTAATGACCTTCGAAGTATTTGCACTGAATAGTAATTAACACTACCTATAGGATCTAGGCCTTTCCTTGGATAGTTTGAGCCAATGCATCCAAACCTACGCACACTAGCTTTCCTAAGCCAATTTTGTGTCTACCACTTATTTTATTAATTCACACCCACTAGTACTTCACCAAAGCCAAAATGTGCAACATATTCTCACACTTAAAAATCTGAGCATAAAAGTATACTTTCATGATTTTTGAATTTGTGTTTTGCTTTGTGATGTGGTGGAAAGCTAAAACATAAATTTGGGTGCTTGTATGTTGTAAGAAAAATCTATAAATAATAAAAAAAGAGAGAAATGAAAAAGAAAATTTTGAAATTCAATAGTTGGTATTCGCAGGTAGTGAGTGATCTCATGTGTTCAATTTAAGTCTGGGGGTGTCACACACCCATTTTTTCATCAGTAGTTATTTCGTTGCAAGCTCAAAACATTTTTGCTTAAGTTAAAAAGCCCTCCTATTTATCATTTGATATCCCTATCTTAAGCCTAAGAATAAAAATTCATCCTATATAAGCCCTAATGATGGGTAGAGTTAGTTGGTGTCGAGTGTAGCGGAGAAGGTATAATCAGGTGAGGTTATGGCAATAATCATTGATGGATTTCTTTGGAGGCTACCCTAGTAGTTTTGAGCTTATAATATCGCACTCAACATTGTTACTCTTGCCTACAATATGCCTAGGATGTATCGTTATCTCTTTCGCTTAAGATTGGATATAGCTTTTTGATAGTTATTTTAAATACATTATAATTACTCGATATAATTAAAAATTTCTTATAACTTGTTTTTTATTCTCTATGGACATAAGACTTCTTGGTTCACTATCCTATTTCAATTTTGATTTATAATTAACCTCACTTACTCCTACTAGATAGTTGGATTACTTGGGATGAACAATAATTCAAGTCTAGAGGTTTTGATGAGCGACTATCAAAAACTATTTTATGCACTTCTCTAGAATAATTTTTATGTCTTATTGTTCATCTTTATATTATTTTACGATTGAAATCTATTGAAACTAAATTGTATGATCATTGAGGGTAATTAGGCTAGTCAGAGCATTTTTTATGCATTTCATGTCTATGGGAGGACTCTCTCCCTTTATCTTTCCCATTTAAGAATTAATAATTTTATTGTTGAACTCTATTGATGTGTTCCCTATGTACTAGAGGTATTTTTCATGTTGGTACCAGTGTTGGGGTAATTTTCACGTGTGTTTTGACTATTTTTCATATAAGAGTCCACTACTCATGCATTTTCCTTCTCACATGAGCATTGACCCCCTATGTGCACGATCATTGGTCGTGCATGGTCACTTGTGTTTCACAATAGTCATTAAGAGAGTCCAGTCCTTCTGTGAATTCCTTCTCACATGATCACTAGCCCCACTCTTTGTGCACAACCATTGGTCATGCAAGGGTTATTATAAAAAATGACCCGAGAAACACACGAGTGCACACACAAGTATTAATTATAAGACCACTGGTCGTGCGAGTCAAAACTTTTATCGTAAATCCTAATTCCTTATCGCACGAGTACTAGCATTTTCCTTCGCACATGATAATTGTTTGTGTGCCTACTCATGTTATTGATCAATTTCCTATCGTGCCTATAAATCTTCATCTTCCTGAGGACAGGTTTGTAATTTTTTGCCCTTTTTAGGACTACAAGAGATAAAGATCATCCCCAAGGCTCTCCCCACTATCCAAAAGCAAGAAAGAAGAAAAAGGAGTCCTCCACTCGCTAGAAGCAATGGAATCAGAGAATGAGACGTGGATTGTTAACCCAAATCATGTGATGGCGAAGGAGATCATCCAGAGGAGGAGAACAATCCATGCCAATTAGTTGTTCATAGAGTCTATCGGCCTCTCGGGCGAGCATTCTGGAGTGATTGTGAATACTCCCTGGAAGTGCGGCCATGTTCGAGGAGGGTAGACAGCATACGACCTTTAGGAAGCTTCTCAAAGTACAATTCAGGAGTTCTGGTTTAGAGTGTGTGCAGCCAACTCAGCTAAGCATGCACAGACTCTTCCTCTTTGATCCAGCTCAAGCAGCGCTGCGTGGTTTCGTGAGTCCTCTTCTTTTAGTCTCTGTCGCCCGACTCTTCATGTACCTCGGGTGGTTGCGCATTTAATGTTTTTGTTAATAAGTCATTAAATGTCCATTGGTTCATGAACCCTCCACATAGCATACCCCCTAGTATTAAAGGGAGACCAGGGGTGCTTAGAGGGGACACACGGACTTAGCGCGGAACTTGACGCGTTGTAGGTGTAGACACTAAGCTCCATCCTTTTCTTATTTCATTCACTATACAAGCGTATACCCCCCGGGTGGTCGCACATCGTCATGTAATCTTTCTAAAGATAATAAAGAAAGACCTGTCATAAGAGAGGCATTCATTGTAGTGGGTCTAATTTGGTTTGTCGCTCCTAGCGACACTCTCTTTTTAGTGTTCTACCATCCGCAGTGTGCAAGTAACCAATCACTTGCGAACCATATTTACCTCTGTCGACCACCCCTTCTCAAGGATAGCGTGCGAAGAGTTGGTGACATATTTTGTCTCCAATAAAATCTAGTGCGATGAGCGTGGAACAAGTGGTTTAAGAAATCACCCTTGTTGTATATAGTGGTAGTGCTCCACCCATAACCTTCAGATCCTACTGGCTGATGAGACTACTCTCATGGTAGGTGGACAGACCCCGGACCGCAAGCAGCCCATCATCCACACCGAATTCAATCGGTTATTTGGTTTAGTCAATAAGTTGGAAACCAACTACCGGGGAGGACAGACTGCCGAGCACCTGGGAGAGCCCAAGACTCCTGCGAATCCACTCCTAGTCCATCTGCAAGAAGATGTTGCACATATCCATCGTTGGCTCTTCCAAGCGATCGCCTGACCTAGGAGGGTCCTAGATTTAAAAATCAAACATCGGTTGAGGAGCGGTCATTTTCTCTCTATTTTCCCCTGGGATCGATGGGGAGACCACTCCTAGTGGCTTTCGAGAGCCCCATCATTCCTGATTTACAGGGAAGTAAGATCTGTCCTCTCACATGAAAGCTTTTGATGTCATTGTATCCCTGCAACCCCTTTCTAAGGGCCTACGCTGCAAGCTCCTATCCACAACCTTTGACAGAAAGCGAGGGAGTGGTTCTATAGCCTTTCCCCCGATTTAATTATTCCGAGAACTGAGGGTGGATTTCCTATAGCAGTTTGACATCTCAAAGAAACACAAGGCGGACATCAACACACTTTTACAGATGTAGTAGAAGTTGAAAAAGACAATAGGGGAGTACGTAGATCGGCTCCAAATCCTGATCATGGAAGTTCTAGAGGTAGACCCCTAGGTCTACCGAGATGCATTTACTAACTAGCTTTAGCCCAGGTTGTTTAAATTTATGATTAAAAAAACCCAAAACTTACACGGAGCTCATAGAAAGGGCAAATCAATTTATTGAAGGTGAATACAACAACAAAGATTTTATTGCAAGTCTCTCAGAGCTAGGTGGGAAGCGTCAGCACTGTTGGTACCCTAGTTTGGATTTGAGTTAAGTCTTCTCAATTATTTTCTTGACCCAAGATTTATCTATGGTCAAAGGTTAGATTTAGGTTAGATTCCATCAGTTTTGTAGAGTTGTTGTTTATCCAGTTGAAAATCTGGTTAAGTGTTTTTTTGGTTCTACTATAGTCGAACGCCGTTTGACTATCGTCTATCAGTTGATCGACTATCGTCTTTCAGCAGATTGACTATCTCTGAGTTAGTTCATCTCTGTTAGCTCGACGATCTGTGGTCTCAGTATCGTCGATTGTCGAGTCCTGCTCGACTTCTTTTGCCCAGACAGATTTCTTGTAGTTCGACTATCTGTTCTGATAGTTCGACTATCTGCTCTAAGAGTTTGACGATCTTTTTGATTCGTTCGACGATCTTTTGTCCGCATTTAGAGATATTGTATTCCTTCTCTTCTATGAATTATTTCTCATTTATCTGGCTTATTTTATTAAAGATTATTTCATTGATTTTATGCTTAAATATCAAGGCAATCTTTGCCTCATTCTTTATGCATAAGTCAAGTTCTATCTGACAAAGTCTTTTGTCCTATTAGTTGAAAAATCTTTGTGCTTTATCTTCCATGCTGTCCTTTATAGCCGTTAGACACAGATGTCTTTCTCTGGTCGTAAAGAGTTTGTTTTTGATGTGACTTTCTCTAATATCTTTTGGACTTGCAGAATGGATAAGCAGCTTCTAAGAAAGCTTTATCTCTTTATAGGATGTCCTTCTGCAGGCTATTTGTACTATGTGTTATTTGCAGCCCAGATTGCAGATCTCAGAAGAAGACAAGTTTCAAATCAAGAGAAAGATAGAAGCCTTTACAAAGGCTGATATATAAAAAGAGCTATTCAAAGAGGTTTAAAAACACAGATATACATACACAACAAGAAAAAGAAGATACAACTCTCAGATATTTTTACATACAGCTGAGAAGAACAACTCTCTTCAGAGTTCTCTTCTTCAATCCTGAGTTCATCCTGCTCACAGGAACATTCATACTCAGAGCTTCAACAAGAAGAAGAAGAAAGAAAAGCTGATTGAAGAAGAACAACCATTCCATATCAAGAGTCTTCTTCAAGCTGCTCCTTTAAGAACTTAAAGACAACAGATTTTCTCTGTCAAGAGTTCTGAAGATATCCTGCACCCTGAAGCAAGGCTTCTTAGATATTCTCTAAGCCAGGGGGAGCTTTGAATTCTTCAGAGCTTTCTATAGCTCAGTGCAATCATCTAGCTTCTCTAATTCTGGTTAACAATAGAGAAGACATTCTAACTCTCTCAACCTCCTGTACAAAGGGTTATTACTCCCTTCAAAAGTGAACCTTGGTGGCAGGGCACCTTAGCAAAAACCGGTGTTGGATTTTGGGCTCCTGATCAAAAGCTCAAAGGGTTTACTTGATCTACCTGAATCAGATCAGTTGGTGGCAGGGCACTTGAAAAAAAACCTGTAGTGGATTCCTACCAGGGTGGTAGAAGAGTGGATGTACCTATTGAGAGGGAACCACTATAAATCTTCTTGTGTTGTCTGTGTTACTTGTTTTTATTACTACACTGTGGCTATGAGTAGAATTAACTAGGATTGCTAGTTGTTGTGTTAGGACTAAAGGTTAAACTGTAATTACAGTTAGCTTTCTATTGTGCACCTACCCTTTGTGTTAGGCTCTAGGGTTTTCATATATCTATTTACTTTTTCCGCAAATTAACTCTAAGGGAGTTGAGTAGATTCTCATATTTTTGAATACTCTATTCACCCCCCCTCTAGAGTTGTATCTATCCTCACTTTCAAGCACGGCTCTTCCAATCGCGTCTCGGTGTCCCGGTAGAAGAATATTTTTATCCGCTAGGAGTACCGGCACCCGAACCGAATGGAATGCAAATCTTGTCACCAAGGTCGTCGGGCCTTTCGACAAATGTTGCCATAACACTTCCAACCCCAACACAGAGAAAATGTCCAGCCTCTGTTATTTTTGTGGGCCTCCATAGAGCAATAGGAAGGTGACATGCAAGAGTATACAGACATCGGGGTACCGAAGGAAGAAGTTCTGGAGATCCTTCAGCAACAACCTGACTTATGACCTCCAAGGCCAATGAAAGGAGGACTTGGGAGAATAAACACAAATATCTATTGCAAGTTGCACCGCAATGTGAGACGCGATATAGAAGATTGTCGACTTCTTCCTAGCTTGGTAGAGAGGCTGCTAAAGGGAAAAAATTTAGAGTATCTATTAGCCAAGAAGCAGTTAGAGAAAGCTAGGGAAGTCCTCCCATCATGGAAAGGGAAGTCAAAATGGTAGAAGGGTTGAGTTCCCCAAGATGCAACCTTATTGAGCAAGGTAGTAAGAAAGAAGATTATGTAGAACTGAAAGGGGCTAGTATGCTAGAAATTATCAACTACATACATGGCGGGGTCGGAGTGTAGTCCTCCCGCAAGGGGAGCAAGAGGCGCATGTAAGAGATGGAAGTGGCCTCATCATCGCTAGCTCTACTCCCTAATGGAGCAGTGATGTTTAAGGAAGAAGATTTGCTACAGTTCATCAACCTTTTTCATGATGTGGTAGTCATCAAGGCCATTTTGGGGGACTATGGTCGCTGGAATCCTAGTAGACACAGGAAGCTCCGTCAACATCCTATTCATGCCCTCTTATGAGATGTTGAAGAAGAATGAACCCTTGAAGGCCTGTGATGACCCCCTCTATGGTTTCTTGGGAAAGAGGAAGGAAGTTGAAGGGAACTTAGATCTAACTGTCATTCTATATGGAATAGAAGGTCAGGAGTTCTTCCTGATTATTGATGCTCCTAGCTATTATAATGCAATCTTCAGAAGACCCCTACTGGATGACTTCCATACCATCACCTCTACCTACCACCAAGTTTTGAAGTTCTCGCTAAGTGAAACAATTCATTGTCAGAAACAACCCCAAAAAACATGAGAATGTTATATCTGATCAGTGAACTCAACGCACGTACCGCCCTGAGTATGAGTGACTCAGCCTTCAGGCACGATAGAAGAATACTTCCCACTTCTTCTAAAAAGTACAAAATCTACAGATCTGGTGACGAGTATGTCCCGATGCCAGTCGAAGAAGGATTGGATTGCTAACATAGTGGAGGAATACATCCCAATTCTAGTGGAGAACGATGGCTAGAGCAGCCCACTCTCCTAGCAAGTGCAAATTTCTTGACATCTATTGTTTTGTGCTCTCTGCCTGCTCCTTACTTTCCATAAACTCCTTAACACTAATCTAAGATCTTGCATATTTTTCTTAGCAAAAGATCTAACATTTTCCCTTTAGAAAAGTTTCAGGTTATACGAGCAACACTCCCTAGAAATTATCGACATTTAAGACAAATTAAGAGCAGATCCGGGATTAACGCCCATGAATGGTTATCGGTGCGTAATGGGTCCCCTTTGGACGTATACAGACGTCATAGAATCTAGGTACTCAAGCCTTTGACCCTACTACTGGTGTGAGTCACTTCCCCCACTATAAGACCACAATGACTACCCCTGTGAGATATTCTCAAGCGGCATATATGGCAGGTTTAGATGTGTGTATTAGTCATGCATTGATCGAGGTACTATTAGTATTATTATTTTCTCTTCGAGATCAAGCTCCGAGCAATAGGTGCTTATTCCCCACCAATGTTCTTCAGTGTTGTGTGCAGATAAGATCCCTATGGATGCCTTGGGTCTGGTTGGAATCCTTAACCTTTGGCAAGCAGACCACATAGAGTAGCGGACAACTCCTCCTAAGGATTATAAGCAGTCCTATTGGTTTCTTGAGGCAAGTGTCTAACCAATTAGTTGTATCGCTTTACCGAAATTTGTTTAGCAGGTGCCCACTCGACAATTCGCAACACTTTGCCAAGATCTATCTGCACGGTAATTTGTAGCGTTGTAAATAACCGGTCAGGGGCAGCGATTTAGGCGGACACTCGACATGAGGTTACCTAGAGCTCTTCCTATTTTCATAGGCAGACACTCAGCGCGAGGTCTCCTAGAGCTCTTCCTATTTTAATAGATGGACTCTCAGTATGGGGTTGCTTGGAATTCTTCATATATAAATAAGCATGAGGTCGCCTGGAATTCTTCACATCTAAATAGGCTCGAGGTTGCCTGGAATTCTTCATATCTAGATAAATGGACGCTTGTCTTGGAATAATCTAAGTTTCTCTAATTTGAATAAGTGCGCTCTCAAACTAAGATCGCCTGTTATACACATTCATGCACAAAAGTATAACATGTTGAGAATGGAATCAAAGTAACAACCAAACAATTAAGTCCTTTATGCAATTAAATGAGATTATCTACAACAAAATAGGAATACAAGAATTTGCAGAAAGAAAACTTCGGGACAATATGTATGATTGGATCTAAAGCAATCTCTACTCTGAGCTATAAGGTGCCTCTTCCATATGGTTCACAAAAAGAGTCTGGTAGTCAGCATCTTCAAACGCGGGCTTCAACGCGCTGGTCTCCTTCAAGAGGTGAATTGTCATTTCAGCCCCACGCTTGGCAGCTCGAGCCTGCTCTTGATGGAACTCTACCTCTTTCGCCGCTCTCTTTTCCTACACAGATAAGTAAAAAAAGGTTGTGGATGTGTTTGGATCTTACCTTCAACTTCTCTCGCAGTCAGGCATTCGTGGAAAATGCATCGTCAAGGAGACTCCAAGCCGCAGTATTGTAGGAGAGAGCTCGCAAGTTCACCCCAACAGCTTTGGAAGACAAATCCATCGCAAGATTTGCCCCCACCACCCCAAGATCAGTTGGGCCACAGACCGCCTTGGCAACCGTTAAAGTTTGACGGTGAACCTGCACGGTCTCTTCTAGGAGAGCATCTGGGTAGGTATCTTCATTGATTCTGATCCCCTGATGATCGATAAATCGATTCAAGGTATGTACTTTGTTCTAGAGGCGGGGCAGAAGATGTGTTAATTCCCGGTTGAGATCGAGTGAGCTGCTCTTCGGTAGTTGACCTTTGCCCATGGGCGTGGTTCGCGGTTTGAATCCCGACACCATCAAAACAACTACAAATCACAAAAGGCCTCAAAATAGGAATGCGTAAAATACTTATAAACCTTTAGAAAAATTAGCATTCTTTGGCAGGGGCATCCACCACTTCCTTTACCCGGCAAAAATAATATCGAGTGTCCAAGTACGTCCTCTCCAGATAACGAACGATTCGCACTCTAACCTAGGACAAGGCCTGGGGATAAAAGTCCTCTTCCGGGCAAAGGGTGGGAAGGTTATTGATACTACCAAGATTGCCTTTAAAGAATGAAAACTTAAACCGCCAGCCCGTGTGAGCTCCCACCACGTTCACTATTGACATCTTGTCAGATCTAAATTACAGCTATCTGTACTTTAGGTCATACATCTAGAATAGGAAGTAGAATACCTATAAGGAAAAGGTTATCCTCTCCAACCTCAGGTATGTCACAAAGGACATGATGGTCTCCATAGAATTAGGTGACAATTGGGCGGGCAGAAACCCAAAGTAGCTCAGGATCTTCACAACCTCTGGGAAAATGGGAAGAGCCCAGCCTGCCCCAAAATGGTCAACGGGAATTTCAAGTTCACCCTTATATAATGAATTCACTCTTTCCTTTAAATTCGATGGGCGTGCAGACATAGTCCCTCCCAACGGATGTTCAGATAGGAAGACCTCCACATCCACACTATCTATGGTTGGGTGCGGCGGTTTTTCACTAAGAAAGGCGTCTATGAACTGAGATTTAGGTGGGGGAGGAGCTCATGCAATTTCTTAAGATGGTGCTAGCATTTTTAGAATAAAAAAGAGAGGGGGTCCTCTATTTATAGCCTCAGTAAAAAATGTAAATGGCGCCAAGAGGGGCCCTCTCGTGAGTAGTTGCGTGCTCAATTTCCTAGCAAGCGCACGATCGCATGACCAGTTACCGTCCAATGCGGGCAATGATAATAATGATACAGACATGGAAAACCAAGTATATTTGAAAATTATTATTACTAATGCAATTACATTTCACGAGAAGGAAATAAAGAAAGGTCGTGCCACCTCAGTTATCCGCCAAAACAACCAAGCTCCGCCTTCAATTTGGCAAACTCCATCTCCAACTCGGCGACGCATGCCACGATGCAACGATTTCCTGCATAGTGTGCAATACATTTTCCTCGTGAGGAGGCACTACAGGTAAGAGGAAAATTAGTCTCTTTTAAGATAATATCGACATGTTTTGCATGGATATACCTTTTGCTTGGAGCGACGGTCCTTCAGTTCTTGCATCCTCTTCACGAAAGACATTAGTAGTGATGGTGGTGAGTGCAAATGGTCTCATCACGCGGCCTCAACCCCTGGGCAATCTGAAGGCATGGAATTCAATCCATTTCGAGATCAATTACCATGCGGAGATAAAGGGAGAGCGCTTGTCCATCTCAGGATCTACGCACCTCAAGTATACCTATCGTGCTCATTCTCCACATCTGCGAGCGACCTGTAGTTATATTTGAGATTGCGGCTACTCGCTTGGGTTTGCTCGCACCATATGAGGGATGATGACCGAACCACGGATGCTCCATTCAGGCCCAAGGATGTTGGAAAACTTAAACTATTTACACGATAACTCGCCCTCAAGTAAGCACTTTGGTACATTTTTGTCCTGCACAGGTACCGGCAAAGCTTCTTCTTCCAGCTATGCCATCCAGAGATGGGCTTTCGCCATGACCTCCCCCAGTTTCTCCCAAGTCTCCTCAAAGACCCTACGAGAAATGATGCCCTCAAAAGCATCGAACTCCAAGGTTTCTGCCAAATCACTGACAGACAATATGTCCTTGGAAGGGGTCACATCTACGGATATCCATAGGGAGGATGACGCCTTTGTCAACTCCTCTTTTCCCACAGCATTACAGATAATGGGCTCCCTCACTAGGTCAATCATCGAGCGAAGATTTTCTTTTGGAACAGTTATCTTCAGGGTAGAACTCAAGACGGTCACCCACCTCCTGATAGGGCGGGCTCGCCTGACTGCCACTTTCCTCAAATGTTCCAAAAAACCTATTTTGGCTAGTGGGCTCTTGGCAAGAGGTCGTGATGCAGGAGCTCAAGCTAGTTTGCTAGCCCTCGATAATAGATTTTCCAGAACATGCTGGTTCATATAGTCCATTCTCGACAAGGTCCAAAATTACAGGAAAAAGGGTGAAGAAGAGATCGTCATCTTGCACTATTTATAGACTCCCCAAGGCATTGAGTACGGGTCTCAGTCTTTGTGGTTACCTGTCTACTTTTTCATAGCTTGCACGGTCTGCCAAAAAAGTGTGAGGATTATATTAACTCAAATCCTGCAATGACAAAGGAGAGCATCTAGGGGAGGTGGATAATCCATGCCAGGCAGTAGTTCTCAGAGTCCACTAGCCTCTTGGGCAGACATTCTAGAGTGATCTTGGACACCCCCTAGAAGTGCAGCCATGTTCGACGAGGACAGATAGTAGGCGACCATCAGGTGGCTTCTCAGAGTACAGTTTGGGAGCTCTGGTCTAGAGTGTGTGTGGCCATCTCATCCAAGTCAGCATAGAATTTTCCCCTTTGATCTAGCTCAAGCAGCGCCACCCGGTTTTGTGTGGCCTCTTCTTTTAGTATCTGTCTCCTAACTCTTCATATACCTTAGGCGACTGTGCATTTAATGTCACTATTAATAAGGAATTAAATGCATGTCGGTTTGTGAACCGTCCACATAGCCTACCCCCTAGTATAAAAGGGGGACCAGGGGTGCTTGGAGGGGACATGCAGACTTAGCCCAGAATCTGCAATGTTGTCGGTGTGGATACAAAGCTCCGCCTTTTTATTCTTTTATTCATTGTATGCGCACATACCCCCCCCCCCCTCCCCTGGGTGGTTGTACCTTGCCTTGTAATCTTTCTTAGGATAATAAAGAGAGGATCATGACAAGAGAGGTATTCTCCATGGCAGGTCCAATCCGGTGTTCGTCGATGGCAACGACACTCCCTTTTTAGTGTTCTACCTTTCGTAGTGGGCAAGTAACCAATCACTTACAAACCACATATACCTCTATCGACTACCCCTGCTTAGGGATAGCTAGTAGAGATTTGGTGACATATTTTGGCTCCAACATGGATGGTATGAACCCATGAGAAGACGGGTCCATCGAGAGCTTATGACATAAGTTCCTCTACTGCAGGAGCTAGCCGATGAGAGAAGCATTCTTGGAGTCGCTATCCGTAATCTACCTCTCCTCTAAGGAAGAGTCTCCTATTTTTATGTCTTAACTCCTCTCCTACACACTAGGTTGAGTTGGTGGTAGCTTTTTTTATTATCTAATGGTGGGGAAATGGATATATATTTGAACTTATGTGATTTCCTTATGAAAGCATGTCTCTCTTTATCTATTTCTTCAGATTAGCCCAGGCATCCTAGTGCTTGGGTTGTGCTATTTTCTTCCTGGTACTATGATTTTGGAGTTTTGATGAAGTGTGGCTATGTTACCTAGTTTAGGGACGAGCATTGCGCGAGGCAGAGGTCGGCGACCCATGGAAAATTTAAGCGGAGGTCGGTGACCGACGATCGTGTGAATTGGTGTTTGTAACCCATACTAGTTTTATTTGTTTGCTTTAGAATAATCAAAACTCAACCCACCCCCTGTAAATCTGATCTTAAGAGACTTCTATCTCAAGTCTCTCCTAGATGTAGAATACACCTTTTGTGCTCCATAAGAGATTCGATACTTGGGAGTTACTCCCTGTTTTATTATTACTTGACGACAATAGTGGGTGCACTTTACCTTGCCATGATTTTGTGCCATCATTGGCGTCATTACTGATTTCCCGTAAACTTTGCTATTTGAGAGCACAAGTTTGAGAAGATGATTATATAAGCAAAATTACTTTAATCTTTCAAGTCCTGATCAATTCAAGTTTGTTGATTCATTCTAAGGTATTCTCATCAAGCCAAACTGATAGATCTTCTAAGTATAGAGAGAAATATTCTACAAGATCTAATACTCAAGTTCTCGATTGTAAGATCCAAGTTGACGCCATTCTCAATCAAGCTTCAAGAAGACTCAATAATTTTCATGATTTATTCTTTTGAGTTTATAAAATTTGTAAAATGATTTGTAAATAATTATTACTAAAAAAAATTCTGAAATCTTAGGTAAGGTCTTATGTGACCTGAGGTTGGGTTCTTGTGGGAACCTGAGGTAGGATTCTTTCTGTGGCAACCTGAGGTAGGATTCCTTCTGTGGGATCTGACGTAAGATCCTAAGCTAGGGGATCTAAGATAGGGAACCAGCTAGTATTCCTGAGGTAGGAGCTTTGACTCTGAGTTGTAATATTTGGGATTTGATTTGAGTTTTGGTTGAAGTTGTTGAGGTTAGCACACTGCTAGAGAGGCGAAAGGGGAGAGTGGATATACCCAAATTAAGGAACCACTATAAATATTTGTATTTATGGTGTATGCTTTCTGCGATATTTATTTATTTTACTTATCAGCTGTAAAATTTAAAAGAATACATCACATATTCACTCCCCCTAGGTGTGATTCGACATCCCTAAACTTACAAGTAGTATCATAACTAGGTTGTTCACAAAGAGTTTAATAACTTGAATAAGATCTGACCTTGGGAAATAAAGCTTATTCTACATGCTTATTGGAGAGAACTTCAAGGAACTCAGTTCAATGAAAGTGCATATCTGCAGTAAGAAAACATTGTTATATGGAAGGAGAGAGTAAAGATATTCATGGAGGCTTCTGATCTAAGGATTTTCATCGTTATTGAGGGACAGTTTGTTCCCAAAAAAGCTTAAACTAATGACCCTACCAGGCATCTTTCAAAGATGTATGCTGAGATGGACAAGTATGAGACTTCATTGGTAACCATGGATAAAAGAGCCAAAGATATTTTAGTTAGTGTAATTGATGATTCCACTTTCTAGAATCTCATTCACAATAAAACAATTAAGAAAATGTGGGACTCTCTTATAGTCTTCTGTAAAAGAACTGAGAAAGTAAGAGATGAAAGGATGGTCATTGTAGAATTGGGAGTATGAATCCCACAAATAGGATAAGAAGGATTCCATCTTTGAATACTATGAAAAAAATTTCAAGATAGTGAATGGGTTGAGAACTTATAGGAGGGAGTTATCAAACTATGATCTCAATGATAAGTTCCTAATATATCTGAATAAGGAATAGGACATAAAGATATGTATCATCAGAGAAATGGGGAGCTTAGTAAGGATGGAGCTCCAAAAATTATTTTGTAAGCTGCTATCTTATGAGCTCCAATTCAACACCAAAAAACTGAAGAAGATGGTAATAGATATTACTCCATGGACAAATTTGTATCCATCAAGGTTGAAAGCTCTGGGAGAAGTAGAGAGGAATTTCTTATTCCTCTTTAAAGTTGTTCTAAACATGAAGACTCTAAAGCCAACACTTTAGGGTTAGAGCTGACTGATGGAGTACTTGTCCTTGTTCTCCAAGCAGTTCAAGTAGATGCTTAATAGAAGAAGGCAAGAGAAGAACAGTCCTTCCTCCTTTTATATCTTAAGGAAGCACAACTACAACAATGACAAGCCTAGAGATAAGTCTAGTCAATCAAGTATGGCACTAATCAGAATAAATAGTTTTCTACTGATATCATCAGTTATTATTGCAAATAGGCAGGTCATATCAATGCTGACTGTACTTTTTAAAGAAAAGAGAATGCAAGATTTGAAGAGAAAAGGTCACAAAAAGGTAAGAAGTATAAGAAAAGCTTTATGGAAAAAAAGATAATGACTTGAAGGGACAGTGGCAGCAGTTCATCTGAATCTGAAGAAGAAGCCTACCCTGGGCTCATGGCAATGTCTAAAGATGAAATCCAGGATGACTCACATCCTGCTAAGGTATCCATAAAAGTTACTTTATCAATCTCAAACACTAGATCAGAAGCAAGCTCATCTTCTGAATGTGAGAGTTATTCTGATTCTGTGGATCAATTTGGTGCTCTACAAGAGGCCATGAAAAAGAGTAAAAACTTGTTCAAAGCTCAGGCTCAATAAATTAAAATTCTCAATCCCTTTGAATTGAGCTCTATGAGAAAACTAAAGAGATAACTAAGATGAACATGAACTTATGGTGCTTCAAAATAAGTCTGAAGCCCAAGCTAAATCACTAAGTAAAAAAGTGAAAATTATCAAGGAATTAGAGGATAAACTCTTAATTGAAAGAAAGAAAGTGGCTAAATTTATTAAGCCACAAATATTCCTGCCAATTATTGACAGATTTTTTGCACCTTATAGAGGAGGTGTAGGATACATTGAAGAAAATAATAAATGAAAATCCCCACAGGAACAGACCCTATTCAGAAAGGTCTTACTATTGACAAACAACTATTGTCTAGGTTTTTCACATGGATACATATCCAATGAATGCTCCACCAGTGGAACTAAAAGACACGAAATTTGAGGAATTATAAAGAACTTAGGATGAGTGCTTTCAAGACACCTCATGAAGAGATCACTATGAAAGATCATGGACCATTTGCTATTGGTTCTTTTGCACTAGCACTAAGAGGAATAAAGAAAGTTATAGCTCAAAAGCCTGCTGCCAAAAAAAGGCATGCGACTATAATGCCCTAATCCATTCATACATACAATCATAGGATCAATAACAAAAGGGCAATGATTTTTGAAGGCTGCTCATCTGTTCACCAGCACCTATATTCCATTCGTAGGGTGAATCAAAAGAGGAGATATAATAGATATGATTGTTGGTGTTGTGTCAAGATAGTCCATTTGGAAAGGGATTATTGGTTCAACCCAATAGTACCAAGTCCAATAACATAAAGCTGGCAAATAATATTGTTAGGAAACATTCTATAGTAAAAGCTAACAAGAACCAAGGACTCAAGACTATTTTTGTTCCTAAGGTAAAGTAGTTTGTTTTTACAAGATTGTCCAAAAGCCAACAAAAATCTTATATGATATTGGGACAGTGGATATTCCAAGCACATAATTATTACAAAATACATACTAAAGGAGTTCAACTCTGTTGAAGATGTACCCAAAGTCATATTGGGTGAATCTGATAGAGGATTAACTAAGGGTTATAGTATGATCACCAATGACATAGTCTCTTTGACAAAAATAGCATATGTAGAAGGGTTACAACACAACTTGATAAGAATAAGCCAACTTTATGATCTAGGCTATATTGTTGAGTTCCACATGGACATGTGCCTTATCAAGAGATCTATTGATTCTGAAACTATATTAACAGACACTAGGACTGTAAATATTTACTGCTTGAATTTTCATATTTAGATCCTTCCTCACTAGTATATCTAGTTATAAATGACAAAATATATCTTTATGACCAAAGATATAAGAGATTATTGTTGGGTTCATTGATCACAATGTCCCGGATTTGAAGAAGGCCCACAAGCCAATAGTATATACATGATTGTATTTGATATATATTCAAGTTCAATATTTGCAGGATGTCTACTATTCCATGATTAGACATGTTGTCGGGGTTAGAATAACATTTGCACTCAAGACAGGATGCTGAAAAAGCAGAAATCTGGCTAAATCTAGAAGTGGAGTGAGTTCACTTCACTCAATGCAAGGAGGCTAAAAGCATTGGCAGAAGATCAGGCATTCAAAGCCTCGATATTGCTGGACTCAAATCTGGTTATGTCCAGAAGCATCGAGTGGATCTTGTTCACTCAACGCTTACTTAAAAGGAAATCTGTCTAAGTACAGAAGCGATGAGTAAAGAAGGCTCACTCAACGCCTTATTAATAATTTATCAAAGTCCAGAAGGGTTGAGTGAAGGTTGTTCACTCAACGCCTTCATTTAAAAATTCAGTGCAAGTCTAGAAGCGTTGAGTATAGAAGGCTCACTCAACGCCTACAGACAGGATGACTGCCAAGTCCAGAAGCATTAAGTGATGAAGGTTCAATCAACGCCTTCAACTAGAAGAATTGTACCAAGTATAAATACGTTGAGTGATGAAGGTTCACTCAACGCCTTATCAGTTTAGATATCTAAGACAGAAGCGTAGTGAGATGAAGGCTTACTCAATGCCTCAAGAAGCAGATTTTCTACTAAGTGTTTTTGTGTTGAGTCACATAGCTTCACTCAACGCCGGTGTAGATTAGTTGTGAAAACAGCTAAGTCCACAAGTGCTAAGTCATGATGATATCATCCAAATTCAAATTAAGCAGAATTTGCGCACTAGAAGCCAAATGGCGTCAAACTCTTCTTGAATAGCAGTTAAAGCTAAATTACCTTTACAGCTGCTATTTTTTCTTGCCCATACAGATCAAAGAACCATTGGATGGCAGGATATAAAAGAACTTTATAGAGAAATTAAAAGGTCTTCTTCTTCCTCTGGTCTTTTTCTCAATCGATTATTCTCATTTTTATAGAAGAGTTACAATGACGGTTGCATGCTGATTGAAGTGATATCTCAAAGTTATCTTCAGCAAGAAAAAAAACCTAATTTTCTATAAAAGGTGGAGTTATAGAGCACTCAAATATGGATGTTGTTCATCTTCAAGGCTACTGCTTTCAAATTTGAGATATTAAAGCTTGAAGATAATGAGCTCTGCATCAGGACTTCTCAGCACAAGCAGAACAACTCTGAAGATCAATAATCTTATTGTTATGAAGAATTAGTACTGGGTTTACTCAGTTCGGGGAGATGACTTAGAGGACCATTTCTCTGGAGTCAATCATCATCAAATCATTACTTATTCTATAGGATCATTGTTTGATCTGAGCTGTAAGCCTGAGTTATAAAGGCTAAGTGTAGGAGCTGTGTATCTAAGTGTAGGATCTTGTTTAGGATTTAAAGTAAGGCATGTGCCTGACGTAGAATCTCTATGCAGATCTGAGGTAGGAGATCTGTGAATCTTTGAGTCTAGGGATGCTTAGCCTGAGGTAAGAGTTGTTATACTCTGAATTGTAGGAGTGAGCTTCACTCTGAGGTGTAGAATCCCGAGGGATCTGAGATGTAAGCTCAAAAAGGCGAGTAAAAGGAGTTAGCCGAATTTAGATCACTGATAGATAGGTGAAGGGGGAAAGTAGATGTACCCTAGATAAGGGAATCACTATAAATTCTTGTGTGTTGTGGCGTCTCTTAAAAGCTAAACAACTAAATCTAACACACAACTTGAGCTAAGCACAAAAGAATTAAATTAATTTAAAACATACTTATTCATCCCCCCTCTAGGTGTGTAGCTACTCTTGAACAAAGACTTTCAAGTGGTATCAGAGGGAGGTTATTCAAAAAGGACTTAATAGTCTGAATAGATCTCCAAGAGTAGCAGAATATTATCTATATGGGTTCAGGTGATAACCAAAGGAGTTGAGCTTTATGAAACTCCCTATATGTAGGAAAGAAAATTTTGGGATCTGGAAGGAAAGGGTAAGACTATTTATAGAAGCCTCAGACCCTAGGATATTCATAACAGTTCAAGAGGGACCTTTCCTTCCCATGAAGGTCATTGTTATTGATGTCAATATCTAGGCACACAAAAAATATACCGAGATGACCAAGGATGAAGTCATTCTGGCAACTATGGACAAAAGGGCTTAGAACATTATTGTTAGTGCCATAGATGACTCAACATTCCAGAACTTGGTCCACTGTAGAACAACTAAAGAGATGTGGCATTCTCTAATAGTATATATGGAAGGGATAGAGGAGGTGAGGGATGACAAAAAATCCCTCCTGAATTAGTAGTATGAGGCCTTCAAGCAAGGCAAAAAAGATTCCATAGATGATTGCTCTGAAAAGTTCTTCATGATAGTGAATAGTCTGATCACTTATGGCAGCAGTTCATAAACTATGAGCTAAAGGACATGTTCTTGAGATCTCTCAATAAGGAATGAGATATCAAGATATGTGTCATTAGAAAGGTTGGAAACTTGGACAACACTTTGCCTCAAAACTTATTTGGGAAGTTTTTGTCTCATGAGATGCAGCTGAAATCCAAAAGGGCAGAAGAAGATGCTTCCAGAACTCTCAACAAAGAGAAGGTTATAGCCTTCAGAGCTGAAGCAACTAGGAGGAGCAGATAAAAGACTCCTTCTCTACCAAAGAGAGTTGCAGAGTTTGAGTGCTCAGATCCCTGCTCCTCAGGCAATGAACTGTCAAATGGAGTACTAAATCTATTCTCCAAATAGTTTAAGAAAATGTTGAGCAGGAGAAGACAATGGATGAACAAGGGCTCTTCAAGCTCCACCTCAAGAAAGCCTTATTCCATCATGGACAAGTCCAAAAAAGACCCCTCTGGGGAAAGGTATGACTCTAAGCAGAACAAACACATTAAGACTAATGTTGTTTGTTATTGTTGTAATAGAAGTGGGCATATCATTGCTGACTATCCAACCAAGTGGAAGGAGCACAAGAAATTGGATGACAAGAAACACTACAAGGACAAGAAGGCTGAAAAGTGCTTCTTGGCCAAAAAGAAAACCAGCTTATCAGATATTGATTCTGAGTCTTCAGAATCAAAGGAAGAAGGTTCCTACATTGGCCATATTTCTGTTTAAGAGGAGGCTGATCATCCAACTGCCTCAACTGCCTTAAGAGCTCTACTATCCTCTGTTGATAGTGAATTTGAAGAGGATGATGAATTCAGTCTCATGGCTCTAACTGAAGACAATCAGGACAATTCTGTTCCTGATGTGGATAGTCCAAGTACCCATATAATGCTAATATAGTACTTTAACAGTGGATGTTCCATACATATGATTGGAATAAGGAGCCATCAAAATGATTATTCTAGTGAGGAATGGACCTAAAGTCATCTTTGGTGGTTCAGACAAAGGAGTTACCAAAGGCTATGGTATGATTACCATTTGCATAGTCTCCATTACAAAAGTTACATATGTGGAAGGTGTAACAACCCAAAAACATCTTTGGACTGTAGACTGGGCAACATGGTGATGGCGCGGCCCTCCGACGCTACCTAAGGATGACCTGGTTGCCGAGGCGCTACAACATAAAGACTTCAGGCGCAATGATGATGCTGACGGAAGCCCGCGTTACAACCTATGTTCGCGGCGTCCTAGGCCCACATGAAGATTAATTTCTTTAACATATTATGTTTTAGTATTTTATTTAACTATTTGTGAATATAAAATTATTCCATACTTGGTTAATAATTTTATATTCACTTGAGGACTTGTATTATTTTATTTCCTGCATTTAAACATTTTGGTGTGTATTTAACCGCCCGGATGGATGAGATTTCATCTCCATCTTTGACGGTTGGATGTGTTTCGTAACTCCTATATAAGGAGGCTATTAGTAAGAGTTAAGGCATTGAAAGAGAAAAAAGAAAACCCTATTTCACTCTTGTGAAAATTCGGCCAAAGGAGGCTCTCCCTAGCCCCCCCACCCCCTTGGTGTGAAGCCTTCCCCTTGCTACCTCCATCCCGCTCAGTGCGACTCTGATGTGGCTTACTCCGGTACGAATCCAAGGAAGAAGGTTGCAGCCCCATTCGGTGTGACGTCGGTGGTTCCGTGGAGAGAGTGATTCTCCCACTTATCTTGTGTGTTTGATCTTCTTGGTTGGGGAATCCCTCTCCTCCCTAGTGTTTTCTTCTTGTGAGATTTGTTGAGGTTGTATTCGAACCGTCTTTTTCGTGATTTTTAAATACATCGCTCGCAAGTTTGATTCGATTTCGTTGTTATTGAATCTCTTGTATTCCGGATTGGAAGATCCATTGCGGGAGCAAACTTGGCCTAGCCTTGACTTGCTCTCCAAGTTTGGCACTCTTTGTGTTAACAATGAATTTAATCTCAACTTGAACTCGATCGCCTTTTAAAGTTCTCGTTGCTCCTAAATAAAGCATTTGTTGCGTTGAAACGGCTCAAGTTGAAAGTTTAGATGCTTGTGTAGGTGCAGTGAGTTGTGTGCTTGTTGGAGAGGTAGGTCTTAAGGACGTTGTATCGTGTTTGGCTTACGGCAAGTTGTGTGCTTGTTGGAGAGGTAGGTCCTAAGGACGTGGTATCGAGTCCCGGATTTTTTGGGAGCCAACAAACCCCTTTTCGTTCGCTTTTGGTCGGAGCCCTCCTCTTTATTTTTATGTTCTGTGATGTTGGTTGTCCGTTAGCGTAAACAATCGCGTGTCACGACCATCACTACATCACACGGCCAGGGACACGGGTGTTTCCAATGCCGTATTCTACTCTATGTACTCGAGTGGGACTCGAGTGGGTCTCGAGTGGGTCTCGAGTGTGTCTCGAGTGAGGTGCATGGCCTATGATATGGGTGTGTCCCAAGCCATGTCCTTATCTGTGTTGTCTCGAGTACTCGACAAAATGCAGTTGACGAACTTCGAAAGGCATGTAGATCGGGTACACGACCTGCGACACGAGCGTGTGCCTTGGTCGTGTCCTTCTCAAGTTGTAGCCAGGTTTTTTAGGGTTGTTGAACATGGGCTGGACACGTACGTGTCCAAAGCTATTTCTGGCATGCGGCCTTGGACACGGGTGTGTCCCATGGCCGTGTACTGGTCTAGTTTGAGTCAGTTCCTTTGCCGCTTAAGGTACACGGCATGTGATACGGGGGTGTCACATGCCGTGTCAGCCCAAAAATAAAGGTTTTAGGGTGATTCATGGCCGTTCATTTCCCTCAAATTGGATCCAATGTTCCAAGCTCCTTCCTGCTGTTATATGACCAAGGATTGAGAGTTATCTATAATTCTATTTTGGTCATTCTCTTTCTAAAGAGATAGAGAGAGGGGAGAGGAAGGAAGGGAGAAGGAGATTGAATTTGGCTGCTGGAGGAGCTTCAGCATTCGTAATCGAGAGTCGAGTTTAGATTTGTGGAGGCAAGGCCACTGCGGTGCTTTCCAACCGGCTAGATTTCCATGGCTCCAAAGCAATCGTCAAGGGTAACTATCTCCTTCTTGGACAAGTGAAGTCCTCCTTTATGCATGTGCATGGAATCCTCCACCAAGAGGTGGAAAGCGTAAGCGATTCCAGCGGGTTGATAGGTGATATCCCCGATTGACTCTGCATCTAGATCCAGAAATGAGTAGTACGGAATAGGCATGCTGTGTGAAGCCCATCCGGATAGTTAGTCTGGATTGGTGATGTTTATATTGCAAACCGGAGAAGACTTCGTGTATGAAACGAGTATTGTACGAAGTTTGTGAGAGTACCTGTGAATGGTGAATTCTCCCATATCTAGGAAGATCTGGGTGAGATCCTTGTGTGGTGTATGCTACGTGAATTGTATGCTCTATAAAAGCTGTGTGTTGAATTGGAAGCGGCTCTACATGAGCTGTGGGCTAGATTGGAGAGCAGCTCTGGGTGAGCTGTGGATTGAATAGGAAGGGAAAGCCGACCCACGTCAAGATCTGTGCTATTGATGAGTTGAGCAATGAGAAAGGGCTGACCTGTGCCTGCGTGGTGAGAGATCGATTGGTGGCAATGCAAATGGGGGGTTGTGGGCCTTCCTGGGTTGTTACACCACAGTGGTGGGTTTATCTGAAATGCTTAATGGTTTTCGTGAGGTGAACACCTCTGATTGGAATGGGCGAGGATGTCTCCAGTATGCATGGTGTAGTGGACTAGTGACCATAGCCAACAAGTTAAGAACCTCTAATCGGTGGTGGGAGAAAGGATGATTCGGTACACCGTAAGCGTTCCCTGAGTGTACGGAGCGTCTGGCACAAAGGCTGGCGTTTGTGATGTTGTTGTGCGTGAGAGAACTTGTTGTGATATATAATAAATATTGTGATTACAATGCATGAGGGGAAGGAACCACTGCCCCGGGTAAGGGGTAGGTTTGTTATAATTGGTCAGCTGAATGCTGACCGTCGCTTTGTTTATCACCCTTGGGGTGGATGCCCTTGTACATGTGCTAGCGGGCTCAATTGGATTAGGCGGGTTGAAGCCCTTATTGCTGTTTATAGGACCTCGAAGGCCGTGCGAAGAAGTATATATTCATGTGTGGCCGGCCTGCGTGCCGATGTATGAAATCACACTTGTAAAGAGAAACATGTAGGGCCCTAAGGCCATGAGCGTTTATGGTTGTATACATTCCTGGTGATATATATAAATGTGTTATTTATATATTTAGTGGACATTCAATGTGATGAGTTCTTGCAAGTTATAAACTTCTGCTAGAATGCTCTGAGTTAAGATGCGAGTAGAAAGTAATTTTGATATTCATACGTGATTCCCCTGTTTGTCTGTGAAATATGGCGTGGGGCCCCGGCCAGACCCTCTGTTGCATACCATGTGATTGATGGAGGTGTTACAGAAGGATTGCAATATAATCTGATTAGCATAAGCCAACTATGTGATATTAGCTATGTCATTGTCTTCTATAAGGATAAGTGTTTGATCAAAACATCAAGTGACTAAGAGGTCATTTTGATAGGCACTAGGAGTGGAAATATTTACTGTTTAAATTTCTTATGTATTAGTACAGGCTCTCTTATGTGCCTTGTTGCAAACGAGAAAGTCTCTTATTGTGTGCAATAACACAAGAGTCTTGCTTACTTGAATTACAAAGTAATCAGCAAGCTCTTCAATGAAGGGTTAGTCAAAAATCTGAGATGCACCAAAGAGGGCATTTGCTCTACATGCTAAAAGGGCAAACAGACAAAGGCCTCCTATAAGAGCATTGGGACCAAGGATTTTGAGAGGTATTTATACCTCTTGCATATGGACTTGTTTGGTCCTATGTCAGTTCATAGTCAAGGTAGGAAAGTCTACACACTTGTAATAGTTGGTGATTATTCTAGATTTGCATGGGTTTTCTTTCTTAATAAAAAGTATGAAACCCTTGACATCTTCATGACCTTTGTTAAGCAAGTTCATAATGAAAAGGACAGTCTTGTGGTCAAAATTAGAAGTGACTATGGTACTAAATTTCAGTCTGAAGGCATGACAAAGTTCTGTGGAGAGCAAGGTATTCTTCAGAAGTTTTCCTCTCCAAGAACACCACAGCAAAATGGGATTGTTGGGAGGAAGAACAGGACTCTCATAGAGGCTGGCAGGACATTACTCAGTGACACATCTCTCCCAAAATACTTCTGGGCAGAGGCAGTAAACACTGCTTGTCATGTCTTGAATAAAGCATATATCAACAAGTATCACAAGAAGACTCCCTAAGAGAATATGAAAGACAGAAAACCAAATCTTGCCAAAGTTTGCTGTCAAATCCTATGAGGAAATTTTTGTTGGGTACAGCAACCACAACAAAGCCTATAGAGTCTACAGCTTGAAGAACCAAGTTATAGAAGAGTCTATCATTGTATTATTTGATGAGTCTTCCATGATTCACAGTGAGTTGTCAAGCTCCTCTAAATCTACAGGTGTAGAATTAAAGTTAGACAAGCTAAGCATCAATGACACTCCTCCTACTGTATAAGAGGAAAGTGATAGTGTGATCATCCTGGAAGGAAGTCCAAGTGCATTTGACATTGATGAAGATCATCAGGATCTTATAACTGAAGTTCAAGGTGTTGAGGACAATATACCAGCTCCTGTCAGACACTTGAGAGATCATCCCAGAGATCTAATCATAGGAGATGCAAACCAAGGTGTTATAATAAGGAGCAGAAGCCTTAACATTGTGCCATGCACTCAAGCTTTCTATCTCAAGTTGAATCAAAGAAGTTTGAAGATGCCAATATAGATTCATTTTTGATTGTAGCTATGCAAGAAGAACTGAACCAGTTTAAGAGATGCAATGTTTGGAAGCTGGTTCCCAAACCTCATGGACATAACATCATTGGAATCAAATGGATTTATAGGAATAAGCTTGATGAGAATGGTGTTATCATCAAAAATAAAGCTAGACTGGTTGCCAAGGGATACAAGCAAGAGGAAGGTGTTAATTTTTATCAAACCTTTATACCAGTTGCTAGACTTGAGGCAATTAGACTATTCCTTGCATATGTTGCATATAAGGGATTTAAGGTCTACCAAATGGATATTATGTCAGCTTTCCTTAATGGTGAACTAAAAAGGAGGTCTATGTTGAGCAACCCTTAGGTTTTGTTAATCCTAAATTTTTGAATATATGTTTCAACTTAGAAAAACTTTTTATGGGTTGAAATAAGCCCCTAAGGCATGGTATGAAACCATTACTAGCTTTCTCATTAAGAATAAATTCTCAAGGCAGAAGATAGACAAAACATTATTTCTTAGGGAAGTTAAGGGTAAGATCATTCTAGTCCAAATTTAAGTAGATGACATAATTTTTGGGTCTACTGATAATGACCTTTGCAAGAAATTTGCTAAACTTATGCAAGGGCAGTTTAAAATGTGCAGTATAGGTGAACTTAAGTATTTCTTGGGCCTCCAAGTTAGACAATCAGAGGATGGGTTATTCATCTCTCAGTCTAAATTCACCAAGGAGTTAATTAAGAAGTTTGGAATAGAGAGTGCCTCCATAATGAAAACTCATATGGGGTCAAGTGTGTCAATAGACAAGGATGAAACTGGGAAACCTGTTGATGAAATCTTGTATAGAGGCATGATTAGCTCCCTCCTCTACTTGACTACTAGTAGGCCTGACATTATATATATTACATGTGTTTGTGTTAGGTACCAGGCATGCCCTAAAGAGTCTCATTATTCTGCTACTAAAAGAATTATAAGATATCTTAAGGGCACACCTGATCTTGGTTTATAGTACCCTAGGAATAATGATTTTGATATATTTGGGTATTCAGATGTAGATTTTGTAGGTTGTAAAGATAATAGGAAAAACACATCAGGCACCTGTCAGTTTCTAGGAGAAGATTGGTATCATGGAGCAGTAATAAGCAAACCAGTAAAGTTATCTCCACTACATAATCAGAATATATTTCAGCTGGAAGTTGTTGTACACAGCGACAAGCTAAGTAAAACTCCCATGTACTGTGATTCCTCTAATGTTATCTCTATTGCTAAGAATCCTGTGTCTCATAGCTGGACTAGCACATAGAGATTAGATATCATTTTATTAGAGAGCATATAGAAAGAAAAGACATTTGTCTTGAGTTTGTCCCCACAAACAAATAAGTGACTGATATCTTCACTAAGGCACTAGATGAAGCCAAGTTCAACCCTTCAAATTTGAGTTGGGTATGTTGAACTTAGTATAGCTTCATTGTACTTACATGCATAAGTGCATTAGGCAGGATTAACCTTTTGCTAGTAATCTATAAAGATGGACTAACTGTCCAGGCATCGAGTGCGTTGAGACAACTTGTAATGCCCTAATTTTCCCATAGACAGGAGATTAATTCTATGAGCTATCGCCCGATAGTAGGGTTAGCGATGGTGGTAGTATTGTGGAATTGGTGTAGGTGCTCTCTGTGAGATACCGCATGGCAATAGGTTGATATCTTGCAACAGTATCATGATCGAATTATTCGACAAAGCTCTTAGTGAGCTACCGCCCGATGGTAATGTTAACGTTAGTGGTAGCATGTCCAATTTGTTTGGAGTTCCTCTTTGAGAGCTACCGCTCAGCGGTAGTGATACCAGGTGGTAGTAGTTACTGCTCGTCGTAAACGATATGCTGATACGATGCATCGCCTACCGTGCGGGGGTAGTGAGGTACCGCACAGCGGTAGCAGGACAGTTACGACGTGGTTACATGTCGGAGCATGATTGGAGGTTTTGGGCGGTGGGCTTGCGGAACAAGTCAACGCTTGAGGTACCGTGCGGTTGTAAAAACCTCATCCATCACTAGCATATAATAGAAGGTCCGACCGGGGCCCGACGTCATATACCACGGATAGACCAAGGAGTTACTAAATTGAAACCATAATCCAATAAAGCATATCCTAACCCAGAGTACATTTTAGCGGAATAAATATAGATGTTATAAATATAACCCAACAACAACATAAATGTCAACTACCTCAACTAGAAATGTAAAACAAATGCACAAATAAGGTCTTGGCCTTACGGCCTTACAATGTCAACTTGAATTAAAATGTGTTACATATTTTGGCATGCAGGCCGGCCACACATGAATGATAAAATAACATAAGTAATTCGCTTTGGCCTTCAAGGGTCAGCTTAGCAATCCTGGGCTCCAGCCCGCTATTTCCCCCTTAGCTCAGCTGTAACTGCACGCAACAATCCAACGCAACGATGGCAAACAATAGCAATGGTCAGCATTAGCTGACCAAATTATAATGACCCCACCCCTCACTCGGGGTTTCGGTGTTCCTTCCATGTAGGAATTAGCATATACATAACATGGCAATTGGAACGTGCAACTTAAGCACCATTCGCAACAGACATTGGAAAAAATGTCCAACACCCCGTGCTCTCAGGGCACACTCCTTGTGCACAAGACCTCATAGGTCACACCATCATTCTTTGCGACGGTTAGCAATGTTTGAGCTTTTAGTCTTTTGGAACCCAAGCCGAAGAAAATTCCCTAGCCTCCGGCAAATTCATAACGATCTATAGATCCATAGTATGACTCACTCTAAGACGAACAACTAGGGTGGGTACAGTTCAGTATTTCCCGTGCTCAATTTGTCAGGCGCATCAGCCACTATGCGGGTCAGCGACCCCTTTCCCATTTTTGTATGATCCATAACTCTGTAAGGATCCAAGGCTAACACTCATGGATACCAAAGCTGAGAAACTTAAGCTCACGCTCCACAAAATAGGCCCAAAGTTCTTCGAGAGACAAGTCTCAATAGCTGAGCAATTTAAGCTCATGCTCAATCTAATTATAGCCCTCAGGTCTCCCAGAGATATGCTTCACAAATAACATATAGCTTATTGGAAGCTATCGTCAGCGGTAGCACTACCGCCAAACGGTAGGGGACAGACTATCGGTTCTTCCACCCTCTCGGGTGTTTTTCTAGAGACTACCCCCAGTACTCTAAACGTAGTCATCTGCACACCCCGCGACTCCAAAATCCATGTGTTTACCACGGAGTCTTCTCTGACATACAAAATATAAAAACATCACCAATCCAGACCAACCCGTCCGGATGGGCTTCACACAACATTTTTATTTTGTACTTCAATTCCAGATCTAAATGCAAAACTATGGGGATATATGGATCTACCCATTGGGAGAACTACGCCCACGTGCTCATGGAGCGTCTACCCTAAAATGCCAAACAAAGGACTTCACATGTCCAAGGAAGAGGATCGTTACCCTTGTAGTCCTCTTTAGCGCTAGGGGAGAAATCTAGACGGTTGAAATCAATCGCTCTGGCCTTGCCTCCATAGATCTGAACTCGCTTTGTGAATCTGAACTCCGAATCTCAAACGACGGTGTAAACTCCCTCTTTCGGCGCTGCTGCTCCTCCTCCAAAAGACCCGGCCAAGTCCCAACTCCAAAGAAGATGAAGTGAAACGGCCAATCCAAGAATATAAACAAAGCTACTGTCGCGCGGTATGTCAATTCAATGCCTCGATTCGAGCGCAACCGTCCAGTCCCTCCAATCACAGGTTGACATGTGGCCACGCGGTTATAGAATCGTTATTGCCAAGAAATTAGAAGTTAATGCCTCGCAGTAGCTAGCGATGGTAATGACACGACCTCTTCAGCTACCGCCATGCGATAGCTACTACGGCCACGCGGTAGAAACCCGAGCGCTTAGACAAATAAATTGCCAATTTATCGCATGCGGTAACCCTACTAGTTGGCGCTAACTTCCCAAGAAATCGGTCAATAAAGTGGCTAACACTGCGCGCTAGCACCCTAACGTCGCGCGCTAGACTAGGCACTGAGTCTCCTCGCTTCACTCAACGCTCTCAATGCTCTCTGCGCCTCTGGCCAACTAACCCAGAGCTACCATCGGCGTTAGCCCTACTGTCGAGCGGTAACCTCTAGAAAACCCTTGTTTCTGCTTCGGAGATCTTGGGGCATTACAAATCTCCCCCACTTGAATAATTTCATCCCAAAATTATGCATTGCAGGAAAAAAAAGAAAATTAATACTATGTAAGTATACCTCAAATGAAAAGCTCGGGAAACTCAGCCCTCATGGTTTGTTTCTGCTCCCAAGATAGCTCTTTTCGGCCACAATTGTCCCAACAGACCTTGACCATCCAAATAGACTTATTGCGAAGTTGCTTAACTTCCGAGTCTTCAATACGAATGGGCTTGACCTTTGTTGTCAACCCTACATCAATCGGCACCTGATCCGCCGCAACAACTTGCGTGGGCTCTTGCACCGCATTCCGCAACACAGATATGTGGAATACGTCATGCAGACCACTAAGCTCTGTTGAAAGTTTTAATCGATAGGCGGCTTCACCAACACACTCCAAAACCTCAAACGACCCAAGATATCTCGGACTTAGATCTTTCAGCGGTCGAATTCTAGACACTCCCTTGAACGGTTTGATCTTTAGGTAAATCTAATCGCCCATGGCGAACTCCACATTTCTTAGCTTGGCATTGCAATATTTAGCCTATCTATCATGTGTTAACAATAGCCACTCCTTGATTGTCCAAACAATAGAGGTCGCATCCTCAACTTCCTTCCACTTACACAACTTGGACTCGCCCGTCTCCAACCATGACAATGGAGTGCAACACTTTCTACCATAAAGGACCTCGAAGGGAGCCATTTGAATGATTTCCCGGTAGCTGTTGTTGTAAGCGAATTCGATCATATATAAGTGATCCTCCCACTTTTTTCTGAAATCTAGGACGCACATACGAAGCATGTCCTCCATCGTCCTGTTCACCCTCTCGGTCTGACCATCCATTTGCAGATGAAAGGACGCACTGAACTTCAGTTTGGTACCCAACAATTGATGAACCAGCCTCCAGACATTAGACGTGAAGTGCCTATCTCAATCACTCACAATGTTACGGGGCACACCATGTAGTCGGACAATATTATCTACATACAATTTTGCTAATTCTCCACAGAATCACCCTTCCTATTACGGATGAAGTGCGACACTTTAGTAAAACAATCAACGATTACCCAGATAGCATCATTTCCCTTTTGTGATCTCGGCAAATCATGCATGAAATCCATAGATATATCGTCGAACTTCCATTCTGGTATAGGCAAAAACTTCAAAAATCCTCCGGGCTTCTGACGCTCGGCATTCACCAAGGCACAAGTCTGACATTTTGCCACTTATAAAGTAATGTCCTTCTTCATTCCTAGTCACCAAAACAACATTTTCATATCTTTGTACATTTTTGTTCTCCCCGGGTGAATCGAGTACTTGGTATAATAAGCCTCGTACATTAATTCTTCCTGTATTTTACCCATCTTTGGGAAGCACAAACGACTGTTCTTCCACAACAGCCCATCATCGTCAGTAAATTGGGCATTTGACCCATCCAAAGACTCATCCATGAACCGCTTCATGCTATCATCCAACTCCAAATCCCGATGAACTCGATGAACTAGGTCATACTGCATTTCTGTCTAGTTCAATTGTGCTCACAAGATTTCCAATCAACACAAGAGATCTCTAAGGCCTCCAAATCTTGAATAAGACGCTCATCATGCATCCTTATCCAGGTAGCCTGTGTGGGAACCCTACGAATCAACACATCCGCAATTGCATTTCCTTTATATGATACAGAGTGTATCTTGAAGGTGTAGTCCCCAAGGAACTCCATTCACCTCCGCTGGCGCATATTTAGGTCCTTCTGATCCAGCAGATACATCAGGCTCTTATGGTCAGTGTAAATATTGACCTTCACCACGTACACGTAGTGCCTCCAAAGATTTAGAGCGAATATCATGGTCGTCAACTCCAAGTCATGGACCGAATAATTCCTCTCATGTACCTTAAACTGGAGCAAGCCATACGCTATCACTTTACTATATTGTAGCAACATATAGCCTAAGCCGCTCCCCAAAGCATCGATATAGATCTCGTAGCCCTCTGTTCCACATAGCGAACACAGAATAGGCGTCGTGGTCGGACGACTTTTTAATTCTTCGAAAGCTTGCGCGCATGCTGACGACCACGCAAACTTCTGATCCTTCCTTGTCAGGGTCATGAGAGGTAACGCTATCCGCGATAAATTCTCCACGAAGTGCCTGTAGTAGCCGGCAAGTCCCAGAAAACTCCAGACTTCCGCCACTTAAGACAACACAAGCCACTCCTGTATCGCAGCAATCTTCGCTGGATCAACCGCTATCCCCTCTCCACTAAAGATGTGCCCAAGGAATGCTACCGAAGAAATCCATAATTCACACTTAAGGAATTTGGCATACAGCTGATTGCTTCTCAAGGTCTCCAGAATAATTTACAGATGCTCCACATGATCAAGCTCGGACTAGGAGTACACCAAGATATCATCAATGAACACTATCATGAACTGATCCAAATACTCCCTGAATGTCCGGTTCATCAAGTCCATAAACACCAATGGCACATTCGTCAGCCCAAAAGCCATGACCGTGAACTCATAATGCCCATAGCGAATACTGAACGCCGTCTTGGGAATGGTCACTTTCCCTGATTCTTAGCTGATAGTAACCAGACTTTAAATCCATCTTTGAACATACAGTCGACCCAATAAGCTGGTCGAATAGATCATCAATCCTCGGAATTGGGTACTTGTTCTTCTCCGTTAGCTTATGGATTTCCCGATAATCGATACACCGCCGCAGACTTCCGTTCTTCTTCTTCACGAAGTGGACTGAGGTGCTCCAAGGTGATGAACTTGGACGCACATACCCCTGATCTAATAACTCTTGAAGCTGCGCCTTCAACTCTGCCATTTCCCTTGGTGCTAAGAGGTAAGGAGACCGCGACATAGGATTGGCACATGGCACCAACTCAATAGTTAAATCGATCTCTCACTAAGGTGAACTCTCAGGGAGACCCTTAGAAAAGACTTCTAACTTAGTCTTGCGTTCGGTGTTCAGTCCTAGTGTGACCCATTTGAGTGTAATCAACCTATACATGCTGCTCCGAAAGTCAGTCCCTACCTAAGGTCAACCCACTAACGATCTTTTACGACCATGCTTCCATTTAGTTTTTTATACATTATCGATACAACGGAAAGCACTAGGACAAACCATACGAATACCTTCGATGCTAAGGAGCGAGAAGCCCTGCAACGAACAGTGCTCTGTACAACCAAGAGTAGAACAAAGCCTACTTTACACAAGTCATATACCAGTAACTAATTAAGTTATAGGTATAAAAGCTATAAACTAAACCGTACATGTCATATCGTCCTTTAGCTTATGACCTTCTTCCTTTTCCTTTGTCTTCAGATGCCCACTCCAACAATCATGGGCTATATGTCCCGGCTTGCCATAGTTATAATAGTGGATTGGGCCTCCTTGCCCAAAGGTTGCTCCAGACCAAGTCTCCTTTTCCACTAGAGTACCACTCTGACATTCTCTGTCAATAAGTCCTATCTTGCCACACATATAGTAAGTAAGTGGAACTTACCATGCAACTTCTCTTGACTTAGCTTTCTTTGTCTTCTGGGCATCAGCACGACAATCGCGGACAAGATGTCCTGACTTGCCACAAGTATATAAAGCATATGGAGCTCGACTATACGATGATCTATATTTATGCCTCCTCCTCCCACAATATTTAAACTTAGCAAGACTTGTAGGGTTGATACCCTGCACACTGACGTCTGGTGGACTTTTGCCAAATCTACTTCCAAAGATCTAGCCGACTCCATTAATGCTCAGAATCCAAATAATTTTGGTCCTACCAATAGAAGTCGTAACTCATCACATAGACTGTTATAAAATCTATTAATCATAGTCTGCTCGTCCTCCAAGCCAAACCCTAGGTAGCACCTTATCAAGATAAACGCATGCAAATACCCATCCACTGAGTGTGTTTCCTTCGCCAAAAGTATGTTCAACTGCTACTCTAGTGTTCTTCCACTTGCCATTTGCTCCAGAGCACCAACCGGCATTGAAGCCACCCCAGGGACAGGGGGATGCATATGACTTCCATGTTGGGCATTGATCATGGCAAACACCGCTTCAGCTAAAATTCGTATGGTTTCAGCCGAAGGAGGGGTTGCAGGCATGTCATTAGGTGCACTTCTTTTCGCAGAGTGCTGATATTGAGATTTCTCTACACCACTCCTAGTCACCTATAATCGTGACACTCTCAATTAGGAGATAAATAGATTTCCAAAATGCAACCAAAGGAACACGCAGGTTCCTCAAACATGTGTGTTTTCATTCTTAAGTGGACATTCAAAGGACTTTTATGTTATAATGGTAACGCACATACATGTGCTCACGACCTCTTAAAATAATTTGCCCATGAATTCAAAAAAGAAAGACCGACACCAGAGTCTAATACCAACTTTGTAACACCCCCATCCGTCACATAGCATATAACAGAAGGTCTGATCGGGGCCCAACGCCATATTTCACAGACAGACTAAGGAGTTATAAAATTGAAACCATAATCCAATAAAGCATATCCTAACCCAGAGTACATTCTAGTGGAAAAAATATATAGGTTATAAATAGAACCCAACAACAACATGAATGTCCACTGCCTCAACCAGGAATGTAAAAAAAATACACAAATAAGGTATTGGCCTTACAGCCTTACAATGTTCAACTTGAATTAAAATGTGTTACATACTTCGGCACCCAGGCTGGCCACAGATGAACAATAAAATAACACAAATAATTCGCTTTGGCCTTCAAGGGACAGCTTAGCAATCTTGGGCTCTAGCCTGCTATTTCCCGCTTGGCTTGGTTGTACCAGCATGCAACAATCCACCACAATGATGACAAACAATAGCAACGGTTAGCATTAGCTGACCAAATTATAATGACCCCAACCCTCACTCAGGGTGTCGGTGCTCCTTCCTTGCATGCATTAGCATATACATAACATGGAAATTAGAACGTGCAACTTAAGCACCATTCTCCATAGACGTTGGAACAAATGCCCAATGACCCGTGCTCTCAAGGCACACTCTTGGTGCACAGGACCTCATGGGTCACACCACCATTCTTTGCAATGGTCAGCAACGTTTGAGATTTTAGTATTTCGGAACCCAAGCCAAAGACAACGCCCTAGCCTCCGGCAAAGTCATAACGATCTGCAGATCCATAGTATGACTCACTCCAAGATGAATGACTAGGGTGGGTACAGTTCAGCTATTTATCGTGCTCAATTCGTTAGGAGCGTCAGCCACAATGCGGGTCAGCGTCCCCTTTCCCATTTCCATACGATCCATAACTATGTAAGGATCCAAGGCTAGCACTCATGGCTAACAAAGCTGAGAAACTTAAGCTCACGCTCCACAAAATAGGCCCCCAGGTCTTCGAGAGACAGGCCTCAATATCTGAGCAATTTAAGCTCACACTCAATCTAATTATAGCCCTCAGGTCTCCTAGAGGCAGGCTTCACAAACAACACATAGCTCACTGGAAGCTATCGCCGGCGGTAGCACTACCGCCGCGTAGTAGGGGACAGACTATCGGTTAATCCCCCCTCTCGGGTGCTTTCCTAAAGACTACCCCTAGTACTCTCAACACAGTCATTTGCACACCCTGCGACTCTGAAATCCACGCATTTACCACGGAGTCTTCTCTAGCATACAAAATATATAAACATCACCAATCCAAACCAACCCGTCTAGATGAGCTTCACACAGCATGCATATTCCGTACTTTGATTCCGGATCTAATTGCAAAACTACGGTGATACATGGATCTACCCATTGTGAGAAACACATCCACGTGCTCATGGAGCGTCTACCCTAAAATGCCAAACAATGGACTTCACATGTCCAAGGAAGAAGATCGTTACCCTTGTAGTCCTCTTTGGCGCCATGGGAGAAATCTAGGCAGTTAAAATTGACCGCTCCGGCCTTGCCTCCGTAGATCTGAACTTGCTTTGTGAATCCGAACTTCAAATCTCGAATGGCGGCATAAACTCCCTTTTTTGGCACTATTTATCCTCCAAATGACCCAGCCAAGTCCCAACTCCAAAGAAGATGAAGTGAAACGGCTAATCCAGGAATATAAACAAAGCTACCACTATGTGGTACCTAACTACCGCCCCGCAGTACCTCAATTCAACGCCTCGATTTGAGTGCAGCCGCCCAAGCCCTCCAATCACAGGTTGACACGTGGCCACGCAGTTACAGAATTGTTATCGCTAAGTAATAAGATGTTAATGCCTCGCAGTAGCTAGCAACGGTTATGACACTACCTCTCCAGCTACCGCCACGCGGTAGAAACCCGAGAGCTTAGACAAATAAATGGCCAAGTTAACACCTGTGGTAACCCTATCGCTGGGCGCTAACTTCCCGAGAACTCGGTTAATAAAGTGGCTAATGTCGCGCGCTAGCAACCTACCACCGTGCGGTAGACTAGGCGTTGAGTCACCTCGCCTCACTCAAGGCTCTTAATGATCTCGGTGCCTCTGGCCAACTAACCCAAAGCTACCATCGGCGTTAGCCCTATCGCTGGGCGGTAACCTCCAGAAAACCCTTTTTCCTGCTTCGGAAATCTTGGGGCGTTACAGAGGTAGTAGATAGTTATCGCGTGGCAGTAGCTCGGTTTATGGTCGAGAATATTATGTTCCACTTCATTTTCTTTCGTGATTTTCTTCTTTTGAGCAACATAGAGAGAGGAAAGTGAAGGAGAGGAAGCTGAGTTTAGATTCGCGGAGGCAAGTCCGTTATGGTCATTTTCATCTAGCTAGATTCTCTCCCATGGTGCTGAAACGAACATCAAGGATAACAATCTTCCTCCTTGGACACGTGAAGTCCTTTGTTTTGGCATGAGAGGGTAGACGCTCCACAAGCACATGGAAGTGGTTCTCCCGGCGGGTTGATCGGTTGTATCCCTGTTACCTTTGCATTTAGACTCCGTAATCAAAGTATGGAATAGACATGTTGTGTGAAGCCCATCCGGACAGGTTGGTCTGAATTGGTAATGATTGTTTGTATGCTAGAGAAGACTCCATGGTAAATGTGTGATTTACAGAGTTGTGGGGTATGCAGATGCTATAGTGAGAATATTGGAAGTACCTCTATGAAAATACCCATTTTGGGGAAAGAATCAATAGTCTTTCCCCTACCATGTGGAGGTAGCGCTACTGTCGGCGGTAGCTCCCAGTGAGCAATATCATGTGAGGCCTATCTCTTGGAGACCTGGGGGATATTGTGATTGTGAGGCATGTCTTATGGAGACATGTGGGCCATTGTGTTGAGCTGAGAGCCCGAGGGTCCCAGCTTAGGTGGTCATGAGTGCCAACCTTGGAACATAATAGAGTTATGTATCATGTGAATGGGAAAGGGGTGGCTGACCCGTGTCACAGTTTGTTGCACCTAATGATTTGAGCATTAGGAAAGAGATGAACCGTACCCAGCCCTATGTCGTTTGACTTGGAGTGAGTCATGGAGTGAATCCTGGGGATCACCTTGACTTTGTCATATTTATAGGAGCGAGTCTTTGGCTTCGGCCCGGAAAGACTAGTTAATGCTCAAAATATGCTAACCGCCACTAAGTGCAGAGGTGTGACCCTGGTAAGGTCCGGTACACTGATAATGTGTCCTGAGTGCATGGGGCGTGTGGCCGGAAGTGCCAACATCTGTAGTGAATAGTGCTTAAATTGCATGTTCTATTGTCAGTACATATTTATGCAAATTACCTATATGGAAGGAGCACCGCCGCCCTGGGTGTGGGGTGGGGTCGTTATAATGTAGTCACCTAATACTGACCATTGCTTTGTTTACCGTCGTTGGGGTGGAATGATTTCCTGTAGGTGTAGCTGAGTCGAGCAAGAAATAGTAGGTTGAAGCCAATGGTTATTATGTCGGGCCTCGAAGGTTAAAGCAAAGTTGTGTTTATTGTTTACTGTTTCATGTGTGGTCGACCTGTGTAAGACCCCCCCCCCCCTTTTTCAAACACCGGGGTCTTATGCCCAGAACCGCCGCTTTGCGGTGACACCTTCACGCCCGGGAAGATCATCACCACAAAGCACCGATTCTGCCAGCCTTGTTCGATCACAATAGTAGTAGCAAGTAGAATAGTAAGAAAATGCAGTCCGTATCCAGATCACATATAATCAAAAGCTCCATGAAGGGAGTGTCCACAGAATAGTAAAAAGTACATAAATGAAGGGCTTAAGCCCGGTACATCAATATCCTCACTACAGGTCTCTCATGCGGAAGCAAAATAAAACATATACTACTAAGGATCAGGACTCACCGTCCCAGCTGGCTGTACCCCTGAGCTAGACTGCCCTACCTCCAATCGCACCGATCTCCTGGGCTGCTCCTCCCTGCTGGGCTCTGCGATCCCCTAATATGATGTAGTTCGAAAACCGTTAGTCTATAAGACTAAGCCCTATCGTCCCCCACCCCTTCCCCCATGCTCCTAGGCACCGAGCGGGGAGGAAGAAAGGGAAGGACGTGAGAGTGGAGAGTAAAACAAACAGGTGACAGGGGACCTAGCTAGCAATTTATAATCAAGTGGTAACAAGTAAAGTAAGAAAAGAAATTAACCTTCACTTATGCGATTATACATAAGCCAAGGGGTCTTCTACAAGGCTCCCATCGTATAAAATGTCCCATACCATTTTATACGTTGGGGTGTCGGGTATCACAAGCAGCATATATATATAAATTGAAATAACCTTAATTTATAAACTTGCCCACACAAGCTTATAGACCAAGGGGTCGTTTAGCAAGTCCTAATGTATAAGCGTCCCATACCACTTATACATTAGGTGTCACAGGTTATTATGAAAGACTATGATATGCATCTATATGGTGGGTATGTTATGATCAAGCAGTGCAACTCACCCACCTGACTTTGTGTACACAAACCTTTAGTTCCCCCTTTCGGAGCCGTTACCTCCCAGGATACCTCCGTAGTGGCAGACAGAAGCGGTGGGTTGGGCCTCGCCCACCTCAAAACTAGTATAGCACTACCGGTCTGACCTATCGTATGCCTCAACGCTTGGTGCACTAAGCGGACTACGCGTACTCTTTGCCGACAAGACCGCCGGACTTAGCTTTGGCGAAGTGTAAAACCACACATGCCGAGTCATCGTACTAGCGTCGGTGCTATGACAATCCAGTACCGAAGACCCACCACCTTAGGTATTTCTTATGCACATGTAACCTTGATGTATCAATCACCGAACCAACGCTCCCCGGACTAACCCGTCCGTAATAACAACAACCGAGCCAAAGCTCCCCGGACTAACCCGTCCGTAATAACCAACAACCGAGCTAAAGCTCCCCGAACTAACCCGTCTAACTCAAATTCCAAACCTCATCCCTTGAACACCGCGGGATGGCGCCGCTTTGAACACCTCGGGACGACTTAACCATTTCCCTCCAATTTGTCATGAGTGAGAACAGGTACGGTTTACCTAGCCTATTAGACTACTCTTGCCTACCGGCTATTACACATAGTATTTTAGGGTTAATCCCAGGACTGCCCAAGGTATGCCCAATGAAGGGGTCTCAAAGGCACTAGGAACCAAGATGAGATGACAAGCCCAAAGTTCCCTTTCGCAAGGATATTTACTTTTTGTTGGTGTCTACCCAGGATTGATACCCCAAAACTCTCATATTACTTTAGAACAACCTTAAAGGCTTAAGGTGTTATTAGGAGGGCGACGGTCTTCCGCCGACCTCCGCTCTAGTGGTTACCCAAAGACTTGCACTTTTACTCTCGTCACTAAGACGACACTAACCACCAGGGTTATACTTCCAATCATGTTCCCTAGCTCAATTGTCGATCTATTTCCCGGTGGCCTTAAGGTATAACCTACATTTACTATGCGCAGCCCTTGACCTAGCTCCACCCCGGAATCCAACTTCTAAATCCTTGGTTCATATGTCTCCGATTATTTATCCTAGGGTGGTATGGACCAATATGATGACCATGATAATTTTCATAATTTTCCCAGTTATTTATACCATTAATTTAATTTCTTCAAATAATTCTTCACGCTATTTAACACATAAAGTCTATCATATCATGGTCCTAATGATGTGGGAAATTATTCAGACCTTCAACATAGTAAATTATGACTGTCTTCCAAGATTTATAATTTTCCTTTAAATATTTGTATTTATTTATTGATTAATACAGAACCATTATAAATAACACTTTTCAAAGGAAGTATAAGAAATTTACCCAAGAAAAATTCTAAGAAAATTACAGGGGATGTAAATCATTAATATAAGACTACTGGAAGAGTTTCATCAACTTTAACAGTGTAATGGCCTTCCAATTCAAGTTCTTAGATATTTATCAAAATGTCATTATGTTGATTTAAAAATTATATGTACATCCAAAAATTTTGAAATAAATATTCCAGCAAACTAATCCATATATACACCACTAGGAATATTTCCATATTTTTCTGATTTATATTTTTCATTAATTCATGAATGGAAGAAACAAGGGTAAAATGGTCTTTACATGATATTTTACTCCAAAATATCTCAAACAGAGAAAATAAAAATTACCCGAAGTCAAATATAACCAAAAAATCTAACAGGACCAAATTTGAGGATTTTTGCATGATTAAATCTATTTTCCAACTTTATTTTCCAATATGGCTATACTTTTAAAAAATCCAAATAATGGGATTTTTGTTCCCAAAAATCCCATAATTAATTTGAGGGGTTAAATTTGTCCTAAAGATCCTCTGGAATTAGTTTCAAGCTTTTTAGAAGTCCCAAAATGGATAAATACACATCATAACAAATTTTGCTATTGCACACCAAGGTTAAGTCTAGTCTACACATGCAAGTGGGTTAACCCAACATGCAGTGATCCATATGGGCTGAAACTTTAACCATGCCCTAATATTGTGCTCATGGACATGCCACCAAAAATTGGGGGCCTTTTGGAGTTGAAATACTCCAAGAATCACCTAAACAAGCCTAGGGGTATTTTAGTAATTTTCCCCCTAATTTTAATTCCAACTAATCCAATTTTTGGGCAGAGCCTAAATATGGCCTAAACCCGTTACTGGCCAAAATCCCAGGACATTTGGGCCTCTGGATGGACTTGGGCATCTCTTTTAATTTTCTACATTTTTGCTATTTGCAGCCCAAGACCATCCCTCTTTTAGCCCTTGCAAGTGAGATATCTCAACCTGCAGAAGTCTAAATTGACTAATTTTTATACCATAGGTCTAATATACTCCTACGGGCATACCACCAAAATTTGGGGCCAATTGGGGTTGGTATGCTCCAAAAATCAACATTATTTGATTTATCAAATTTTGACTAAAACTATAGGATTATTTTCTCCACAAATTCCCATTTTTGGTGAGGATCTAGATATACCTAAATAATCCACATGCCCAAAATTTCAGCCCATTTGTACTTATGGTTTGGTCAGGGCACACATTTTAATTCCTGACCTAGCTTAGGACCAGCCCTAGAAAAGTGGCTCTATAGGGCAGTATACTTAACCAAAATTTTTGTGTAACATATCAAATTAAAGCTAACTTCAAGACTTATAATTTTCATGTTGGACTTATTTTATTAAAAGGGGTGTAAGTGCCCTAAATTTGGGCATGCAAAAATCTATTTTTATAAGGCAGAATTTGACACTATTCATATATTTAAATAAAACCAGGATTTAAACTATTGCATGGCACAGATCTCAAAGCCAATCCGACGGCTGCTGCTTTTCTTCTCCAATCCAGCATGCAGGAACCAGCCCGATATCTGGTGGCTTTCACGGGTGGTTTTCCGGCGGCCACCGGCGGCGCAACCCCCGGCGAACTTCATCCCCCACCTCACGATGGTGGGGGCTCCCTTTTCCGGCGGCTAGGGCGGCGGGAGGTGGCGGCGCCACCCAACCCGAGCACATGCAGGAAGCCATTAATGGAGAAAATGAAAACTTGGTTCGGGCTCATCCGAGCCCGAACCTTAACCTAACATTCCTAGGATCTATAGCATGAGGAGAGAGGTGAGGGAGGACCTTCCCGGCGGCCATGCAGCGTGAGGAGCGGTGGGGAGCCATTTCCGGCGGTTGGCGGCGTTTCCTTTGGGTTTCACTACTCCTAGCTCAAGGCCTCTCTTTCTCTCTCTCTCGGGATGAAAACTGACGGGGAGTCTGAGAGGGGAAAGATGAGGAGGAGATATGATGAGAGGCGATGATATCAAGGGGGGAGGCGATATCATCAAGGTGAGGCCGTGAGGGTGGCGGGTTGCTTGTTTGTAATGTCCAGCTGTATGGGGTGGGCTCTACCGGTTCAAGCTTCTCCTATTTGGGCTAGAGGGGCCGGCCAAGGTAGTCATGGGCTGAGGGAAAGAGTGGGGAAGAGGTGTGAGGCCATATGGGTTAGTTAGAGTTAGTTTTGGGCTTGGGCTTGCCTCCAAGCATACAATGTGGGCCCCACTTGCTCCCATTCTTCCTAAGTAACACCGGGGGCCGGCCAGCCTATGTGTGGGCTGATGGCATGGGCCCAAGTGGGCCCAATCCGCTTAGCATTCCAAAATATCCCTTTTCTCTCTCCTATTCTTTCCAATTTCTCTCTCCTAGGCAATTTCTCAAATTATCCATGCATGTACCCCATTTTTCTCCTCCATATGGGGGTATAGGTTGTCTTTGACCCATTGGGTGGCATTGGGTTAGTTTGGGTGGACCCAATCCAAGAAATAGGGCTTAGGGTCATTTTTGGCTAATTAGGTCAAAGTGTTGACTGGGGTCAACATGGGTGCTATAGTTGACCCTATGACCTACCCTAGGGACCCCTTAGGTTGGACTTACTTGGCTCACCAATTCTAGGGTTTCTGGGTTTTACTATTTGCAGACCAAGTGACACTTAACTGAAATCCTAGGTTCACTTGGTATTTCTTGGCTCTCTAAGGGTTTGTCCTGACCTAGTTAGGACAAAATTACACCTCGGGGTCTAGTTGGGAATGGGATGTTACAAATCCCAATAAACAAAATAAAAATTTCGTCCCTGAAATTAAAGTTCAGCCTACGAGGTTTTTCTACCAACAAAACTAAAGTGTAACATCCCCTCAGTGTGTTGACATGCCTACTTGCTTAATGTAACAAGGGCCAGCCCCAATAAACAAAATAGATTAGCCTCTATCCTGTTAGGTGATTCTATGAGTAAAAGCAATTAGTAAGAATGCTTAAACCACTTGAGGAGTTGCGAGGTGTACCTGACGAAAAAGTTTCGGATATCTTTCCTGCATCAGGTCTTGTGGCTCCCAAGTATACTCCTCTTGCCCGTGGTTCCTCCACAAGACCCTAACTAGCGGGACCTTCTTGCGGCGCAAGACTCGTATCTCCTGGTCATCGATCCGTATCGGCTCCAAATGTACAGATCGATCTGATGCTACCGGCCCATCAGTGGCCGTAATCTGCAACTTCGGGCGTAGTAGGGCCCTCCTGAGTGAAGACACGTGGAAGACGTCGTGCAAGCCGGCCAGCTTCGGTGGCAGCTCCAGCCGGTAAGCTAGGGAACCGATCCTCTCCAGGATCCTGAACGGCCCCATGTACCTCGGGCTAAGCTTCTTCCGCCGACCACGTACTCATGAAACCCCATGCATCGGCCGGATCTTTAAGAACACCCGGTCCCCTACCGCAACTCTACTGGGCGATGCCGAGCGTCATAATATTTCGCATGCCTGCTCTGCGCCTCTAGCATTCTATCCCGTATCAGCCGTACCTGTGCCTCAGTATCCTCAGTAAAGTCCGTTCCCACAGTCTTCGGATCCTCGCCTTATATCCAAGACAGTCGAGTCCTACACTTCCGCCCATATAACGCCTCATACGGAGCCATCCGTATACTGGACTGATGACTATTATTGTACGAAAATTCCACTAGGGGCAGCATCCTCTCCCAGGGTTCTCCACGGTCCACAATACACAGCCTTAGCAGGTCCTCCAGTGTCCGGTTGGTGCGCTCTGTTTGCCCATCTGTCTGGGGGTGGAAGGCCATACTGAAAGTCAGTCGAGTACCCAAGTATGTCTGTACGGACCTCCACTCCCTGGACGTGAATCGTCCATCTCGATCCGATACGATCGTCTTAGGCACCCCATGATATCGCACAAACTGCTCTATGAACTTCCGCAGCAGTACTCTGACAGTATCCTCCTTCCTGATCGGGATGAACCTAGCCACCTTCGTCAATCGGTCAACGATTACTCAGATAGAATCGTTTCCTGCCCGTGATCGAGGGAGGCCATGGATGAAGTCCATCGCGATATCCTCAAATTTCCACTCCAGCACCGGGAGTGGCTGCAATAAACCAGCGGGATGTCTGCACTCTGCCTTTACTAACTGGCATGCCTCGCAGTGGGTCACGAAGTAGGTGATGTCTTTCTTCATGCCCGGCCAGTATAGAGTCTTCTTCAAATCTGCCATCATCTTAGTGATCCCGGGATGTATAGAATATCTGTTATAATGAGCCTCGGCCATGATGTCTTCCCGAATCTGGCCTCCATCCGGTATGTAAGTCCGACCTCTAAAACATATCAAATCATCTCGCATTGTGTAGTCCCCAGCTGAGCCTGCCTCCAAGGCCCGAAAAATCGGCTTGAGCTTGGCATCCCTCCTCTGCCAATCCCTGACTCCGTCATGTATATCATAGGTGGTGCTCGTAGCGGCCAGGTACTCCTCATACACCTCAGGTTCATCAGATGATACCAGAGTGATATGCATCTCTTCAAAACTCCGTAGTAGATCCATGGACATAAGCTGGGGCCCTGCTCCAGGAGTGGAAGCTCTCCGGCTCAGTGCATCGGCCACCACGTTTGCCTTTCCCGGATGGTAGTGCATCTCGTACTGATAGTCCGCCAGAAACTCCACCCATCTGTGTTGCCGGATATTCAATTCCTTCTGCGTATCCATATATTTCAGATTTTTATGATCTGAAAATATGTCACACTGGACACCATAGAGGTAGTGCCACCAGACCTTCAATGCAAATATAACTGCTCCCATTTCCAAATCGTGAACTGGGTAGTTCTGCTCATGTTTCTTTAGTTGGCGGGAGGCATAAGCGATCACATGTCCTTTTTGCATCAAAACTGCTCCCATGCCCTGGTAGGAGGCATCCGTATAAACCTGAAATCCTTCTCTCCCTGAGGGGGGGCAAGTATCGGGGCCGAAGTGAGTCATCTTTTCAGCTCTTGGAACGCCGTTTCGCACTATGGCGTCCAGAAAAACGGTGTCTCCTTCCTCGTCAGAGAGGTAAGTGGAAGGGCAAGTCTAGAAAAACCCTCTACGAACTTCCGGTAGTAGCCGGCAAGTCCTAGGAAGCTCCGTACGTCCGTAGCTGTCTTCAACTGTGGCCAATCCCGGACTGCCTGAATCTTGGCCGGATCTACTGCCAACCCGGCTCCACTGATAACGTGTCCGAGAAAGGCCACCTCCTTCAGCCAGAACTGGCATTTGCTGAATTTGGCATATAACTGATGTTCCTGTAGTTTCTCCAAGGCCAGCGTCAGATGCCTCGCGTGCTCCTCCTCGGTCCTCGAGTAAATAAGGATGTCATCGATGAAAACGATGACAAACACATCTAGATATGCTTCGAAGACCCGGTTCATGAGAGTCATGAATGCTGACGGTGCATTCGTGAGCCCGAAGGGCATCACGGTAAACTCGTAGAGTCCATACCTGCTACTAAAAGCAGACTTCGGTATATCTTCCTCTCGGATCCGTAACTGATAATATCACGATCTCAAGTCCAACTTCGAGAAGAAGTAGGCTCCCTCCAGCTGGTCGAACAGCTCGTCTATCCTTGGCAGAGAATAGGTATTCCTGACTGTTAGCCGGTTCAACGCCCGGTAATCGATACACAATCTGAGTGTTCTGTCTTTCTTCTTGACAAACAACACTGGGGCTCCCCATGGCGAAGAGTTTGGCCGGACAAACCCGGCTTCCACCAACTCCTGCAGTTGACTCCGAAACTCTGCCAGCTCCCTTGGGGCCATGCGATAGGGGGCCCTGGATGCCGGCTTAGCCCCTGGCATAAGCAATATCTGGAAGTCTTGCTCTCTGTGCGGGGGTAACCCTAGTAGTTTCTCCGGGAAGACGTCCGCAAAGTCTCGCACCACGGGTGTCGGATATAGAGCCCTTGACCTCCGCCATCTCAAAAAGAATTTGATAGATCTCGTCGCCCTGGATGAGGGCCTTTACGGCCAGAATAGATGATAAGAATATATGGGAGGCGGATCTAATACCTTCCATCACGATGAATGAATCCCCATATCTCAGGGTAATCTTTTTGGCCAAACAGTCAATCTGGGCATGGTTCCAGTGGAGCCATGTCATCCCCAGTATCAAATCATAATCTGGCAGCGACAGAATTGTCGGTGAAGCTTCGAAGGGTTTCCCGTCTATCCATGCCTCCATATTGCAATGGGATGAGGTGAACAGCTCTGACCCGTCAGGTAGCTGTATCTTCATCATCAATCCCGTGAATTTCTCCACGCCATCCAACCCTTGGATAAAGGTCTCTGACACAAATGAGTGTGAAGAACCCGTGTCGAAGAGAGTGTGTGCGGGCTTGCCGCAAATGAAGACGATGCCTGAGATTATAAATTTACTTAGAGTTCTATTTCTGGCTTTCCTTCCTAGTCTTAATAATTCAAGTTCATGAAACTACTTTCTAGGAAAGAAAAGAACTTAAGTAAAAAAGAAAACTTTTCGGTCGTACCTGTAATCACTTGCTCCGGATTCCTGGGTTGAGCCAGGTCCAGTGCATAAATCTGCTGTCCTTCCGGCCTGTGGTCTCTATCCTGATATCCGCGTCCACGGCCACATCCTTGGCCTCCATAATGCTGAGCTTGTGGGGAAATCTGCGGAGCTAGTGGAGGCATCCCCTCATGGGACAGTTTCTCTTGATGTGCCCCCACTTGATGACAGTTGTAACATTCCGGTGGGGTATAAGCCCCACCTCTCAGTCTCTGCACATCTTGTATCTGAATAGGCTGAGGGGCCAGTGTCACCTGCTCCCTCGACTCCTGCCTCACCTCCTGTCGAGGCTATTCCTCCACCTGTCGTACCTCTGGTGCACGACCTCGCCGCTGATCGTTCCGGGCTCCCCGGCTCTGATCCTCCGTTGGCCGCTTCCGGCCTCTGGTGGTGTGCAAGTCTGCCTCTAACCTTTTTGCCATCTCCAGAATATGAGGGGTAGGCCCATCCGAAACGAAAAGGAGGGCATCCCTCATGTCTTCCCGCAAACCTTTGTAGAACCTCTTGGTGAACGCTGCCTCATCTAACTAATAAGAGTCTGCAAAACGGGCCAGGTGGTTGAACTCTCGATGGTACTCCACCACCGTCCTGGCACCTTGCTTCAACTGCAAGAAGCAGTCCTCCAGCTCGTCTCGGGCCGACTGTCGAACAAAGTGCTCCAACAGTAAGGGCCTGAACTCCTCCCATGTCACCTCGGCAGCCTCTCTACCAGCAAAGGTAGTCTCCAGAACTGTTTTCCACCACCGCTTGGCATAGGACTCCAAGCAGGAAACAACTAGTGGCACCCTTTCCTCCCAAGGGCTCCGTATCCATGTCAGCATCTCCTCCATGATGTCTAGCCACTCTTCAGTCCGAACTACCGCCTCTGTCCCCAGGTAGGATGGGGGAGAGAGTCCTCGAAATATGCTGAGCCAGTTGGCTCCCGGAATAGGCTGTGGAGCCGGGGCCTGTTGGGCCCTGAAGGCTTCCAAGATTGCCGTCAGAGTCTGTCCCATATCAGACTGTAGGAACTGAGTGGGAACTGGCGGCAGTGGTGCAACTTCCGGAATCTGTGGGGTTCCACTCGGTGGTGTAGGCAGTGTTGGAGGCTGCACAACAACATTTATCGTCAGCAATTTTTTCAATCCTTAACTAAAATGGACAATTATATATGTGATCCCCACATGGGCGCACCACTGCTTCCGCTGATTAGTTTGTCCCCAAACTAAACTCGAGCGGGGGTGATCCAGGGTTAGCGGACTGCTACTTTTTTCCGATCGATGTTACCCTCTGATACCACTTTGTAAGACCCCCCCCCCCCTTTTTCAAACACCGGGGTCTTATGCCCAGAACCGCCGCTTTGCGGTGACACCTTCACGCCCGGGAAGATCATCACCACAAAGCGCCGATTCTGCCGGTCTTGTTCGATCACAATAGTAGTAGCAAGTAGAATAGTAAGAAAATGCAGTCCGCATCCAGATCACATATAATCAAAAGCTCCACGAAGGGAGTGTCCATAGAATAGTAAAAGTACATAAATGAAGGGCTTAAGCCCGGTACATCAATATCCTCACTACAGGTCTCTCATGCGGAAGCAAAATAAAACATCTACTACTAAGGATCAGGACTCACCGTCCCAGCTGGCTTTACCCCTGAGCTAGACTGTCCTGTCTCCAATCGCACCGATCTCCTGGGCTGCTCCTCCCTGCTGGGCTCCGCGATCCCCTTATATGATGTGGTTCGAAAACCGTTAGTCTATAAGACTAAGCCCTATCGTCCCCCACCCCTTCCCCCATGCTCCTAGGCACCGAGGGGGAGGAAGAAAGGGAAGGACGTGAGAGTGGAGAGTAAAACAAACAGGTGACAGGGGACCTAGCTAGCAATTTATAATCAAGTGGTAACAAGTAAAGTAAGAAAAGAAATTAACCTTCACTTATGCGATTATACATAAGCCAAGGGGTCTTCTACAAGGCTCCCATCGTATAAAATGTCCCATACCATTTTATACGTTGGGGTGTCGGGTATCACAAGCAGCATATATATATAAATTGAAATAACCTTAATTTATAAACTTGCCCACACAAGCTTATAGACCAAGGGGTCGTTTAGCAAGTCCTAATGTATAAGCGTCCCATACCACTTATACATTATGTGTCACAGGTTATTATGAATGACTATGATATGCATCTATATGGTGGGTATGTTATGATCAAGCAGTGCAACTCACCCACCCGACTTTGTGTACACAAACCTTTAGTTCCCCCTTTCGGAGTCGTTACCTCCCAGGATACCTCCGTAGTGGCAGACGGAAGCGGTGGGTTGGGCCTCGCCCACCTCAAAACCAGTATAGCACTACCGGTCTGACCTATCATACGCCTCAACGCTTGGTGCACTAAGCAGACTACGCGTACTCTTTGCCGACAAGACCACTGGACTTAGCTTTGGCGAAGTGTAAAACCACACTTGCCGAGTCATCGTACTAGCGTCGGTGCTACGACAATCCAGTACCGAAGACCCACCACCTTAGGTATTTCTTATGCACATGCAACCTTGATGTATCAATCACCGAGCCAACGCTCCCCAGACTAACCCGTCCGTAATAACCAACAACCGAGCCAAAGCTCCCCGGACTAACCCGTCCGTAATAACCAACAAACGAGCTAATGCTCCCCGGACTAACCCGTCCGACTCAAATTCCAAACCTCATCCCTTGAACACCGCGGGATGGCGCCCCTTTGAACACCTCGGGACGACTTAACCATTTCCCTCCAATTTGTCATGAGTGAGAACAGGTACGGTTTACCTAGCCTATTAGACTACTCTTGCCTACCGGCTATTACACTTAGTATTTTAGGGTTAATCCCAGGACAGCCCAAGGTATGCCCAATGAAGGGGTCTCGAAGGCACTAGGAACCAAGATGGGATGACAAGCCCAAAGTTCCCTTTCGCAAGGATATTTACTTTTTGTTGGTGTCTACCCAGGATTGATACCCCAAAACTCTCATATTACTTTAGAACAACCTTAAAGGCTTAAAGTGTTATTAGGAGGGCGACGGTCTTCCGCCGACCTCCGCTCTAGTGGTTACCCAAAGACTTGCACTTTTACTCTCGTCACTAAGACGACACTAACCACCAGGGTTATACTTCCAATCATGTTCCCTAGCTCAATTGTCGATCTATTTCCCGGTGGCCTTAAGGTATAACCTACATTTACTATGCGCAGCCCTTGACCTAGCTCCACCCCGGAATCCAACTTATAAATCCTTGTTTCATATGTCTCCGATTATTTATCCTAGGGTGGTATGGACCAATATGATGACCATGATAATTTTCATAATTTTCCCAGTTATTTATACCATTAATTTAATTTCTTCAAATAATTCTTCACGCTATTTAACACATAAAGTTTATCATATCATGGTCCTAATGATGTGGGAAATTATTCTGACCTTCAACATAGTAAATTATGACTGTCTTCCAAGATTTATAATTTTCCTTTAAATATTTGTATTTATTTATTGATTAATACAGAACCATCATAAATAACACTTTTCAAAGGAAGTATAAGAAATTTACCCAAGAAAAATTCTAGGAAAATTACAGGGGATGTAAATCATTAATATAAGACTACTGGAAGAGTTTCATCAACTTTAACAGTGTAATGGCCTTGCAATTCAAGTTCTTAGATATTTACCAAAATGTCATTATATTGATTTAAAAATTATATGTACATCCAAAAATTTTGAAATAAATATTCCAGCAAACTAATCCATATATACACCACTAAGAATATTTCCATATTTTTCTGATTTATATTTTTCATTAATTCATGAATGGAAGAAACAAGGGTAAAATGGTCTTTACATGATATTTTACTCCAAAAGATCTCAAATAGAGAAAATAAAAATTACACGAAGTCAAATATAACCAAAAAATCTAACAGGACCAAATTTGAGGATTTTTGCATGATTAAATCTATTTTCCAACTTTATTTTCCAATATGGCTATAATTTTCAAAAATCCAAATAATGGGATTTTTGTTCCCAAAAATCCCATAATTAATTTGAGGGGTTAAATTTGTCCTAAAGATCCTCTGGAATTAGTTTCAAGTTTCTTAGAAGTCCCAAAATGGATAAATACACATCATAGCAAATTTTGCTATTGCACATCAAGGTTAAGTCTAGTCTACACATGCAAGTGGGTTAACCCAACATGCAGTGATTCATTTGGGCTGAAAATTTAACCATGCCCTAATATTGTGCTCATGGATATGCCACCAAAAATTGGGGGCCTTTTGGAGTTGAAATACTCCAAGAATCACCTAAATAAGCCTAGGGGTATTTTAGTAATTTTCCCCCTAATTTTAATTCCAACTAATCCCATTTTTGGGAAGGGCCTAAATATGCCCTAAACCTGTTACTGGCCAAAATACCAGGACATTTGGGCCTCTGGATGGACTTGGGCATCTCTTTTAATTTTCTACATTTTTGCTATTTGCAGCCCAACCATCCCTCTTTCAGCCCTTGCAAGTGAGATATCTCAACCTGTAGAAGTCTAAATTGACTAATTTTTATACCATAGGTCTAATATACTCCTACCGGCCTGCCACCAAAATTTGGGGCCAATTGGGGTTGGTATGCTCCAAAAATCAACATTATTTGATTTATCAAATTTTGACTAAAACTATAGGATTATTTTCCCCAAAAATTCCCATTTTTGGTGAGGGTCTAGATATACCTAAATAATCCACATGCCCAAAATTTCAGCCCATTTGTACTTATGGTTTGGTCATGGCACACCTTTTAATTCTTGACCTAGCTTAGGACCAGCCCTAGAAAAGTGGCTCTATAGGGCAGTATACTTAACTAAAATTTTTGTGTAACATATCAAATAAAGCTAACTTCAAGACTTAAAATTTTCATGTTGGACTTATTTTATGAAAAGGGGTGTAAGTGCCCTAAATTTGGGCATGCAAAAATCTGTTTTTATAAGGCAGAATTTGACACTATTCATATATTTAAATAAAACCAGGATTTAAACTATTGCATGGCACAGATCTCAAAGCCAATCTGACGGCTGCTGCTTTTCTTCTCCAATCCAGTATGCAGGAACCAGCCCGATATCTGGTGGCTTTCACGGGTGGTTTTCCGGCGGCCACCGGCGGCGCAACCCCCGGCGAACTTCATCCCCCACCTCACGATGGTGGGGGCTCCCTTTTCCGGCGGCTAGGGCGGCGGGAGGTGGCGGCGCCACCCAACCCGAGCACATGCAGGAAGCCATTAATGGCGAAAATGAAAACTTGGTTCGGGCTCATCCGAGCCCGAACCTTAACCTAACATTCCTAGGATCTATAGCATGAGGAGAGAGGTGAGGGAGGACCTTCCCGGCGGCCATGCGGTGTGAGGAGCGGTGGGGAGCCATTTCCGGCGGTTGGCGGCGTTTCCTTTGGGTTTCCCGGCTCCTAGCTCCAGGCCTCTCTTTCTCTCTCTCTCTCTCTCGGGATGAAAACTGACTGGGAGGCTGAGAGGGGAAAGATGAGGAGGGGATATGATGAGAGGCGATGATATCAAGGGGGGGAGGCGATATCATCAAGGTGAGGCCGTTAGGGTGGCGGGTTGCTTGTTTGTAATGTCCAGCTGTATGGGGTGGGCTCTACCGGTTCAAGCTTCTCCTATTTGGGCTAGAGGGGCCGGCCAAGGTAGTCATGGGCTGAGGGAATGAGTGGGGAAGAGGTGTGAGGCCATATGGGTTAGTTAGAGTTAGTTTTGGGCTTGGGCTTGCCTCCAAGCATACAATGTGGGCCCCACTTGCTCCCATTCTTCCTAAGTAACACCAGGGGTCGGCCAGCCTATGTGTGGTCTAATGGCATGGGCCCAAGTGGGCCCAATCCGCTTAGCATTCCAAAATATCCCATTCTCTCTCCTATTCTTTCCAATTTCTCTCTCCTAGGCAATTTCTCAAATTATCCATGCATGTACCCCATTTTTCTCCTCCATATGGGGGTATAGGTTGTCTTTGACCCATTGGGTGGCATTGGGTTAGTTTGGGTGGACCCAATCCAAGGAATAGGGCTTAGGGTCATTTTTGGCTAATTAGGTCAAAGTGTTGACTGGGGTCAACATGGGTGCTATAGTTGACCCTATGACCTACCCTAGGGACCCCTTAGGTTGGACTTACTTGGCTCACCAATTCTAGGGTTTCTGGGTTTTACTATTTGCAGACCAAGTGACACTTAACTGAAATCCTAGGTTCACTTGGTCTTTCTTGGCTCTCTAAGGGTTTGTCCTGACCTAGTTAGGACAAAATTACACCTCGGGGTCTAGTTGGGAATGGGATGCAGCTCAGTTGGTGATGAGGAGTGGTTTGAAAACTCCTTATCAAGGAGGTCTCGGGTTCGATCCCCGGCCTCAACAACCCGCCTGTGAATGGAGAGGGGTTGGGGTGTGCGGCCTGCAGGCTTGAATGTGATAGGCTTACTGCTAGTAGTAAGCCCGGGTCTGGACTACTGGTGGGCCGGCGGTGCCAGCTGGGTCCCGCGGGTTGGCGGGCCTGGACCGTTACAACCTGCGTGCCGAAGTATATAAAATACTTCTATTTAAGGAAACTTTTGTAAGGCCATATGGCCATAACGATTTGTGTATTTATGTTATCATTCCTTCTTAGGTTTAATGGACATTCATTTGGTTGGGTTCTAGCATTTAATTTATCTTCTGCTAGAATGCACTCTGAGTTAGGATGCGTAAATGAATTATGGTCTCAATACGTAACACCATTAACTGTCTATAGAATATGGCGTGTATCCCCAGTCGGAACTTCTGTTATATCCTATGTGACGGATGGGGGTATTACAATTTGATATTAGACTCTGGTGTCTATCTTTTTTTTTTTGAATTCATGGACGAAATCTTTTAAGGGTGTGAGAAGTAGCAAACAGGCGAACAGGCGACTAAAAAACAAGCCAGGAATTTGAATAATTTAAAGTTTTATTATCCAAAAAGATGATCTTTACAAAGGTATGGCCTACCTTTTATTGAATGGAGGAGAGTGTAGAGAGTACAAATAAACAATGTGGGACTAAAAAATTACAGAGAGCTAGCGGCTAGACATATAGGGACTGATCAGGCCGCGCGGTTAACAAAGATCTAACCGCTCGGCAACACTAGAAGGAAGAGAACAAGTCGCGGTAGGAGACCGCTAAACCTCGTGGTCACCAAGACGTCTGAGATAAACCGCCAAACCGCTCGGTCAACCAACAACAACAGTCTGGATATCTAACCGATGTAGAGAGACCGCCTTACCGCATGGTTAATCAATCCGCCAAGCTAAACTGCCAGACCGCACAGTCTCCTGCTTCAACACTCCCCCTCAAGCTGGAGCATAGATATCAATCATGCACAGCTTGTCACAAATGTGGAAGAAGGAAATAGAAACTGGCTTGGTGAAGATATCCGCCAACTCTTTGTCTGAGGTGACGAACGGAGTACAAATTTGTTTCTTCAGGACCTCTTCTTGAATGAAATGGCAGTCAACTTCTATATGTTTTGTTCTCCCATGGAAGACCGTATTTCTGGATATGTATATGGCGGCCTTATTATCACAGAACATAGGAAGAGGATAGTCGAAGACCTCTCCTAAGTCAAGCATGAGAGCACACAACCATTTTAACTCACAAGTGGTTGACGCCATACTCCGATATTCGGCTTCTGCACTGGATCTGGAGATAATAGACTATTTTTTGCTCTTCCATCTCACAAGATTTCCTCCAACAAATGTGTAAAAGCCTGATGTAGATTTGCGGTCACCTTTATCATCCGCATAGCTAGAATCTGAGTAGGCTTCAACTTTTAGATGGTCATTCTTCTGAAAAAGTAATCCTTTTCCTGGTGCAGCTTTGACAAACTCTAATATCCTCAAGGCAGACTGAAGATGGCATTCCCTAGGATCTTGCATGAACTGACTACCCTTGCCTACAGTATAGGAGATGTCTGGTCTAGTCACTGTGAGATAAATGAGTTTTCCCACCAGACATTTGTACCTCGTGACATCAGATAGAAGAGGTGAGTCATCTGTCCATATTTTGTCTTCTCCAGTAGCCATGGGACACCGGGTCGGTTTGGCACCAGTCAATCCTGCCTCTTGTAGAAGATCAAGAGCATACTTCTGTTGAGAAAGAACCAATGAGTCGGGCTTTCGAGAGCTATATATCCCCCAAAAAGTATTTAGGGGAGCCCATATCTTTTGTGACCAGGTGTTGACGGAGGTGTTTCTTTGTTAAGTCCACACCAGCCTGGTCATCACTAGTAAGAAGAATATCATCCACATATACCGCCAAAACCACCCGTCCCAAGGTGGTTTTATGAATAAATAAGGAGTAATCGGCTGAACTCCTTGCAAAGCCGATAGCAGCCACAATGCCACTAAACTTGTCGAACCACGCCCGAGGGCTCTGTTTTAGGTCATAGATGGCCTTCTACAACCGGCATACATGTGTCTCCTCCTGAGCAACATACCCAAGAGGTTGCTCCATGTAGATGTCCTCCTAAAGATCCCCATAGAGGAAGACATTCTTGATATCAAGCTGGGAAATAGCCCAATCCCTATTGACGGCCATAGAGAGAAGAACGCAGATGGTGCTGATACGAGCGACCGGAGAGAAGGTATCAAATTAATCAATCCAATAAGTCTGAGTAAAGCCTTTCGCCACCAGTCGGGCTTTGTAGCGATCCACAGTGTCGTCTGGGCGAAACTTCAAAACAAATACCCAGCGACAGCTAACTACATCAGTACCAACTGGTAGAGGAACAAGGGTCCAGGTGCCACTTTCAGTAAGAGTGTCAATCTCCTCATCCATATAAGTTTTCTAGTGAGGAATAGCAAGAGCCTCCTGGTAGGTGCGAGGAGTGGTAGTAGCCGAGATAGCCAAAGCAAAAGACCTGTGAGAAGGAGTAAGCCGATCATAGGAAACAACTGCCGCAAGCAGGTGTTGAGTACACGCACGTACCCCTTTACGAAGAGCAATGGAAAGATCCAGGTCGACGCGTTCCTCAGTGACCGGAGCGTCTGTGGCGGAGAAGGCTGGCCCGGGAGTAGAGAGAGACGGATGCGGAGAAGAGGGAGAAGGGGGAAGGGATGGAATGGAGAGAGGAGGAGATGGAGGAGGAGATGAATTAGGAGGTGAGACGTTGATAGGCGGGGAAGGAATAGAGGGAGACGGTGGGGAATCAGATAGATCAGGGAGAAGTGGGGATGTCGGAGAGAAGTAGGACGCATTCTTGAAGAAGGTCACGTCCGCGGAGACAAATTGCTTGCGTAGAACGGGGTCAAAGCAACAATTGCCTTTCTGAGTTGTAGAATAACCCAAAAAGACACACTTGGTGGAACGGGGGGAAAGCTTATCGTGTGTAGTGGAAGGAGCATGCACAAAAGCTGTGCACCCAAAGATACGGAGAGGGAGAGGAAATGGTTCCTTGCCCTGGTAGAGAATGGAGAATGGGGTCTTGCCGTAGAGAACTGTAGAGGGAACTCAATTGATGAGATAGTAGGTGAGGAGCAGAGCATAGGCCCAATAGGAGCAAGGTACCTGCATCTGCGTCATGAGAGTGTGAGCATCATCAAGGAGGTGACGGTTTTTATGCTCCGCCACCCCATTTTGCTGAGATGTGTAAACACTACTGGTCTGATGAATAAGACCATATTGCATACAAAAAGAGGAGAACTCATGACTAAGATATTCCTTAGCGTTATCAGAGAGCAAAATTTTAATAGAAACATTAAACTGAGTTCAAACCATACAATAAAATGATTGTCATACATAAAACAGTTCAGAGTAATCTTTTAACAGATATACCCAGGTACATCGAAAGAAATCATCAATAAACGTTACAAAGTAAGAACTACCCCGACCAACAGTGAGGGTAGGAGAAGGACCCCAGACATCAGAATGAATGAGATCAAATGGATGAGAAGAGCCACAACTCTTCTTTGGCGGGAAGGAGGAGCGGTGATGTTTGCTAAGCTGACATGCATCACAGTTGAGCGGAGGACTGGTCGGAGGTAAGTTGGGCAAAAGCTAACGAAGAATCCGAGGAGGAGGATGTCTAAGGCGAAGATGCCATTGAAGCAGATCCGTAAAAGAGGAGGAGAAGGCAGACAGAGCATAAACATTATCGAGAAAGTAGAGGTTGCCGCTCTCAGTCCCAGTAGCAATCGTCCATTGGATGCTCGGGTTCTGAAAAGAACAAGAAGTGGGAGTGAATAAGATGGAGCACTGAAGTTGCTTGCATAATGTAGTAACGGATAACAAAATTCACGGGAACTTTGAGACATAAAGGGTGTCCACCAAACGAAGTGATGGGGTGACTTGAACCACGCCTGTCCCGTGAACAAGGGAAGGCCAGCCATCTGCAACAAGAACCGGGGGCAACCGATCATGCGTTTCAAGGAGATAGAAGAATTGAGGGTTGTCGGTCATGTGATTTGTCGCACCAGAGTCAATTAGCCATTTACCTTGGGTAACAACATGGGCACTACCTGAAGTCATGGACATAGAGGTAGAGGGCCGAGAGGAGCCGGAGGTGGAGGAAGATGCATCACCAGAGGGGCGAAGATGAGGATGTTTCTGCCAGCAGCGGTCAACAGAATGGCTGGTACGACCACAGTGAGAGTAGAGGAACCTTGATGAACCGCGCCCTCCTGATTGGTTGTGACCACTAGGGCCACCCCGCTGAGCTTGGTGAGCATAGGAGTCCTTGGGAGGAGGGGAGGACAACAAAGGATGCTGGAGCAGCGAAGTAATAGCGGCGATGCGAGCCGCAGTGGCATCTAAAGTTAGAGATTCTGCCTCGCCCAAGATTTGTTGGAGGATCAAATTATATGAATCCAGAAGTCGCAAAAGATAACAAACAACCAGGAGTTCCTAAAAGTGCTTGTGCTGCTCGGCCAAGTCCGCGGAGAAGGGGCGATTCTGGAGGATTTCTGCGCCAAGAGCCTTAACCTGCTGATAAGCCGCAGCAAGAGACATGGAAGGGCGGGCGAAGAGGTCCGTATAAAGAGTATAAATACGGGATGTCTGGTCCCCCTTCGAGTAGAGAGCAGCGAGTAGAAGCCAAGCAGCCTTAAGCGTCTCATCATGGCGGATGACGGGAAGGCATTCATCAGAGAGGACGTTGGCCAGCCAAGTGCGGACAAGCACATCACTCGCATCCTAGTCCTCAAAGTGAGCAGAGTCGGTAGGAGGAGGGTCATCAGTGAGGTGATGATGTTTGCGCTGAGAATGAAGAAGAAAGGTGAAAGAAATGCACCAATCCGAATAGTTGGAACCAACTAGTTTAGAAATCGTGCCAAGGTTTCCGGAAGGAGTAGGAGGAGGAGGATGGGCCACAGGAGTGGTGGAGGTAGAGATGACGAGGGTGGAGATCTCGGAGTTGGTCATAGAGAAGAAGGAAACAAAGGAAGCCGTATAAGTTGAAGAGAGTTCGTACGGATAGAAAACAGAGAAGCCGCGCAAAGAAGGAGTCCGCGGCACTAGCGGCTAGAGAGAAGAAACCGCAGTGGCTAAAGAGAGGAAACTACAATGGTCAAGGTGCCAGCACACCAGCGGCGAGAAGGGCCACGACCAGGAAGCAGATCAAAGCACAGGGGCAGAGGTCGCACGAACTAAGAAGTTCGCGAGAAAAAGTGGAGATCGCGCGAACAGGAAAGAGTCCGGGCGATCAGAGAAGAAGCCGCGCGAACACATAGAGTTCGAGTGAAAGAGAAGAGATAGCAGAAGGAAATCAGAGAGTCCGCAAAAACAAGTCGCAGAAAAGAGGGAAGGAAGTCGCGCAAACAAGGCAGCGACAAGGAAAAGAATCTATGCTTATAGACAGATATTCGGGCGAAAAAAGAATGAAGCCGTGAGGATAGAATGGCCAAAGGAATAAGGTGGAATTGATCGTTCCCTCTGATACCATGTGAGAAGTAGCGAACAGGAGACTAAAAAATAAGCCAGAAATTTGAATAATTGAAAGTTTTATTATCCCAAAAGATGATCTTTATAAAGGTATGGCCTCCCTTTTATAAAATGGAGGAGAGTGGAGAGAGTACAAATAAACAATGTGGGACTAAAAAATTACAGAGAGCTGGAGGCTAGACATATAGAGACCGATCAGGCCGTGCGGTTAACAAAGGTCTAACCGCTCGGCAACACCAGAAGGAAGAGAACAAGTCGCGGTAGGAGACCGCTAAACTGCTCGGTCTCCAAGACGTCTGAGATAAACCTCCAGACCGCTCAGACAACCAACAACAACAGTCTGGATATCTAATTGCTGTAGAGAGACCGCCTGACAGCGTGGTTAATCAATTTGCCAAGCTAAACCCCCATACCGCACGGTCTCCTGCTACAACAAAGGGGCAGTGGGCACGTGTATGTGCGTTAGAGTCACAACATGAAAGAACCCTTGAATGTCCACTTAGGAATGAAAATACACATGTTTGAGGAACCTGAATGTTTCTATAATTGCTTTTTGGCAATTTATTTAGTCGCTTTGAAAGTTATTACTTAAAGGTTAGCTAGTCACCTAGAGGGAGGGTGAATAGGTCTTTGAAATTACTTAAGCATTTTTGTTGTTTATAAGTTTGGTGATCTAGAGCTTGTCCTAATTACCTACAATACAAGAAAGAAACAAGTAACACAGCAAGCACACAAGTATTTATAGTGGTTCCCAAATTTGGTACATCCAATTTCCCTCTCACCTATCCAACTAATTTGCTGGACTAGGCACAAACTCCACCAATATGCTCCTCAGAGCTTTCACCTCAGGCCATCAGCCTTACACACAGATTCTTTTCGGAATCCAAACTCAAAACCATAAGGGTTCCTACCTCACAGCCCTGCAGTTCTCATACAGCTCAGTGGTCCACTGACCACCTACCTCAGCCTTATTTCTAAGGCCTACAGCTCAGGCTTCTTAGTCTTACAACTTTGGGCACACAGCCCTACTCTCAGAGTGCTGCAGCACTCCTACAGCTCAGTACCTATCCAGGTACCTACCTCAGTGCCCTTCTAGGAACCTACAGCTCAGCCTCCTCTAAGGCCTACAACTCAGTGACACACTTATCACCTATAGCTCAGTGACTCACCAATCACCTACCTCAGGAACTAGGCCCTACACTCAGGCTTGGAGTAAAGCCCTACCTCAGATCCACACTTGAATCCTACCTCAGAAAGAATCACTCTCTTAGCTCAGGCACTTAAGCCCTACAGCTCAGATGTATACTTAGATCCTACCTTGGTACCCCTAACAGGACACCTACCTTAGTGACTAATTAGCCCCCTACCACTTCGGCACAAAGTGCCCTACACTCAGATTCAGATAAACAGAATCCTACAGGAAATAATCAAGTAAAATTGAAATACTAACATAGAGATAAATCTCTGAGTCCAACTTGCTGGACTGAGTAGATATCAGTCCAGCCCACTTGCTATAGAAGGGACGAGTCTTCTTCTATAGCCAACTTCTTCTTTGATGTACAGGTGAGCAGCTATCTGCTATTGAAGGCTTACACCCCTTTACATAGCTATCTTCCCTTGTTGATAGATTGAATCAGTCAACTTGTTCTCCAAGGAACACTCTTGTTGAACTGAAGAAGCTTCAGCTAACTTTGCCTTCTAGCTTTCACTGCTGGACTTTGCTTTCAAGCTTGTTGTAGAAGATGAAGTCCAGCCACCCATTTTTTGTTTTATACCTCCTTTCGTTAACCCTAATCTTATTTTATTCTCTTCCTTTTATATCTGTTGATTTAAATCAACGGCACAATTTGAATGTGGGCCCAGTCAAGTATGGTGAGCGTCGTCTCCCTCAGAATAAGATAAACAGTAGCTTCCAGCACTACTGTAGCTTTCCCATAATAGCATGAAGTATTTGGACTGGTCTTGACGATCATTGATCTAAGATCGACGAACTCTATGCTGAGCTCGACGAACTTCAGAATCTTCAACTTTAACTTGAGCTCGACGAAAAGCAGGCTAAGGTCGATGAACTCTGAATCTTCAACCTTTAACCTGAGCTCGATGATCTGTGAGCTGAGCTCGACGAACGCTGAATCTTCAACCTTCAACTTGAGCTCAACAATCAATGAGCTAAGCTCGACGAACTCTGAATCTTCAACCTTCAACCTGAGCTCGACGAAAGGCGGGCTCAGGTTGATGAACTCTGAATCTTCAACATTTAACCTGAGCTTAACGATCTGTGAGCTGAGCTCGACGAACTCCGCTTTCTGGACTTAGAAGATTTCTGTTGGCTTTGTCTCAGCGGTTCCTTCTCAACTGCCTCAGCGGTTTCTTATTCACAAATGAGACTCTTCTGTCTCAGCGGTTCCTTATCAACTGTCTCAGCAGTTTCTTCTTCACGGCTGAAACAGTCTTCAGACTCAGCGGTTTAGCTGAGACCAACTCTTCTCTCAACGATATGTGTTGAGCTTCTCAGCTGTCTCAGTGGTTATGCCTTAGTCAAATTTTTGGACTTCCAACTTCGTCTTCCTGTTCACCTATCCAATCAAGGACAACCTACATGCAATAACTCAAGCATACATCAAATACAATATATATGTATATCATTGACCCGTTTGACTTCTTTCAAATCTGGAACATTGGGGTCAATGGATCCAACACGCTTAATGGTGTGTTTCACGATTATAGGTGACTAGGAGTGGTGCAGAGCAATCCCAATGTCAACACTCTGTGAAGAGTAGTTCGCTGAACAACGTACCTACAACCCCTCCTTCCACTGAAACTATAATGTTAGTGGTTAAAGCAATGTTCTCCATGATAAATGCCTGGCCAGGGAGGCAAGTGCATCCTCCTGTCCCTAAACTGGGCCAAGTCTCGCTTGGCGTGGCTGATCCTATAGTGGAAAACCAAGTAGTTTCAGAGCCTATAGTTCATAGAAGAGAACCTGAGAAGTAGCTTAAGTATTTGATGAGCTTCAATCCTCCAATGTTTATGGGTAATGGAACCCCAATGCAAGCCGGAGACTGGCTCTCTCGGATTAAGAGATTCATGACAACAACAGAAATAGAGGAGTTGCAGAAAGTAACTGTAGCCACTTTCCTAATAGATGGAGAGGCAAGGATATGGTGGGATGAATTGGAGTTGCATAACTTTACTGGAAGGCAACTCACCAATATCTCGATGGATGAGTTCTCGAGATTGTTTCTGGCTCGGTATATTCCTTCAGCGCAGAAAATTGCTATGGAGAATCAATTCCAAAGGTTAACTTAGGGAGAGAGTAATGTTGACAACAACTTGCATGAGTTCACTAGGTTGGGATGATATGTAGGTTCTTTATTTACTGATGAGAAGCGCAAGACCAACCGGTTCTATGAAGGACTACACGACGATTTGAGGTTGATGCTCTCAGGTCTAATGACGCGGGGTTTTCTGACCTTGGTCAATACAGCCCAATCCTTGGAGCAGGACATGAAGTGCGTACAACGTAAAAATAACTTGACGTTAAATAGGCCAGAATTTAAAGTACCAAGCTCATCAAAGACTTGGTACAGAAGGTGGAACAAGAAGCCCAATACTGCTGGACCGGCTTCTTCATATGTTGCCTCTAGAGAAATGTATGGACAAGGAGGCCTGACTCATTGTTTTAATTTTGGCAAGCTAGAACACATAACCCGTGATTGTTGGAGTGGCAAGACAGAGAAAAAGGCAGGAGCATCTTATGCTGAGAAAGGGAAGATGGTGGAGTCAACTGCATCCCATCATGCTCCAGCCCAACCCATAGTTTACAACCTTAGACAACAGGAGGCCATTAAGCAAGTGATGTGGTTATATGTATGATTTAGACTTCAGCTTTATTACTTTTCGTACCTTACCCCCCATGCATTGGTTGTATGACTATCTTGTATTAGACTTTGTCTTAATCTTGGACTATCCAGCGAGAATACGGTTTGATACAGGGGCTTCGCACTCCTTTCTATCTGAGGACTTAGTGTCACATATCGGAGTACCTTCTTCTATGGTGAAGGATAGACTGGATGTGCTGCTGCCTAACGGATGTTCGATGCGTACAGATAGAGTATTTTGCATAAAGGTGCGGATAGGGAGTCAAGAGTTTGACTTGGAGGCATCACTACTGCTGATAGTAGAGCTTGATATAATCTTTGGCCTGGATTGGCTTTCGAAGCAATGCATGTACATCGATTGCAGCCTCAAGATGGTCAAACTGGGGCTAAATACGGGTTATGAAACTACCTTCTCTGGTATGAAGGTATCGAGAAAGACAATGATGTTTGCTCACCATGTAGTCAAAGCAGTTTGTGAGGCTGCAGAGTTATTCTTCACCCTATTAGAGGCTAAGAAGCCCAAGCCTTGTTTGATCAGTATTTCTAAGGTATCGGAGTTTGCTGACATTTTACCCGAAGATCTCCTTGGAGCTCCACCTCAAAGAGAGATTGATTTCACCATTGAGCTAGTACCAGGTTCCAAGCCTGTGCCATGCCCTCCATATCGTCTAGCACCAAGGGAGATGGCGGAATTGAAAGTCCAGCTTCAAGAACTGCTAGATCAAGGTTATGTGCATCCAAGTTCATCACCTTAGAGCGCACCGGGGCTTTTCATGAAGAAGAAGGATGGAAGTTTGCGGCTGTGTATTGATTATCGGGAGTTGAATAATCTGATAGAGAAGAACAAGTATCACATTCTAAGAATCGATGATCTGCTCGACCAGCGAGTTGGATCGACTATGTACTCGAAGCTGGATCTGAAATCTGGATATTATCAGTTGAGAATCAGGGAAAATGATATTCTCAAGATGACATTCAGTACACATTATTGGCATTATGAGTTCACTGTCATGTCGTTTAGGCTAACGAATGCACTATCCGTGTTTATGGACTTGATGAACCAGACATTAAGAGAGTACTTGGACCAGTTTGTGATAGTTTTTATTGAAGATATCCTTATATACTCTCAGTCTGAGGAAGAATATGTGGATCATTTACGCACTATTTTGGAGACCCTGAGGAGGAGTCAGCTGTATGTCAAGTTCTGTAAGTGTGAGTTTTGGCTATAGTGAAAAAATAAGAGAAAAACGGACAAGAGGTAAATAAACCGCAAATTTTATTGCTCCAAAAAGGTAAGTAATACATAAGTATATGATGCAGTCTACGCAGTCATGGGCAAAAATACTGGGACCAAAAAGCCCGCCCGGGCTCGGCCCGGCAAAAGCCCGGTAAGGCCCGGCCCGGGCCAAGGTTGGGCTTGGGGCCTTTATCGGGCCCCCATTTTGGCCGGTTGCCCAGCCCAGGTCGGGCCGGGCAAATACCGGGTGTCGTGCTAGCCTGAGCCCGGCCCCGGGCTAAGGAAAGCCCGGCCGGATTTAATCCCACCAGGCAGCCAGGTGTTAATCCCGCCTGTAGGAAGGATTAATCCCGCTTGGGATTATCCCGCTTGATCAGGCGGGATTCGTCCCTACTGTGATTAATCCCTCCTGATTAGGCGGGATTAATCCCGCTAATCATAAGTGGGATTAATCCCGCCTATGATTAGGCGGGCGCCTAATTAGGCGGGATAAAAATCCCGCCAATTTAGCGGGATTTTATCCCGCCTTCTTTAAATCAGGCCGGCCCGGGCCCGGCCCAGCCCGGGCCCGGCCCAGCCCGGCCTGAATGGCCTAATCAGGCTCCCTCTTTTGGAGGGAGCCCAAGCCCGGCCCGGCCCGGCTCAAATTGAGCCCGGGCCGAGCCCGGTTTGACAAAAGTCAAAGCCCGATCGGGCTTTTTGAACACGACTAGGTCTACAGCAAGTGTACCAATCCCACAAGTAACATAAAATGGGCAAATTTTCCCAAGTATAGATCTCTCATGGAACACAGCAAGATGGAGTTAATGTTGAGAAGGACTTGAGATTGAAGTCCTTAGTTCGGAGCTTACGAAGGGGGGTTTTGATTGTTGCGGAAAAAGAAAGTAAAACACTAATAAACTACTCCTATGCAACGCCGTTATGCGATGCTTCGCCAGGCGGATGGAAAACTACATGGGCTGCTATACACCAAATCGCTAGGTGGATGGACGAGTAGGCTTGCAGATGAGGTGGTTAGAACGGCGGAATGAGGGTTGTGAGCACCTCTTTGCTACGCACACCACTAGCAATTGCTAGTACTTCACTGTGTGGTGGAGGATGGATAATGGCGCACCTCAAGAAAATAACGTGAATATAAAATCACATAAGCATGATTGTACAAAAATGTATATCAAGTTAAACACACTTCATCAAATACAAAGAGATCAAACTACACTATCAACAATAAGAGAAGAAGAAAGTGTGAAATCGACCGGACCTGAAGTCTTGCTGAGGATTCATAGAAGGAATCGTCGGGTTGTCAATCCGCATGCTAGCTCGGTCCTAAACTGTGTCCGTGGTAGAGTAGTTTGTCACTAACTCCCAATGGACCCGTCTTCTTCATGTCACGATCTGTTGGAGGATGACACAAGCTCCTCCGAGCTTAACGGTGAAAGCTAGGTCAAACCCTTCTTGAAGCTCAAGGATGAAGGAGGAGGCTGAGAGGAAGCTCCAGCTTGAATTTGGCGTTGAAAGCTTGCCCGGAGTCCCTCCCTACGGTGGAGGAAGAAGGAAAATGGCTGAACCCTCCTCGGAGACGAAAACGGTGGAGACAAAGTCCAAAATATGGAATTAGGGCGGAACCTGCGAATTTATAGATTGCATAAATTACAATGCACATGATCAGTGTCGCACGACCAGTGGTCGTGCGCACTATGTCCAGTGATCGTGCGTATTGGATTGGCAGAACTCAAAGAAAAACTAGGATAACGTGCACGAGCAGTGGCGCACGACCAGAGGTCGTGCGCACTATGTCCAATAGTCGTGCGATTACCTCAGACAGAACTCCAGAAAAAAGGAATAAACGTGCACGAGCAGTGGCGCACGACCGGTTGTCATGCGCACTATGTCCAATGTTCGTGCAAATTCCTCAGACAGAACTTGGAAAAATGGAGAATAGTGTGCACGATCGGTGGCTCACGACCAGTGGTCGTGCGCTATTGATCCAATGATCGTGCGTAGTGTTCCTGTACTGTTTAGGATTCGACGAACAGGCCGCGCACAACCAACGGTCATGTGCTAAGGAGTCCACTGGCCGTGCGCGTGTAAAATTGCACGAGCTGTGTCCCTTAGGCAGAAAACATTCCCAAACAATCCCGAGACACGCACACGACCTTTGTACCTACAGCGAAAACAGACGAGCCACTGAAACGGGCATACCACATTCTCCATACACAAAAAAACACCAAGTAGGGCAAAAGTGCAAAAACTACGAAATCACACAGAAAATAGGACAAAAGTGCACCATAATATGGAATAGGCATAATAGCAAATATGAACAATTATGGCTCTAAAGTGTAGTGCATCAACGAGAAAACTAGCCCAGATGAGTCTAAAAATAAGTATATAAATAGGACTCATCATACCCCCCCCCCCAACTAACCTATTTGCGCATCCCGTGCAAAAATAATCTATACAGATAGGGAAAATAAACTAGCTAACATAGAAATTGAGATACGGAGTACCATGCGAAGTCGCATGCTGGCGCGGGTAAAAACATAATAGAGGAAATTTCTAAGTATGCAAAATAGTTTATACTTTTCACAATGCGTATCAATATTTTATTACTACTCAAAAATGGAATCACGATGAATCTTTCGGTCACGCGTAGGGAGAAAGTAGGCAGGCCACTAAGGTGAGCATTGCCAAAGACCGGGGCTCAGGATCACCTCCAAAGAAATCCATCAATGCCGGGGACCATACACTTGCCCGTTGACACTCTCTCCACGGTACTAGTTTGACTCAAGCGTGAATCCGTAGGACTTTAGGTGAAGAGATGGGGCTTAGGTTTCGCTAAGGTAAACAAAGATAAATAAGAAGGCTACGCACCAAACCCAAATGAGCTAACATAAAAAAGAATTTATCCGCTAACCAAAATTACACCTCACCCCCAGACTTAATTTTTAAAATATGGGTGTGTGCACCGCCTACTCCAAATACAATCTCATCTCAAGTAGAATTTTCAATTATACTTTTTCTTTTCACTTTTCTTTTTCACAATTCATTTTATATATTTTTTTCAAATTATCTTTTTATTTTAATAATTTCAACAAATAAAAACTTTGGAGCACATCCACATATTCACAAGGAATATCACCACATAAACACCCCAAAATGAAAATGTAAAACACTAAAGCTCGACTTGGGTGTGCGACTAGGATCGGCTATATGGCTTTGGTGAAATAATGGTGGAGCTGAATCAAAAGAAAGGGTAGGCACAACGGGGCTAGCGAGGATAAGACATTAGGAATGGTACAAAGCTCAACCGTGCCAAAATGATGGCCTACATAACGCTCACGCTTGACTAACCATGCACCAATGCTTTGAGAGTAGCTTGGGGCATGTTCTTAGCCACCGAGAAAGATGATCCTTCCTCCCGACTCGAGTAAAACGAGTCTAGTGATTGCTACACACATCCATATACTACCATTTGATTCACACCGAATTCACCAATTTTTGAGTAGAATAAAAAGTCTTTACGCAAATAGAAAAATATAAAACTATAAGCATACAGAAAAATTAAATCTACTCCAATTTCTACACGAGACGAGAGCACTCGACAAGGAGCACTGCAGGAGTCAACATTTTACTCTGTCTCATAATCCTATGTCAGTACAATAATTTTCCCAAATCATACAAAAGAAACGAGTTTAACTCGCAACACGCTAACAGCTAAGCATGCGCTCATGTGGGTGCAGTGGTGTGCGATGCAATTAACTAATCAAAATAAAACAATAAAAGCTTCTAGTATGCAAATGAAATGTGCGCGTGCAAAAGGTAACAAATACTGGCTCTCCATAAGACTTAAACTAAGTTACACAACATATAATATTGAAATTAAAATCAGATAGAGATAAGGGGAGAGGTTACCCAATGCTCAACTAGTGTGCATACCAGAAGACGCATGAAAAATAGAAGCAAGTCTGCCAAACGAAGGATAAAAATACCGCCAATACGAATTTGCCATGAATACCTGCAGGGGTGAGCTCCGCAAAAACAAAAGAAAAATAGACAAAATACAACGAAATACTAAAACTAAGATTGACAAGAAAAATAAAAATGCAGGAAATATAAGATAACTACTGGGGTTATTGTCTTCCCAGCACGACATATTAAATTCTATACATTTCTAGTTAATGGGCCTATGAAAAGAAAAGTGCACAAGTAACTGTTCCATTATCCATTTCGGTAACGGGTCCCGATACGGCGATAAAACAGTTACGCCTCTACCTAAATAATAATACCTGCCCAACACAGGTAGAGGAAATAAGAAATAAGAAGAGGAGGAGCACTGGTCCTTACTCATCTCATCACCAGTTAAATCCTTGCCTAGCAAGGCATCAACCACTGCAGGTCTGCAGGAGGTGATGGTGATGGCAGGGACTTTCACTGCGAAGAAGGTAGAAACCTTCTCGCACCGGCAGATGCACTCGCCGTCGGCATGAGCACAAGGCTCATCGTTATCCCAACGCACCTGTGGAGACTCAACATGCACAGGCTCAGATAATGAAGGTGGGTCAAGTAATAAACGAGAGGAAAAACTAAAACACGCAAAACATGGGAGAGTGGTCCAGGTATCACTCTCAGCAGGATCCGATCACAGATCATCGTCAGTATCATATGAGTCATATCGTGGGGAAGCCGAGAACTCGAGGTCTGCGGTGGTAAGAGGGACCGCCTCATCTAATAAGGAGGTGCAAATCTCCGTATCAGAAAGGGGATATTCCTCATCCCACCGGGGAGATTCATAGCATTCCAAAGATCCACATTCTCCATCAGAGATATTAGAGTCCTCATCCCACTTTGGCGCAACCTCAGGCACCAAATCATCCAAAAATACAGCATCATCAGCCGACTCACACAAAAATTGAGTACCACCATCAGGAAAAAAATTGTGGAGGGGCAAAATTGCTCTCAAAACTATGCATTGAATGAGCAGGTCCCCCATCATAAAATCATTCGCTGACACCTCCCCACTGACGGGAACAATCTCATCGTCCTATACAAGAGTGCCCATGAGTTCCTGATCCTCTTTTTGCTGGCTAACACCAGAGTGATCGTCATTACTCAAGGGAAGCTCGTACAAAGGGAGTGAGGGACCCATGAAAGACCTGTACGCAGCGAGAGATTCTTCGGTAATCTCAACGGACAAGGAACGAGCATAATGTGCAATGTCAGTGTATGGGCTAGGCAACACCCTGATAGGCATGTCCATAGTAGTCCTCCGTAAATGGGGGGTTGTTGCGCACATGCCCTAAGAGGGAGAAGGATCGCACAAATAAGGGCAATCCTTCACCATGTGGCCTATACCTTGGCATAGAAAACACCTAATACAATGCTATGTATTTAAAATAGCCAAGGCGTCAATGTATTAGAGCAAAGTGTCATAGAGATGGCACTCAGCTATAGAATACATTGCTAAAAAAAATATTTGCAGCAAGGGTGCTACACAACTAAAAATAAAATAAAAAGTAACACGGATCCGCCTGCTAAGCCGAAAATAGAAAAGGAACAAAGAAAAATAAGCAACAAATTCTAAAAACCAAAGCAAAGAAGAAACATGATATGAACAAATGGAAAAGGGCTTCTATCTCCTATCTCCCTCTCCAAAAACTCACACGACTATGTTCCCCGACAAGGGAGCCAAAAACTTGATGCGGTCTACGACAAGTGTATCGGTTGCATAAGTAATATAAAATGGGCGAATTTTCCCAAGTATCGATCTCTCAAGGAACACAGTAAGGTGGAGTTAATTTTGAGGAGGACTTGAGATTGAAGTCCTTAGGTCGGAGCTCGCGAAGGGGGGTTTTGATTGTTGCGGAAAAAGAAAGTAAAATACTAATAAACTACTCCTATGCAACGCCGTTATGCGATGCTTCGCCAGGCGGATGGAAAACTACACGGGCCACTATGTACTGAATCGCTAGGCAGATGGACGAGTAGGCTTGCGGATGAGGTGGTTAGAACAGAAGAATGAGGGTCGTGAGCACCTCTTCGCTACGCACACCACTAGCAATTTCTAGTGCAGCATTGTGTGGTGGAGGATGGATAATGGCGCACCTCAAGCAAATAACGTGAATATAAAATCACATAGACATGACTGTACACAAACGTATATCAAGTTAACACACTTCATCAAATATAAAGAGATCAAACTACACTATCAGCAACAAGAGAAGAAGAAAGTGTGAAATCGGCTGGATCCGATGTCTTGCTGAGGATTCATAGAAGAAATCTCCAGGTTGTCAATCTGCATCCTAGCTCGGTCCTCAACTACGTACGGAGTAGAGGAGGCTGTCACTAACTCCCAATGGACCCATCTTCTTCGTGCCACGACCTGGTAGAGGATGACACAAACTCCTCCGATCTTGATGGTGAAAGCTAGGTCAAACCCTTCTTGAAGCTCAAGGATGAAGGAGGAGGCTGAGAGGAAGCTCCGGCTTTAATTTGGCATTGAAAGCTTGCCCGGAGTTCCTCCCTACGGTGGAGGAAGAGGCAAAATGGTGGAACCCTCCTCGGAGATGATCGTGCGTATTTATAGATTGCAGAAATTACAATGCACACGATCAGTGGCACACGACCAGTGGTCGTGCGCACTATGTCCAGTGATCGTGCGTATTGTCATGGCAGAAATCAAAGAAAAATTGGGATAATGCGCACGAGCAGTGGCGCACGACCAGAGGTCGTGCACACTATGTCAAATGGTCATGCGATTTCCCCAGACAGAATTCCAAAAAAAGGAATAAACGTGCATGAGAAGTTGCGCACGACCGGTGGTCGTGCGCACTATGTCCAATGCTCGTGCGAATTCCTCAGACAAAACTTGGAAAAATGGAGAATAGTGCGCACGATCAGTTGCTCACGACCAGTGACCGTGCGCTATAGATCTAATAATCGTGCGTAGTGTTCCTGTACTGTTTAGGATTCGACGCATAGGCCATACATGACCAACGGTAGTGCGTTAAGGATTCCACTGATCGTACACATGTAAAAACGCATGATTAGTGGCCCTTAGGCAGAAAACATTCCCAAACAATCCCGGGACACGCACACGACCTTTGTACCTACACCAAAAATAGACAAGCCACCGAAACGGGCATACCATATTCTCCATACACAGAAAAACACCAAGTAGGGCAAAAGTGCAAAAACTACAAAATCACACAGAAAATGGGCCAAAAGTGCACCTTAACATGGAATGGGCATAATAATAAATATGAACAATTATGACTCTAAAGTGTAGTGCATCAACGAGAAAACTAGTCCAGATGAGTCCAAAAATAAGTATATAAATAGGACTCATTAGTATGCCCCTTATTTATAGAAAACGGGGGAGGTGAGAGAATACAATACACGATGTGGGACTAAATACAAGTCGCGCGGACTGAGCGGTTTGACATGCACAAACCGCTCACTACACAAAACATAACATTACATCCTTCGGATACAATAGAAGGCCACCACTATTTGTATAAGACCGCTAGACAAGCTGCTAAGCTGCACCTCCGGATAGCCAACAGACCGCAGTGCGGCTAACCACTAGGCTGAGGCTGTTGCAAGCCACCAGACCGCATACTGTGGGTTGCCACAAGACCACATATAAGATAACCATTAGACCACTGCTTCGGCTTCAATTAGATCGCCATGACTTCACAAGATCACTACGGATAACACCCTAACCGCAGCTAGGAACTCCTGCCAGACCTGATGCAACCAAACTCCAGACATCCAATGCGGCTTCATACAGGAAGTTGCGGTTACACCAGACCGCTGCGATTTACACTTAAATCGTTGTAGCGCCCGCTGTTCAGAATGTTGCGGCTTCCACTAAACAAACATCCCAACAGCTCGCTGAGATAAACTGCTAGAAGATCGACAGGACAGACTGTGGCGGCTTGTTTGGCTAACCGCTAGAACTGAGTTCTAACACTCCCCCTTAAGCTGGAGCATATATATCAACCATGCCCAGCTTGCCACAAACCTCTGTGAATGAAGTAATCTATTTCGTGAAGAAATCCTCCATATCTTTATCAAAAGTAACGAATGGAGTGCATATCTGATTCTTTAGAATCTCTTCTCTAATAAAGTGGCAATCAACCTTGATATGCTTTATTCTATCATGAAAGACTGGATTCTTTGAAATATATACAACTACTTTATTGTCACAGAACATCGGTAGGGGGTGATCATAAAACTCTCCTAGATCCAATAAGAGAGCTCGAAGCCACTTCAGCTCATAAGCAGTCAGAGCCATGCTTCTATACTCTGCTTCTGAACTCAATCTGGCAACTACAGCCTACTTCTTGCTCTTCCAACTGACTAGATTTCCTCCAACAAAGGTGCAAAAACCAGATGTTGACTTCCTGTCACCCTTGTCATCTGCGTAGCTTGCATCAGAATAAGCATCTACTTTTAAATGTCCCCTTTTTAGGAACAGGAGCCCTTTCCCTAGTGCACCTTTCACATACTCGAGAATCTTCAGAGCTGACTGCATATTACTGTTAAAGCCAAAACTTGACCTCAACAAAAGTTCGAAAATAGGGGCGCAGCCAACACCTACTCCTCCCAGGCTCCGACCTCTGACTGGTTATAAAGGATCAAGAACCGACCCATAGCCTCAGCAGGGAGGTCCCACCTCTTACCCAAAAGATCTCTGAGAGCTTCACCTCCAAAGCCAAAAGCTGGTCTTGGAGCTCCTCAGAAAGCACAAGAAGATCTTGGAGAAAAATATGGAAAAAGCCCTTTCTGAAGATCCCCTGTGGGTCTATTTATAGTCTTTGCTGACTTGAAATTACTAAAATACCCTGGGTCGAGTCTGCCAACAGCCATACTCTGATGTTCTGAAGGGTTATACGCAGACCACCAAGGGAAAAAGTGTAAAATCACCTGAGGCTAAAAAGGTAAACAACCTTCCGACTGAACCGGTGCTCGACCAACCACTGAACCGGTGCCTGGCCCCCTTGCCAAACTGGCGCTTGGCGAGAGCACCGTCTCGCGGGCGGGAGCTCCCTCCTATGGGCTCATCTCGCCTAGCGAGTTCTCACTTGCCTCACGAGTGTCCCTCTCGCTAGGCCTATCTTACCTAACGAGCGGCTCTCGCCTGGGCCCCTGGGCCCCTGGGCCCCACTCGCCTAGCGAGCCGACCCTTTTTTGGGCGAGTGGCCCTCTTTCCCATGAGCCTTCCAGTCCTGCAAGCCCGAGGTTGTGCACAATCCCCTCTCTTTTTGAGGCTGCCTCAAGCTCGGAAAGAAAGTCCAACCGAGGCTCGTGTCATTAACTTGTATTTATGAGAGAATCTTTCGTGGGGACCTCCACCGGAGCCTATAAATACATGATTCCCACCCCGTGCAGAGGGTTCCCCCCTTTCACGCTTCTTCCTTCCCTAGCTCTATTGTCGTCATGTCTCATAGCCAGAGCTTCTGCGAGAGCCTTTCGATGATGCACAAGTGAAACAAGGCCAATTTGGCCGCTCTGACCCTGGCTTCGTTTCGCACCTACCCCTCCTTACCATCATCACTGTCTCGCCCAAAGAAGGTAAAAATAGATGGCCCCTCCTCCTCAGCCGAGGAGCCCACCCGCACTTCCCTATAAATCCATGCCCCTCCTCTCGCGCCTCCCAGGGAGAAAGAGGTGAATTTTTGCCTTTATCGCTATTTCTCCTTCATTCGTATCTTCTTATTTACTATTTGCTTATCAAGGAGACCTCGTACCTCAACACCAACCAGAAAGTCCGTGGGATGACACCATCGTCCACCGCCAAAACTTTGACTCGCCTCAGCCATCCACTCCCCCATTTATTCCTCTAAGCACGAGGAAGGGTAACCCTTCTCTGGTCGTTGGGACCTCTCGCTATCCTTGTAAAAAAACCTTCCCTCTCACTCCTCTATCCCGCTCGCTACTCTCATGCACTCCTGCGAGAACCCCCCTCACTCTACCCTTCAGCTCCCTGCACAGGCACCCAGGTCGACTCGCCTGCTGAGGAATCTTCTAGGCAACTCGTCGTCTCGCCCCCTCCTTCCATAGACGAGATCAAAGACTACCTGGGTGACCCCATGAACCCACTAGAGATGAAGCGCAGGACAGCCGAGATGTTCCAGAAGCACGCGTGCATTATCCGCGAGTTGGAACAAGATAAGCAAGCGGTCGACAGGCGAATCGATTGGCTGGAAATTGAATGTGCTTGCCTGTCTTCGGAGATCGATGCTTACATCGAGATAGACGAGACTGACCCTTAGGTCATCTTAAATGAGGTCAATCAGCAACTTCGTCTCACGCGCAGTGGTGTCAACGCTGCTCGCGCTTTTCACCTCCCTAGTCGGCCCCCATGTGCAGGGTCTTGCAGTGGCCACTGGAAATGGCACAAGTACTGAAGAAATCCCGGCTCATCTCGCTTACTTTAGTAGTCTCACTTTCTTTTTTATCCATAAAGCTTGTAATAATTCTGTAACATATATTATGTTACCGTCTCGCTAGTAGCTTAGGATATGCGATCATGGAGCCCGCCTTGTGCGGGATGGGACAATTAAGTATTTATTGCTTCTGGTTTATCTTAATGCAAGTTTTAACTTCTTTTTAATCCTCCTTTGCTATTTGTTTATTTATTCTTTGCTGAGGAAGCCAGCAATGGGCCACACATGAATCGAGGCTAAGAGAGAGTGTGTGTGAAACGTCAGCCGACTCTCCCCCTTCTTCCATATATTTTCCCGCCCATTTTTGTCATTTATCTCTCTGACTACGCCCGCTATAAATACCCCCTCCCCCTAGATCAGAGGGATATCTGCGCTCTCACCCCTGTTGCGTCCCAGCTCTCATCCCTCTGCTTCTTTCATCTCGCCTGTCGCTCTCTCCTTTTGTTCTTCTCTCTCCTTCCTCCCTCGATCGTCTCGTCGTTTCTCCTTCTTACTACTCCTTTTTAATCGCCTCGCCCTTATCCGTCTCGCCTAGAATGGGGAAGAAAAAATTTGACGAAGGCGAGGGGTGCAGCCGCTGTGGGAAACGGTTTACAGACCACAACTTCCCTCTCGGCAGACTTCCTGACAGGACTATAGCAAATTTGTCCGCGAGTTCATGAGGGAAGGGTTCGAATCGCGGCCCCCCAAGGTCGGCGAGGCGATCAACACCTATTACCCGGGAGAACTCGCCTTCCCTGTCTCGCACTTCGAGGTGGGGTTGAGACTGCCCCTCTGGTCGGAGGTAAAACAGGTCTTGAAATATTTCGGCGACATCCCCGCAAAGCTTAACCCGAACGCCATTTCAGTGTTAATCGCTTTCTCCAGCTACATGCGTCAGGAGCGCATCGACTTTAGCTTGACGGTCTTTCGCAAGCTCTTCATCTACCACACCGACGGCATCTCATACTTTACGAGGCAAGGGCTCAAGGTGTGCGAGACGTCGAATAAGAACCATCATTGGCTCACCAGGTTTGTGTTCATCCGTGGCAACTTTGAGGGCATCCCGCTCGCGCCTGTGTCGCCCGCTGGGATATTTTATCTGTCCCCACAGGTGGGCGGCACTGATAAGCTGTTGTATGATTTATTAGTCGGTAAAAACTTCGAGGTCAACTTCTTGCAGCGGGGCCTTGACTCGCTACTTCCTGTGCTCCCCGGCGAAGGTACTCTCGTTTTTCACTTATCTCGCATTTATTCTTCTTCGTCTCGCCACCTCATCATCTTATTGCTTGCTTTTAGGGGAGCATAACGTTCCCGTCCACCCTCCTTACAGGAGCAATGCCAAGCCGCCCAAGGGCCTCGCTCTCGCCAGTATGGCGGCAGAGGCGGCGAAGGAGTCTATGGCTCCTGCCCCCCAGAAGAGGTCTGTAGAAGATGTTGCTCCGTCTCGCTCTAGCCTTACTAAAAAGAAGATGAATAAAGTCATGGCCTTCCCTAAGGAAAAAAGGGAGAAGGCCCGGAAGGGGAGGAAGGAGATGTCGGGGACTCTGAGCCCCATCTCCGTAGTGGAGTCCCAGTCACCCCGCTCACCCCCTCGGCATGTTGTCTCGCCTGTCCGCGAGACGGCCCTGTCCGCCCAGCTTGCTGCTACTTCTAGACGATTTCCCCCCTTGCCGTCTCACGAAGCCACTTCATCCAGCAGCCCAGACCCTTCCTCCCACTAGAACTATAACATGGGTCCCACGGTACCAGATGTCATCGGCGACCCAGTCCTCATATGGGAGAAGGACAAGAATAGGGTGTCCATCTCCACCCTCTTTTCTGCATGGAAGGAGCAGGATGCCCCTACAAGCCACGCCTTCTCTCTAGGCTATGGCTTGTAAGGAGGTCCAGAAGCCGATTCTGTTGAAAGGGAGTCTTCGCGGGACCTAGTGTTGAAGACCTCCCACACCCAGCTCCGTGCCTTGGAGCTCTCACACTGCCTCTCGCGCCGCCTAGTCTTCAATAACAGAAAGTGGAAGGAGACTGAGGACGGGCTGGCGACATAGCGCGAGAGGTCGGGAGACCTTAAAAAGAGGCTGGCAGTTTCTGAGGCCCTTCTCGCCAAAAGCCAGGGTTGTGTGGTAAGTTCTAGCCTTTACCCGTGATTAGTTTCTCTTCAGCACACCCTTTGCTAACTAGAGATCGTCTCGCAAGATGCCGAGACGGTGGAGCGGATGCATATGCGCATGGCAGCCCTGGAGGAGGAAAATAAGGATTTGAAAACTCAGGTCGCCTGCCTCTAGGACAGCGTGTAGTCATCGTCTCACCGTAGAACCCTCCATGCACCTCCGCCCAACTATTCTCTAGATGAAGTCGAGGAACCGTGCCAAGACGCCAGTATCAAGGCGACGGAGCTTGTTATGAAGATGATGAATGATCTGGGGGTCGTTAAGGAAGACTTCGAGGCGGTGACCATTCACAATTAAGTCCCCGAGCTCTACGACGTGGATAGTGAAGATTCTCCTTCCAGCGAGGGGAAATGACCTAATACCGGTTAGATCCAGAATCCCCCTCCTCTTTTTTGCTTCTGTATAATTTTACTTAGTTCCTTTTCGAGTTTCTTTTTGTGATCAACGTTTGAAAGCGTATTCATAACTCTGAAATGGATAGTCATATTGATCAAATGGATAAACTCGTCTTGTTACTTTATTTTATATTATATTTTTGCGAAAAAACTCTTTGGCTTGCTTCTGTTCGCGAGACGGTGCTACTCACCGCCACCTCGCTTTTCCTTTTTTCACTGCTTTATTTTGTTTACTGTGAGACGACCCTTTGATGCGCACACGCCTGCGAGATGGGACTACACCTCGTTTTGTCGCTTCACCGGAGAGTCAACTTTTTCCAAGGCGCGAGTCGTTACCTCCCCCCTCACATTTGTGCACAAGACCAACTAATTTAACCCTCTCGTCACGCCTCAAGACACTTCCGGCACGAGTGGTTTTCAGTGATTTAACTTGTTCCTTTATCATTAGGCCAAGCCTTCTGTCCCCCGCGAGCGCCCACTCGCAATATGCGAGACCATCCCGGAGGCTGCCAGTTGGGGGTGCCTCTACAGCTCTGTCAGCTTGATGAGAGCCTGGGGAGCGAGTCTACCTGGGGCCGAGCCAGGCTCGGGGTAGTGCAAACATCCAAGCTTAAGTATCTTAAAGAACACATCCAAGACAAAGTCCTTTCCCCCCAGGTGTGTCTACTGCCCTGCCCAGCTAATGAGAGCCTGAGCAGCGAGTCTACCCGGGGCCGAGCAGCACTCGGGGTCCCTTACCCCCACAGGCGAGCCTTCAGACCTACCAGCTAATGAGAGCCTGCGCATCAGGTCTACCTGGGGCCGAGCCAGGCTCGGGGTAGTGCAATCATCCAAGCCGAAGTATCTCAAAGAACACATCCAAGACCAGATCCTTTCCCCCTAGGTGTTCCTACCGCCCTGACCAGCTAATGAGAGCTTGAACAGCGAGTATACCTGGGGCCGAGCAGCACTCGGGGCCCCTTACCCCCACAGGCAAGCCTTCGGACCTGCCAGCTAATGAGAGCCTGTGCAGCGGGTCTACCTGGGGCCGAGCCTTGCTCGGGGTAGTGTAAACATCTGAGTCGAAGTATCTCAAAGAACACATCCAAGACCAAGTCCTTTCCCCTGAGGTGTTCCTACCGCCCTGCCCAGCTAATGAGAGCCTATGACAGTGAGTCTACCCGGGGCCGAGCAGCACTAGGGGACCCTTACCCCCACAGTCGAGCCTTCGGACCTGCCAGCTAATGAGAGCCTGCGCAGCGGGTCTACCTGGGGCCGTTTCAGGCTCAGGGTTGTGCAATCATCCAAGCCGAAGTATCTCAAAGAACAAACCCAAGACCAATTCCTTTCCCCCCAGGTGTGCCTACCACCCTGCCCAGCTAATGAGAGCCTGGGCAATGAGTCTACCCGGGCCCGAGCAGCACTTAAGGTCCCTTACCACCATAGGGAAGCCTTCAGACCTGCCAGCTAATGAGAGCTTGTGCAGTAGGTCTACCTGGGGCCGAGCCAGGCTCGGGGTAGTGCAATCATCCAAGCCAAAGTATCTCAAAGAACACATCCAAGACCAAGTCCTTTCCCCCCAGGTGTGCCTACCACCCTGCCCAGCTAATGAGAGCCTGGGCAGTGAGTCTACCCGGGGTCGTGCAGCACTCGGGGTCCCTTACCTCCACGGGCGAGCCTTCGGACCTGCCAGTTAGTGTGAGCCTGCGCAGCGGGTCTACCCGGGGCCGAGCCTGGCTCGAGGTAGTGCAAACATCTACCCATCCTATCATCAGCATTCCACATTAGGTAAGACCAAAGAAACAACAAGTTAGTGAATATAATATATTAACTTGGCTTTGAATATACAATTTCACCTTCCCCCCTCATGGGTAGAAGCGTTTCAAGTCATCGCCACTCCAGGTGTGGCTCATGGATCTCCCCTCCACGTCCTGGAAGTGGTAACCTCCTATTCTTAGAACCCTTTCGACAATATAAGGCCCCTCCAAATTTGGGTTAAGCTTGCCAATGGGGGGTGATCTTCCAGCAGCATCGACTTTCTTTAACACCAGGTCTCCTTCTGCGAACTGTTTGATTCTGATGTGCTTGTCAAAGTATTTTTTCCATTTTCCGCTTAACTTCCTCCTGCCTGATGGCTGCGACATCGCGCAGCTCTTCTACCATATCCAATGAGAGGTGCAACTCCCCCTCATTCTCCAACCTCCAAACCTCGTCTCCTTCTCCCGCGGCCGTGACCCATAGGGACCGAACCTCGAACTCCACTGGCAGGACCGCCTCACACCCATGAGAAAGTTTGAAGGGGGTCTCGCCAGTGGCCGTGTTCGGGGTTATTCACAAGGCCCATAGAACTGAGGGGAGCTGCTCCACCCAATTCCCCCTCAAGTTCTCCACCTTCTTCTTGAGTAAGTTCACTATGATCTTATTTGCCGCCTCCACCTAGTCGTTGCTCCTTGGGTGGTGGACGGAGGCAAACCTAAGGTCTATCCCCAGTTGGGTGCAGAAGCGGATGTACTCTTCACTAGCAAACTGGGGGCCATTATCTACCACTATTGCTTGGGGCAACCCGTGCCTGCATATGATCTCTCCCCAGACAAATTTTCTGATGATTTGTGAGGTGATCTTGTCCAGCTCCTTGACCTCCAGCCACTTTGAAAAGTAGTCAATCATGACTATAATAAACCTTCTCTGCCCACTAGCTGGAGGGAAAGGCCCGACTAGATCCATCCCCCAGATGGAGAAAGGCTATGGCATTGTGATGCTTCGGAGCCTTTGAGTGGGCATGAGCTGGAGGGGGCGTACAGCTGACACTTTTAACACCTCCTTGCAAACTCAGTCGCATCCTTCCTCATGGTCTGCCAAAAATACACTTGCCTTACCACCCTTGCTTCTAACATCCTTCCCCTCGAGTGACTGTCGCACTCACCTGAATGCACTTCCACCAAGATCCTCAAGATTTCTTCCTCGGTCACACACCTTATCAGGAGCCCTGACAACATCTTCCGATGCAACCCTCCTTCCAGCATTAGGTAATGGGCCGCTTTGTGCCTGAATCTTTTGGCATCCTTAGTCCCTTCCGGAAGCTTACCAGTGGTAAGAAAAATAACTAATGGGTCCACCCACGAGGGTCACTGATCCACCTCCATCAACTCTCCTTCCTCGATTGCCGGTCGAAATAGCTCGGTCAGGGTTCCTCCCCCCCACCCCACCCCCACCCCCCCCCCCTGAGGTCCAAACTTAGCCAGCTGATCGGCTGATACACTCTCTTCTCTGGGAACGTGTTGGATTGAGAACGTTCGGAACCCTCCGATGATCACCCTTACCTTGGACAAATACTTTCCAAGGGTGGGTTTCCGAGCATCGAACTCTCCTCAGATCTGTGATGCTACCATCAACGATTCCATAAAAGCTTCCACATCCTGGATCTCAAGCTCCTTTGTGAAACGAAGGCTGGCTATCATGGCCTCATACTCTGCTTGGTTATTAGTCACCGGAAAGTGCAAGACCACTGCTTGTTCTATAGTGACCCCCTGAGGGATTATTAACACCACTTCTCCCCCGAGGGAATGCTTTCCCGAGGCCCCGTCAACCACCATCTTCCATGCCCCCTGCGACCGTGGCTCCTCGGCCCCGACCTCAATAACATAGTCGGACAAGAATTCAGCCATTACTTGCGCCTTGATGGAGAGCCTTGGCACAAACGAGATGTTGAACTCGCTCAGTTCAATGGACCACTTGGCTAACCATCCTGCGTGCTCAACTCCTTCAAAAATCTTGCGGAGGGGATGGTCTATGACCACCTTGATCGAATGGGCTTGAAAGTATGGCCAAAGCTTCCTGGCTGAAATGATCAAAGAATATGCCAGCTTTTCTAAAATGGGATAGCGGAGCTCCGACTTTTTCAGGATCTTGCTAACATAATATATTGGCAATTACTTCTTCCCCTCTTCCCTGACCTGGGCGGAGCTCACGGCCTCTGCTCCTACTCCGAGGTATAAGGCTAGATCCTCCCCCTCCTTTGGGCTTTGAAGTAGCAGAGCCTGGGAGAGCTGCCTCTTCAGTGCTGGAAAAGCCTCTTCACATTCAGCAGTCCAATCAAACCTTTGAATACCCCGCAGCACTTTGAAGAACAATGATCATTTTTCCCCCGACCTGGAGAGGAATCTGCTTAGTCTTTCCAGCTTACTTGTCAAGCGCTGGACTTCCTTAGCGCTGCGTGGTGACTCTAGCTCTAGGATGGCCTTCACCTTATCTGGGTTAGACTCTACCCTGCCGGGGTCAAGAGGTGTCCAAGGAACTTCCCACAGCTCACCCCGAAGACACACTTCAAGGGGTTCAGCTTCATCTTGAACTTCCATAGGGTGGCGAACGTATCCTCTAGGTCCCGCAGGTGCAAGTCCATACAGTTGCTCTTGACCATCAGATCGTCAACATAGACTTCTTGGTTCCTCCCCCTTTTACCCTAGAAGACTCGATCAATCATGCATTGGTATGTAGCCCTTGCGTTCTTCAACCCAAAGGGCATCATCTTATAGCTGAAACATCCCTCTCTCGTGATAAAGGAGACATTCTTGACATCAGGAGGGTCCATTCGGATCTGGTGATAACCTGAAAAAGTATCTAAAAAACTTATGATATAAAAACTAACGGCTGAATCAACCAGTGCGTCGATCCGAGGCAGGGGATAGCAATCGTTGGGGCATGATTTATTTAATAAGGAAAAGTCAATACACATGCGTCATTTTCCTCCCCCACCACCCTTCTTTACCATTACCACATTTGAGATCCAACCTAGATACTAGATCTCCGAGATGAAGCCAGCCTCCAGAAGCTTCTTGACCTCTTCGCGGATGGGCTCCTCCTGCTTGGTAGAGATGGTCCTCATCTTCTGGCAAATGGGGCGCGTCCGGGGGTCTAGGTTCAGGCGGTGGTAGGCTATATCCACATCGATGCCCGGCATGTCCGTCGCACTCCAGGCAAAGATGTCGACGTTGCTCTGGATGCAGGCCCGCATCCGCTCCTTGTCCTCGAGACCTAAGCCCCCACCGATCAACACCCTTTGCACCTGGTTGGCGCTGGTGAAGACTTCCATCTCCACCACCTCCTCAGCCAATTCCAGCCGCGACTGCTCCCAGCCGGCCCTCGCCTCCTCTTCCAGCCAAAACTCTTCCTCCCTTCCTGCCTCCTCAACTTCCATCGCCTCTCCCAGGCTCTCATGCTACTCAACCTCCAAGCTCCTTAGGGCCTCCATCTCAACTCCTTCTCCTCCTACTTCCTCAACTCCTTCCTCTTGTCGTCCCTCTTGTAGCTCTGACTCTCCGTCTCTCTGGACCTCCTGCACAACTCCTCTCTGCTCCTCCACCATCTCCCTGATCACCTCCTCTAGGCTCACCTCCTCTCAAACAACCTCTTCTTGCTCCGCCATCTCCCTCTCCAGCTCTTCCGCATCTGCCATCCAATATATGGTGTTGACCGCCGTCACGTAGCATTGCCTCGCCACCTTTTGGTCCCCCCTAATCCTCCCCTGCACCCTTCAGTTGTTGAACTTGAGGCACTGATGGAATGAGGAGGGGACGCAGTGAAAGGCGCTAATGAGGTGGTGCCCAAAGATGGCATTGTAACTACTTGGGGCATCCACTATCACTAACCTATAGTTCTGTGACACGCCCCCCAACTTCACATGCAACCCTACTCCTCCTTCTACCTCCTTCATTTCTCCTAAAAATCCAAACAATGGCCCGTCCGAAGCTAAGACCCTCTTGGCCTCGACCTTCATAACGTCGAAGGCCTTCTTGAAGATCACATTCACGGAGCTCCCATTGTCGACCAGGATCCTGGAGACCATGAAGTTCTCTACCGTCATCTGGATCACCAAAGCGTCGCAGAACGGTTCTTCGAAGTCTGGCATATTTACTGATGAAAAAGTAATTTTTTCCTCTGAAGGGGGAGCCTGGGAGGTCGAGGTGATCCCCCTTCGTAACATGGTTTGAAGGCTCCACTTGCGAGTCGCCTCGATCCCAACTCCTTCATGGATCACGCCGATCCCTCCCCAGGTTCCCACGTCTGCCCGGTCCTTTCACCTGTCTTCCCCATCTCCCTGCTGCACCTCCACGATCCTTATTGGCGGATCCTGCCTCCCAATCCCCCTAGCTTCTCTCATCTCCAGGAACTCTGGGCAGGTGGCCATTGCGTGTCCCTCCTCCTAGTGGAAGTCACAGAAAAGCAACACCGCCCTGCCCCCTTTTCCTTCTCCACCTCCTCTTCTCCCGGCTCCTCCCCGAGCTCCTCTCCTTCCTCCTCTACCTCGGCCGACCTCCACTGCCTCTTTCTGCAGAGGGAAGTGACCCCTCTACCCCTGCCTCCATGCCTGCTTCTCGAACCTCCTTGATTCGCGGAAGTTGTCTCTTCCCTGGCCAGCTTCCTAGCAAAAGTCGGATTGGCCCTTTTGAAGTCTATCTCCTTCGCCGCCCTCTCCATGAGCTCCTCAAAAGAGAGGGGGGCACTCTCTTCAACTCCATGCTAAAGAATCCCGGCCTCAGCCCCAGGGTAAAAGCGAGCATCAGTGCATACCCTGGGACCTCCTGGAACAGGAGGATCTCCTCCTAAAATTAGTCAACATAATCACCCAACGTCTCATCTTGCTTCTACCTCACCACAAACAAGCATTCCGCCTCCTTCTTCCGCTTCTTCGATGTCGAGAACCTCAATAGGAACCCTCGATGCAGGTCCTCAAAACTGTAGATCGAACTTGCCAACAGCTGATGGAACCAGTCCCGGTCCTTCTCCTTCAATATGGTGGCAAACAGCTGACACTTGAAGGCATCCGTCATTTGCCTTATCGAAACAACATCTTCGAACCACTGTATATGCTATACAGGGTAATCTTTCCCCGAATAGTAGGACATGTCGGGCTCCCAGAACCCCTCCGGCACCGGAGCCGAGATGATGAGCTCACTAAAAGGGCTCTCGCCAACTGCCTGCTGAGAAGGCACGTCTCGCGGTCTCGGCTGGCTGGCTTGATCCGCGAGACCATGCCTAGGGAAGAGCTCTCGCACAGCCGCCTCCCTCTCGCCAACCTCTGTCGGAACCTCCTTCCTGGGATGCTGGCATGGGAAGAGCTCTTGCGCTGATACGTCCCTCTCGCCGACCTCCGCCAGAACCTCCTTCTCGAGGCACTGCCCAGGAGCGTTCTCGCCCAAGATCGGGACTGCCTCTACTAGAACTTGAGGGGTTGCCAACTCGCTCCTTGCCGAGAAGGCCATGCTAATGGTCTGAAGGACCTCTCTCCTGAAGTCCTCCAGCATCTTCCTTGTCGCCTCCTCTCCCGGGGGGAACCTCTAGAACCAGATCCTTCACCTTCACCTCCAGCCATAGGACTAAACTCAAGACTTTCTTGTATTGGCTACCATCCACGCTCACCACACTAGAACTGTTGAAGCCAAAACTTAACCTCAACGAAAGTTCGAAAATAGGGGCGCAGCCAACACCTACTCCTCCCAGGCTTCGACCTCTGACTGGTTATAAAGGATCAAGAACCGACCCAAACCCTCAGCAGGGAGGTCTCACCTCTTACCCGGAAGATCTCTGAAAGCTTCCCCTCCAAAGCCAAAAGCTGGGCTTGGAGATCCTCAGAAAGCACAAGAAGATCTTGGAGAAAAATATGGAAAAAGCCCTTTCTGAAGATCCCCTGTGGGTCTATTTATAGTCTTTGCTGACCTGAAATTACTAAAATACCCTAGGTCGGGTCTGCCAATAGCCAAACTCCGTTGTTCTGAAGGGTTATATGCAGACCACCAAGGGCAAAAGTGTAAAATCACCTGGGGCTAAAAAGGTAAACCACCTTCCGACTAAACCGGTCCTCGACCAACCACTGAACCGGTGCCTGGACCCCTTGCCGAACTGGCGCTTGGCGAGAGCACCGTCTCGCAGGTAGGAGCTCCCTCCTATGGGCTCATCTTGCCTAGCGAGTTGGCTCTTGCCTCTTGAGTGGCCCTCTCACTGGGCCTGTCTCGCCTAACGAGCGGCTCTCGCCTGGGCCCCTGGGCCCCTCTCGCCTGGTGAGCCGACCCTTGCCGGGCGAGTGGGCCTCTTTCCCTTGAGCCTTCCGCTCCTGCGAGCCCGAGGTTGTACAATGACCCTCCCTGGGAGCTTGCATAAACTGACTTACTTTCCTAATCGCATGGCAGATGTCTAGTCTTATAACAGTCAGATATATGAGTTTACCAACAAGATATCTGTACCTAGTGATATCTTCAATAAAAGGAGAAGACTCACTCCAGCATTTGTCATCTCCAACAGGCATAAGGGACCGAGCAAGCTTAGTTCTAAGAAGACCTATCTCTTGTAAAAGATCCAGATCATACTTCCTCTGTGAAAGAATGATAGATCCAGGTTTTCGTGATATCTCAATTCCCAGAAAATACTTAGGAGAGCCCATATCCTTCGTAACAAAATGCTAGAGCAGATGCTCCTTGGTCATGTCAATGCCTTTCCTATCATCCCTAGTAAGAAAGATATCATCCACATACACCACTAGAATAACCAATCCAGACGAGATTTTCTGAATAAACAAAGAGTGATCTGCAGCACTTTGAACAAACCCAGTAACAGAAATAACCTCGTTAAACTTTTTAAACCAGGCTCTCGGACTCTCTTTAAGACCATAGATGGCTTTCTTCAACTTACACACTTGAGACTCCCCCTGAGAAACATACCCAGGAGGTTGCTCCATAAAAAACTGTCTCATTCAAATCCCCATAAAGAAAGGCATTCTTGACATCTAACTGATATATTTCCTAATCTCTGTTCACAGCCACAGAAAAGAGAACACAGATCGTAGTAATCCGGGCAACAAGAGAGAATGTATCAAAAAAATCCACACCATAAGTTTGTGTAAATCCTTTGGCCATAAGACGAGATTTGTAACGATCAACTATACCATCAAGAAGATACTTAAAAACAAAGACCCAACGACATCCAACCACATTAGCACCAGGAGGAGTAGGAACAAGAGACCAAGTACCCCTTTCAGTTAGAGTTTTCATCTCCTCATCATAAATAGCTTTCCAATGTGGAATAATCAGAGCATCACGATAAGACGCAGGAAGAACATCGGCTGAGAGGGCAAAAGCAAAACTATATGCCCGAGAAGATATCTGGTGTAAGATACCACATCAGAAAGAGGATGTTGAGTGCACGAACGAACACCGTTCCAGAGAGCAATCGGAAGATCAAGATAAGTCTTGTCTACTTGCTTAGGTTCATCCGAAGGAGAACCATGGGCAGCGACTTAATAGAGGAATCAGGTAGAGCAGGAGAGTCAAAAGTAGAAGAAGAAATAGTAGGCTCAGGACAGGGTGCAGAAATAAGAGGAGAAGGAACTGAATCATCAGAAGAAGGAAGAACAGAGGAAGGGGAAAAGAATGGAACATTCTCAAAGAAAGTGACATCGGCAGAAACATACTGCCGGCGGAGAATAGGATCATAATACCTGTAGCCTTTCTGAGTTGGACAATAGCCCAGAAAGACACATTTAATCGAGCGGGGGGGCAGTTTGTCGCAACCAGAAGAAGGGGAATGAACAAATGCAGTGCACCCAAAAACACAAGGAGACAAAAGAAAAGGGTTCGCATCAGGATGCAGGATAGAAAAGAGAGTCTTCCCACCGATAATAGAGGACGGAACACGATTAATAATAAAACAAGAGAGAAGAACCGCAAGCCCCCAATAAGACTTGGGAACATGCATATGAGTAAGAAGACTCCGAGCCACATCTAGCAGATGACGATTCTTCCATTCAGCAACACCATTTTATTGTGATGTATAAGGGCAAGTGGTTTGACGAACAATACCATGATCCATACAAAACGATGTAAATTGATGACTAAGATACTCCTTAGCATTATCAGATCTATGTATTTTAATAGAAGTATCAAACTGTGTACGAATCTCATTATAAAAAGCAGTGAAAATGGAATATAGTTCAGAATGTTCGCGCAACAAATATAACCATGTACAACGGGAAAAATCATCAATAAATCTCACAAAATATAAACTACCCCTACTAACACTTTGAGTAGGAGCAAGGCCCTATATATCTGAATGGACAATATCAAACGGACGAGAAGAACTACGTCCTTTGCTGGCAGGAAAAGTAGAACGATGATGTTTCCCAAACTAACATGCTTCACAAGGAAGAGAAGAATCTCCCCGCGGTAAATCAGGCAGAAGATGATAGAGGATCCGAGGAGGTGGATGTCCAAGTCGAAGATACCACTGAAGTAGAGTTATTAGAACCCTTATTTGGATTTGGGCTAGGTCCACTCTTAGGTTGTTGACCCACATGTATAGTCAGGGTCAAGGTTTAGGTCTAAGTTAGTCTCTATAGGTCAGACTTCACAAGATCAGCATTAGATTTCACTCAAGAACTCAGACTTAGAAGAAATATGTGAAATACATATCAGTTCGACTTTTGTCGAACTCAGCTCGATGATCGTTGATCTCCGATCGACGATCTTAGAGTTTAGTCTCTGAACTGAGCTCGACGATCTACGAGCTCGGGTCGATGATTTCATATCTGTTTATAGTATTCTCAGATCGAATAAAGCTGAACTCAGCTCAACGATCTCCCAGCTCAGATCGACGATCATATTTTGTGTCCGACTACTTATTTTAAGTAGTTGTCTTGAAGATTTAATTCCTATTTTATTGATTCTATTTTTGTCAAATAATCTCTGGTAGTTAATGTTGATATTCTCAAGACAGATAGACGTTTCTTTGCAGCATTAACTATAGTATTCACAGAGTTATTTTTTTGACTTATTTTCCAAGACAGTTGCGGAGACAATTAAATGCCAGAAATTATAGCTGTTTCTCTCCTCGATTTTTGCAGTAATTTAAGGAATGTCTTTGAATTTGAAATGAGACAGTTTTTATTCTATTCTTCAAGGATAAAAGGCACACACATTCAGACTGATCAAGACACTGAGAAATACATACAGAGAAATACACACAGAGAGAACATTCTTGCGATAGTTCAAAAAATTTCTCTTGCAGATTTCTCTCAGCTCTCAGAATTTTCATTGCTCTCAGGAAACAGGAGAAGAACAACAAACCTCTATCTTGAGTCTTATTCAATTTTCATCTTCAGGAATCTACAGAGACAGATAATCAACATCAATCTACAGATTCTGAAGACCAAGAATTTCAGTCCTCTGAAGACCTACACCCTGGACAAAGCTTCCATCTTCCTGAACCTACTCAATATCTCAGGGGGAGCTTTGGCATCATCAAAATCCACTTAGTCTTCTCATTTGCTTTGAGAAAGAGAAGACTGCCATCAACTTTTCTTTTTTCTTTCCTATACAGGATTATTACTCCCTTCAAAAGTGAACTCATTGGTGATAGGGAACCTGATCAAAAACCTATTGGTTTTTAAGCACCTGATCAAAAGCCTGAAGGTTCTCTAGATCTTCCTGAATCAGATCTTGTGGTGACAGGGCACCTGAGCAAAAACTTGATTGGTGGCAGGGCACCTGATCAAAAACCTGAGTGGATTTATACCAGGGTGGTAGAAGAGTGGATGTACCCAGATTTGGGGAACCACTATAATTTTCTTATGTCGTATGGTTGCTCATCTTTCTTTATTTTCTGTTGTGTTGTGTTTGCTTGTTATTTATTTTTCTCTTACTTATAAGTAACACTTATCTAAATTCCGCTATAAAAATTAATTAAAAGATTTTAATACTCTATTCACTCCCCCCCCCCCTCTAGAGTAAATCAGATCTATCCCCTCACTTTCAATTGGTATCAGAGGGTCGTTTCTCTTAGTTGTACAGGCTAACACCTGAACCTAAAGATACTTGATAGATCTCCTTCTCTCTTTCCTTTTCCATGGCACAGAATAAAGATTATGCAAACATTAGACCTCCAATCTACAACTTGAATAAGTTTGCTATCTGGAAGGCAAGAATCAAACTATATATGAATTCTATTGATGAGGATATTTTAAACTCCATTTTGACTGGTCCACCAGCTCCAGTGGCAACTACCTCAACAGCATCAATAAGCTTAAATGTTATTCCTCCTCCAGACAATACTGATGCACAGAAAAAGGCAAAGATTACTGATGCAAGGGCCATGAACATTCTGGCCCAAACCATGTCAGATGAAATCTTCCAGAAGGTTGCTGAATGCACTTCAGCCAAGGCCATCTGGGATTCCTTAAACCAGATGGTTGTTGGATCTGCAGATGAAAGAAAAGATAGGAGAGCTCATCTTTTCTCTCAGTATGAAAACTTCAAGAAAGTTAAAACTAACCCAGTAGCTGAGATGTATAATAGACTTAGCATAATTATAAATGAGCTGAAAACCTTGGACAAGGACATCTCACTAACTGAGATTAATGACAATATTCTCATGTGCTTCCCCAGCTCATGGGATTCCAGAATCTGGCCAATCAAAGAAGGCAGGAGTCTAAATGAGATTTCCACTGAATCTTTATTGGGAAAGCTCAAGTCCTATGAGCAGCTCCTAAAGACAAGAGAGTTAGATGAACAGAAGACTCCTACACCATTTAGGAAGGAACAAAGCATAGCCTTCAAAGCCTCTGAAGAATCAGAAGCAACACCCTCAAATGAAGAACTGATGAGTCTGTTTGCTAAAAGATTCTTCAAAATGGGCTGAAAAGACTTCAAGAGAAAGTCATCCATGAATGAAGACAAACCAAGGTATGATAAAACTCCAACTAAAAAAATCATATGCTTTAGTTGCAGGAAGCCTGGACACATTCAACCAGAGTGTCCATAGAAACAACACAAAGAAAGGAGAAAAGAAAAGGAATCCATGAAACACTTCAGCAAGCCATCCTCCAGCAAGCATAAGAGGAAAAAAGGGCTTTGTAGCTCTCACCAGGAGTGAGACAGAAGAAGAATCTTCTTCCTCTAGCTCTAGTAAGGATGAAGAAGGAACCAAGGCCAGAGAATTATGTCTAATGGCCATCAATGCTTCAAGCCCTGGATCAGAAGCAGAAGATTCAGGAGAAGACTCAGACTGTGATCAGGTAATATCATCCTTTGATTTTAATTCTAAAGATTTTCAAATAGAATTCAAATCACTGTGTAATGATCTTATAAAATCTGAGAAGGAAATCAAACTTCTCAGAGATAGACAACCTGAATATGAAAACTTAACCTCTGAAAATTTAAAAATGAAAGATGAATTAATTGAGTATAGCAATCAAAACATTTTTCTGAAAACTGAACTAAGCAAAGCTAAACTTGAAGAAACCCTAAATGGAAGAAGCCTACAAATGGTTGAAATCACTAGTACCCCAAATGCTAGGTTAAACAAGAGAAAACTAGGTTTAGGTGCATCATCTAGTGAACCACCAATAATCAAGAAAAATATATTATCTCAACCTGTAAATTTTATTTCAGATAATGGTAAAAAGAATACAGAGCAGGTAGAGAAATTTGATAAGGTATTAGAACAAATTGAACAAGAAAAGAAAAAGAAACAAACTCAGAAAAATAAGTCTAAACAGAAATTGTCGAACCAAGATCGACGATCGCCGTACTATTCTTCGAATGCCGATCGACGAGCTCTGCACCCAGAGTTTGGGATATCATCAAACATCGTCGAGAAGAGATCGACGATCGTGGAACACAGATAATAGCCATTATTATTCTGTGAACCGAGATCGACGAGATCAGTACTGGCCGTCGAACACAGATCGACGATCTCAATATAATAACCATAACTGCAACAAAAATCTTAATAATAATAACCAGAAACCAAAACATGTTAATCCATTTTTCACATTAGGTAATCCCACCTAGAAAATATCACCCCTTAAGTTATAAATGCCAACCTGGATGCTCTTTCATTTCAAATTTTAGTTATGAAAAGAGACAAATACCCAAGGTTACCTGTGTCCAGAATAAATATTATGTTTTCTTGAAGGTGAAGAACTATCCTACCATACAGGATAAGTGGTATCTGGATAGTGGGTGCTCAAAGCACATGATAGGAAGCAAGGACAAGCTAACTAACTATAAGTCCAAGCTAGGTCCAAAGGTAATCTTTGGTGATTCCAGCTTTGGTCAGACAGAAGGATATAGGGATTTCTGCGTTGGAGCTGTTACATTCAGCAAGGTAGATTATGTGAGTGGTTTGAGACATAACCTCATATCAATAAGCCAACTATGTGATGCAGGATATCAGGTTTGCTTTTCTGAATCCTAATATATTATTTCTTTAAACAGTCAAACTATTTTAACAGGATTTAGACAAGGTAACATTTATCTAGTTAACTTTAATTCTGCTAGCTCAAAAATTTGCCTTTTTAATCAGGTCAGTAATAATAATACTCTTTGGCATAAAAGACTAGGTCATGTAAACCTTAGAAATATTGCTAAGTTATCCAAAGATAACCTTATTAGAGGATTACCTTCTTGCCCCTACAAGAAGGAAAGCCTGTGCAGGGCTTGTCAAGTAGGAGAGCAAACTAAAATTAGTTTTAAATCAGTTAATAAGAGTGATTCACCTAGGATTCTGTATTTGCTTCATATGAATCTTTTTGGACCCATTGTTGTACAGAGCTTAGGAGGGAAGTTCTATACTTTAGTTATTGTAGATGACTTCTCAAGGTTCACTTGGGTTTTCTTCTTGAGACACAAGTCTGATAACTTCAAGGTTCTTACAGACTTTCTTAAAGGCATAAGGATTGAGTATTATACTCTAGTTATTTTGATCATAAGTTATCATGGTACTAAGTTTGAATCTCTTCCCATGCAAAGATTTTATGAGATGGAAGGTATGTGAAAGTAGAGAACAAATGACTAAAAACAAGTCGTGCGCTTTGAATAATTGAAAGTTTTATTATCCAAAAAGATATCATTTACAAAGGTATGGCTTCCCTTTTATAGAATGGAGGAGATAGGAGAGAGTACAAACTAACAATGTGGGACTAAAGCTATACAAAAAATATGTGCGGGTAGAACAATAGACCGGAACAGGCCGCGCGGTTAGACAATGTGCTAACCGCTCGGCAATACTAGAAGCAAGAGAGAGAGATGCGGTAGGAGAGCGCCCGGTTTCCAAGACGCTGGAGATAAACCGCCAAACCGCTAGACTATGAATAGCAATAGCCTGGATATCAAACCGCTGGAGAGTAACCGCCAGACCACGCGGTCTACAACCCGCCAGGCTCAAACCGCCAGACCGCCCGGTCTCATACTCCAACACTCCCCCTCAAGCTGGAGCATAGATATCAATCATGCCCAGGTTGTCACAAATGTGGAAAAAGAAAGTAGAGACCGGCTTAGTGAAGATATCTGCCAACTCTTTGTCGGAGGTGACGAACGGAGTGCAAATCTGTCTCTTCAAGACCTCTTTTCGGATGAAATGGCAGTCGACTTCTATATGTTTTGTTCTCTCATGGAAGACCAAATTTTTGGATATGTATATAGCGGCCTTGTTATCACAGAACATAGGCAGAGGATAGAAGTAGACCTCTCCTAGGTCAAGCATGAGAGCCCGCAACCATTTTAACTCACACGTAGTTGACGCCATACTCCGGTATTCAGCTTTTGCACTGGACCTTGAGACAACAGACTGCTTCTTGCTCTTCCAGCTCACAAGATTACCTCCAACAAATGTGCAAAAACCTGATTTAGATTTACGGTCACCTTTATCACCCGCATAGCTTGAGTCTGAGTAGGCTTCAACTCTCATATGACCATGCTTCTGAAAGAGTAGCCCTTTTCCCGGTGCTGCTTTGACATACTCTAGTATCTTCAAGGCAGATTGAAGATAGCATTCCGTGGGAGCTTGCATTAACTGACTGACCTTGCCTACAGCATAGGCGATGTCGGGTCATGTCACCGTAAGATAAATGAGTTTGCCCACCAGACGTCTATACCTCGTGGAATCGGATATAAGAGGTGAGTCATCTGTCCATGGTTTGTCTTCTCCAGTAGCCATGGGATACCGGGCCGGTTTGGCACCGGTCAATCCTATTTCTTTTAGAAGATCAAGAGCATACTTCCGTTGGGAGAGAATAAATGAGTCGGGCTTCCGAGAGATTTCTATCCCCAAGAAATATTTTGGGGAGCCCATATCCTTCGTGACTAGGTATTGATGGAGGTGTTTCTTTGTCAAGTCCACCCCAGCCTAGTCATCGTCGGTAAGAAGAATATCATCCACATACACCGCCAAAACAACAAGGCCCGATGCGGTTTTACGAATAAATAATGAGTGATCGGCCAAACTTCTTGTAAAGCCAATGGCAGCCACAATGCCACTAAACTTTTTGAACCATGCCCGAGGGCTCTGTTTTAGGCCATAGATGGCCTTCTTCAACTGGCATACTCGTGTCTCACCCTGAGCAACATACCCAGGAGGTTGCTCCATATAGACGTCCTCCTGAAGATCCCCATAGAGAAAGGCATTCTTGACATCAAGCTGGGAAATAGCCCACTCCCTGTTGACGACCACAGAAAGAAGAACCCGGATGGTGCTGAGGCGAGCAACCGGGGAGAAAGTATCAAAATAGTCAACTCCATATGTCTGAGTAAAGCCTTTGGCCACCAGCCGGGCTTTGTAATGATCCACAGTACCGTCTGGGCGAAACTTCACAACGAACACTCAGCGACAACCAACCACATCAGTACCTACCGGTAGAGGAACGAGGGTCCAGGTACCCCTTTCAGTAAGAGTGGTGATTTCCTCATCCATGGCAGATTTCCAATAAGGAATAACAAGAGCCTCCTGGTAAGTGCAGGAAGTGGTAATAGCCGAGATAGCCAAGGCAAAGCACCTGCGAGAAGGAGTAAGCCGATCATAGGAAACAACAGCCGCAAGAGGGTGTTGGGTACACGCTCGCACCCCTTTGCGAAGAGAAATGGGAAGATCCAAGTCGTCTCATGCATCAGGGACCGGAGCATCCGTGGCAGAGAAAGCTGGCCCGGGACTAGAGAGAGACGGCTGCAGAGAAGAAGGAGGGGGTATAATAGAGAGAGGAGGAGACGGAGGAGGAGATGATATAGGAGGAGAGACGTCAATATGCGTGGAAGGAACACAGAGAGATGGTGGAGAGTCAGAGACAGCAGGAAGAAGCGGGGATTGAGAAGAAAAGTAGGATGCATTTTCGAAGAAGGTGATGTTCGCGGAAACAAACTATTTGCGCAGAACAGGGTCAAAGCAACAATAGCCTTTTTGAGTGGTCGAGTACCCCAAAAAGACACATTTTGTGGAACGGGGGGAAAGTTTGTCACGAGTAGCAGACGGATCATGCACAAAAGCCGTACACCCAAATATACGGAGAGGAAGAGGAAAGAGTTCCTTGCCCGGGTAGAGAATTGAGAAGGGGGTTTTGCCATGGAGAACCGAAGAGGGAATGTGATTGATGAGATAGCAGGCAAGAAGAACAGCATAGCCCTAGTAGGAGCGAGGCACCTGCATCTGCGTCATGAGAGTGCGAGCGATATCGAGGAGATGACGGTTTTTACGCTCCGCTACCCCATTTTGCTGGGAGGTGTAAACATAGCTGGTCTGATGAATAAGACCATGTTGCATACAAAAAGACGAAAACTCATGACTGAGATATTCTTTAGCATTATCAGAGCGTAGTACTTTAATAGAAATAGCAAACTGAGTTTTAATCATATTATAAAAGGATTGTCATACAGATAAGAGTTCAGAGCGATCTTTTTATAGATACACCCAGGTACATCTAGAGAAATCATCAATAAAAGTTACAAAGTAATAACTACCCCGACCAACGGTGAGAGTAGGAGCAGGACCCCAGACATCAGAATGAACTAGATCAAAAGGGCGGGAGGAACCATTGCCTTGCTTCGGCGGGAAGGAGGAGCGGTGATGTTTGCCAAGCTGACACGCATCACAGTTGAGCGGAGGATTGGTCTGAGGTAAGTGGGGAAGAAGCTGACGAAGAATCCGAGGAGGAGGATGTCCAAGGCGAAGATGCCATTGAAGCAGATCGGTAGAGGAGGAAGAGAAGGCGGACAGAGCGAAAACATTGTCGAGGAAGTAGAGGCCTACCGCTCTCAGTCCCAGTAGCAATCGTATATTGGGTCCTCGGGTCCTGAAAATAACAAGAATTAGGAGTAAATAATACAGAGCACTGAAGTTGTTGCATAAAGTAGTAACTGATAGCAAATTGCAAGGGAACTTCGGGACATAGAGAGTGTCCGCTAAGCGAAGTGACGGGGTGACTTGAACCATGCCCGTCCCGTGAACCGGGGAAGGTGAACCATCCACAACAAGAACCGGGGGTAACCGATCATGCATTTCTAGGAGAGAGAAGCATTGAGGGTTCCCGGTCATGTGATTTGTAGCACCAGAGTCAATCAGCCATTTACCTTGGGTAACGACGTGTGCACTACCTGAGGTCGTGGCCACAGAAGCAGATGGCCGAGAGGAGGCAGAGGTTGAGGAAGAAGTATCACCGGAGGGACGAAGATGAGGATGTTTCTACCAGCAGCGGTCAAGAGAGTGGTCGGTACGACCACAGTGAGAGCAGAGGAACCTTGACGGACCGCGCGTGCCAGACTGACTGCGGCCACTATTGCCACCCCACTGAACTTGGTGAGCATAGGAGTCCTGTGGAGGAGGGGAGAACAACAGAGGAAGCTGGAGCAGCGAAGTAACAGCGGCGATGCGAGCCGCGGTGGTATCCAAGGTGGGAGACTCTGCTTCTCCCAAGATCTGCTGGTGGATCATATCAAAAGACTCAGGGGGTCGTAGAAGATAACAAAAAACCAGGAGTTCCTGGAAGTGTTTGTGCTGCTCGGCCAAGTCCGCGGAGAAGGGGCGATTCTGGAGGATTTCGGCGCCAAGAGCCTGAACTTGCTGATAAGCCATGGAAGGACGAGCGAAGAGATCCGCATAGAGAGTATAAATGCGGGATGCCTGGGCCCCCTTCGAGTAGAGAGAAGCAAGATGAAGCCATGCGGTCTTGACTGTCTCATCATGGCGTATGACAGGAAGGCATTCATCGGAGAGTATATTAGCCAACCAAGTGTGGACAAGCGCATCACTGACATCCCAGTCATCAAATTGGTCAGAGTCTGGAGGAGGAGGGTCATCGGTGAGGTGATGACGTTTGCGCTGAGAGCGAAGGAGAAAGGTTAAAGAAAGCTCCCATCCAGATAGTTGGAGCCAACAAGTTTAGAAACCGTGCCAAGGTTTTTGGAAGGAGTAGGAGGCGGAGCCGGAGTGGCAATAGGAGTGGTGGTAGTTGAGGTTTCAGAAAGGGCCATAGGAGAAAACAACGAGAAGCCGCGTGGTTAGAAAACAAGTCGCGCGGATAAGAAGAAAAGGAGCTGCAGCGGTCACGATGTCAGACACCAGCGGCCAGAGAAGCCACGACCAAGCCGCAGACCCAAGCAGAGGGAAAGAAGTCGAACGGCTAGAAGATAGCCCGTGCGAACAGAAGTGAAGAACAAATAAGGCGAATAAGGCAACATGTCATGGCGAACAAAGCAACAGGTTGCGGCGACTGAAAGGCAGGAACAAAAAGAGGCCGCACGGACAGGGCGCAAGCAGGCGGAAGAGACAAGTCGCGAGAACAGGTCGCGAGAGGAAGAAGCAAGCCGCGCGGACAGGGCGCACAGAATCAGGAGGAGAAGATCGAGTCCTCTGATACCATGTGAAAGTAGAGAACAAATGACTAAAAACAAGCCGCGCGCTTTGAATAATTGAAAGTGTTATTATCCAAAAAAATATCATTTACAAAGGTATGGCCTCCCTTTTATAGAATGGAGGAGAGAGGCGAGAGTACAAACTAACAATATGGGACTAAAGCTATACAAAAAATCTGGGCGGCTAAAACAATAGACCGGAACAGGCCGCGCGGTTAGACAATGTGCTAACCGCTCGGCAATACCAGAAGCAAGAGAGAGAGATGCTGTAGGAGACTACTAGACCGTTCGGTTTCCAAGCCGTCGTAGATAAACCGCCAGACCGCCGGACTACGAATAACAAAAGCCTGGATATCAAACTGCTGGAGAGTAACCGCCAGATCGCGTGGTCTACAACCCGCCAGGCTCAAACCGCCAGACCGCTCGGTCTCATACTCCAACAGTATCAAGCATTGTTTCTCTGCTCCTAGAACTCCTCAACAAAATGGGGTAGTTGAAAGGAAGAATAGAACACTCATTGAAGTTGCAGGTACATTACTTGATGATGCTTTCATGCCACTATCCTATTGGGCAGAGGTTGTGAGCACAGCAAACTATGTCCTGAATAGAATTTTGATACACAAACTTAAGCGCAATACTCTCTATGAATTGCTCAAAGGGAAGAAACCTAAAATAGATTATTTTAGAGTATTTGGTTTCATTTGTTATATTCACAACAATAACAAGAAACATCTTAGAAAGTTTGAAGCCAAAGCTGCAATGGGAATTTTTCTAGGATATTCACAAGTCAGCAAGGCATATAGGGTATTTAATAAATCAACCTTGAAAATGGAAGAGTCAGTTCATATTTATTTTGATGAAGCTAATATATTTTATAAGGAGAAGGAAGCTTCTACCAGTAACTCTTTGTAGGTATCCCAACTTTGTGAAAAATTGGATGATCTCAGCCTTATTCAAAAGGTTACATCTCACTCCTCCTCACAAGTTGATGAAGAAAGTGAAGAAGAAAATTTGGAAGTAGTTGAACTTCCTCCAACAGCCAATACAATTCCATAAGAAGAATTATTTCCCCAAGTTATTGCTGAACCAACTCCACCAACTGAAATTGTTATACTTAGAGATCACCCTACATCTCAAGTGATTGGAGACATATCAGCTGGTGTGCAGACAAAGCATCAACTCAACCAAGACTTGATGCATGTCTGCTTCTTATCTCAAATTGAGCTCTAATCCATTAAAGATGTTGAGCAAGATCCACACTGGATTATTCCAATGCAAGAAGAGCTTAATCAATTTGAGAGATGCAGAGTTTAGGACTTAGTTCCAAGACCCAAAGACTACCCAGTCATTAGAACTAAGTGGGTATTCAGAAATAAACTTGATGCCCAAGGATCTATCATAAGGAATAAAGCAAGTCTAGTAGCTCAAGTCTATAGGCAAGAGGAAGGAATTGACTATAATCAGACCTTTGCTCCTATTGCAAGGCTAGAAGCAATCAGGATATTTCTTGTTTATGCTGCCTATAAAAAGTTCATAGTATATCAAATGGATGTGAAAAGTGCCTTTCTCAATGGAGAGCTAAAGGAATAGGTTTATGTTGAACAACCTCCAGGTTTTATCTGTTCAACTCATCCCTCGTATGTTTTTAGATTGCATAAAGCTCTCTACGGTCTAAAGCAAGCTCCAAGAGCTTGCTCAAAAGCAAGATGATTCCAGGAAGCTTTGACAGTCTGATGATGTCTGATGACAAGAAGACATTCATCAGACAAACTGTTAGCCAACCAAGTACGGACCAAGGCATCAGGCACATCCCAATCATTAAAAGAGGGTGAGCCAACAGGAGGGGGGTCATCAGTCAAACGGGAGCACTTACGCTGAGAGCGTAAAAGAAAGACAAAAGATACACTCCAGTCAGGATAGTTTGGGCTTGTAAGCTTGGACACAGTACCCAAATTACCAGAAGCAGACACAGTAGGAGAAGCAAGAGCAAGAGGAGAGGAGAAAGTAGTAGAAGAAGACGGAGTGTCCTTGAAGAGGAAGGACAAGCCGCACAGGCAAGCAATCAAACTGCACGAAAAAGAAGGAAGCAAAACTGCGAGAAAGGAGAAAGAAACTGCTTGGTCTCGGTATCAACACACCAGCAGGAAAAGGACAGCGACCAAGAGGCGTGACCAAAAGAAGCAAAAATCGCCTGGTCTCGGTGTCAACACACCAGCAGATGGAAAAAAGGCTATGGCCAAAGGCGGTACCAAAAGAAAGAACCCGCACAAACAGAAAGGAGAACAAGAAACCGAGCAAACAAGTCACAAACAACGCGACCAAAAGATTAGGAGGGAAGCTAGAAGAAGGGAGGGAAAGGGAAACTGCGTGGTTAGAAAAAAATCAAACCGCAGGAAGGAGGACAAAGAGAATGGAGTAAAGGACCGGTTTCCCTCTGATACCAAGTGAAAAAATAAGAGAAAAACGTACAAGAGGTAAATAAACCGCAAATTTTATTGCTCCAAAAAGGTAAGTAATACATAGGTATGCCCCCTTATTTATAGAAAACGGGGGAGGTGAGAGAATACAATACACGATGTGGGACTAAATACAAGTCACGCGGACTGAGAAGTTTGACATGCACAAATCGCTCACTACACAAAACATAACATTACATCCTCTGAATACAAGAGAAGGCCACCATTATATGTACAAGACCGCCAGAAAAGCCGCTAAGTCGCACCTGTGGATAGCCAACAGACTGCAGTACGGCTAACCACTAGGCTGAGGCTGCTGCAAGCCACAATACCGCATACTACGGGTTGCCACAAGACCACAGAGAAGATAACCATTAGACCACTATTGCGGCTTCAATCAGACCGCCATAACTTCACAAGATCATTGCAGCTAACACCCTAACTGCAGCTACGAAATCCTGCCAGACCTAATGCAACCAAACTCCAGACATACAATGCGGCTTCATACAGGTAGCTGCGGCTACACCAGACCACTACAATTTACACCTAAAACATTATAGCGCCCACTGGTCAGAACGTTGCGGCTTCTACTGAACAAACATCCCAACAGCTCGTTGAGATAAACTGCTAGAAGATCGGCAGGACAGACCACGACGGCTTGTTCAGCTAACCGCCCAAACTGAGTTCCAACAGCTGTCTTCCATAGCGATGCTTGGTCATGTAGTTAGTGGAGAGGTCATTGTGGTGAATCCGAAAAAGATAGTTGTGATATGGGAGTGGCGTGTGTTGTCTATTGTGGCGGAAGTCTGGAGTTTTCTGGGGCTTGTTGGCTACTACAAGCGCTTCATGGAGAACTTCTCGTGGATAGTGTTACCCCTCACTACCCTGATGAGGAAAGAACAAAAGTTTATTTGGTCATCGGCATGCGCACAAGCTTTTGAAGAATTCAAAAGTCGTCTGACCATGACGCCTATTTTGTGTTCGCCATGTAGTTCGGATGGCTATGAAATTTATAATGAAGCCTCAGGGAGAGGCTTAGGATGTGTTTTACTTCAACATGGGAAGGTGATAGCATATGGCTCGCGCCAATAGAAAGTGTACGAGAAAAATTATCCGATCCACGATTTGGAGTTAGCGGTCATAATATTTGCTCTGAAGCTTTGGAGGAACTATCTGTATGGCGTAAAGGTCGATATCTTTACAGACCATAAGAGCCTCAAATATCCGTTAAATCAAAAGAACTTGAATATGCGCTAGCGGAGGTGGATAAAGTTCCTTGGGGACTACATTTTCAAGCTACATTACGTTCCTGGCAAGGAAAATGATGTTGCAGATGCGCTGAGTCGTAGGATTCCTGTGCATACCAACTGGATACAGATGCATGATAAGCGTCTTATTCGAGATTTGGAGGCCCATGAGATCTCGTGTGTTGATAGGAGGTCTAGTGCTAAAAGCGTGTTTGAACTGGACGGAGGTGCAGTATGACCTCGCAGACCGAATTTGGCAAGCGTTGCAGCTGGATGATAGCATGAGATACTACTTGGCAGAGTCTTTGGATGGGTTAAATGCCCAGTTTACTCTTAGTGATAGCCTTTTGGGGAAGAATAGTAGATTGTACGTCCCAAATGTGAGTAAATTATGGGAGGAATTGATGTATGGGGCACATTTCACAAAATACTCAATTCACCCGAGGAGCACAAAGATGTTCAAGGACATGAAAAGTTGTTCTGGTGGCCATTATTAAAAAAGTACATAGCTCTATATGTGGCAAAGTGTCATACATGTGCCCTTGTAAAGGTCGAATGTCAGAAGCCTAGTGGATTTCTGAAGTCATTTCCTATACCAGAGTGGAAGTTTGATGACATATCTATGGATTTCGTGCACGACTTGGCGAGAGACAGAAGGGGAATGATGTCATCTAGGTTATTGTTGATCGTTTAACGAAAGTAGCACACTTTATTTTGAATAGGAAGGACGATTCAGTGGAAAAGCTGGCGAAGCTTTATGTCGAAAATATCGTACGATTCCGCGGTGTGCCCCGTAACATCATTAGTGACTGAGATGGGCGCTTCAAGTATAATTATTGGAGGCTTATCCACAGGTGTTGGGTACCAAACTGAAGTTCAGTATGGTCTTTCATCCTTAGACGGATGGTCAGACCGAGAGGTTAAACAAGACGATCGAGGAAATTCTTCACATGTGCGTCCAAGATTTTGAGAAGAGGTGGGAGGCCACCTATTTATGATCGATTTTGCCTACAACAATAGCTACCAGGAAAGTATTTAGATAGCGCCCTTCGAGTCCCTCTATGGTAGAAAGTGTCAGACTCCCTTGGCATGGCTAAGGACGGGCGAAACGAAGCTATTCAAGCAAAAGGAAGTCGAAGTTGCTACTTCGACTATTCGTACAATCCGGGAGCGATTGCTGATCGCTCAGGATAGGCAGGATAAGTATTATAATGTCAGGCACAAAAATATCAAGTTTGTCGTAGACGACTAGGTTTATCTAAAGATCAAACCATTTAAGGCTGTATCGAGGATTCGACGCTTGAAAAAGCTAAGTCCAAGGTACCTTTGGTAGTTTGAGATATTGGAGCGCATTGGTTAAGCTGCCTATCGATTGAAGCTTTCGATTGAACTAAGTGATATGCACAATGTATTCCGCATATTGGTGTTGTGGAAGGCGGTGCAAGAGCCTACGCCAGTGGTTGCTACGGATTAGGTGTCGATTAATAGTGGGTTGACAACAAAGGTCAAGCCAATTCAAATTGAAGACTTGGAAGTCTAGCAACTGTGGAACAAGTCGATCAGGATGGTCAAGGTCTGATAGGACAACTGTGGTCGTGAAGAATTATCATGGGAGTGCGAGCAAACCATGAGAGCAGAGTATCCCGAGCTATTTCCTTGAGGCATACTTTTGTAATATTGATACTTCTGTGCTTTCCTGCAACGTGTAATTTCGGGACAAAATTTCTTTAAGTGGAGGATATTTGTAACTCCCCAAGTTTTCGGTAGCCAGAAGATTGATTCTATGAGCTACCGCTCGGCGGTAGGATTAACGCCGGTAGTAGTATTATGGAATTGGTGTAAGTGCTCTCTGTGAGATAACGCCTGACGATAGGTTGATACCGTGCGACGGTGGTATGGTCGAATTAATCGACAAAGCTCTTAGTGAGCTACTGCTCGATGGTAATGTTAACGCAAGCGGTAGCATGGCCGATTTGTTTGTAGTTCCTCTCTGAGAGCTACCGCGTGACGGTAGTGATACCGCATGGTGGTAGGGACTGCTCGTCGTAAATGGTGCATTGATGTGACACATCATCTACCGTGAGGTGGTAGTGAGGTACCATGCGGCGGTAGCAGGACAGTTACGGCGTAGTTACGTATCGGCGCATGATTTGAGGTTTTGGGCGGTTGGCTTGCGGAACAAGCCAACACTTGAGGTACCGCGTGTTGGTAGATAGTTACCGCGCGATAGTAGCTCGATTTAAGGCTGGGAATGTTGATTTCCACTTTATTTTCTCTCGTGGTTTTCTTATTCTGAGCGGTAGAGAGAGGAGAATGAAGGAGAGGAAGAGGAAGGAGATACCATCACCGTTGGAGTCTCAGAGCTCTGAGTTACGAGCCGAGTTCAGATCCGCGAAGGCAAGTTTGTTGTTGTCATTTTCAACTGTATAGATTCTCTCATATAGTGTCGAACAAACGTTAACGATAACGATCTTCCTCCTTAGACATGTGAAGTCCTTTGTTTTGGCATGAGAGGGTAGACGCTCTACGAGTACGTGTAAGTGGTTCTCCCGACAGGTTGATCGGTTGTATCCCAATTACCATTGCATTTAGACTCTGGAATAGAAGTACAGAATAGGCATGCTGTGTGAATCCCATCAGGATAGGTTGGTCTAAATTGGTGACAATTATTTGTATGCCAGAGAATACTCCATGGTAAACGTGTGATTTACAGAGTCGTGGAGTGTGCAGATGCTGCAGTGAGAGTATTGGAAGTACCTCTAGTAAAATACCCATTTTGGGGGAAGAACCGATAGTCTGTCCCCTACTGTGCCGTGGTAGTGCTACTGCCTACAGTAGCTCCCAGTGAGCAATTTCATGTGAGGCATATCCCTTGGAGACCTGGGGGCCATTGTGATTGTGAGGCCTGTCTCATGGAGACCTATGGGCCATTTTGTTGAGTTAAGAGACCGAGGGGCCCAGCTTAGGTGGCCATGAGTGGTAGCCTTAGAACATAACAGAGTTATGTATCATGCAAATGGGAAAGGGGAGTCTGACCCACATCGCGGTTTGTTGCGCTCAATAATTTGAGCATCGGGAAAGAGCTGAACCATATGTAGCCCTATGTCATTTGATATGGAGTGAGTCATTAAGTGAATCCTAGGGATCACCTTGACTTTGTCATATCTATATCAGCGAGTCTTTGGCTTCAGCTCGGAAAGACTAGTTAATGCTCAAAATATGCAGACTGTCCTAGAGTACGAAGGTGTTACCTGTAACGCCCCGAAAATCATAAACGAACTGGTCGCGTCCTAAGAAATTTTTGGTGCCTAAATAGGGGCACACGGCCTGGGACACGGGCGTGTCCAAGGTCATGTCCTTCTATGTTGGCCGGGCTGTGTCCAGCAAAGAACACGGAAGGAAACACGGTTTTGGAACAGTATCAACACGGGTGTGTCAAGGGTGACACGGGTGTGTTCGTACCCATGTCACTACCCATGTCCTTCTCGGGTTGAAAACCTGGTATATGTTGCCAGGAGTGCACGGCTTGGTTACACGGGCGTGTATTAATTGACACGGGCGTGTCACATTTGACACGGGCATGTCCTTGCCTATGTCCACCAAGCGACTTGACGGTTAGCGTGGCGGTTATCTGTGACATGCCCTAAGGTCACGGGCGTGTCGGGACCCGACACGGGCGTGTCAGGTTGAGATACGGGCGTGTCTCGACCCGTGTCTTTTTCTGTGCTCGACGATCACACCTGGATCAGGGCACACGACCGTGTGCAAAGCCGTGTTCAGCTCAGGATTGAGAGATTTCAGGCGAATCTGAGCCGTTCGTTTTCTTTAAACAAGATCTGACGGCCCAGATGTGTTCCTGCTTTATTAAGGCCAGGAATAGAGGATTAACTCCTCATTATCTGCTAAGCCTTCTCTTTCTCAGGAGTTAGAGAGAGGAGAGATCGGTTGAGGAAGGAAGAGGAGGAATCCGGCAGCCAGCGGAGCATCGGAGCACTGAGTCGAGAACCGAGACCGGATCCGCAGAGGAAATTCCTTTGCGAAGCTTTCCATCCGGATAGATTACCAAGGCACAAAAGCGAACTTCAAGGGTAACGATTCTCTACTTGAGCGTGTGAAGCTCTCTTTCTTTCGGTATGGGAAACCCGCTCCTGCGAGTGTGCGGTGTTCCTTAGGGTAGATGTGAATAGTCCCCCTTGTGTTGCATATAGAGTCCAGAATCGAAGTACAGACATAGACATTGTGTGTGAAGCCTACCCGGAAGTGTTGGTCTGGATCGGTGATGTTGCATATTGTATGGATTGCCGAAGAAGACTCTGTGCTATGTGTTTTTCAGATTTTACATGATAGATTGCAGCAGGGATCCTTGGAGATTAACTCCAAGGAGCACCCGAAAAACTGAGCGGAAACGTTGTTCCGCTAACTTGGCGGCCGAGGAGCCAGCCTTGTACATAACTGGGTTATGTGATGATTGGGAATGTAGGATCTAGGAGAATCTTGGCCCGCGCATACATCTTAAAGTGACTAGGCGAAGTGAGCAACGGGCAAGTGGAAGCGGACCTAGACTATGCGGTTCGGTGTTAGAGGCCCAAAAGTGGAACTGGCCGTTGATATAGTCGGGAGTCTTAGACGGTGGTCAAAAAGACTAAAATGCTCACGATGTTGCCATATCGAGGATGGTGGTGAAGCGACGGAATTGATCGGATTCACCAATAATGTGCCCTGAGTGCACGGGGTGTTTGGCCGTGCGAGCCTACACCTATGGCGAAGTATGCTTGCACTTTATTGTTTAGCTGGGCTAATGAAATGCAGGGAAGGAGCACTGCCGTCCCGAGTAAGGGGCGGGGTCGTTATAATTTAGTCAGCTTTAGCTGACCGTTGCTTTGTTTGCCACCGTGCGGTGGAATGTTATTTGCAGGTACCGCGGAGCCAGGTACCAAATAGCGAGTTGAAGCCCATGCTGCTAAGCTGGCCCTCAAAGGCCAAAGTGAATTGTTGTTTTAATTTTGTCATGTGTGGCCGGCCTGTGAGCCGATGTATGTAAAACATTACTTTGTTAAATGAGCTCATGTAAGGCCATAAGGCCAAGTGCTTTAAGTGTATTTGTTATTTCATTCCTATATTTGTAAGTGGACATTCATGATAGTTGTTATTCAATTATGGTTTCTTACAAACTGTTTAAAAGCTTCCGCTAGAATGCTCTGAGTTAGGGCGAGTAGTTGTAGTTGATTTTTGATATTCTTATGTAACCCTTCCGACTGTCCGTGGTATATGGCGTCGGGTTCCAGCTGGACTTCTGTTATATGCCATACGATGGGTGGGGGTGTTACATGACCCTAGTTAGGTCATGTACACTGATAATGTGCTCTGAGTACATGGAGTGTGTGGCCGGCAGTGCCAAAGTCTGTGGTGAATGGTGCTTAAATTGCACGTTTTATCACCAGTACATATTTATGTTAATTACCTGCAGGGAAGGAGCACCGCCGCCCCAGGTGTGGGGTGGGGTCGTTATAATTTGGTCAGCTAATTCTGACCATTGCTTTGTTTGTCGTTGTAAGGGTGGAATGATTTTGTGCAGGTGTAACTAAGCCGAGCAGGAAATAGCGGCTTGAAGCTCATGGTTGTTATGCTTGCCCTCGAAGTCCAAAGCAAAGTTGTGTTTACTGTTTACTGTTTCATGTATAGCCGGCCTGCGTGCTGGAGTAAGTAAAACACTTCTATTTCAGGAAACTTTTGTAAGGCCTTGAGGGCATAACGATTTATGTATTTATACTATCATTCCTGCTTGGGTTTAGTGGACATTCGTTTGGTTTGGTTATTAGCATTTAATTTATCTTCCACTAGAATTCACTCTGAGTTAGGATGCGTAAATGAATTATGGTCTCAATACATGACTCCGCTAACTATCTATAAAATATGGCATGGGGCCCCGACCAGACCTTATGTTATAACCTATGTGACGGATGGGGTGTTACACAACTCCAGACATCAAAAGCATCGAGTGTATCGAGTTCACTCAATGAAATTGTTCTAGTTGTTCTGATTACGGCTATCTCCCAGGATTAATCTCAGTCATTGATCGAATCGTGTTGATCATAATAGGTATACGCCTCTCCACATTCTAGAATATGGGTAACTATAAATAGAAATGTGTGCTTAAAATAAATCACATAGATCCTAGCCTTATTCGACTGTTTGTATCCCTGGAAAGATTTCTCAAGCACGTTCTTCAGCTCTCTAGAAATTCAAAGTTCCAATGGAGCCCAAAGGAGTGAACTTACTATTCGAGGGATCTAAACTCATTAGGAATGGGTTTAAGGATGCACCAAAAGAAGTTTAGCTGGTTCTACACTTGTTGTAGGTCACCGACCTAGAGTTTGTCCTGTCAGAACCGAGTTTTATATGGAAACGAGAAGTATTGAAACTTTACTCAAATGCCAAAATCGACTCCTCTTCCAACAAGATCAAGACTTCAATCAGTGGACACAAGATTAAGATTACCTCAAGGAGGCTGATCAAAGCTCTGAATCTGACAAAGTTTGGGCCGACAGATGAGGAAGATGAGCTTTTCCTTGATGTTGTGAAGTCAACTATCAAATGGTGTGTCCTTTCAAAGCACACCACTGACTCTATACTGAGGAAGGAAATGAATCTAAAGGGGAAGTTCCTAACTGATGTAATAGACAAGGACTTGATCTGTAAAATAGGGTCTCATGACAAAATCTCCAGGAAGATGTTTGAGACAATGATAGGAATAATTCTATCCAAAAGGACGGACTGAGGAATAATTCTGTTTGAAAGAATTGTGGAATGTGTTCCAAAACAAAACTTAGAAAGAATACTATCCTTAAAACCTACATAGTTTTGTTCTAGGGATCCTCAATGTGAGGTTAGGAACAATGATCCACCACATGAGAAAGATGGATTCCAAAATGTTTGATAGGTGGGACAGGATAATGCTCCCACACTAACAGGCAGCTGTTAAAAAGAAAAGGAAAACAATTAACATCACTGAAGAAAGTTTTGAGAGCAGCTCTTCTAAGAGTAGAGAAGAAGAACCTCATGACCCACAGTTATCTGAATCTTTTGTAGGCACTAGAAGATATGTGAGTGCTCAGGTGTCTATATCATCAGAACCTGCAGCAAGGACTCTACCAAGCAGTATTTATTAGTCTGAGGACATTCCAGTAGAAACAACTGAAAAACTAGCTGGAGATATGGTGGATAGGAACTATACAAAGAGTAAGGGTGATACTCTCAGGCTAGATGTTCCTGCTGAGGGGGAAGCAAGTTTAATCTTTATAGGACCAGATTAATTCCTTCTTAGATAATCTGCATAGAAGGATAGATCAAACTCCAAATTAGTCTCAGTTGCTGCCCTCCAGTACTCCTTCTGAGGGGGAGCAAGTTGTAACATCTCCATCTGTCACATAGAATATAACTGAGTGTTCATCCGGGGCCTCACGCCATATTCCGCAGACTTTCGATGGGGTTACATGTTAACATAAAAAGACCAAACAAAACCAAACTCAGAGCATTCTAGCGGAAGTTTCAGGGTTTAAATTGAACTCAAGTATCGACAATGTCCACTATATAAAACCATAGGAATGTTATTACAAAATACACAAAACAGTGCGGCCTTAAGGCCTTACAATTGTTTTTCTTACAAAAAGTATTTTCATACATCGGCACACAGGCTGGCCACACATAAAAACAATAAATGTTGCCTTCAGGCCTTCGAGGGCCAGCCAATCGCAGCATCAAGGACTTCATCCCGCTACTTCCCAATTGGCTCTCCAGCACCTACATAACATGACCCACCAAATGTGAAAAACAAAGCAATGATCAGTATTAGCTGACCAATTTATAACGATCCCACCCCTCACTCGGGGCAACGGTTCTCCTTCCCTGTAAGCAGCAGAATATATATATTTTAGAAAATAACAACATACACTTAAGCACCATTCGCCACAGACGCAGGCTCGATCGGCCATACGCCCAGTGCACTCAGGGCACATTATCAGTATACTTGAGCATTCTAGTCTTTTCCATCATAGGGCCTAAGAACCTAATTATGCCAACGACAAAAGCCAATTACTTTAGAAAATCTAGCCCGGAGTGACATAATGCAGGCTACATGTAACACCTCCCATGTAATGACGATATAATATGGGTCCGGTCGGGGCCCCATAACATACGGACGCCACAGCTTCAGTATTGAAAGATGATATAAACTACCTGGTCTCAAAACTCAAGACACCACACAGCGGAAACATACCAAACGACTATAAGTTATCCACTAGGAAACAGGAGTATCAAAAATAAAGGCCTTATGGCCTTACACAACCAAGTCCAAAACATGAACGTGCAAAAGCACTCCTAGGGTACCTCGGCGTGCAAGCCGGACATGTCCAAAATAAAAGTAGCAATACAAGAAGAAGAAACAATCTAAGCACAGCAACACTTCATGAGGCTTAGGGCTTTTCGCCCGGCGCACTAGCTCCCGCTTGCGATCCTTGCCCTGTAAGGATTTGAAGTAATGTGGGTCAGCAAAGGCTGACCTCTACTGTGTAACAAACACATCTCCTCCCAGCCGCCCCTAACGGACCCCGGGGTACCCCTCCAACCTGCAAGTTAGCACTTCGTACACCAAAAGTAAAAATATATATGGCTTTAAAAATAGGTTTGGATGTCTCATACAGCATACACGTTTTCTATGTTTTGAACAGAGTGAAGGGGGCCTACAATGCAACATGAATGCAAACCCGGGCTTCGCCCAAGGCACCCTATTTCGTATACATCTAACATGCCATCAAACAACTGGGTACTTTTGTTTCCCCATTAGCTTAAAGCCTCAAAACAAAAGGGAACCACCATGTCCCTAACGGCCCAAACGTCGTCATACGGAAACCTTGCAAAGGCCCCACCCGCACATGGGTCTTAAACCTCGGGCTTGCCCGCACATTCTGACTTCACACGTCAGGGTTCCGTCTCACACAGCCCGATTCTAAGAACCCTTGATGGACCCCACCCGCTCATGGCCTCATTGCACGGGCTTGCCCTATGCTCGGCATTCTTGTCAGTCACACAGAAGGGGCTAGTCTCGCCGGGACACTTTCCCATCATGACTTACACGTCACGGGATAGCAAGCCGACCACGGAGACATAGCCGCACCTTAGCACAGCACAACCAAACAATTCCCCACCCTTGTCTACCGTTCATACCGTAACCTCCCCGTGCACCAAGGAAAACATCTACCGCCAATGCGGAGCTAACCTCGTCCGGTTCCGTCTACGAGTACTCACTCACGAGAAGGGGAGAATGCGCACAACACAACGACATCTTGCCGCAACGGATTTCTACCGAAACCTCAATGCTCGCTATGCAACATCAACGAGTCGGACTAACGGTCGCGACTACGGCTTCACCCACAATGCCTAACCCACTAGCGAAGCGGATTTCTAATGCAACTCATGCCGGGGACGGACACAATCAACCCGGAGGTTCCTCTTGAACCAAAGCTACGTGAATCCCTCTCATTTGAGAGATCCGGTGCTCAAAACATGAAAGGAAGGGGATGCTATTCATGCATCCTAAATCCTAAAAACCAAGAGGAGAAGTGTTGTTACCTTTCGACCCCTCTTCCTAGCCATGGAGAAAACTCTGTCGGTTGAACACCACCGCAACGATCCCGCCTTTGCGGATCTGGACTCCGCTCGCGAAACGGGGCTCCGAAGCTTCGCCGGAGGCCGGATCTTGGCCTTCTTCCTCCTCCTTGCTCTCCCTTCTCTCTGGAACTTAGATAGATAAAACCAAGAGAAAAGTGAGGGCTTCTAACCCTATTCCTGGGTTTAAACCCTCAGACCAAGCCCCCAGCCGTTGGATCCCATAGCAAAGAAACGAACGGCCACGATCGGGGCCTGAAAAATAGAAAAACTGGGCCAAACACGGGTTGCAACACGGCCGTATGCATGGCTGTGTCACCCATTCGCCGTCGATCTGAAAACTGGACCAGTACACGGCCTTGGACACGGCCTCTGGCACGCCCGTGTCTGACCCGACACGGCCGTGTCATGACCCGTGTCATGCTCGTGTACCAAACTCCCAAAAATTTCCCGAACGGGACACGACCCATGACACAGCTTCGAACACGGCTGTGTCTCAGCTGACACGCCCGAGCCAAGGCCCGTGTCACGGCCGTGCACAGACCCTACAAGCCACCTGAGAAGGACACGGCCGGGGACACGCCCGTGTCCAAGGCCGTGTTCTATCTCGACGATCGTCGACCTAAAATCGTCGACCTCTCGATGAAGTGTCGACACCTAGAACGACACGCCCGTGTCACAGGCCATGTCAGCCTACCCAAAACCCAACTTGGCCAAAACGACGCCGTCGATTCCTCTTCCAAGTTTTTGGGTGTTACAGTTCTCTCCCCCCCCCCCTTAAAAGAATTTCGTCCCGAAATTTAAAATATGGAAAGTACACAAAACTTAAATGGTACCTGAGGAGAAAAGCTCGGGGTACTCTTCAAGCATGGCCTGCTCTCGCTCCCATGAAAGCTCCTCGCGGCCACAGTTGTCCCAACGAACCTTTACGAGTTTAACCTCCTTGTTCCGCAATTGCCGAACCTCTAAATCTTCTATCCCGATTGGACGAACTCGCGTCCTCAAGTCCTTCTCTATCGACACCGCTGCCGGTTCGATCACCACGCTGGCTATCAAGGCTTTCCTCAAGACGGAGACATGGAAGACATTGTGTAATCCACTCAGCTCCGTGGACAACGCCAACCGGTACGCTTCTTCTCCCACCCGTTCTATGACCTCGAACGGTCCCAAAAATCTCGGACTAAACTTCTTGAGTCGGCGAATCCGCGAGACGCCCTTGAACGGTTTGATCTTAAGATAAACCCAATCGCCCACCGCGAACTCCACATACCTGTGGCGAGCATTAAAATACTTTGCTTGCCGATCTTGAGCTACCTTCATGCGCTCTTGAATGGTTCGCACTAGCTCATTAGCGTCAGCTACCACTTCTTTCCCCAAAAGCTTGGTGTCTCCCGCCTCTGTCCAAGACATCAGTGTTCGACACCGCCTCCCATACAGAGCTTTGTATGGCGCCATCTTGATACTTGCTTGGTAACTATTGTTATATGCAAACTCCACCATGAAGAGATGATCCTCCCATTTCTTGCTGAAGTCAAGAGTACACATCCTTAGCATATCTTCCATAGTACGATTCGTTCTCTTGGTTTGCCCATCATTTTGAGGATGGAAGGCCGTACTGAACTTGAGCTTTGTGCCCAGACTCTTCTGCACCAACCGCCAATCCTTAGACGTGAAACGCCCATCACGGTCGCTGATTATACTCTTCGGAATCCCATGTAGTCGCACGATGTTACGAACATAAAATTCCACCAACTTTTCCACGCCATCCTCCTTCCGGTTTGGGATGAAGTGTGCCACTTTGGTCAAGCGGTCCACGATCACCCAAATGGCGTCGTTGCCCTGTTGCGATCTAGGCAACCCATGCACAAAATCCATGGAGATGTCATCGAATTTCCACTCTGGGATAGGAAGAGGCTTCAAGAACCCGCCCGGCTTCTGACACTCGGCCTTCACCAAGGCACAAGTTTGGCACCGACTTATAAACAAAGCTACATCCCGCTTTAGCCCAGGCCACCAATAGGACTTCTTCATATCCAAGTACATCTTTGTACTACCCGGGTGAATGGAGTACTTTGTGAAGTGGCTTCAAACATCAACTCCTCGCGGAGCTTGCCGAACTGCGGTACACAAATCCTCCCTCCCCTCCTCAGAATCCCATCAATCATCTCCCAGGCGCTGCCCTCGCCCTTTTGAGCTTCCTCCACGAATGGTTGGAACTCCGCATCCAAACGGGTCGCTTCCCGAATACAATCGCACAAATCGCTCTGCATTTCAATCCAGTATAACCGAGCCACGCTAGACTCGCCTTTTGCCACACATTCCAAACCAAGGGACTCCCAGTCCTGCCTCAATCGCTCATCATGAGCTTCGATCCAATTTCCTTGCCCCGAGTATTTCCTACTCAAAGCATCTGCCACCACATTGGCTTTTCCTGGCGTGTACTGAATCGCCACTTCGTAGTCCCCAAGGAACTCGACCCACCTGCGCTGCCGCATATTTAAGTCCTTCTGATCTAGGAGATACTTCAGACTCTTGTGGTCCGTGTAGATCTCCACCTTCGCACCATAAACATAGTGCCTCCACAACTTCAAAGCAAAAATTACCGCCGCCAACTCCAGATCATGGACGGGGTAATTTCTCTCATGAGTCATCAACTGCCTCGACCCGAAAGCTATCACATTGCCATGTTGCACCAACACGCACCCTAAACCGCACCCGGATGCGTCGCTGAAAATCTGAAATCCTTCGGTCCCCTTCGGTAGACTTAAGATTGGCGCCGTCATCAGCCTTTCCTTCAGGGTTTCAAACGCCTGATTGCACTCTTCAGTCCACGCGAATTTTTGATCCTTTCGAGTCAGTGAGGTAAGGGGTAGACCTATCCGCGAAAAGTTTTCCACAAACCTTCGATAGTATCCAGCTAGCCCAAGGAAACTTCGGACTTCCGCCACGGTCCTAAATACCGGCCAATCTCTGATGGCTTCTAATTTCATTGGATCTACAGCCACCCCATCCCCACTGATTACATGGCCCAAAAACGCCACCTTCTCCAACTAGAATTCGTATTTCGAGAACTTCGCATAAAGCTGGTTCTCTCTCAACACTTGCAACACTATCCTCAAGTGGGACTCGTGCTCCGCTTCCGATTTGGAATACACCAAGATGTCATCAATAAAGACGACTACGAACAAGTCCAAGTATTTGCGAAACACTCGGTTCATCAAGTCCATGAACACAGACGGTGCGTTCGTCAACCCGAACGGTATCACCGAAAACTCAAAATGACCATACCTCGTACCAAATGCTGTCTTTGGTATGTCTTCGTCTCGAATCCGCAACTGATAATATCCTGACTTCAAGTCTAACTTGGAATACACCACCGACCCCACCAACTGGTCGAAAAGATCGTCTATCCGAGGAATCGGGTACTTATTCTTGATAGTCAGTTTGTTCAACTCTCGGTAGTCTATGCACAACCGCATACTACCGTCCTTCTTCTTTACGAACAACACCGGCACACTCCACGGTGAAGAGTTGGGTCTGATATACCCCAGCTCCAAAAGCTCCTGCAACTGAACCTTAAGCTCGGCCAACTCCTTTGGTGCCATCCTAAAGGGAGGACGTGACACCGGTCTAGCCTCTGGCACTAGCTCGATAGAGAAATCAATCTCCCGCCGAGGAGGTGCTCCCGGTAGCTCCTCAGGAAACACATCTTCAAACTCCGCCACTACCAGTACTTCTCCAAGGGTCAGCCTAGAAAGGCTAACCTCCAATAGTGCTACTAGGGCTACACCTCCCTGGTTAATAGCCCGAACTAATTGTATGGCCGAAACTACGGAGCAGGCCACTCCATGAAGACCCTCAAACTTGACTTCTGCTTGCCCCACGCCCCTCAGGGTTACCACCTTGGACAGGCAATCGATACTGGCACGCTACTCCGCTAGCCAGTCCATCCCCAAAATTACATCAAACTCAGACAACGGTAAGATCGCCGCTATCAACATGAAGTCGACTCCATCAAGACTCCAGCAAATACGCCCTTTAGCCCTGGTAGTCACAGATGACCCGTTGGGCATGCGCACTTTCAACTCTGAGTCCGTTGAGAAAGACTCCACTCCGATCCTCCGGATAAATCCTTCCACAAGGAAAGAGTGCGATGCTCCCGTGTCAAAGAGTACCCTAGCGGGGTACCCGGAAACTACCACAAAGCCTAAATACATGCAACAAACATAAATGGCTTGAAAGACAGAAATCTAAGGTGTAGGTTAAACTCTCATACCTGTCACCACATCAGGTTGACGGATGGCTTCCTGTTTCCCAAGGTTGTAGGCCCTTGGCTACACTGGTTGAAACTGAGAAGCACTCGACTCCGCCATCTTCCCTTTCTCTGCGGCACTGTGGCTGAAGCGCACAGTCTTCTCCTGCCTTGGCTCTTGTTCTGTGCCTCCTTGAGTACAAAATCTTGCTATATGCCCCGCCTTCCCACAAGTATAGCACGTCAGAGGTCCCTTAGAGCGATACCCTCCGGACATCCAATTGCTTTTCTCACCAGGCTTGAATGGGTGAGGCTTCTTCTTCCATCTGCTCCCCTCGGACTTCCCGTAGGACTGAGAAGGCTTCCCTTCTCCCTGCTTGGGTGTGAAACCCTTGTGGCACTGGGTTCTCTCTATATCACTTTCCAAAATCCGGGTCGCCTCAACCAACTCATTGAAACCCGTGCGCTTCATGGATATGAGTGGTTGCCTCAGGTTCTCCCTCAATCCGTGATAGAAGAGATTGTCTCTCTCCTCATTATCTGCCATGGTCATTCTCGCATAACGACCCAAACGAGTGAATTCTTGAACATACTCGTCCACAGTCTTATCTCGCTGCACCAAGTGCAGAAACTGTCTCTGGAGGGCTAACCTTGTTGATGCGGGAATGTACTTCTTCAGGAACGCATTCCCAAACTCATCAATGGACAGTGTACGTCCAGGAAACTTTCGGCCACTGTGGCTCGACCACCACAACTTGGCGTTTCCTTCTAACATGAAGGCCGCAAACTCTACCTTCTTCTCGTCTGGCATCTCTACTGCCCTCAAAAGCTCCTGAATCCTAGTCCACCAGTCCTCCGCATCTATGGGCGTGCCGACTCCCTTGAAGGTGGGAGGGTGGAAGCTCAGGAAGTACTTCATTTGCCGGTCCCCATGTCCGACAATCACCCTTTCGGCCAGCGGCTCTGCCCGCCTGGCTTCCTCGACCGGCACGGTCATTGCCGTGTCCGGGGTAGCAGGAGTTGCTGCTTGAGCAACGGGGGCTGCTACCTGTGCTGTCGCTGCAGCTTAGGCCGCCACCATTACTTCTACAAGCATGGGGCAGAATTCGGCCGATGTGACCCCCATACCCAATGGACCTTGCGTAGTAGCATTACTTGCCGAGAGCTCTTCTCCTGACCTCGACGTCCCTGCCTCATTGCTTGCGCTCTAAACACAAGCAAGAAAACACAAATCAGTCTCTATTTGCAAGACTCGAACACAAGGACACTCATGGTCCAGCGATACTCCTATGTGGATAACTTCTTATACACGACTCGACTTTTACTTTCGACCGCGAAACCTCTCATTGGAACGTAAACCTCCCTCTGATACCAAATTATAACACCTCCCTTGTAATGACCATATAATATGGGTCCGGCCGGGGCCCCACAACATATGGATGCCACAGCTTCAGTATTGAAAGATGATATAAACTACCTGGTCTCAAAACTCAAGACACCACACAGCGAAAACATACCAAACGACTAGAAGTTATCCACTAGGAAACAGGAGTATCAAAAAATAATGGCCTTAAGGCCTTACACAACCAAGTCCAAAACATGAACGTGCAAAAGCACTCCTAGGCTACCTCGGCGTGCAAGCCGGACATGTCTAAAACAAAAGTAGCAATACAAGAAGAAGAAACAATCTAAGCACAGCAACACTTCATGAGGCTTAGGGTCGCCCGGCGCACTAGCTCCCGCTTGCGATCCTTGCCCTGTAAGGATTTGAAGTAACGTGGGTCAGCAAAGGCTGACCTCTACTGTGTAACAAACACATATCCTCCCGGCCTCCCCTAACGGACCCCGAGGTACCCCTCCAACCTGCAAGTCAGCACTTCGTACACCAAAAGTACAAATATATAAAGCTTTAAAAACAGGTTTGGATGTCTCATACAGCATACACGTTTTCTATGTTTTGAACATAGTGAAGGGGGCCTACAATGCAACATGAATGCAAACCCGGGCTTCGCCCAAGGCACCCTATTTTGTATGCATCTAACATACCATCAAACAACTGGGTACTTTTGTTTCCCCATTGGCTTAAAGCCTCAAAACAAAAGGGAACCACCATGTCCCTAACGGCCCAAACGCCGTCATACGGAAACCTTGCAAAGGCGCCACCCGCACATGTGTCTTAAACCCCGGGCTTGCCCGCATATTCTGACTTCACACGTTAGGGTTCCGTCTCACACAGACCAATTCTAAGAACCCTTGTTGGACCCCACCCGCTCATGGCCTCATTGCCCGGGCTTGCCCTATGCTCGGCATTCTTGTCAGTCACACAGAAGGGGTTAGTCTCGCCGGGACACTTCCCCCACAGGACTTGCACGTCACGGGATAGCAAGCCGACCACGGAGACATAGCCGCACCTTAGCACAGCACAACCAAACAATTCTCCACCCTAGTCTACCGTTCATACCGTAACCTCCTCGTGCACCAAGGAAAACATCTACCGCCAATGCGGAGCTAACCTCGTCTGGTTCCATCTACGAGTACTCACTCACGAGAAGGGGGAGAATGCGCACAACACAACAGCATCTTGCCGCAACGGATTTCTACCGAAACCTCAACGCTCGCTATGCAACATCACCGAATCGGACTAACGGTCGCGACTATGGCTTTACCCACAATGCTTAACCCACTAGCGAAGCGGATTTCTAATGCAACTCATGTCGGGGATGGACACAATAAACTCGGAGGTTCCTCTTGAACCAAGGCTACGCGAATCCCTCTCATTTGAGAGATCCGGTGCTCAAAACATGAAAGGAAGGGGATGCTATTCATTTATCCTAAATCCTAAAAACCAAGAGGAGAAGTGTCGTTACCTTTCGACCCCTCTTCCTATCCATGGAGAAAACTTGGCCGGTTGAACACCACCGCAACGATCCCGCCTTTGCGGATTTGTACTCCACTCGCGAAACGGGGCTCCAAAGCTTCGTCGGCGGCCAGATCTTGGACTTCTTCCTCCTTGCTCTCCCTTCTCTATAGAACTTAGAGAGATAAAACCAAGAGAAGAGTGAGGGCTTCTAACCCTATTCCCGGGTTTAAACCCTCAGACTAAGCCCCCAGCCGTTGGATCCCATAACAAAGAAACGAACGACCACGATCGGGGCCTGAAAAATAGAAAAACTGGGTCGAACACGGGTTGCAACACGGCCGTGTGCGTGGCTGTGTGACCCATTCGCCGTCGATCCGAAAACCCGACCAGTACATGGCCTTGGACACGGCCTCTGACACGCCCGTGTCAGACCCGACACGGCCGTGTCATGACCCGTGTCATGCCCGTGTACCAAACTCCCAAAAATTTCCCGAATGGGACACGGCCCATGACACGGCTTCGAACATGGCCATGTCTCAGCTGACACGCCCGAGCCAAGGCCCGTGTCACGGCCGTGCACAGACCCTGCAAGCCACCCGAGAAGGACACGGCCGGGGACACGCCCGTGTCCCAGGCCGTGTTCTATCTCGACGATCGTCGACCTAAAATCGTCGACCTCTCGACGAAGTGTCGACACCCAGAACGATACGCCCTGTGACACGCCCGTGTCACAGGCCGTGTCAGCCTACCCAAAACCCAACTTGGCCTAAACGACGCCGTCGATTCCTCTTCCAAGTTTTGGGGTGTTACACTACAGTTCAGCACTCTTCTTGTTGCTCAAATTGTCATGTCATTGACAAAAGACAAAGCAATCAAGCCCCATGACAAGATGCAGGTCAGCTTCCCCTTGCCCATTCAGCTCTCTGGCCTTTTTGCTGGGCACTCTAGGCTCTCAACATCAATTTCCGCTCACATGTCCCCAGGACTTGAGCCTACAATGATCATCGTGGCTCTCATGGACAATAGCTCGGCTCACAAGACTCTCAGCTTCAAATAATGGCCCAGGTCTCCCAGAGACAGGCCTCATAGCTCATTGTAAGCTATCACCGGCGGTAGTACTACAGCCGCATAGTAGGGACAAAAATCACTTCATCCCCCATTTTGGGGTGTTTTCCTGGAGATCATCTCCAATACTATCACTACAGCATCTTGAACACCCTCATACCACGGATTCTACATGTTTATCCACATGTTTTATCAACGAAGTCTTCTCCGGCACGCAATACAATTCATCACCAATCCGGAATAACCTGTCCAAATGGGCTTCACACAACATGCTTATTTCATATTTCGATTTTGGATCTATATGCAAGTTCTATCAGGGATCACAACAATCTACCCACTGGAAACCACATTTTTTTCTTCACCTTTTGGTGAGGGGTTCCATGCACGTATGCAAATTGAGGGCTTCACTTATCCAAGGAGAAATTTGTTACCCTTATCGATCGCTTAGGAGCCTTGTCCTTGTTCTTTGATTTGGATAGAACTGAGCATCATAGTTTCCTCTCTGTGGATCTAGCGTTGACTTGTAATTCGGATCACAAGTACACCTTGGATCGCTTCTCCCCTTAGCCTCCTGGACTTTCTTCCTCCTCTTCCCTCAAGAAACTCAAGAATTAAGAGAGAAAGTGTGAGAGGAAAATGAGAATGCAATCTCAAGTCCAACCCTTAAAAGCAAGCTACCGCCGCGCGGTATCTCCTACCGTCATGCGGTATCTGAGGCGTTCGCCACTTGGCACAATGGACATCGCTCTTTCGCCCAAAGCATCCTCCACCATACTGCCACATGGACAGCTACTGCCATATGTTAAGTTACTACCGTCAAGAGGTACTTTACCTCGAGCTATCGTCGTGTGTTAGCTCACTAGCGTCGCGTGGTAGTCACTCAATGCTTCGTCGAAAGAGTTGAGTGCATTGAGTGATATCGCCACGCGATAACTTTCTACTCCTGCGGGGTAGGCCTCTCGACAATTCGTCGGAAGCATTGTGTGGGTCGAGTGCATTGAGTGATAATGTGATGCGGTACCTTTCTACCGCCGCACTGTAGATACCCGAGATGTCAGACAAATTAATTCAATAGCTAACGTTGGTGTTAACTCTACCGCCGTGCGTTAACTTCCAATCCTTCCTTTTTCAGGATTTTTGGGGCATTACAATTCTTTCCTCCTTTAAGAAATTTCGTCCCAAAATTTTATTTATCGAAAGGAAATCAGTACAATAACTTACAACATTAATTTACAAAAACAACTCGGGAAATTCATTTCGCATGGTTTGCTCACACTCCCATGTCAGTTCTTCACGGCCACAATTGTCCCAATGGACATTGACCATCTCGATTGCCTTGTTACTTAATTGCCTGATTTCCATATCCTCGACATGAATGGGTCTAACCTTCGTCGTCAGCCCACCATCGATCGGTACCTGATAATCAGCCACCACTTGATAGTTTAACTTTCAAGGCAGCCTAAACACCTAGAGGGGGGGGTGAATAGGTTCTGCTTTTCTTATAAAAACTTCTAGGCAGAATTCAATTTAATAGCTAACACAATTTACACAGCAATCACAGAAAATAAAACATCACAGATTGCACAATGTTTTATAGTGGTTCCCCAAGGTCTGGGTACATCCACTTTCCCCCTTCACCTATCTAGCAGTATGCTAGATTCGGCCAAACTTCCACTTATCTCAGATCAACAGATCCTACAACTCAGAACCCAACTGGTTCCTACAACTCAGGCACAACTGCCCCACCTCAGCCTTGCCCCAAGGCCTACAACTCAGAGAATATCCTTCTCCTACACTCAGGCAAACTGCCCTACCACTCAGAGTTCAACACTCCTACACTCAGCCTTTATAACATAGGCTTACAACTCAGATCTGTGTAAACAGATCCTACAGAAATATAGAAAAGATTATTAATCTGTCTTGCCAAAGTTGAGAGAGAAAAGGCCAAGACAATTCTTGATCAGCTGATGCAATCAACTGTATCTGAGCCTTCTTCAAGGCTTCTTGAAAATGAACTTAGCTGAGTTGATTCCAAACAGCTTCTTGAGAATCCACTGGTGGTTTCTTTCTTCTTCTTCTAATTCAGGCTTGATCTCTCTCTATCCAGCACTTTGAAAGATTCTTCTGAATTCTGATTAGAACTCTTCTTAGATCTATCCTTAGATAGTCTTCTTAGATCTCTCGGAGAAGATCTTCTTAAGTGACTAGCACTTTCTTGAAATGAATTGGATTGTGATCCTTCTCTTCCTTTTTGATTCAAAGTTATTCAAAAGGACTATCTGTTGTTGTTGTTCTCCTTCTGAATCTGTCTATTTATAGACATTCTTCATGGTAACCGGCTGATCCGGTTTCTAACCATTTTCTGACAAGTCTGACAGCTTCAGTTAACCGGTGGTAACCCACAGCTGTCAAGTCTTCAAACAGGTCCTGTGCCTTAGCCTGGAACCACAAGTTGTTGAAACAGTCTGTCAGAAAGTGTCGAGACCATCTGTCTATCTGTGTCGACACAATTGACTTTGGTGTCGACACAGTCTTCAGTGATGTCGACTAAGTTGCCTTTGAGTCGACACAGCTTCTTCTGAAAATAACTTGGTCTTGACTCTTCAGTGTGTCGACACAAGTCCAGTGTGTCGACACAGTTGTTGTAGAATCATAACTTAGTAAGTGTCGACTTAGCCTTCAGGTGTCGACACATTCATTTCTTAAATCTGCTTTAATGTGTCGACTTAATCCCAATGTGTCGACACATTCCGCTGGTGTCGACAAACTTGAGGTCGACTATTTTCTTTTGTGTCGACACATTCAGCTGATGTCGACAATCTTGAGATCGACTATACTCTTCTGTGTCGACACATTCTCCCAATGTTGAGGTCGACGCTTTTCTTCTGTGTCGACACAAATTCCCAGTGATGTGTCGACTCTTTTCTTCTGTGTCGACACAAATTCCCAGTGATGTGTCGACTCTTTTCTTCTGTGTCGACACTTTTTCCCAGTGTAGTTGTAGACTAACTGCTATGTGTCGACACTGCTTCCCAGTGTTGTGTCGACTATTTTCTTCTATGTGTCGACACTGCTTCCTCTGTGTCGACACTTGGACTTAGAATTTTTCTGCATACTTTATCAATTCTTCACCTGCACATGTCAACTTAAAACAACATCAAATACACCTTGATGTATATCATTGAGCTAGGTTGGGCTTCTTCAAATCAGGTACACATTTTCCAATGTACCCAACAATCTCCCCCTATTTGGAGAAGTCATAACCCCTATAGCCAATGATATACACCATTTATAAACAGTACTAAATGATGATTAATGACATAACAGGAATACTTTAATATAAACAAGACATAAAAAACAATTCATCACAGAATGCACATTATAATATGCCAAACAACATTTTGTTTATAACTGGGTAATGTTTGATTACAATGTTTTACATTTAATGATTACATCACAACATTACAAAACACTATAAAAGAACTTAAAACATAATCAGGATTGATCAGGCTCTCTAATTATAATCCCTTTGCCAGATTGAATTGTAGCTGTCACAGGAGCTTCTGATTCTTCAGCTATCTTCTTTCCTTTAAGATCAGCTTTCTTCTGAGCTTCTTCCTTGATCCTTTGCCTTTCAAAATAATGAAAAGGCTTGGGGAAGTATTTGCTTGGCTCCTTAGCATCAGATGGCAGTCTTCCCAGCTTGGCATTCCTTCTGAATTGTACTATTGCTTCTTGTCTTGCCTCATACTTCTGCCATTCTATTTCATTGTACCACTTGCCTCTCTCATGAACTTTATCTTGTACAGCTTTCCATGCAGTGAGTATTATGTTCCTTGAAGTAGGACTCCACTGCTCATAATCTGGCTTAAGTACAGCCTGCTCTCTGAATTTCTTCTATGCTAATAGAGCATCTTGCTGTTCTTTCAGAGTAGCCTCAGGCTTATCAACCTTTCCAAAGACAATATTAGTAACCTCCTTTGGAGGACTATACATTTCTTGAACTTTCTGATCAATCATGTCAAAATCTGGAGGGGGGTAAATGACTTGGGCAACCTCAGGTTGATTGCCTTCAAGTAGATTTGATTGTATTCCTGATTCAGCTACCATAGCATCATCACACAATGGGGGATATCCCAAAGTGGCTCGGATACTATTGGTCACTCATTTGGAGTGCTCTGAGCCTGCATGAATTAGCATCCTCTCCCCCTTTATGGCTTCTCTAGATACATGATCTCTTAGATCTTCCTTTTGAAATCGGATTTGGCCATCCAAATAATTTACACCGTCTTTAAAAAATGGTTTTAACTTGTTAAGCTTTTCAGATATTTCTTTTTGAGAGGTGAAGATGGCAGTCTTAACAGAAGCAATGGCAGCTTGAAAATTCTTATCAAATTCGTCCCTTTCTTTGGCTCTATCGGCAGGCAGACCTGGACCAATCTTCATTACTTCCTCAATTATCTTATTATGAGATTTAGTTAAGTTATCATTCATTCTTAGCTGGTTCTCCAAAACATAGCTTTGCTTCAAGGCAATGTCATCCACCTTTGTAGTAATAGCCTCCTGTTGTTTAGCTAGATAAACCACAGCATTGCCACCCTTGTGGAAGCAATCTGTCATTTCAGTTTTATGCATGTTGACCTGAAACTGGATGGACTTGATATCCTGAGTTAAGTCAAACTGAAGTGACTTGCTATTCTCATCAACATACTTTTCCATAGTCAACCTTTGTTCATCCAATTTTACTTGTAGATCGATCATAAATTTGTTGTAATCAAAGGCTGGAGATACTTGTAGAGGTGTGGTCTGTAAAGCCTGCTTATAATGCTTGCTTCTTCTCTTAAATACAACAAGTTTTCTTTTCTTTGCCACCCTGGCTTCTTCAGTTTCTGTTTCAGATGAAGTATCTACATGAATTCTTTCTTGAAGATGATGAATTGTATCAGTTCCAGGGACCTGTTGCTCAGCTTCAACATCCACTGGCTCACCCTCAACCTGTGGCTCAACTTCAGCTATCTGATCAATGTCCATACCTATGGACTTCTCAATATCTGGTCCACCTCCTACTTTATCAGCAGTAGTATCAATATCTGGGAACAACTCCTCCATAGTAAATTCCAGTTGAGCTGCAACTTCTGCAACAGTTAAATCTTGAGACAAGTTTAACTGTGCTTCCTCTTGTACTTGCACTTCAGTATTTGTAGTATCTGGAGTAGGAGTGGACACTAGCTCCCCCTGAACCTGTGCAGTAATAAGAATATGAGCAATGTCTTTTATAGTAAAATACATTAGCTCCCCCTATACCTGAGCAGGAGTAGATACCTTTGGAGCAGGAGTGGAAACTTGCTCCCCCTGCATCTGTGCAGGTGTGGACACTTCCTGGACTACAGTTGAGTCTGGCTGATCTTCAACCTGTGTCCTGAGTGGGTCGTCTTGTAGTTGTTCAGGTTCTTGGTTTTGAGTAGGGGATTTCACAGGGGTGTCTGGCCTGCTCTCTTCAGGCACATCCTTGGACAGTACCCTATCCCACCTTGAGAACAATCTCATATCCATTCTTCTCATATGATTAATCTTACTCCCTTGCAGTTGCTGCATCACTTCAGGGATCACTCCAGTGAAGTACAGGCTCATGATCCTAGCCATGTTAGGCTTCTTGATTCCTTCTTTGATCTTGTCAAAGATCACTCCTGACCAATCAGTAGGAATAGTAAAAACAATCCTAGTCATCAGACTGAACATATAGGCAGAAATCCTATCATGTCCACCTGTCTTGCAGAGGATTACTTTCCCAACAACTTTTGACAAGAACTTCCCTTGCTGATTCATACCCTTCCTGTTGAATGCAGCTCCAATCTTCAATCCTGAGTCCAGTCCACACCATTGAAGGGCTTCCCTTGTCTTAGATATAGGAACTTCCTCTTCATTCTCAACTACTTTCAATTGAAAGATCTTTCTTAAACTTCTTTGATTAATCTTCACCTTAGTCCCTTGAACAGTGGACTTAATCTTGAGGCCAGTAGAGTGGACTGATGCAGAGATAAAGAACTCGTGCACCTCCTTCTTCCAGATTTTAGTAGGTTCTGAGATGAGAAATTCTAACCCTGACTCAGAAAGGAGGGTGATAACTCCTTGAACATCTGGCGGCGCCTCTGCAAAGGCCTGGCGCACCAACTCATACCCTTCATTTATGTTGTCTTCAATCCTTGGTGCCATCGGTTCATCGAGAAAGCTTGAGAGAAGAGAGAAAGATAGACTGTCGACACAGGATTTTAGTCTCGAAAACCTTGGAAGCGTGTCGACAGAATGAGTTTTTGACCTATTTATAGCCTCAGTTGAAAGAAGTTCAAAAGGCGCCAAAAACAGTCAAAATGTGTCGACACAGACGGAATGTGTCGACACAAACTTCTATTGTCTCGACATTACTTCAGCCTATTATGTGTCGACACCAATTTGTGGTTATGTCGACACCTTAGATAAACAGAAATTCTGTGTCGACTCTAAGGATAAGTGTCGACACATATTCTGTAAGTGTCGACACCATTTTCCTGGTTGAGTCGACATTACATTTCTGGTTAAGTCGATAATATAACTATCAAGTGTCGACACATATTCTCTGTGTCGACACAATATTTCTAACTTGTCGACATAATTTATCTGAGTCGACACATTACCACTGAATGTGTCGACACATTCTTACTTAGCCAATTTCTGTAACTTCAATATGTCCTTTTTTAACACTTGATTATGTTGTTGTTATTACCTCTACTTATTTATATACCACTTCAATTGCATTGTTAATGATTTTGTTAATACATTAATCAATGGTTAACATACCTAATTCAATTTTGAATTTATTGAATTTGGTTTCATCTAAAGGCTTAGTAAATACATCTACTATTTGATAATCTGTTTTTACAAATTCCAATAAGATGTCTCCTCTTTCTACATGTTCTCTAAGAAAATGGTATTTGATTTCTATATGCTTAGTTCTACTATGAGAAACTGGATTATTAGCAATAGAAATAGCACTCTTTGAATCACATAAAAGGGGTGTTCTACTTACCTGAATACCATAATCCTTAAGCTGATGCTGCATCCACAATTGCTGTGCACAGCAGCTTCCAGCAGCAACATACTCTGACTCAGCTGTGGAAATTGCCACACTGGTCTGCTTCTTACTACTCCAAGATATTAGTCTTCCTCCCAGGAATTGACAAGTACCTGTAGTACTCTTTCTATCCTCTCTACATCCTGCAAAATCTGCATCTGAATAGCCTGTTAGTAGAAAATCTCTATTCCTAGGGTACCAAAGACCTAGAGTAGGAGTGCCCTTTAGATATCTCAGAATCCTTTTGACTGCAGTATAATGAGATTCTTTAGGGCAGGCTTGGTACCTAGCACAGACACATGTTGCATACATAATGTCAGGTCTACTAGCAGTGAGATATAGTAGAGACCCAACTATTCCTCTATACAATGATTCATCAACAGGTTTACCTGTCTCATCTTTGCATATAGGCGTACTAGTTCCCATAGGAGTCCTCATGGTGGAGGATGACTCCATACCATATTTCTTAATTAATTCTTTGGTGAACTTAGACTGGGATATGGACAATCCATCATCAGTCTGTCTTACTTGGAGTCCCAAGAAGAACTTAAGTTCACCCATACTGCTCATCTCAAACTTCCCTTGCATAAGTTTGGCAAACTTTTTACAAAGGTTGTTTTCAGTAGATCCAAAGATTATGTCATCAACATAGATCTGGACTAAGATGATCTTTCCTTTGGATTCCCTAAGGAATAGAGTTTTGTCTATCTTTCCTCTTGAGAATTTATTCTCAATGAGGAAGGTAGACAGGGTTTCATACCAAGCCCTTGGAGCTTGTTTTAACCCATACAAAGCTTTCCTAAGCTTATACACATAATCAGGTTTAAGAGAATCTATAAAACCTGATGGCTGCTCTACATATACTTCTTCTTTAAGATCACCATTCAGAAATGCTGACTTCACATCCATCTGGTATACTTTGAAGTCTTGGTAGGCTGCATAGGCAAGGAACATTCTGATTGCCTCCAGCCTTGCTACTGGAGCAAAGGTTTGATCAAAGTCAATTCCTTCTTCCTGCCTGTATCCTTTTGCAACTAACCTTGCTTTATTCTTCACTATTATCCCACTCTCATCTAGCTTGTTCCTATAGATCCACTTAGTGCCAATTATATTGTGGCCTCTTGGTTTAGGAACAAGCTCCCAGACTTTGCATCTTCTGAATTGATTCAGCTCCTCTTGCATAGCATCAATCCAGTGCTGGTCTTGGATAGCTTCTTCAAACTTCTTAGGTTCCATCTGGGACAGGAAACTTGAATGCAAAACTGTGCTTTGATTTCTGCTTCTAGTTTGCACTCCTTGTCTTGGATCACCAATTATCTGATCAGTTGGATGATCTCTTAGATATCTTATAGCTGGAGGAAGATTCCCTTCAGGTTGAGCATCTCCAGCTTCTTCATTCTTCTGAGCCTCCTGGTTTTCATCAGCTTCCATTATCTCTTGTACTCCCCCTGGACAGCAGCCTTCATTTTTCAATGCCCCATCTTCCTTTGAAGCTTCAGCAATGGAGAGCTTGTCCATCTTCTTGCTTATATCTGTTGAGTCATTTGATCTACAAGACAACTCACTATTGATTAATCTTGTTTCATCAAATACAACATGCACAGATTCTTCAACAACTTGAGTAGTTAAGTTAAAGACTCTATAGGCCTTACTATTTGTGCTGTACCCAACAAATATCCCATCCTGGGATTTGGCAGCAAACTTAGTCAAATATGACTTGCCATTGTTAAGTATATAGCACTTGCAACCAAAGATCCTGAAGTAGGATAGATTTGGTTTTCTGCCTTTCACAATCTCATAGGGAGTCTTTCTGTGGCTTTTGGTGATAGAAGCCCTATTGATGACATGACAAGCAGTGTTAACTGCCTCAGCCCAAAAATATTCTGGGAGAGAGGTGTCACTCAATAGAGTTCTACCAGCTTCAATTAATGTTCTATTCTTTCTTTCAGCAATTCCATTCTGCTGAGGTGTTCTTAGTGAGGAGAACTCTTGGAAAATCCCAAAGTCTTTACACAAATTTGTTATGCTTTCAGAATGAAACTCAGTACCATGATCACTTCTGATTTTGACCACTGTACTATTCAGTTCATTCTGAATTTGCTTTACAAAATTAAGTAGTACACTTGGGGTTTCAGATTTTTGTCTTAGAAAGAACACCCATGTAAATCTAGAATAGTCATCTACAACCACAAAAGTGTAGACCTTCCTACCTAGACTATGAACTGGCATAGGACCAAAAAGATCCATATGCAAGAGGTATAAGCACCTCACAGAATCCTTGTTTTCAAGGCTTTGAAATGAGGATTTTGTCTGCTTGCCCTTTTGACAAGCTGAGCATACCCCTTCCTTTATACACTTAACTTGAGGCCCATTCCTCACTAGTTCTTTACTAATGAGTTGGCCAATTGTCTTGTAGTTTAGATGAGCCAATCTCTTGTGCCACTTAACACAATGGGAAGCATTGTCATCAGCTACAAGACAAATGGGGGAAGCCTTATTTTCACACTCAAAATTAAGGCAATATACATTTCTCTTCCTATACCCAGTCAAAATGATCTCTTGATCACTTGACCTTTTGATATGACATCCATCCTTACCAAATGAAATGTCATATCCTAGATCACTCAGCTGGCTTATGCTTATTAGATTATGTTTTAAACCTTTTACATAGGCCACTTGGGTGATAGTAATTAGGTTAGAAGAAATGTTACCAAACCCTTTGATGACTCCTTTTTCAGATCCACCAAAGATCACTTTATGTCCATCTTTGACAGATGAATACTCCTTTAGCAGCCCCTTTGTTCCAGTCATGTGCCTGGAACAACCACTATCCAAGTACCATATAGGGGCATGGTTACTTGGATTCACCTGCAATACAGAATTACTTACCCTTAGAACCCAAGTAAGTCTTGGGTCCTTGGTTCAGGTTAGCATTAATAAAGTTGTCATAACCTCTTCTAACAGGTAGACTCTTGTTCTTTATAACACTTGTGTTATACCAGCAGTCCAATGCAAAATGGCCCCTCTTGCCACAGCACCAACATTCAAACTTATTGTATCTAGATCTAGATACATCCTTGTTAGTAGAATTTCTGTTCATTGCTGGTGCTGTAGCAACTTCACCTACTGATTTCTTAAAACCATTGGGTTTATGACCATAGGTAGGCCTGCTTGCCTTAACACCCTTGTTCTTCAGAACATTTGTCTTAATATGACCTTGAATGTCTTCATGATCATATATGTTAGAAGGCACTTTCTCCTTACTAAACCTTATGGGGACTGAAAGGTTTAGTGGCTGAATAGGGGCTTTGACTTTCCTCTTGAATCTGCCAGCCCTGGAGTTACCTTTAAATCCTAATCCAGCCTTACCCTTCTGAGTGACAAATTCATCTATCAAGGGTAAGACAGATTTTGGCTTAGAGTAACTAGCCACTAAATCCCTTTCAATTCTAAGTCTGGCCTCCAGACTCTTTACTTGATCATTAGTATAATTAATTGTGCCCATCTGAATAATAGTTATATTCTTCAGCTTGGCAATTTCATTTAATTTTTGATCAAGGACTTTTTCTAACTCAGTTGTTGCTACCCTTAGTTCAGCAATTTCCTGAGCCTGTGTTTTAACCAGGTTCTTGCTTTTCTTAAGGGCCTGCAATAAGTCCCCATACTTGTCTATCAATTGATAGACATCTCCTTCAGATCCAGATGCATCTTCATCACTTGATGCAGATGTAGCTGATTCTTCACTTGTACTACAAACAGATGTACAGGAAGGACAGTTTACCTCATTAGGACCAGACTGATTCTGGCATATGTCCTCTTCTGATCTTGTCATCAAACCCATGCATTGATGTTCATTGATGGAGTCTAGCAACTGCATAAACTCCTCTTCCTCAGATGCAGCATATAGTCCAATATATGCTTCAGCTTCAGATCCTGATTCTGAAGTTGACTGGTCTGACAGACTTTTATCTTTCTTTGCTACAAAGGATTTCTCCTTCTTGCCTTTCTGATAAGTCTTCTTTTTTTCTGAAGATTCCTTCCTTTTGTCAGGACAATCAGCCACTACATGTCCAGGCCTATTGCAACAATAGCAGACAATCTTTGAAGTAGTGGCTTTGCTGGGCTTTGATCTGCTTTTCTCTTTCCTTGATGACCTTCTCTTCTGATAATAGTCATCAACTTGCTGTGATGTGGAAGGCCTAGACTTCCATTGCTTCTTTTTCAAGAACCTTTGGAATTGCCTAGTGAATGCAGCAAAGTCTGCATCTGAATCACAGCTAACTGAACCCTTATCTGAATTTTCAGAACTATCTTCTTCAACTTCCTTAGGAGGAGATGGTGATTTCCTCCTATTCTTTCTGGTGGCTTCAGCATTAAATGCCACAGTCTTTTCTCTATGCTCTCCTCTTGAGTTTCTTTCCTCCTCCTTCCTTACCATAAGTTGCATTTCATAGGATAGCAACTTTCCAAACAGGGTTGGAGGAGATATCTCTGCCAATTTAGCCACTTCTCTTATGGCACAGATCTTTGTATCCCAATCCTTTGATAAGGATCTTAAGAATTTGTCATTCAGTTCATAGGTACTGAAGACTCTTCCATAGGATATTAGCTCATTCACAATTCTATAGAATTTCTTATAGCACTCAGTTATGCTATCAGATTTTCCTTGTCTAAAGCTTTCATACTCCTGATTTAGCATAGACTTTCTGTCCAGCCTTACTTCTTCAGATCCCTCCATGTAGACAATCAATGTGTCCCACATCTCCTTGGAGGTCTTGCAGTGAATCAGATTCTGAAATGTTGAATCATCTATGGCACTGACAATGATGTTCTGTGCCCTTTTATCCATGGTTGCCAAGATGATTTCATCCTTGGTCATTTCTGAATAAGTCTTTGGTATTTGGATATTTGCATCAAGAACAGATATCTTCATTGGAGTGAAGGGCCCTTCCTGTACTGTGATGTAAATCCTTGGGTCAGATGCTTCCATAAACAATCTGACTCTCTCTTTCCAGATCCCAAAGATTTCCTTCTTGCATATGGGTAATTTCATAGACCCTAGCTCCTTATGATTCTCTCCAGAACCCATCTTCTTGAATCTTGAATCTGCCTTTCAGATCTACCTCAGACTGTTAAGTCCTTTTTGAGGAACCTCCCTCTGATACCACTTGATAGTTTAACTTTCAAGGCAGCCTAAACACCTAGAGGGGGGTGAATAGGTTCTGCTTTTCTTATAAAAACTTCTAGGCAGAATTCAATTCAATAGCTAACACAATTTACACAGCAATCACAGAAAATAAAACATCACAGATTGCACAATGTTTTATAGTGGTTCCCCAAGGTCTGGGTACATCCACTTTCCCCCTTCACCTATCTAGCAGTATGCTAGATTCGGCCAAACTTCCACTTATCTCAGATCAACAGATCCTACAACTCAGAACCCAACTGGTTCCTACAACTCAGGCACAACTGCCCCACCTCAGCCTTGCCCCAAGGCCTACAACTCAGAGAATATCCTTCTCCTACACTCAGGCAAACTGCCCTACCACTCAGAGTTCAACACTCCTACACTCAGCCTTTATAACATAGGCTTACAACTCAGATCTGTGTAAACAGATCCTACAGAAATATAGAAAAGATTATTAATCTGTCTTGCCAAAGTTGAGAGAGAAAAGGCCAAGACAATTCTTGATCAGCTGATGCAATCAACTGTATCTGAGCCTTCTTCAAGGCTTCTTGAAAATGAACTTAGCTGAGTTGATTCCAAACAGCTTCTTGAGAATCCACTGGTGGTTTCTTTCTTCTTCTTCTAATTCAGGCTTGATCTCTCTCTATCCAGCACTTTGAAAGATTCTTCTGAATTCTGATTAGAACTCTTCTTAGATCTATCCTTAGATAGTCTTCTTAGATCTCCCGGAGAAGATCTTCTTAAGTGACTAGCACTTTCTTGAAATGAATTGGATTGTGATCCTTCTCTTCCTTTTTGATTCAAAGTTATTCAAAAGGACTATCTGTTGTTGTTGTTCTCCTTCTGAATCTGTCTATTTATAGACATTCTTCATGGTAACCGGCTGATCCGGTTTCTAACCGTTTTCTGACAAGTCTGACAACTTCAGTTAACCGGTGGTAACCCACAGCTGTCAAGTCTTCAAACAAGTCCTGTGCCTTAGCCTGGAACCACAAGTTGTTGAAACAGTCTGTCAGAAAGTGTCGAGACCATCTGTCTATCTGTGTCGACACAATTGACTTTGGTGTCGACACAGTCTTCAGTGATGTCGACTAAGTTGCCTTTGAGTCGACACAGCTTCTTCTGAAAATAACTTGGTCTTGACTCTTCAGTGTGTCGACACAAGTCCTGTGTGTCGACACAGTTGTTGTAGAATCATAACTTAGTAAGTGTCGACTTAGCCTTCAGGTGTCGACACATTCATTTCTTAAATCTGCTTTAATGTGTCGACTTAATCCCAATGTGTCGACACATTCCGCTGGTGTCGACAAACTTGAGGTCGACTATTTTCTTTTGTGTCGACACATTCAGCTGATGTCGACAATCTTGAGATCGACTATACTCTTCTGTGTCGACACATTCTCCCAATGTTGAGGTCGACGCTTTTCTTCTGTGTCGACACAAATTCCCAGTGATGTGTCGACTCTTTTCTTCTGTGTCGACACAAATTCCCAGTGATGTGTTGACTCTTTTCTTCTGTGTCGACACTTTTTCCCAGTGTAGTTGTAGACTAACTGCTATGTGTCGACACTGCTTCCCAGTGTTGTGTCGACTATTTTCTTCTATGTGTCGACACTGCTTCCTCTGTGTCGACACTTGGACTTAGAATTTTTCTGCATACTTTATCAATTCTTCACCTGCACATGTCAACTTAAAACAACATCAAATACACCTTGATGTATATCATTGAGCTAGGTTGGGCTTCTTCAAATCAGGTACACATTTTCCAATGTACCCAACACCACTTATGTCGGCACTTGCAAAGCTTTCCGTAGTACTGATATGTGAAACACATCGTGTAAACCACTTAGCTCAGTTGAAAGAGCTAATCTATAGGCAACTTATCCAATCTACTCAACCACTTCAAACAGACCAAGATACCTCAAACTCAACTTTTTTAAGCGTCGAATCCTGGACACACCTTTGAATGGCTTTGTCTTCAGATATAATCAATCGCCAACCGCAAACTCCACATTTCGGTGTATGGAGTTGTAGTACTTAGCTTGCCTATCTTGGGCCACCAATATCCGATTGTGTATAGTATGTATAGTTGAAAATGCATCTTCGACCTCATTACGCTTATACAGCTTTGATTCACCTGTCTCTGCCCAAGCTAAAGGAGTACGACACTTCGTACCATATAAAGCTTCAAAGGGCGTCATATGAATGCTAACTTGACAGCTATTATTATAGGCGAACTCAATCATATAGAGACGGTCTTCCCACCTCTTCCCGAAATCCAAGGAACACATATGGAGCATATCCTCCATTGTCATGTTGTTTCTCTCGGTCTGACCATCCGTTTGTGGATGAAAGACCATATTAAATTTTAGTTTAGAACCCAACAACTGGTTGATTAGCCTCCAATCATTAAAAGTAAAGCGCTCATCTCTATGGTTGACGATGTTATGGGGAACACCGTGCAACCTTATTATGTTGTCAACATACAACTTAGCAAATTTTTCAACTAGATCATCATTTTGATTTCATATGAAGTGTGATACCTTTGTCAACCGATCAACGATCACCCACACAATAGCATTCCCGCTCTAAGATCTCGGTAATCCATGCACGAAATCCATAGATATATCATCAAACTTCCATACCAGAATGAGTAAAGACTTTAGAAAACCACCAGGTTTCTGACATTTAGCTTTTACCAAGGCACAAGTTTGGCACTTTGCCCTATAAAGAGCTATGTCCTTCTTTAAACTCAGTCACCAGAACATCTTTTGCATGTCCTTATACATCTATGTGCTCCCTGGGTGGACTGAGTATTTAGTAAAAATGTGTCTCATACATCAACTCCTCTCGTAGTTTACCCACATTCGGGATGCACAAACGGCCGTCTTTTCTCAAAAGACTGTCTTCCAAGGAGAATTGGGAATCTGACGCATCCGCTGCATAGCGCTTCATACTCTCATCAATCTCCATTGCTTGTCGAACTCTATCCGCAAGGTCATATTACACCTACGTCCAATTCAAGCACGCATTTGTAGTGGTATTCTTGTCAATACAAGAAATATCTAAAGCCTCCAACTCCTGAATCAGATGCTCATCGTGCATCTGTAACCAAATTTCATGTACTGGAGTCCTACGACTCAAGGCATCTGCGGCCATATTTCCCTTCCCGGGAGTGTAATTTATCTGGAAGGTGTAGTCCCCGAGGAACTCCATCCACCTCCGCTGTCGCATGTTCAGATTTTTCTTATCTATTAAGTACTTAAAGCTCTTATGGTCTGTTGGGTACATTGGAAAATGTGTACCTGATTTGAAGAAGTCCAACTTAGCTCAATGATATACATCAAGGTGTATTTGATGTTATTTTAAGTTGACATGTGCAGGTGAAGAAGTATTAAAGAATGCAGAAAAATATTCTAAGTCCATGTGTCGACACCTGAAGAAACAGTGTCGACACTTCAGAATATTTGTGTCGACACTTGACGGAAGCTGTGTCGACACAGAGAAAGATAGTCGACACAGAGAAAGATAGTCGACCTCGACAATGAGAAAGATAGTCGACACAGAGAAAGATAGTCGACCTCGACACAGAAGGAGATAGTCGACCACATTAATGTCGACACTGAGAAGCAGCGTCGACTCACAGAAAGATAGTCGACCATATTTGTGTCGACCCTGGGAGGCTGTGTCGACACAATGAGACAGAGTCGACACACATTGGCAGAAGTCGACAATACTTGTGTCGACACCAGAAGACTAAGTCGACACATTTTGGCAGAGTCGACAATTGTTGTGTCGACACCTGAAGGCAGTGTCGACACATACTGAGTTCTGAATCTACAATAACTGTGTCGACACACAGGACTTGTGTCGACACACTGTAGAGTCAAGACCAAGTTATTTTCTAAAGAAGCTGTGTCGACTTAATGGCGAACATGTCGACATCTTCAAAGACTGTGTCGACACCAAAGTCACTTGTGTCGACACATATAGACAGTTGGTCTCGACATTTTCTGACAGACTGTCTCGACACTTTGCTGTCCAAAACTAAGGCACAGGATTTGTTTGAAGACTTGACAGCTGTGGGTTGCCACCGGTTAACTGATGCTGTCAGACTTGTCAGAAAACAGTTAGAAACCGGATCAGCCGGTTACCATGAAGAAGGTCTATAAATAGACAGATTCAGAAGGAAGTAAGCAGTAGTAGAGATACAAAAAAAAGGGTGAAGAAGGATTACAATCCAATTGAAGTATCAATTCAAGAAAGTGCAAGGCACTAAAGAAGATCTTCATCAGAAGATCTAAGCAGACGATTTCAGGATCGATCTAAAAAGAGTTCTAACAAGAATTCAGAAGTATCATCAAAGGTGTTGGATAGAGAGGGATCCACCCATTTGAAGAAGAAGAAGGAAGCCATCAGTGGTTTCTCAAGAAGCTGTTTGGAAATCAACTCAGCTAAGTTCAGATTCAAGAAGCTTTGAAGAAAGCTCAGTTTCAGTTGATTTCATCAGCTGATCAAGAATTGTCTTGTCCTCTTCTCTCTCAACAAAGGCAAGACATTAAAACTTCTTTTCTAAAATTCTGTAGGATCTGTTTTACACAGATCTGAGTTGTAAGCCTGTGATATAAAGGCTGAGTGTAGGAGAGTTGATCTCTGAGTGGTAGGGCTGTTTGTCTGAGTGTAGGAGAAGGTTCTTCTCTAAGTTGTAGGCCTTGTGGCAAGGCTGGGGTAGGGCTGTTGTGCCTGAGTTGTAGGAACCTATCCAGGTTCTGAGCTGTAGGATCTGTAGATCTGAGAGTAGTGGAAGTTTGGCCAAATCTAGCATACTGCTAGATAGGTGAAGGGGGAAAGTGGATGTACCCAAACCTTGGGGAACCACTATAAAACATTGTGTAATCTGTGATGATTAAATTTCTGTGATTGCTGTGCTGGATGTTTTAATTCTATAATTAAATTCTGCCTAAAAGTATAAACAAGCAATTAGAACCTATTCACCCCCCCCCCTCTAGGTGTTTAGGTTGTCTTGAAAGTAAAGCTATCAAGTGGTATCAGAGGGAGGTTCCTCAAAAAGGACTTAACAGTCTGAGGTAGATCTGAAAGGCAGAATCAAGATTCAAGAAGATGGGTTCTGGAGAAAATCACAAGGAGTTAGGGTCAATGAAGTTACCCATCTACAGGAAGGAAATCTTTGGAATTTGGAAAGAAAGAGTCAGATTGTTCATGGAAGCATCTGACCCAAGAATATACATCACAGTTCAGGAAGGACCCTTCATTCCAATGAAGGTATCAGTTCTTGATGCTAATATTCAAACTCCAAAGAGTTATTCTGAAATGACCAAGGATGAAATTATTTTGGCAACCATGGACAAGAGAGCTCAGAATATTATTGTGAGTGTCATAGATGATTCTACATTTCAGAATTTTATTCACTGCAAGACCTCCAAAGAAATGTGGGACACCTTGATTGTCTACATGGAGGGATCTGAAGAAGTAAGACAGGATAGGAAGTCTATGCTCAACTAGGAATATGAAAGTTTTAGACAAGGAAAAACTGATAGCATAACTGAATGCTATAAGAAGTTCTATAGAATTGTGAATGAGTTGATGTCCTATGGAAGAGTCTTCAGTACCTATGAACTGAATGACAAATTATTAAGATCCTTAACAAAGGATTGGGACACAAAGATCTGTGCCATAAGAGAAGTGGCTAAATTGGCAGAAATCTCTCCTCCCACTTTGTTTTGAAAGTTGCTATCCTATGAAATGCAACTTATGGTGAGGAAGGAGGAGGAAAAGAATTCAAGAGGAGAGCATAGAGAAAAGACTGTGGCATTCAATGTAGAAGCCATCAGAAAGAATAGGAGGATATCACCATCCCCTCCTAAGGAAATTGCAAAAGCCATCAGAAAGAATAGGAGGATATCACCATCCCCTCCTAAGGAAATTGCAGAAGTTAGTTCTGAAAATTCAGATAATCAGGGTTCAAAAAGCTGTGATTCAGATGCAGACTTTGCTGCATTCACAAGGCAATTCCAGAGGTTCTTGAAGAAGAAGCAGTGGAAGTCTAAGCCCTCCACTTCACAGCAAGTTGATGACTATTATTAGAAGAAAAAGTCATCAAGGAAAGAAAAGAGCAGATCAAAGCCCAGCAAGGCTACTACTTCAAAGATTGTCTGCTATTATTGCAATAGACCTGGACATGTAGTGGCTGACTGTCCTGATAAGAGAAAGGAGTCTTCAGACAAGAAGAAGACTCATAAAAAGGGCAAGAAGGAAAAATCTTTTGTTGCAAAGAAGGATAAGAGCCTAACAGATCAGTTAGCTTCAGAGTCAGAATCTGAAGCAGAAGCATATATTGGACTATATGCTGCATCTGAAGAAGAGGAGTTTCTGCAGTTGCTAGACTCCATCTATGATCAAGAGGATCATCAGTGCATAGGACTGATGGCAGGATCTGAAGAGGACATATGCCAGAATCAATCTGGTCTTAATAAGGTACAATGTCCTTCTATGAAATCTGTTTGTAGTACAAGTACAAAATCAGCTACATCTGCATCAAGTGATGTAGATGCATCTGATTCTGAAAGAGATGTCTATCAATTGATAGATAAGTATGGGGACTTGTTGCAGGCCCTTAAGAAAAGCAAGAACCTGGTTAAATCTCAGGCTCATGAGATTGCTAAACTAAGGGTAGCTGCAACTGAGTTAGAGAAAGTAATTGATCAGAAGTTAAATGAAATTGCCAAGCTGAAGAATATAACTATTTTCAGATGGGCACAATTAATTTTACCAATGATCAAGTGAAGAGTCTGGAGGCCAAACTAAGAATTGAAAAAGATTTAGTGGCTAGTTACTCTAAGCCAAAGTCTGTCTTACCCTTGATAGATGAATTTGTGAATCAAAAGGGTAAGGCGGGATTAGGATTCAAAGGTAACTCCAGGGCTGGCTGATTCAAGAGGAAAGGCAAAGCTCCTGTCAAGCCACTAAACTTTTCAGTTCCTATTAAGTTTAGAAAGGTGCAAGTGCCTTCTAACCAATATGATCATGAAAATATTCATGGTCATATTAAGACTAATGTTCTGAAAAACAAGGGTGTAAATGCCAACAGGCCTACCCATATTCATAAACCCAATGGTTATAAAAAATCAGTGGGTGAAGCTGCTGCAGCACCAGCAATGGATAGAAATTCTTTTGTCAAGGATGTATCTAGAACTAGATATAATAGGTTTGAATGTTGGTGTTGTGGCAAGAGAGGCCATTTTGCACTAGACTGCTGGTACAACACAAGTGTTAGAAAGAACAATAGTTTGCCTGCTAGAAGAGATAATGGTAGTCTTGGTTATGCTAACCTGAACCAAGGACCCAAGACTTGCTTGGGTTCTAAGGGTAAGTAAATCTGTGTTGCAGGTGAATCCAAGTAGTCATGCCCCTATATGGTACTTGGATAGTGGTTGTTCCAGGCACATGACTGGAACAAAGGGGCTGCTGAAGGAGTATTCATCTGTCAAAGATGGACCTAAAGTGATCTTTGGTGGATCTGAAAAAGGAGTCATCAAAGGGTTTGGTAACATTTCTTCTAACCTAATTACTATCACCCAAGTGGCTTATGTAAAAGGTTTGAAACATAATCTAATAAGCATAAGCCAGCTGAGTGATTTAGGATATGACATTTCATTTGTTAAGGATGGATGTCATATCAAAAGGTCAAGTGATCAAGAGATCATTTTGACTGGGTATAGGAAGAGAAATATATATTGTCTTAATTTTGTATGTGAGAATAAGGCTTCTCCCATCTGTCTTGTAGCTGATGACAATGCTTCTCATTGTGTTAAGTGGCACAAGAGATTGGCTCATCTTAACTACAAGACAATTGGCCATCTCTTTAGCAAAGAGTTAGTGAGGAATGGTCCTCAAGTTAAGTGTGTAAAGGAAGGGATATGCTCAGCTTGTCAAAAGGGCTAGCAGACAAAATCCTCCTTTCAAAGCCTTGAAAACAAGGATTCTGTGAGGTGCTTATATCTCTTGCATATGGATCTTTTTGGTCCTATGCCAGTTCATAGTCTAGGTAGGAAGGTCTACACTTTTGTGGTTATAGATGACTATTCTAGATTTACATGGGTGTTCTTTCTGAGACAGAAATCTGAAACCCCAAGTGTCTTACTTAATTTTGTGAAGCAAATTCAGAATGAACTGAATAGTACAGTGGTCAAAATCAGAAGTGACCATGGTACTGAGTTTCAATCTGAAAGCATGACAAAGTTATGTGAAAACTTTGGGATTTTCCAAGAGTTCTCCTCACCTAGAACACCTCAGCAAAATGGAATTGCTGAAAGAAAGAATAGAACATTAATTGAAGCTGGTAGAACTCTATTGAGTGACACCTCTCTTACAGAATATTTCTGGGCTGAGGTAGTAAACACTGCTTGTCATGTGATCAATAGGGCTTCTATCACCAAGAGCCACAAAAAGACTCCTTATGAGATTATGAAAGGTAGAAAACCAAATCTATCCTACTTCAGGATCTTTGGTTGCAAATGCTATATACTTAACAATGGTAAGTCATATTTGACTAAGTTTGCTGCCAAATCCCAGGATGGGATATTTGTTGGGTACAGCATAAATAGTAAGGCCTATAGAATCTTCAACTTGACTACTCAAGTTGTTGAAGAATCTGTGCATGTTGTGTTTGATGAAACAAGATTAATCAACTGAGTTATCTTGTAGATCAAATGACTCAACAGGTATAAGCAAAAGAATGGACAAGCTCTCCATTGCTGAAGCTTCAAGAAAAGATGGAGCATTGGAAAATGAAGGCTACTGTCCAGGGAGAGTACAAGACACAATAGAAGATGAAGAAAACCAAGAGGTTCAGCATAATGAAGGAGCTGGAGATGTTCAACCAGAAGGGAATCTTCCTCCAGCTACAAGACATTTAAGAGATCATCCAGCTGATCAGATAATAGGTGATCCAAGACAGGGAGTGCAGACTAGAAGCAGAAGTCAAAGCACAGTTCTGCATTCAAGTTTCCTGTCACAAATGGAGCCTAAGAAGTTTGAAGAAGCTATCCAAGACCAGCACTGATTGATGCTATGCAAGAGGAGCTGAATCAATTCAGAAGGTGCAATGTCTGGGAGCTTGTTCCTAAACCAAGAGGCCACAATATAATTGGGACAAAATGGATCTATAGGAACAAGTTGGATGAGAGTGGAGTAATAGTGAAGAATAAAGCAAGATTGGTTGCTAAAGGATACAGGCAGGAAGAAGGGATTGACTTTGATCAAACCTTTGCCCCAGTAGCAAGGCTGGAGGCAATCAGAATGTTCCTTGCCTATGCAGCCTATAAAGACTTCAAAGTATACCAGATGGATGTGAAGTCAGCATTTCTGAATGGTGATCTTAAAGAAGAAGTATATGTAGAGCAGTCATCAGGTTTTGTAGATTCTCTTAAACCTGATTATGTTTATAAGCTTAGAAAAGCTTTGTATGGGTTAAAGCAAGCCCCAAGGGCTTGGTATGAAACCCTGTCTACTTTCCTTATTGAGAATAAATTCTCAAGAGGAAAAATAGACAAAACTCTATTCCTTAGGGAATCCAAAGGCAAGATCATCTTAGTACAGATCTATGTTGATGACATAATCTTTAGATCTACTGAAAACAACCTTTGTAAAAAGTTTGCCAAACTTATGCAAGGGAAGTTTGAGATGAGCAGTATGGGGGAACTTAAGTTCTTCTTGGGACTCCAAGTAAGACAGACTGATGATGGCTTGTCCATATCCCAGTCAAAGTTCACCAAAGAATTAATTAAGAAGTATGGTATGGAGTCATCATCTATCATGAGAACTCCTATGGGAACAAGTATGCCTATATGCAAAGATGATGCAGGTAAACCTGTTGATGAGACTTTGTATAAAGGAATAGTTGGTTCTCTACTATATCTCACTGCTAGTAGACCAGATATTATGTATGCTACATGTGTCTGTGCTAGGTACCAAGCCTGCCCTAAAGAGTCTCATTATACTGCAGTCAAAAGGATTCTGAGATATCTTAAGGGCACACCTAATCTAGGCCTGTGGTACCCTAGGAATAGAGATTTTCTACTAACAGATTATTCAGATGCAGATTTTGCAGGCTGTAGAGAGGATAGGAAGAGTACTACAGGTACTTGTCAATTCCTGGGAGGAAGACTGATTTCATGGAGTAGTAAGAAGCAGACCAGTGTGGCTATATCCACAGCTAAGTCAGAATATGTTGTTGCTGGCAGCTGCTGTGCACAACTATTGTGGATACAGCATCAGCTTAAAGATTATGGTATTCAAGTAAGTAGAACACCTCTTTTGTGTGATTCTAAGAGTACAATTTCTATTGTTAATAATCCTGTTTCTCATAGTAGAACTAAGCATATAGAAATTAAATACCATTTTCTTAGAGAACATGTAGAAAGAGAAGACATCACATTGGAATTTGTTAAAACAGATTATCAAATAGCAGATGTATTTACTAAGCCACTGGATGAAACAAAATTCAATAAATTTAAAATTGAATTAGGCATGCTGACCATTGATTAGTTTATCAACAAACTTATAAGTAACATATTAGATTATCAAGTGGTCTCAAGTGGTATTGACAAAAACAGAAAATGGCAAAGTAAAATGGTGTTGACACATTCAGTGATAATGTGTAGACTCAGTGGAGTAATGTCGACAAGTCAGAGATATTGTGTCGACACAGAGAATATGTGTCGACACTTAAGAATCATATTGTCGACTTATCCAGGAATGTAGTGTCGACTTCACCAGAATAATGGTGTCGACACTTACAGATTTTGTGTCGACACTTATACTAAGAGTCGACACAGAAATTCTGATGCTCTACTATATATCCCAGGTGTCGACATAACCACAAATTGGTATCGACACATAGTAGACAGACTTGATGTCGAGATAATAGAAGCTTGTGTCGACACATTCCATCTGTGTCGACACTTATAGTCTGTTTTTACCGACTTTTGATCTTCTTTCAATAGAAAGTATAAATAGGTCAAGAACTTAATCTGTCGACATGCTTACAAGGTTTTCAAGACTGAAACCCTGTGTCGACATTCTCTCTCTCTTCTCTCAAGCTTTCTCAACTGATCAATGGCGCCGAAGATTGAAGACAACGTCAATGAAGGTTATGAGTTGGTCCGGAATGCCTTTGCAGAAGCCCCAACAGATGTTCAACGGGTTATTACTCTTATTTCCAAATCCGGATTAGATTTTTTAGTTTTTGAACCTTCTAAGATATGGAAGAAGGAGGTGCATGAATTCTTCAACTCTGCATCAGTGGATTCAGATATTCTCAAGATAAAGTCCAATGTTCATGGGTCGACAGTGAAGATTACCCCAAGAAGTTTAAGGAAGATTCTCCGATTACCAATAATTGAGAATGAAGAAGAAGTTCCTGCTTCTAAGTCACGGGAGGCTCTCCAATGGTGCGGATTGGATCCCACCCTGAAGATTGGAGCTGCTTTCAATAGGAAAGGGATGAATCAGCAAGGGAAATTTTTGTCTGAAGTAGTTGGCAAGGTGATTCTGTGCAAACCAGGGGGACATGATAGGATTTCAACCTATATGTTCTGCCTAATGACCAGAATTGTGTTTACAATTCCAACTGATTGGTCAACTGTAATCTTTGAAAAGATCAAGGAAGGAATCAAGAAGTCAAATCTGGCTAGAATTATGAGTTTATATCTGACTTGAGTGATCCCTGAAGTAATGCAACAACTGCCAGGAACAAAGATCAATCACATGAGAAAGATGGACATGAGATTGTTTTCTAGGTGGGATAGGGTGCTGTCTAAGGATGTGCCTGATGAGAGCAGGAAGGACACCCCGGTGAAATCCCCTTATCATGTTCAAGATACTGAGCAGCTTTAAGAAGAACTATTGAAAAAGCAGGTTGAAGATCAGCCTGAATCTACTCCAGCCCAACAAGGAACAATACCTGCACAGATGCAGGGGGAGCAAGCTCATTCTCCTGCCCAGAATGTATCTACTCCTGACCAGGTACAGTTGCAGGGGGAGCTGGTGTATTTTCCTACAAAAGACATTTCTAAAATTTCTATTTCTGCACAGGTGCAGGGGGAGCAAGTGTACTCACCTGTCCAGGACATTACCAATACTGAACAAGTACAGGGGGAGAAGATGTCTGACCCAGTGCAAGAGGCAGAACAAATTGATATCTCCAAAGCTTTGAATATTGAAGATCTGAATGACACATCTTCTGTTCAAACTCAGAAGGAATATACTCTAGATGAGTTATTTCCTAATGTTGATATTGCTACTGATAAAGTAGAAGAGGGGCGGGATATTGAGAAGGCCCTAGACATGGAGATAGAGCAAGAAGCTGAGATCGAGCAAGAGGTTGAGAAGGAGAAAGAAATTGAGGAGGAGCAAGTGGTGGAGGGGGAGTCTGTGCATGTTGAGGCTGAACAACATGGCACTGAGACAGATATTCCTCCTCCTCCTCAAGAAAGAGTTCAAATTGATAGTTCATCTGAATCTGAGACTGAAGAAGCCAGAATGGCTAAGAAGAGAAAACTTGTTGTCTTCCAAAGAAGGAGCAAAAGTTATAAGCAAGCTCTACAGACTACAACTCAACAATCCCATTCTGAATTTAATTATAACAAGTTTATGCTTGATTTGCAAGTTAAGTTGGATGAACATAGATTGGTTGTTGAAAAATATGTTGATGAGAGTAATAAGTCCCTTCAATTTGACTTGGCTCAAGATATAAAGTCAATTAGATTTGAAGTCAATATGTATAAGAAGGAGATGGCAGATTGCTTCCATAAGGGAGGTAATGTTGTAGTATTCTTGGCAAAACAACAGCAATCAATTATTGCCAAAGCAGATGATATAGCACTGAAGCAAGGCTATGTTCTTACAAATCAGATAAACATGAATGCCAATCTTGAAGACTCTCACAATGAGATTCTTAATGAGTTGAAAAAGACTACTGAAGGGTTGACTGCAGCAAGGGGAAAGGAAATGGAAGAATTTGATAAGAAACTTCAAGATGCTATTGAATCAGTTACAACTGCTTTCACTACCTCTCAAAAGGACATATCTGACAAGCTTAAAAAGTTAAAACCATTTTTTAAAGAGGGTGTGAATTATCTGGATGGCCAGATCAGATTTCAGAAGGAAGATCTAAGAGATCATATTACCAGAGAAGCCATAAAGGGGGAGAGGTTGTTAGTTCATGCTGGCTCAGAGCACACCAAATGAGTGACAAATAGTATTCGAGCCACATTGGGATATCCACCTTTGTGTGATGATGCTATGGTGGCTGAGTCAGGCATTCAAACAGGTCTACTTGAAGGCAATCAACCTGAGATTGCCCAAGTCATTTACCCTCCTCCATATTTTGATATGATTGATCAGCAAGTTCAGGATATGTATAGTCCTCCAAAGGAGGTTACCAAGGTTATTATTGAAAAAGTTGATAAGCCTGATGCCAACTTGAAAGAACAGCAAGATGCTCTACTATCCAAGAAAAGATTTAGAGAGCAGGCTGAACTTAAGCCAGATTTTGAGCAGTGGAGCCCTACTTCAAGAAATATTATACTCACTGCATGGAAGGCTGTAAAAGACCAAGTTTCTGAAAGAGGAAAGTGGTATAATGAAATGGAATGGCAAAAACATGAAGCTAAGCAAGAGGCAATAGTACAGTTCAGAAGAAAAGCCAAGCTGGGTAGGCTGCCACCAGATGCTCAAGAACCGAGCAAGTACTTTCCAAAGCCATATCATTACTTTGAAAGGCAAAGGCTCAAGGAAGAAGCACAGAAGAAGGCTGATCAAAAAGGCAAGAAGCCAGCTGAAGTTGTTGAAGCTCCTGTGAAGGCTCAAATCCAATCTGGCAAAGGGATTGTCATAAGAGAGCTTGATCAGTCTTAATTTTAAGTTCTTTCAAAAGTATTTTGTAATGTTTTGATTAAATCATTCAATGTAAAAATCTGTAATCAAACATTACTAAGTTTTAAACAAAATATTGTTTGGAATCATATAATGTTCACTATGTGATGGATTGTTCATATTTTGTTTTTTAAGTATTCCTGTTATGTCATATATCATCATATTATACTTTTTATAAATGGTGTATATCATTGGCTTTAAGGGTTATGACTTCTCCAAATAGGGGGAGATTGTTGGGTACATTGGAAAATGTGTACCTGATTTGAAGAAGTCCAACTTAGCTCAATGATATACATCAAGGTGTATTTGATGTTGTTTTAAGTTGACATGTGCAGGTGAAGAAGTATTAAAGAATGCAAAAAAATATTCTAAGTCCATGTGTCGACACCTGAAGAAACAGTGTCGACACTTCAGAATATTTGTGTCGACACTTGACGGAAGCTGTGTCGACACAGAGAAAGATAGTCGACACAGAGAAAGATAGTCGACCTCGACACAGAGAAAGATAGTCGACACAGAGAAAGATAGTCGACCTCGACACAGAAGGAGATAGTCGACCACATTAATGTCGACACTGAGAAGCAACGTCGACTCACAGAAAGTTAATCGACCATATTTGTGTCGACACTGGGAGGCTGTGTCAACACAATGAGACAGAGTCGACACACATTGGCAGAAGTCGACAATACTTGTGTCGACACCAGAAGACTAAATCGACACATTTTGGCAGAGTCGACAATTGCTGTGTCGACACCTGAAGGCAGTGTCGACACATACTGAGTTTTGAATCTACAACAACTGTGTCGACACACAGTACTTGTGTCGACACACTGCAGAGTCAAGACCAAGTTATTTTCTGAAGAAGCTGTGTCGACTTAATGGCGAACTTGTCGACATCTTCAAAGACTGTGTCGACACCAAAGTCACTTGTGTCGACACATATAGACAGTTGGTCTCAACACTTTCTGACAGACTGTCTCGACACTTTGCTGTCCAAAACTAAGGCACAGGATTTGTTTGAAGACTTGATAGATGTGGGTTGCCACCGGTTAACTGATGCTGTCAGACTTGTCAGAAAACAGTTAGAAACCGGATCAGTCGGTTACCATGAAGAAGGTCTATAAATAGACAGATTCAGAAGGAAGTAAGCAGTAGTAGAGATACAAAAAAAAGGTGAAGAAGGATTACAATCCAATTGAAGTATCAATTCAAGAAAGTGCAAGGCACTAAAGAAGATCTTCATCAGAAGATCTAATCAGACGATTTCAGGATCGATCTAAAAGAGTTCTAACAAGAATTCAGAAGTATCATCAAAGGTGTTGGATAGAGAGGGATCCACCCATTTGAAGAAGAAGAAGGAAGCCATCAGTGGTTTCTCAAGAAGCAGTTTGAAAATCAACTCAGCTAAGTTCAGATTCAAGAAGCTTTGAAGAAAGCTCAGTTTCAGTTGATTTCATCAGCTGATCAAGAATTGTCTTGTCCTCTTCTCTCTCAACAAAGGCAAGACATTAAAACTTCTTTTCTAAAATTCTGTAGGATCTGTTTTACACAGATCTGAGTTGTAAGCCTGTGATATAAAGGCTGAGTGTAGGAGAGTTGATCTCTGAGTGGTAGGGTTGTTCGCCTGAGTGTAGGAGAAGGTTCTTCTCTGAGTTATAGGCCTTGTGGCAAGGCTGAGGTAGGGCTGTTGTGCCTGAGTTGTAGGAACCTATCTATGTTCTGAGCTGTATGATCTGTAGATCTGAGAATAGTGGAAGTTTGGCCGAATCTAGCATACTGCTAGATAGGTGAAGGGGGAAAGTGGATGTACCCAAACCTTGGGGAACCACTATAAAATATTGTGCAATCTGTGATGATTAAATTTCTGTGATTGCTGTGCTGGATGTTTTAATTCTGTAATTGAATTCTGCCTAAAAGTATAAACAAGCAATTAGAACCTATTCACCCCCCCCCCCCTCTAGGTGTTTAGGTTGTCTTGAAAGTAAAACTATCATGGTCTGTGAAGATGTCAACTTTCACGCCATATAAGTAATGATGCCACAACTTAAGTGCAAAAATCACAGCTGCCAACTCCAAGTCGTGGATTGGATAGTTCTGCTTGTGCACTTTCAAATAGCATGAGCCATAAGAAATAACCTTTCCGAACTGAAGAAGAACGCAGCCTAATCCGCTCCCTAAAGCATCACTATAAATCTCATGGCCGTCTGTACCACATAGAAAACTCAAGATAGGCGTCATGGTCAAACGACTCTTTAAGTCCTCAAAAGCTCGTGTGCACTCAGGCTTCCAAATGAACTTCTGATCTTTTATCGTCAATGTAGTGAGAGGTAAGGCTATTCGCAAAACGTTCTCCATGAAGCGCTTGTAGTAGCCAACAAGTCCAAGGAAGCTCCAGACTTTGGCTACAGTGGTCAATACGGGCCACTCTCATATTGCAACTATCTTCGTCGGATCCACCGCAATACCCTCTCCACTAACCACATGACCCAGAAAAGCTACTGATGACATCCAAAACTAACACTTTGAGAACTTGGCATAGCATTTATTCCTTCTCAGGGTATGCAAAACCATCCTCAAGTGGTTTGCATGATATTCTTCTGATTGAGAGTACACTAATATGTCGTCAATAAAGACGATCACAAATAGATCTAAGTACTCCCAAAAGGTCCAATGCATCAAGTCCATGACCTTTTGGGTTGACCCCAATGGGTCCTTAGTGACCCATTGGCCTCCCCTAAGGTCTAGGTAGGGCTGGGTAGGGTTGACTTGACACTTTGGTGGTCACTTGACCCTTAGGAAGGGTACTTTGACCAAGTTAGGGCTAGAGTTGACTTTAGTCAACATGACCATTTGGGTTGACCCCAAGTGGTCCTTGGTGACCCCTTGGCGTCCCCTAAGGTCTAGGAAGGGTTTTGTAGGGTTAACTTTGCACTCTGAAGGTCACTTGCCTCTTAGTTAGGGCACTTTGACCACTTTAGGGCTAGGGTTGACTTGGGTCAACTCAGGCCCCAAGGTTGACCTCAATGGATCCTTAGGGCTCTAATGGACCTTTCAATGGATTGGTGAGGTTATGGTGGGGTCTTGGAGTCATGGTGAAGCCACATGATCATCCCAACCTTGTGTTTAAAATCTACTATTTGCAGACCATAGTGATCTCACCTACATTCCTAAGTCCACTTCGTCTTCCTAGGGTTTTATCATGACCTAGTCATGACAAAACCACTCCTAGGGGTCTAGTTGTCTGAGGGATGTTACAAAAGATCTAGCATCAAAGGATGAAAAGAAGCTCACTTGATTCAAGTTCATGGATCGAGTTTGTCTACATGGTGGCATGGTTGTCGGCTAAGCTCCAACTTTTACTTTTGAACTTGATTTCTTCAAGGAAATTCTTGGCTCTGCTGCTTGAGTGATGAGAAAGAGGGTAGGAGTTTAGATGGGGGGAGGGGGAGAGCTTATTGGGGAAATCCCATCATAGATTTGACTGGGAGTTTTAATGAGAAAGTATTTTCCATGCTTTAGAAGGATATCCATGGCCATGTGTCCTCCTTCTAGTGGCCAAATTTCCATTCTAAGAGTTAATAGAAAAGCATTTCCCATTCCTTTAAGGGACAAACACTGTCATGCATCCTATATATATTTTCTAGAGATTTTCTAAACAATTTTGATAAAAATTTCTAGTACACACCCTTGGTCACACTAGTGACCAAGGGCGTGTCAACTTAAACCTATATTCTGAAACAGTTTTGAGAAGTGCACCCGAGTTGACTGAATGTCATGCTTGTGTAATCTGTTTAGCCAATTAAGTGCCTATTTAGCCGACTGGGAGCCCATCTAATCGATATTCACTATGTCACGCCCGTGATCCATGAAGGTCACACTAATATACTTTATGTAACCGATCGAGTGCATATTTAGCCAATCGAGAGCATGTCTAACTGATATTATTAAGTCACACCCATGTTCCATGATTGTCATGCAAGTGTACTTTGTCTAATTGACTGGGTGCCCATCTAGTCGATCGGGGGGGGGGGGCGTCTAACTGATATTCAGTATGTCCCTCTCGTGTTCCATGAAGGTCATGCCCATGTAACATGATGGTCGCACCCATATAATGTGAGTTTTCTCCTTCTTGTAATTTTTTTTACTTCCCTTCTTGTAATCTTTCTCTCATAAGATATACGTTTAGTTTCTTTTTCATCTTGCACTTTATTCGGATATAGAATTGGAGGATATTTTTTATAAATCTAGAATTTCTTCATCATCCCTCATGTTGATCATGACTCATCCTTGATTACCTTAAAGCCTTAGGACTACCTCCTAGTCCAAGTCAATTCATAGTGATGCAAGTCGCTTAAAGGGGGTCTAGTTTAAAATGGAATGTTACAAATCTAATAAACAAATAAATAATTTCGTCTGCAAAATTGAGGTTGGGACTACGGGTATTAAAGTACGAGGTATGAAAAGCTCGTTCAGATTGTACCCGGGGTAAATAATTCTGAATAGCATTACTGCATGAGGTTCATAGGCTTCCAAGTGTATTCCTCTAACCCATGGTTGGACCACGGGACCTTTACCAATAGAACACTCTTTCGTTACAGCACTCGAGTCTCAGTATCCACTATTCATACAAACTCTAGCTGAACAGATCTATCATATGCCAAAGGGCCAGATGTAGTGGCGCGTGACATACTGGTCAGGATAAAGTAATGCTCTCTGAAGGGAGGACACATGGAAGATGTCATGCAGATTATTTAATTCAAGGGGTAACTCTAGCTTGTAAGCTAAGGGGCCAATCCGCTCCAAAATAGTATATCACCCAATATATTGATGATTGAGCTTCTTTTCCCCCAGACACAAGCTACATTATGCATTTTCCTGATCTTCAAAAACACTTTGTCTCCCACTTATAATTATACCATCATGTGTATCGCATCATAGTACTTCACCAGCCGTCTCTGAGCCTCGATCATACAATCCTGAATCAGTCAGATCATCGTATGGGTGTCATCCTCATCGTGGACCCACGATAGCAGCATCCTGCACCTCCTACCATATAATGCCTCATATAGAGCCATGTCGATGCTTGTCTGATGATTGTTGTTGTAGGAGAACTCTACCAATGTGTTGGGTATTGTATCCATAATAACCCGGATTTGAAGAAGGTCCCAGTTAAGTTAAGATGAATTGAGATTGTATTTGATGCCATTGTTTATTTATGTACTTGCAGGTCTATAATGCCAAGTACACACCAATGTTAGGTTATAGTGGGTCAGTAAACACAGAACTATACAATGTAATTCTTCATTGTGTAAACCAATGTGTTGACTCACGTGTAATCTCTCTATTAGGGTGTACTAATATCCCAAGTACAAGAGAAGGCTCAAGGATGGTCAAGGGTTAGACTCAGAAAAATAGGAATTTTACCTAAGTAAAATTCGACGAGTATGGTTAAGCATATGCGTCGAATTCGTCGAGTATCATCATTGATACACGCCGAATTCGTCGAGAACACTTACCAATACCCGTCGAATTCGTCGTATATACTTAGGGTAAATTCTTTGGAGAAGTGAAAAATCTATTAAGTAAAATTCGTCGAGTATCATTGTGCATGCTCGTCAAATTCGTCGAATGTATATAACGATACTCACCGAATTCGTCGAATATGCTAAGTGATACACGTCGAATTCATCAAGTCCAGTCGAAAATACTTCTCTAGATTTTTCCAAGTCTAATTCGTCGAATATAAAGCGTTGACTATGTCGAGTCTGTTGACCGATACTCGACGAATTCAGAGAGTATGCCTAGTGATACTCGACGAATTCGTCGAGTATGACTTGTTGACATTGTGTTGAGTGTGCAGCCGGCCTGGGACATTTTGGCTAAGTCATTTTCGTCGTATATTAAGGTGTATTCAATGAGTATTAATTTGATACTTGACAATACTCGACGAATTTGACTTAGGTCATTTTTTCGAAAATTTCTCAAACCAGTCACGGGTTCAGTCGGCCATGCACAATAACTTTTAGGGTTCTGTTTTTGGAATTCTTTTATAGTCGGTACTTCGATTCTATCTATATATATGTTAGGATGGATTTCGAAATCAAGGATCTTCCTAATCTTGCTAATTGCTTTTCGAAATCAAGACTTTCTAAAATCGAAAACCGACGGCTCGACATCTCTGAATTTTGTGATTCTTCACGTTCACCCGTCAGCGACGAGGAAGATACATCATTTTCGACTTTCACGACTGGATTGCTTCTTCTCTCAAGATCTATACTCCTCTAGATCTATTCATTTGAAGATTGAAGGTTCACTATTCAAAGCTTTCCACTTTCTGAGTTCTTCAAATCTCAAGATCTACTATTTTAAAGAATGTCGGAGCGAAGACTTGTGATTGTTATTGTTTTATTGTAATAATCATTTACTTTTGTAGGAGATTGTTTCTCTGAGTTTGTAGATCCGTTTGAAGATCGAGTTTGTAGATCCGTTTGTGGATCGAGTTTGTAGATACGTTTATGGATCGAGTTTGTAGATCCGTTTGTGGATCGAGTTTGTAGATCCGTGTGGGGATCGAGTTGTATGAGAGTTTGTTCTCCAAGGTGTAGGAGCGTTGCTCTGAGTTGTAAGATTCTTGATAATCTGAAAAAGGTGAAGTAGTTGAATCTATCTCTTCGTGGTAGATAGGCGAGGTGGGACAGCACACGTACCCAATATGGGGAACCACTATAGATCTATGTGTTTATGTGCTTGTTTATTCTTGAGTAATTTTTTAATCCGCAAAAAGACACAAATATCACCTATTCACCCCACCCCCCTCTAGGTGATTTAGGTAGACGCTAGATACTTTAATTTGGTATCAGAGGGGCGTTTTGTTTGATATAAGGTTAACACCTTGCGCACGATCCCTGATCTAGCATTTAGAGATTCTGCTTAGTAACCATGGATAGAAGCAAGGACATGTCATCTATGAAGCTGCCTGTATGCACTAAAGAGAATTCTCCCATGTGGAAAGAAAGAGTCAGGTTCTTCATGGAAGCTGCTGATCCAAGAATTTTTCAGATAGTGGAAGAAGGACCACATATACCTACTCAAGCTTCAGCTTTGAATTCGGTGATTATGATCCCTAAGAAAATGATGGATAAATTAAGGATGAAATTGCCTTGGTCTCCTTGGACAAGAAAGTGAAGAATATCATAGCAAGTGCAGTGGATGATTCAATGCTCCAAAATGTATTCTACTGCAAGTTTGCTAAGGAAATGTGGGACTGCTTAGTAGTTCTGATGGAAGGGACTGAGTAAGTTCGAGACGATCGAAGATCTTTACTGAATCAAGAGTACAAAGCATTTAAGAAAGGATCAAGTGATACTATCGCTGACAGCTTCGAGAAATTTTTCAAGATCGTCAACGGCCTCAAGAACTATGGTCGTACATTCACTAATGGCGAGCTCAACGACAAATTTCTAAGATCCCTGACTAAGGACTGGGATACCAAAGTTTTTGTTTTAGGGAATTTGGGAAGTTGCCGGAAATCAACCCTCAGAACCTGTTTGGCAAGTTGCTCTCCTACGAACTCCTGATGAATACTAGGAAGAAGGAGGAGCAAAACAATAGAACTTCAAGAAGAGACAAGCCAGTGGCTCTGAAGGCTGAATGTTCGAGCAAATCTAAAGATGTGTCACCCGTAAGTACACGTGCTCCTGATACTCCAGAAGACTCAGAGCCAAGCACGTCAGGCTCCGAGCTATTGGATGTAGAATTTTCTCTTATCTCCAAGCAGTTCAAGAAAATGCTCAGCAAGAGGAGACAGATGAAGAATCAGTCGTCCTCCTCTGACTATAGAAAATATCATCGTGATGGAGATCGTTCAAGGAAAAGCTACAATAAAAAGGACATGTATAAATCGAGACCGAATAAACATTTTTCCTCTGACATTGTTTATTACTGTTGTAATAAGTCGGGACATGTGATTGTGGAGTGTCCTTATAAGAAGAAGGATGGTTCTAAGAAGGAAGAAAAGAGATCCTTCAAGGGAAAAGAAAAGAAGAAAAGAGCTTCATCGCCAAGAAGTCGAAGACTCTCAGTGACAGCGACTCAAGTGAGTCAAGCTCAGAAAATGAGGAAGCCTACTTCGGGCTTATGGCATAATCAGACGAGGAAGTGGGCGACTCCGAGTACCATAGGAAGGTAAATTTGCACGCAATACTATCTGAGTCTGAAACGTCCACTAATGGTCATGGAGGCTATTCTTCTGATGAGGATGAATCAGAATTAATGGCTCAGCACGAGCACATACTAAAGGCTTTCGACAAATGTCCTAAGGTAGTCCGAAAGCAGTTAAAGGAGATTGCCTCCCGCAAGGCAATGGAAATTAATCTGAATGAAGAAATTGCAAAATTACTTCCTCTCAAAAATGAAGTCCACTCCTTGAAAGAGGAACTTAAGGGCTCCGCTGAGACATTGAGTCTGAAAGAAAAATATCTTGATGTGCTGGAAGAAAAGCTTGCGGTTGAGAGAAAACTCGTTGAGAGTTACTCCAAGTCGAAGACTGTTCTCCCTCTCATTGATGAGTTTTCAGCTCAAAAGAAGGGTAGTGGTCTTGGCCACGTATGTGGAAAGGGTAAGGCTGTCAGGAAGGCTAGCGCTAAGGAAAAGGGGAAGGCACCCATGTATCAACCCTCATTTAGGAAGGTAATCTTCCTTACAAACAAGTGTGACCTGGAGTCATCCTATGGTCATTATGTTAGGCCTACTTATATAGAGCCCAAGAACAGATACCAGGGATGGACCCGTTCCCGTGAATTTGGTGCCAGCATGTTCAAAGCACCTTATGAAGAAATTCATATGAAGAGTTATGGTCCGTATGTACATGGTCATAATAATTAGAAGGCACCAAAAGCTAAATATGTTGTGCCTAAGGCAAAAGATATGGGGAGCTCCTGTATATGATGCAACCAGGAGGCTTCCACCTCTAAGAATGCTGCCCCTACTAGACCTCAGTTCCAAAAGGTAAAGCAGGAGTACAAGAGAAGGTATAATAGGTTTGACTATTGGTTCTACGACAAAATTGGTCATTTTGGCGCAGATTGTTGGTATAATCCTGCTAATTATGTAACCCCACAAGTTAGCAATGCGAGACAGAACACTCGCAAGGTTAATGTTCCTAGTGATGTTCAGCTGACAAAGAACTAAGGACCCAAATACGTTTGGGTTTCTAAGGTAAAATGATTTGTTTTTTCAGGTATGTCCAAAGGCCACAAAAAATCAGATCTGGTATGTAAATAGTGGATGCTCTCGGCACATGATCGGGACAAAAAGCCTTTTACTTGAGTATACCACAGTCAAAGATGAACCAAAAGTAATCTTTGGATGGTTAGATAGGGGGAACAACAAAAGGTTTTGGTATGATTTCCAACGGCACAGTCTCTTTCACAGAAGTAGCTTATGTTGAAGGATTACACTATAATCTTATAAGAATAAGTCAGTTATATGACAAAGGCTACATCGTTGAGTTCTACAAGGACAAGTGCTTGATAAAATCATCTACAATTTTGGAGACGGTCTTAACAGGCACTCGGAGCAAAAATATTTTCTGTTTAAATTTTCTCTGTTTAGACAATTCTACCCCAGTGTGTTTTATGGCTACTAGTAGTGCATCTCTCTGTGACCAATGACACAAGAGATTAGTACATATTAATTTCAAAATAATAAATATGTTATTTTCTCACAACTTAGTGCGTGATTCCCCCAACATTAAGTGTCTTAAAGAGAGTTCATGTCACTCCTGTCAAATGGGTAAGCAAACACGAGCTACTTTCAAGGGTATTGCTGAAAAAGATTCTTTAAGAAGTTTATACTTACTTCATATGGACTTATTCGGACCAATGCCAATTCACAACTTAGGAGGTAAAGTCTACACGTTAGTAATTGTTGATGACTACTCGTGTTTTACTTGGGTGTTCTTTCTGAAACACAAGTCAGACACCTTCGAGTCTTTCACCAATTTTGTCCGGCAAATTCAGAACGAACTGGACTGCTTAGTGGTCAAAATAAGAAGTGACCACGGAACAGAGTTTGAGTCTAGTTCTATGACAGAATTATGTGAAAGTCAAGGTATCTTTCATGAGTTTTCCTCCCCGCACACTCCACAGCAAAATGGAGTTGCTGAAAGAAGGAATAGAACCCTAATTGAAGCATGTACAACTATATTGAATGACGCTTCACTTCCAGAGTACTTCTGGTCTGAAGCAGTCAACACAGCGTGTCACGTGCAAAATAGAGCACTTATCAACAAAAGATATCGTAAGTCTCCCTATGAGATATTGAAGGGAAGAAAATCGACTATGTCCTATTTTAGAATCTTTGAAAGCAAATGCTTCATACTTAATAATGGGAAGTATTACCGCAGAAAGTTTAGTGAAAAATGTTTTGAAGGAATTTTTGTAGGTTATAGTATCCATAGTAAGGCATACATGATTTTCAATAAGAAAACTCTGGTGGTAGAAGAGTCAATAAATATTGTATTTGATGAGATAAGCATGCTCCAAAGCAGCTCGTCTAGTGTTATTGGTGCAGATGCAGGTACCAGGTTCAAGGAGCTAAGCTTGGATGAAGCTGTCAAGGAAGAAGCTCCAAGCTCAGTCAAGATCGTCGATCCAGGCCTGGTGGATGAAGAACTACTAGAGGAAGAATTGCTACAACCTACAGAGGATACACCAGATGTTGCAGAGCCTGCTGAAGGGAGAACAAGGAATCTTGGGTTCAGACACCTAAGAGATCACCCAGCTGATGAAATAATATGAGAGCCAGGTGACGGTGTGAGAACCAGAAGAGGTTTAGCTAATGAGGTTATGCATCTAAGTTTTCTATCATAGGTTGATCCAAAGAAATTCGAAGAAGCAAATAAGGACGCTTCTTGGATATTGGCAATGCAAGAGAAGCTCAATCAATTTGAACATTACAAAGTATGGGAGCTGGTACCCAGGCCAAAAGGACAAAACATGATCGACACCTAGTGGATATTCAAAAATAAGCTGGACGAACACTAAGTAATCATCAAGAATATGGCCAGACATGTAACACAAGGATATAGACAAGAAGAGGGGATCGACTTCGACCAGACCTTTTCTCCAGTGGCTACCAAATGGACGTGAAGCCAGCATTCCTCAATGGAAATTTGAAAGAGGAAGTATACGTAGCGCAACCCCCAGGTTTTGTAAATTCTCAATTCCCTGATCACGTATATTTTTTGAATAAAGCTTTATATGGCTTAAAGCAAGCTCCCCGAGCTTGGTATGAGACATTGTCTAGCTTTCTTCTTGAGAATAAGTTCACAAGAGGAAAGATAGATAAAACATTATTTTTTAGGGAAGTTAAAGGCAAGATTCTGCTAGTGCAAATATATCTCGATGACATTATATTTGGCTCTAAGGAAGACAACCTTTGCAAAAAGTTTTCTAAACTTATGCAAGGGAAGTTTGAAATGAGCAGTATGGAAGAGCTGAAGTATTTCTTAGGACTTCAGGTGAAGCAATCTGAAGATGGAATTTTCATCTCTCAGATGAAGTTCACCAAGGAGCTTCTTAAGAAATTCGGAATGGAGAACGCAACCTCTATGAGGACTTCAATGGGTTCAACTGTATCTTTGTACAAGAATGAGAAAGGAAAACCTTTTGATGAAACCAAGTACAAAAGCATAATTGGATCCTTGCTCTACCTCACTTCCAGTAGACCAGATATAATATTTTCAACATATGTCTGTGCTAGATATCAAGCGAACTCTAAGGAATCTCATTACGTCGCTGCAAAGCGAATTTTAAGATACCTTAAGGGTACACCCAATCTTGGCTTATGATAACCGAGAAATAATGATGTCGAGCTAATTGGTTTTTCAGATGCCGATTTTGTAGGAAGTATGGATGATAGGTAAAGCACTTCCAGGACGTGTCAATTCCTCGGAAGACGTCTTATTTCTTGGAGCAGTAAGAAGCAGAATTATGTGGCAACTTCTACCGCCGAGTCAGAGTATATCTCTGTGGGTAGTTGTTGCACACAGCTTCTATGGATAAGGAATCAACTAGAAGACTATAATCTAAAGTTTAGAGAATTTCCAATGTATTGCGAATCATCCAGCGCAATAACAATCACAAACAATCCAGTCTCCCTCAGCCGGACAAAGCACATCGAGGTGCGATATCACTTCATCCGGGAACATGTGGAGAACAAGGACATAGCTCTCAACTATATCCCGACGGACAGATAGGTTGCATATATTTTTACAAAGCCGCTGGACGAGGCCAAGTTCTCGTTTTTCAAAACGGACTAGGCATGCTGAAAATTGACTCGTAAAGAAGACTATACAAGCAGAAATTCACTCGGGAATTAATTCAGGATGGCAAAAAAATTCCAAAGGAAAATTCAGTGTATATCGAATGGAAATTTCACTGATTCGTCGGATATCAAAATGATACTCGCCGAATTAAACTCTATATTCGGTGAATCTCGCCGAATTTAACTTGCAAGGAGTATTCTTTCTTACTATATTGGATCCGAAGAACTGACGACAAATAAGGTACTTGTCTTCTAGGTCAATTTGAAATATATATATATATAAATAAATCGAAGGGGGGGCAGCCGCACAGTTTATTCGATAAAACCATCCAACTGATTTGCTGAAATCCGCAAACTGACCCTTCGGCTCCCGCGCCTGTTCTTCTCCGTTCCCGACAAGATATTCTTGTAGAGCGCATGCTTCCTCACCTGCGATTAGGATTGTGCAATTCTTCCAAGCCCTAGTCGGTAGTCGCATCCAGATTCGCCCCGCCGATTTCGCACTATGGTGGGTTCCTGGAAGCCAAAAGCCGCCAATTCCGACAAGTCCAGTTCTTCAGTAACTTCAAATTCCAGTTTTCTAGTGATATCAGATTCTAGTTTTTCCAAGTTCATATTTCAGGTCTCTTATGTCTCCTAGGACCACCAGTGGCTTGCTAGGGGGAAGTGAATTGGTCCGGACAGGGTTTGCTTCTGCTACCAACGAGTTCAGGAACGTCATTCTCATGTTGGTGACAACTGGACTTTCCTTCGTCCGCGAACACCCCTGCAAGGTGCTGGACAAGGAAGTCCTAGAGTTTTTCCATAACACAAAACTCTGCCATGAGGACACTGTTATCAAGAGCAAGATTTAGAAGTACAAGGTAAAAGTGAAAGCCTCTCTTTTGTCTAGGTATTTGCGGCTTCCAATATATGAATAAGCTGATTACCTAGACGAAGTTGATTTCTCTCGAGCCCTATTGTTCTGTAGACTACCCAGAGGTACTAAGGCCGTCAAGAGGAAAGGTATGAACGAGGAAGGGAAACTGTTATCATATATTGTTGGTAAAGTACTATTATGCAAGGCTGGTTCACACGACTACCTATCTAGAAAAATGTTCAAAGTGCTAGTAGCAATTATCTGCAGGAAAAGGTTGAACTAGGGTGCGATTTTGTTTGTGAAAATAAAGGACAGTCTCCGCACACCCAACTTTGGAAGAATAATCACCTTGTTCCTGAATCAGCTTGATGGTAATAAGTTTGATATGACCAAAGGTGTACCTATCCATCACCTTAAGAAGATAGACTCTACCATCTTCATAAGGTGGGATAGGAGGATCTTGCGGTAAGGGGGAGCCCCAGAGGTGGCTGAGTAGGAGGAATTTCATGCTCCTGAGGTTAGGATTACCTCTTCTCATCCCAGTGACATTCCTGAGAGTTCGAGGGAAGGAATAGAGGGGGAGTTCGTTATTCCATTCCCAGAGCCTGAGAATTTGTTGTCAGAGATTGCTCAGATTGCTCAAACTGCTGTTGAGGAGCTAGTGCAAGATGTGGATAGTGTTGTTGCTGATGCTGAATTGAATGCGAATGATTTTGAGATAAATGCTGATGAGGATATGATCGTTGTTTGATGAGCCCAGAGATGTTGATAATGCTAATGATGGTTCTGAGATAGTTTCTACAGAAAATCTGATTGTCCCTCTCCCAGAGATTGTTCATATTGCATCTTCTGAGTGGGAGGTGACTAGGACTCCGACATTAATTGGTACTGAGGTTGACAGGTTTATCCGTAACCTTGAGAAAAGAGTTGCCAAGGCAATAGTTATACCTCCATTTATTCCTGAGGAGGTAGTTGAGTTCTGTGATGAGGAAGGAGATGCAGGGGAGCATCCTCCTATCCTAGCTGCTGAAGTGCCTCTACTGAGTTCCAAAGCTCGATTATCCCCGATCGATGAGTATCTCGATGAAGATCTACCCTCTCTACCACCTATTGTTTCTGAGACAGTTGCCACCTCCAGTGCTGATAGTTTAATTCTCAAGACAATAGAGGTGATGTTGGCAAGACAACAAGCATAATTTGAAGCAACAATGAAGAAAGTCCTGGACAAGGTAAAAGAGACAGAACAAGACGTCAACAAAGGCCTTGCTGGAGTTAAGATTCAAATTGAAACTCTTGTTACAAAGATTGACTTATTATTTGTTGAAGGTGGAAAAGTAATAAAGCTGAATATAGATGGCCTCTAGTATACAAAGGAAACTGTGGATAATGTGGACACGAATGCCAAGACTATGATTGCAATGCATAATACTTCTATGACTCATTATGACAACAACTTGCTAGCGTATGCAAATTCTCTGGCTGCAGAAGTCAAAAAGGGCGAGAAAGGTATAAAAGCTAAGCTGAATGCTGTTGAAGCTGCCATGATAGTAAACTTCCAAGTCTATTGATTACAGCTATGACAATTGCGTGTGGATATATGGGCAGTTGGCAAGCTCTCAAGCACCTGCTGTGCCAGTCCCTGTTGAAGTTAATCCTACTGAGAATTACTCTCAATTATGGTCAGACACATAGGACTTTTATCAGGTTGATATTGTTACTGCTGCTGATGTTGAAAAGATCCCTTCTGCTCCAGTTCACAAGAAGAGAAAGTATGGTGAAAGACCATCTGCTGTCAGGACAGAACCAAGCAGAGAAATGGAAGAAATGTGGAGTCCCATCTCCAGAGGTATTATATTGGACACATTCTCCTTGGTTGACATTGGTGGTGAAAAACATCAACACCACTATGATCAAGAAGAATGGAACAAATACATGTTATCATGCACCAAAAGGAGAATCCACTTCATAAATCACAGAGACACTGATCGGATGCCTGCACCTTCGCCAAAGTACTTTCCAAAGCCGAAGGCATATTTTGACAGGCAAAGGAAGAAGAATCAGAGCCGACAGGGACTATAGTTTTATGTTGTGTTGAGTTGTGGGTTACCCCCTGTTACAAACTATGGACAATTATATATATATATGATTTTCATAATTGTCTTGGAATGTGTGTTGTTTTTGTTTATATCATTTATTTTTTCAAGTTTTCATATTTTATTATTTATCATGTGCAATTCACCTTAGCTTATAAAGTTCTGACTTCTTCAAATAGAGGGAGATTGTTGGGTATTGTATCCACCATAACTCGGATTTGAAGAAGGGCCCAGTTAAGCTAAGATGAATTGAGATTGTATTTGATGCCACTGTTTAGTTATGTACTTGCAGGTCTACAATGTCAAGTACACACCAATGTCAGGTTACAGTGGGTCAGTAAACACAGGACTATACAATGTAATTCCTCATTGTGCAGGCCAATGTGTTGACTCACGTGTAATCTCTCTATTGTGGTGTACTTATATCTCAAGTACAAGAAAAGGCTCAAGGATGGTCAAGGGTTAGACTCAGAAAAATATTACCTAAGTAAAATTTGGCGAGTATGGTTAAGCATATACGTCGAATCCGTCAAGTATCATCATTGATACACGCCGAATTCGTCGAGTATACTTACCAATACCCGTCGAATTCGTCGTATATACTTAGGGTAAATTCTTTGGAGAAGGGAAAAATCAGTTAAGTAAAATTCGTCGAGTATCATTGTGCATACTCGTCGAATTCGTCGAATGTATCTAACGATACTCGCCGAATTCGTCGAATATGCTAAGTGATACACTCCGAATTCGTCGAGTCCAATCGACAATACTTCTCTAGATTTTTCCAAGTCTAATTCGTCGAATATAAAGCGTTAACTGTGTCGATTCTGTTGACCGGTACTCGATGAATTCGTCGAGTATGACTTGTCGACATTGTGTCAAGTGTGCAGCCGGCCTGGGACGTTTTGGCTAAGTCATTTTTGTCGTATATCAAGGTTTATTCGATGAGTATCAATATGATACTCGATGAATTTGACTTAGGTCATTTTTTCGAAAATGTCTCAAACTAGTCACGGGTTCAGTCGGCCATGCACAGTAACTTTTAGGGTTCCGTTTTTGGAATTCTTTTATAGTCGTTGCTTCAATTCTCTCTATATATATGTTAGGATGGATTTCAAAATCAAGGATCTTCCTAATCTTGCTAATTGCTTTTCGAAATCAAGACTTTCCAAAATCGAAAACCAACGACTCGACATCTCTGAATTTCACGATTCTTCACGTTCGGCCGCTGGCGACGAGCAAGATACATTATCTTCGACTTTCATGACTGGATTGCCTTTTTTCTCAAGATCTATACTCCTCTAGATCTTGTCGTTTGAATATTGAAGGTTCACGATTCAAAGTCTTCAAAGCTTTCCACTTTCCGAGTTCTTCAAATCTTTCCACTTTCCGGGTTCTTCAAATCTTTCCACTTTCCGAGTTCTTCAAATCTTAAGATCTACTATTTCAAAGAACGCCGGAGCGAAGACTTGTGATCATTATTGTTGTATCGTAATAATCATTTACTTTTGTAGGAGATTGTTTCTTCGAGTTTGTATATCAGTTTAAGGATCAAGTTTGTAGATCCGTGTGTGGATCGAGTTTGTAGATCTGTTTGTGGATCGAGTTTGCAGATCCGTTTATGGATCGAGTTTGTAGATCCGTATGTGGATCGAGTTGTAGGAGAGTTTGTTCTCCGAGGTGTAGGAGCGTTGCTCCTAGTTGCAAGATTGTTGATAATCTGAGAAAGGTGAAGTAGCTGAATCTAGACCTTCGTGGTAGATAGGCGAGGAGGGACATTGGACGTACCCAATACGGAGAACCACTATAGATCTCTGTGTTTGTGTGCTTGTTTATTCTTGAGTAATTTTTTAATCCGCGAAAAGACACAAACATCACCTATTCACCCCATCTAGGTGATTTAGGTAGACGCTAGATACACTCACAAAGGTAAAAGTTTCTCCCACATCTCTCCCTAATCCAAGATGCATATCTACAATAGGTCCTCCATCGTCATGATAATCCTTTTTGACTAAACGTCAATCTATGGATGAAAGGTTAAGCTAAAAGCGAAGTGAGAGCCCAACTAAACTTGCACTGCCCTCCACTCCTTGGAGGTGAGACGACCATCTCGATCAAAAATGATAGTCTTGGACACCCCGTAATATCAGACAAACTACTGCACAAAGAGACGCACCAAAAAATTTACATGTGTATTCTTCCTCGTCGGAACGAACTTGAAAACCTTTGTCAATCTGTCAATTATCACCCAAACAGAGTCACTCCTCAGCTAAAGCGTGGTGTGTCCATATCCCATAGGTCCCAGGAACGAAACTGGCTCTGATACTATTTGCAAGACCCCCTCCTCCTGGAATTGGACACAGATGAGGGAGTTCTTATGCCTAGGATTGCCACCATGTTGTAGTGCCAACACTTGGGCTAGCCTCCACCACAAGACACTTATTATGCCGACAGTTTACAAATATCGCATGCCAATCTATCAATATATTAAAAGCAAAAGTACATGATCTACGGTAATGTATTTAAGCCCACATAGTATACAAACAAAATAGGAAGCGACAAATGCTCCAGAATATATCAAAGTACAAAATGTAAAGAGAGACTATATCAAGAACTCTCAAAATCTCACATCAGTAACAGAAGGTAGCAACGATAAAGGCTGCATCGTGGTATCAGGTCCCATCTCCCTAGTCTGGCTATTGTCTTACACGGTGTGCTGTTGCTGCTTTTGCTAGGCGTGCTCCTAAAATATGTGGTATGACAACCGTTAGTCAAAAAGACTAATCAACTTCACAACCTCTCTCCCGACGACTCTTAAGCGCTGGGTGGAAGGAGGGAAAAAGTGGCTATAATATAATCAATAATATACCAACAGGTAACATGTCAGTGTTCAAAATCTAATAGTTAACTTTATTAACTCATGACCCCCTTCGAAAAAAATCTTTATTGGTTCGAAAAAGCTTGCTCAAATCAACTTCAATCTTTTGATCCTTTCCATCATTTGAATTTTTGGGATCATTATATTATACAAAACTACAAGTAAATGTCAATGTCACACAAGAATTATAAAATAAAGATTATTGTGAGTGTGATCGTACTGGTTATACCTAAAGATGTAGTTATCAAATCTTCCGAACTCATTTCCCCGACATTAATCCCCCCCAAAAAAAAATCTAAGAACACATAAAAACCTTGAAACTAGGTTAAAATAGGAGAATAATGGTTAACAATCGGATAGAAATGTGAGTCGAGAGGAAGACAATCCCCCAACTGGAAAACTAGCCGGATTCATTTTCGGCTTACTTAGAAGTCAAGGAGAACTTCTCACTACTGGCCAGAAAACTGGAGGAATGGTCGCCAGTAAAAGACATCACCAGTAACTAGTGGACTTCTCGCCACCGTCCGCCATGAGGAAGCTCACGCCACCAGAAGCTGTAAGACTGTAAGAGGCTCGACGAAGTTGCGACAAAGATCGACGGGGTTTCGACAAGAAAGAAATACGTGAAGCGCAAACACATGAACTCTTTGCATGCAAATAGGTTTAGGAAAATCCTAAACAAAACAAATATTTAGTGTGAATAGCAATTCGTGGGTACGAATATCTACCCTTTTTAGTTCAACTTAATGAACAGAATTTTAATACACATGCAAAGAGAAGAAAAAATAGTACGGGAGGAAAAAATTTCCAACCGGATTCTGTTTCCAAATTCCCACATGCACTAAAGTTGTCACAGTTCCATATATTTAGAACAATAATCATTTATAACAGATAGTAATGACGTGATAAGATTGACTAATAACATTCACATCATGGTTGGATTGAGTTGACCTTGGAAATAGAATAGCATGCATGCGTTAAACTCAAGAATAAAGTTTTTATTAAGAAAATGTAGAGGGATATAGAGAATGAACACTGCCTGAATATTGACTAGGCTGGAAGCCAATTAAGAAAGAATTCCATACGTAGATCTAAAGTCCTAGCAGAAAGGTCAGAATGAACCTTATCGGAACGAACACTACTAGAATGAGGAGAAGAAAGTCTCTGGCGATCGAGCAAGAAAAGCGAGAAGCCTTCGACGCATATAAGCGGAGAAATCACCTAATGTCACGCGCCCTGTGTATGAATATTTGAATCCCGCTACAATCGGACGGTGTTGCAATCAGACTGCTAATATGTGTATAGTCGTATATATAATAAATTGTATTACTAATATGATAAAATATAATAATAATAAATATCTATTATAAAGAATAATAATAATAATAATAATAAATAGATTGCGGTTCAATTCTGCTTCGGTCCGGTCCAGATCGAGTCTAAATATTTTTGAAATCACTCAAGACATTTATGTTACGGTTCGGTCAAGATAATAAAATGAATGAACCTCACTAAGACCATTGTTTGTTTACTGTTCCAAAATTCAAATAGGAACCCGAATAATTCGCGAACGGTTCAGCCCGGTTCGGTTTATGGGTTTTGGTTTTAAATGACAGCTCTAGTACACACCCAATTAGGAGAAGACACGTGAAATAAATTTTTTTGCACGTGTCCGAAAAGAGGGGAAGTCAACGTCTTAAATAGTGGCGCAAACGAGCTAAACTAATCATTTCGAGCTAGAGATTGAACTCGAACTTGACGAACTCATTTTATCCTAACTCGAGCTTGAGCTCGTTGCATACTTATCGAACTTGAGCTGCTCACGAGTATTTTTTTAGCTCATGAGTCTTTTTTTTTGAAAAATGTAGAAATATAAAGCTCATGGACCGGCTCACGAGCTCATGAACAATATGTGAACTTAAGCGGAGCTTGAACTCATCAAGCTCGAGCCCCGCAGACTCGAATTTGAGTCCAGCTTTTTTTGTACTGGCTCACTGAGCTTTGAAGTTGGCGCAACTCAACTTTTATCTCTGGAGACCAGCCCCGTGTCCCAGATGCAGACTTAAAAATTTCTGATGAAATGAGACTATGAGAGGGAGAAATACAGAAGAAGATGCTAAAAAGCAACGGATCGCTAAACCCTAACTATTTCCACTTCGAAATCAACTTCAATGGACTGGTACCCAACAAGCCAGTCCAACTCGCGACTTCAGAGGCTTCCAAGTTGGCAGCAATGCAGCATAAAGCTCCGGATCGATCGATCTCCCTTGCTCGCCCTCGCCCAACAGGCATCCACAAGTGGCTCCGGCTCCTAGATTAGACCTATTAGTGGGCGGCGATGCTGCCTCCTCCCTCTGCAGAGCTCTCCAGAACTTACTGTATTATCAACTGACACGGCGGGGGATGGGGTGCGCTCTTCATATTCTCGGCCTAGGAGGTACACTTGCGAATGCTTACTGTACCAATTGCTATTTTTCTGAGTGATTGTGGTCGAATCTGTTTACTGAGGGCTCTTGTGTGATTAAACTCTTCAGTTGGATGCATTCTTCTTTCCTCTTGATGTAAATTCTGTGATTGATTGACTGGGGTAGACTGCATGTGCTTTTGTTTCTTTTGGATTTAGAATTAGATATTTGCTAATACTGTTATTTATGGCGACTGTTAACCGCAGACCGTATTTAACTTTCCACACCCCAATGTTAATCGCAACCCAAAATGTTAACAACAATCTAATATTTGGCTTGCCACACCCCATTACTAATCTGTACATCAATCAAAGTTCTTTTGGGTATTTTATCAAACACCTGGTGTGCGTGTATCAACCATGCTTGGAGTAGCATTTTTGGACATCTTGATATCATCCACAGTAGCAACATCTTACTGCATCTACATTTAAGCATCATCCGAAGTAGGGAGAGGAAGGCAAGAGAGGGAGAGAGAGAAAACTGAGCCGCCAGAGAGGACGAATGCGGAAGAAGAAATCACCGGAGCTCTTCTTTTCCAGTTTTCCTTTCTATTCTGTCCGTGCGCAAAGAAGTGGGTTTGAGGGAGGAAGATGTCATTTATGGATTGAACTTGATGGAGGAAGAAGCCATTTTTGGATTGAAGTCAGTTAATGGCCGATTCAAACCTGTATCTAATCGCCCCATTATATTCCGCCATTGAGGTCGTCCTATATCTGACCCTTTTATCTTGGCTCCCTTTTCTCCCATGCTTTTCCATCCCTCTCAATTTCTTTTCCATCTCGCTAACGTTTCTGCCTTTGGGTCCTTCTATTACTTCGAAGAATCTGATTTCCTATCCACAGCAGCCTGCTGAGCATCATCCAAACCTACCACCGCTGGAGATAAAGGTGCACCTCTAGGTTCACGCTGATCAGCACAATTTAAGGTCAAGGAGCTTCAACAAGAGGAAGGAGAAAGAAGATGTCGGGTTGCGGTTAACCACAAAAAAGTTTTTTTTTTAATTTTGGGGTGCGGATAGCTAAAGATGGGTTACAGTTAACAATCACCTTATTTATTAATAATGTATGTGGCCAATGACATTTCCTGCGTAATACTGATTTGAAATAGGTAATTATGCGATAATTATAGTCATCTGGCTTAAGATTTCTTTTGATGGAGGGTGACTAATAGTAGCTTTGTGTATTTCTCGTGGATTGTTAGATTTCATTCCTCTCTTAGGGAGACTCAACAATATGTAAAGAAATTCCTTGTTTTTGTTTTTCTCTTCTAATTAAATCCTGGAATCCTCCACCACCAATCAGTACTATAAGATCCATGTTTCACGATTTCATCTGATTTAGTTTTTTTTCTCCGCTTTATTAATTATATTATTGTAAAATGACTCATTGGAGAGGCCATCAAATATATTTTCTAGAATTATCTTGTAGATAACAATTATTCATTGGATGGAATAATTTCATTTCTTCAGAAGGTTTTTTTCTCTTGTTAATACTTGCCAAGGGAGGGATACCTTTTCTTAATTAGGAAAAGAGGTAGAAGAAAAAATGGATCCAGAGTATTTTTGATTTTTACTACACTGGGAATTGATGTTACCAAATCAAACACCATCTTCTTTGTTTTTTTTTAATTACAATGAACTAAATGCTTATTCTCTACAAAGAAAACTTTGTTTTGTTTGCCTAGTGCTATACATTCTTTTTTCAAATCTTTTTTTCTTCTTGATTCAAGGGAAGGAGACCATGTAGGTAAAAATAACTCATACATAGCACTTTTGAAAGGATTACATGGTACAATTGGGTCAAAAAAGTGCTTATGGAATGAAAACTCAACCGCTTGTGAACTGTTGGGTACTATCTTTTTCAATATTTGTTCAATTACTCTTTTCCCCACAATCGCAATGTAGGCATTAGGTTCGACAATAATGATATCTCACAACCTACCAAAACTAGCCATTTAGTAGATATAAGGATTGATACATAGAAGAACTTTTTTTATTGGTAATCATATGAAGCAGAAGATATTTTAGCCATTTACATCAAGCTCAAACTTCCTTCTTGCATGCCTATTCTTTCAGACAGTTGCGAGACTAGGATTTTATCCTAATTCGACTACCAAGTAAAAAAGCACAGACAATTTGGTATTTTTTACACAACTTTACAAAATAATTGTAACATCCGTCAGCATTAATGCAAAAAAATATTAATAATAATCATAAATATCAGGGTTTGACCACGAGTGGAATTGATCTAGTAGACGACGTGGCGTGGTACGACGTTGTTTTGTTTAATTGTCGTGTGCAAATAAATAAATAAGTGTAACATCCGTTAGTATAAATGCAAAAAAAAAAATTTAACAATAATCGTAAATATCAGGGTTTGACCACGAGCGGAATTGATCGAGTAGACGACGTGGCGTGGTACGACGTTGTTTTGTTTAATTTTGTGCAAATAAATAAATAAGTGTAGCTACCATAATTTTATTTTCCGCGTGCTAGTTTTTGTTCGAAAGCGCAGAGGGGAGGGGGGGGGGGGTAGATTTGTATGTGCTAGTGAGGTTTGTCATTTTGAATAAAGCCTAAGATTTTATTTGATCTTTCCTCTGTTAATAAAGCATAACCATGTTTTATTTCTTTTTAATTTACCCCCACTCACGTTCCTTGTTGCGCCCGTTGCTACAGTCGCAAGCCAAAATTGGTCACCCGATAAAAATGTATTAACCGAAGCAGTTGCGACTTTGCGTTCGATAAAAAGAGAAGCCACCGCTCAGTCCACTCACACACGCCTCGATCAAGAGAGATTAGGGCAAATCCCTTCCCGTTTCAGACAGTCGTTGGCGCTACGTTCGTCCTTCGCGCCTTCCCATCGATAGCCAGCACATTTCCTTTCCTCTTTCTGTTTCAGTCGACAAGTCTCACACCAGTAACCGTCTTCGTCGTGGAAATCAACGATCGGCAGCAGCGCCGCCTAGTTCTTCCTTGATCTAGACCAGATATCGAGCACTTTCTTCCACTGAAGTATTTCTATCCCCGTCGTTCTGAATAAGGTAATGCTATCGTTAACACCTAGCTGAATCTTCCTATAACAGACTGTGGATTTCATGAAGGTAATTGTTATTTCCTTGCTACCCAGTCTGAGAGCAATTCCAGATTCAGAGACAGGAGGTTGAATCTAGCCATGGACTTAAGCCCTGTTCAGTCGGCTGCCCAATTTCTTCACCACCCTTTCCAGTAAGCTATCTGTTGCTATTGTTTTACCCCCTTTAAATATTTATGGGATTGAGTTGTTTATTTCAGAAATCGTTGATGCAAACTGTTCTTGGTGGGACTGTCAATCTCTTAGTTGTGTCCACGGTTGGGACGATGTAAAAGCCTTTTTGCCCCACCTCCTTCAAACCATTTTTGTTTGATCATTTTAGCACAATTCTAATTGAGAGTATTTAAGGAAAACCATAAATGATTGATGATTAATTAGTTAAGAAATTGTTGTATTACAGATTTTATGGTGCGAGTTGGCGTATTATGGAGGAGGTTTCTAATTGCAAAGTGATCTAGAAGAAATCATTCCACCTCACCACGTTTGCGAGTGCCGCACCATTGAGGTAAGAAATTCTTATTCTTTTTTGGTTAGACATACCAGATAGTCTGCATATAAAATGTCCTTCATTATTCATAAAATTCTTATAGTTAAAAAGAAACTACAACTATTGTTAGAAAGTAATAACTCAACAAAATGTACAACTGCTACGTGTAGTCCCAAAATAATTTATATGTTTCCTCCAGTTAGACATTCATAAATTTTGAAAAATGTACGGAACATATGCTCACATAGATGTTCAGAATGCGGGAAACATCAAACATATGATTATGGATTTTATTTGAGTAACAGTTGTCATGATTCGAATCATGTTCCGTTCTCTTCAGCATGAGTTCATTGCCCTCGTTCACAATAGGACCTTTTACTTACCGATCTTAGAATCCTCCTAGTCGTGCAAGTACTGAGAGTTTGGTAGTGAACGACTCTCTTATGCATACATGCTATAAAATTAGTTGTCAGTTTGATGAGTTTGAATCCATAGTAGTACACAATCCAATATAAGAAGAGTTGAATCTATATTATGATTATGGCCTGATTAGCAGAAGCCAAAGTTAGATTACTTATAGAACCAAATATGGAATGACTCGACAAGTTCACTCCTTCGTCTCGTGGTATGAAAGGAGTTTATAGTGTTGTTTCCTCGCCGATTACGAAAAAGTATGAGTTTTAGTATTGGTTAAGACGTGCTTCTAGTTTGATGCATGTCAAAATCTGAAATACTTCTTTGGAGGCACCATTAGTTTGAGAACCTTTAGGTATTTGTTCCTGAGGAGCTACTGATGTTTCTCAATCAAATATTTTTCTACATGTCACTTAGGCTTCATTTGGTTCGGCGGTGGCGGGTCGATCCGGCTGGTGGAAACGGAGTGTTCGAATCGGAGGGGGGTGGTGGCTGCTCTAAACGGAGCTTTTTGGGGCATTTCTCAAGGCGGGCGGATGGAAACGGAGCAAACGCCGCCGAAGATTCATTTATTTACCCTCCTTCCGGCGGCGTTTGCTCAAAACGGAGCAGCGAAACGCCCAAACAAATAGAGCCTTAGAGTATTAGCAAAGTCGGTAGTTCAATGACGTGAGTTTGCTCGAGTTAATAATATTAGGTGTAACAACGTTTTTTTTAAGAATGACTCGTCTTTTCTTGAAGTTTGACAAATTCAAGGGGCTGTCAATTAAAATGGGTTGTATCAGTTCACAAGTTAGAATGAGTAATAATTCATAAGCCTTAAGATTTTAATGGCTAGTTCGAAGAGTACTATCGTTGACTTAAACCTTAGATAAGATTTCCAGTACTTCAAAATTGTAAAGAAGATAGTTAGTAGCCAACTATCAGTACGAAGAATGGACAATATGAGTCAGTAGGTATGCCTTTCAGGTTGCGTAATGCCCTCTGCCTAGATTGTAGAATAAAGAGTTTTGTGAATTTCTAGTTTGACTCTTAGAGAGTAAACATTGATAGTTTGGGAGGTTCATTAAGAGTTCCATGAAGATGACGCCATCTTTGAATTCCCTTATCAGGGAAGGGGTTAGTTTTCAGTTGGATAGTAAATGATGGTTAGTATTTAAGGAATAGAAATTCAACCAAGTAGAACGTTAGTATTATACTTGCCTTCAAGAGTAAAGATATTTCAACATTTCAGTGATGCTTCAGACAAAGTTGGTTGATGTATTTTTAGGAAGTATAAGAACATCATAGTGTTTTCATCCAGATAGTTGAAAAATTCAATATAAGGTTGTTCAAAATATAAGTTTCACTACGAGGCAGGCACTATGAGTTAGTAGTTATGTCTTTCGAACATGATAATACCCTTTCTGTCTTTATGGACTTGTTGAATATGATGTCTCAGGAGATCTTAGATCGTTCTGTGATTGTTTTCATTAACAATACCCTGATTTAGTTAAGGAGTCAAGAAGAACATGCCAAGCAACTTAGTACAGTTTGAGCACTCTCAGAGAGAAACCGTTATGCGCGAATTTTTTTAAGTGTGAGTTCTAGCTTTCAGAGGCTGCCTTCTTGAGTCATACTAGTAATCAGAGAGGTCTAGCAGTGGATCCAAGAAAAAAATAGAACCAATCCAAGTTTGACCAAGACCAAAGTCAATCACTGAAGTTCACAACTTTCTGGGCTTAACATATTATTACAAGAGATTCATTACGAATTTCTCGAAGATAGCTTCACCGATGAACAAGCCTACAAGAAAAGGAAAAGCCTTTAGTTAGATGGTTGACTGCTAGCACGCTTTAGAAAAGTTGAAAAATCAGGTTTTTGACCGCATTAATATTGTGTTTACTTTCAGGCACGGTTGACTTTCAGATGTATAGCGATGCTTCGGGTCAAGGCTTGGGGGTTTCATGCTTATGCCGCACGAAAAAGTCACAGCCTTCACCGCTGATAATTTAAGGATCACGAAAAGAATTATCCTGTGTATGAATTGGAGTTAGCAGCCGTCATCCATGTTTTGAAGATTGGGAGGCACTATCTTTATGACGTTCGTTATGAGATTTTCACTGATCACAAAAGTCTCAAGTACATCTTTGATCAATAAGAGCTCATTTTGGCGTAGTGCAGATGGTTAGAGTTTCTATCAAACTATGATGTGGATATCCAATACCACCCGGGGAAAGCATACGTGCTAGCTGATGCGCTTAGCCGAAGAGGTTCGAGTTACTCCCTCCTTACTCAGCAGGAGGAGCTGGTGCGAGATTTGGAGAGACTACAGATCGGTGTTGTGCCGCGCTCCAGTTTTGAATCTGCAAGTTTGTGTTGGATGGAAATCACTTGTGACATCAAAGATAGAATTAGAACAACTCTACCCTTAGATCCAAAGATAGTAGAGTTTTGAGTTTTGACTCAGGCAGGCCAGAAGGAGAAGTTCATCATTCAAGAGGATTTATTACTGCACAATAGTAGGATGTGCATTCCAGATGTCAGCCACATTCGAGAGGACATTCTTTTTTGAGGCTTATAACTCCCGATATTCGATACATCCGGGTAGCACGAAGATGTATGCAGATCTCAAGAAGATAGTTTGGTGGTCAGGATGGAAGAGTGATGTTGTAAAGTATATTGGGAGGTGCAAAACGTGCAAATTGGTTAAAGCCAAACGCAAGAGGCTAGGAGGCAAGTTGCGGCCTTTACCCATTTCAGAGTGGAACTCCGATGATATATCGATGGAATTTTGTTCATGGCTTTCCCAGATCGCAGAGTGGGATGATTCCAAAAGTGTTATAGTTGAATGTCTCTCAAAGGATGCCCATTTCATTCCTAATAAAAGAACGAATCAGGGTTCGAGTTTGGCGCAGTTGTATGTAGATGGGATTGTCCGACTGTGCGGTGTTCCCAAGACTATAGTTTCAGATAGAGATGACAGATTTACTTCTAAGGAGTGGAGATACGTTCAGGAGCGATTGGACACTAAACTACATGTCAGTATCGCTTTTCATCCCCAAACAGATGGGCAGACGGAACGTACGAATAGGACTATGAAAGATATGCTTCGGATGTGTATTCTGTACTTTGGAGGTATGTGAGAGAAGTATGTCACCCGTGTTGAGTTCTACTACAATAACATCTTTCAGGCAAGTTTTGGGATGACACCTTTTGAGACTCTGTATGACAGACGTTATTGAACACCGTGTTGTGGGGTGAGAGTGAAGAAAGATCTTCTATCGGAGAAGCTTGGATTGATAAGATCATGGATTGATAAGATCATAGATCGATTCAAACTCTTTCAGGAGCGTATAAAAATAGCTCAGGATCACTAGGCCAAATGCTATGACCAGAGACACAAGTCACTGGGATTCAGCATTGGAGATTATGTTAATCTGGAGTTCAGACCAATTAGAGGAGTCTCTCAAATCAAGTGGATGAAGAAATTGAGTCATAGGTTCGTTGGTCCATTCGAGTTACTGGAGCGTATTGGTGAAGTTGCTTATAATTTGGTTTTATCTGAAGAAATGAGTGGTCTACATGATGTATTTCATGTCTCCTATCTGAGGAGAGCAGTTAGACTTCCTACTCAGATAATTAGTACCGAGCAAACACAATCAAATCAAATCTTAGTATTAATATCAAACCAGTCAGACTAGTGGACTCAAGAACTCAGAAGCTCATGAACAGAGAGATCCGTTTTGTAAAAGTCTTTTAGATGAACTGTGACCGACCTTAGTATACCTGAGAACGAGAGGATGAATTCCAGAGCAATGCAGATTATGCGTTCCTCTTTGACTCAGGTATGTTTGTAATTTTCGAGAATGAAAATTTTATTAGGATGAGAGATTTGTCGTAAGTATTAATGCAAAAAAAATATTAATAATAATTGTAAATATCAGGGTTCGACCACGAGCAAAATTGATCAAGCAGACGATGTGGCGAGGTACGGCGTTGTTTTGTTTAATTGTTGCACGCAAATAAATAAATAAGTGTAGCTACCATAATTTTATTTTCCGTTTGCTAGTTTTTGTTTTAAAGCGTCGAGGGGGGGGGGGGTAGATTTTTATGTGCTAGAGAGGTTTGTCATTTTGAATAAAGCCTAAGATTTTTATTTGATCTTTCCTCTATTAATAAAGCATAATCATGTTTTATTCCTTTTTAATTTACACCCATTTACGTTCCTAGTGGCGCACGTTGCTACAGTCGCAAGCCAAACCGCTCGCCTGATAAAAAGATATTAACCACAGCAGTTGCGACTTAGCGTTCAATAAAAAGAGAAGCCACAGCTCAGTCCAGTCATGCACGCCTTGATTGAGAGATATTAGGGCAAATCCCTTCCCGTTTCAAACAGTTGTTGGTGCTACGTTCGTCCTTTGCGCCTTCCTGCCGATAGCCGGCACATTTCCTTTCCCCTTTCTATTTCAGTCTACAACTCTCACACCAGTAACCGTCTTCGTCGTGGAAATCTACGATCGGCAGCAATGACGCTTAGTTCTTCCTTGACCTAGGCCAGATATCGAGCACTTTCTTCCACAAAAGTATTTCTATCCCCGTCGTTCTGAATAAGGTAATGCTATCTTTAACACCTAGCCGAATCTTCCTGCGGTTGACTGTGGATTTCATGAGGGTAATTGTTATTTCCTTGCTACCCAGTCTGAGAGCAATTCCAGATTCATAGACAGGAGGTTGAATCTAACCATGGACTTAAGCCCTGTTCAGTTGACTGCCCACTTTCTTCACCACCCTTTCCAGTAAGCTATTTGTTGCTTGAGTTTGTTTCACCCCCTTTAAATAGTTATGGGATTGAGTTATGAAATTGTTTATTTCAGAAATCGTTGATGTAAACTGTTCTTGGTGGAACTGTCAATCTCGTAGTTGTGTCTACGGTTAGGATGATGTAAAAGCCTTTTTGCCCCACCTCCTTCAAACCATTTTTGTTCGATCATTTTAGCACAATTCTAATTGAGAGTATTTAAGGAAAACCATAAATGATTGATGATTAATTAGTTATGAAATTATGTTGTATTACAGATTTTAGGGTACGAGTTGGCATATTATGAAGGAGGTTTCTAATTGCCAAGTGATATAGATGAAATCATGCCACCTCACCACGTTTACGAGCGCCGCACCATTGAGGTAAGAAATTCTTATTCCTTTCTGGTTAGACATACCAGATAGTCTGCATATAAAATGTCCTTTGTTATTCAGAAAATTCTTATAGTTAAATAGTGTTGGAAGTGCTCAAAAACTTGTGTGTATTACTTGTGCGTCTAAATACAAGGAGAGAATACAAATATATAGGAAGAAGAAGAGAGAAAAAAATCCTATACAAGATGTGGGACTAAAGGAGGAGAGAAGATAAAACAATAAATGGGCCCTTTACATGAGCTATTTTAACACTCCCCCGCAAGCTGGAGCGTACAAATCGTATGCGCCAAGCTTGGACAAGCATTGATAGAAGAGTATCTTGGAAAGAGCCTTCGTGAAGACATCCGCAACTTGTTCCGATCCTGGGACATGCTTTAGGTCAAGGTTCTTCATTTGAACCTTTTCCCGGATGAAGTGACAATCAACCTCAATATTCTTTGTTCTTTCGTGAAAGACCGGGTTCTTTGCGATGTGTATGGCGGCTTGACTGTCACAAAGGAGAAGAGCCGTTGATGGTAATTTTACACCCAGATCAGTAAGAAGACTCTCAAGCCATGTCAATTTTGATACAACTGATGTCATTGCCCGGTACTCTTCCTCAGCTGAAGATCGAGCAACGACCGCTTGTTTCTTACTTCGCCAAGTAACAAGATGTCTGCCAAGGTAAGTGCAAAAACCACTCGTAGATCGCCGGTCATCGAGAGAGCCAGCGTAATCAGTATCTGAATATGCCACCAATGTTGGAGCAGAAGAGGAGGTCCTGTAGACAAGTCCCTGACCAGGAGCGGTTTTCAGATACCTGAGAATTCGTTCCACTGCTTGAGATGAGATTTTCGAGGAGAGTGTATGTATCTGCTGACAAGACCAACAACAAAGGAAATATCCGGTCTGGTAACCGTGAGATATATCAGTTTTCCAACAAGACGTCGATAATATTCAGGATTCTGGAGAAGGAGATCGGAGTCAGATGCCTGGGCACACAGTTTGTGGTTCACATCCATAGGAGTATCACTTGGCTTGCAGCCGGACTGACCCGCATCATGAAGAAGGTCAAGACAATATTTCCGTTGAGAGAGAGTGAGCCCATCCGGCCTTCTGGCAATCTCAAGACCCAAAAAATAGCGAAGAAGTCTCAAATCTTTTGTCTGGAAGACTGAGTTTAGATGGACTTTGACTGCCTGTATCCCTTGAGAGTCATCTCCAGTAATGATAATATTGTCGACGTATACTAACAGAATAACCGTTCCTGTTGGTTGGTGACAAGTAAAGAGCGAGAAGTCGGCCGAGCTCCGTGTGAAGCCAATCTCACGGAGGACCTTGCTGAATTTTTCAAACCATGCCCGTGGAGATTGTTTGAGACCATATAGAGCCTTTTTAAGATGGCAGACCTGAGACTCCCCCGTGATCTCAAACCCGGGTGGTTGTTGCATGTAGACAGTTTCCTGGAGATCCCCATTCAAGAAAGCTTTCTTGATATCCAGCTGAAAGAGAGGCCACCGGCGATGGACAACAACAGAGATGAGGACGCGAACACTATTAAGCTTCGCTACCGGAGAGAACGTTTCCTCATAATCTAGCCCCTCCTGTTCAGTGAAACCTCTAGCCACAAGACGGGCCTTTAGACGGTCAATTGTCCCATCGGCAACATGTTTGATGACAAAGACCCACTTGCACCCAACTGGTTTCTGGCCCGGTGGAAGGGGAACGACAGACCATGTCTGGTTAGACCAGAGAGCAGACATTTCTTCCTCCATGACCGCTCGCCATCCTGGATGTTGAAGTGCCTCCTGCACAGAATTAGGAATAGCAACCGAAGAGAGAGAAGTAGCCAAAGTGTGTAAATGGGGAGAGAGGCGATGAAGAGAGATGTAGTTTTGCCAGCAGATGAGCAGTGGAAGGCGATACCTGATCATTTGGACGCTGAGTATCCATGGTAGAGACCGACGACAGAGGGGCAACGGAAGTGGTAGAGCGACGAGTGTAGACGCGGATAACTGGTGGTTTGGAGGGAACGACAGTCTGTTTAGAGGGAACGACAGTCGGAGGAGTAGTTGCGGGAATGACCGGGCGTGGGAGGGATGGAGGAGTAGGTGTGGGTGGTAGATGGTCAGGTAAGGGAGCAAGAAAGAATGGTTGATCCTCGCGGAAAGTGACATCAGCAGAAACGGAGATCTTGCGTGTAGCAGGAGAATAACATACATACCCCTTTTGGGTGCGTGAATAACCAACAAAGATATGCTTGGCCGCTCGGAGATCCAACTTATCCGAGGAAGGCCCCAAACGGTGGACATAGCAGAGGCTACCGAATACACGAGGTGGGAGAGGAAAGACCGGAGTGGAGGGAAAGAGTATGCTAAACGGAGTAGCATAGTTGAGAATAGAGGAAGGGAGACGGTTAGTGAGAAAACAGGCGGTCGAGACTGCAAAGTTCCAATATGGTTTGAGGACATGCATTTGAAGCATGATGGAACGGGCAACATCGAGAAAGTGGCGATTCTTGCGTTCGACAACACCGTTTTGTTGCGGCGTGTAAGCGCAAGAAGTTTGATGTAGAATCCCGAACTCAGAACATAAAGCAGTAAATTTGTGACTAGTGTACTCACGAGCATTGTCAGTTCGTAGTACTTTGATGGTCGTGTGGAATTGCGTACGGGTTTCGAGGACAAATGCCCGAAAGACACGGGGAAGCTCGAAGCGATCACGAAGTATAACCAGGTAGTGCGAGAGTGATCATCAATAACCGTTATAAAATACCGGAAACCGGAAATACTAGTAATTTTAAATGGTCCCCAAGTATCCGAATGCACTAAATCAAAAGGATCAGCGCTCCGAGTACAATGGGAAGAAAAAGATGAACGAGTCTGCTTGCCGAGGATACATGAGTCACACTGAAAGGGGGTAAAAGAAACATCGGGGAGAACCCACTGGAGGACTTGTAGAGGAGCATGCCCAAGTCGACGATGCCAATCAGTTGAAGAGACGGATGAGAGGATGGTGGGAGAGTCGTCGAGAAGGTAGAGCCCATTCTGCAGCCGGCCTTTACTAATGGTAGTCTGTGTCCGCCGATCCTGTATAACAAAAGAAGAGGAAGTGAATATAACAGAACAATCTAGATCATTAGTAAGCCGTCCAACAGAAAGTAAATTGAACGGGGAACTCGGGACGTGAAGAGCCGAGCGAAGGGAGATGGAGGAGGTGAGAGGAAGATCTGTCGAGCCGGAGACGGGAACAGTGGCTCCATTGGCAAAAGTAATAGACTGTGGATAAGGGGAAGTCCGGTACTGGGCAGGTCGATGTGGAATAATGTGATGAGTAGCGCCAGAGTCCACAATCCAGCCCAAGCCGGTGGAGAGACAAGCGGTACCTGTGTTAGAGACAGAGGCAATAGAAGCAGATGGTGGGTGGAGCAATCCCTGGAGATGCTGGAGCTGAAGACGGACACTTTCAAGATCAGGAGGACCAACATCGGTAGCAACAGAAGCCGTCGGGCGAGGAGGATAGCCAACTTTTTTGTAACAGGTTGCCTCGAGATGACCATCTTTCCTGCAGAAGGAACACTTCAGCCAACCCCGACCACCACGATCACGGTCGCGAGATCCCGAACGACCCCCCCGAGTAGAAGGAGGAGGATGGAATGGTAGAAGCGGAGGTGTCTGCTGAAGAAGGGTCGGAGGAGCCGTAGTATCTGGAGGAGGTGATACTCGGAGAATCATGGAGCACACATCAGAAAATGATGCTGTGGTAGAGGAAGCCAGGACCTGAGTACGAATGCTCTGAAGGTGAGGGGGAAGACGGGCCATGATGATGGCAGTACAGACGGCTTCCTGCTAAGCGCGCTGAGCAACAACATCATTGGTGAACGGATGATGCTGGATCCATGCTTTAGCAAGAGTCTTCGCACGAGCAACAAAGGAGTTCATATCCGAAGCCCCTTCAGCGTCAAGAGCAAAGAGGTCAGTGAGGATGTCGTAGAGATGTTGGAGGCTGTCCCGTCCAGAATATAAGGAGTGTAGCTCAGTCCACATATCTTTGACAGTCTCATGATACATAGCCATTTGATATGGCTCACCATCTAAAGAATTCAAGATCCAGGTCTGAACTCGGCCATCATTGTGGAGCCAGTCATCGGTAGGAGGAGTGGTAGGAGCCTGAGTAAGGTGAGGGAGAAGGCCCTTGGTCTGAAGAACCCGTCTAACTGAATGTACCCAAGGGACGAAGTTCTTCTTTCCAGAAAGAGAGATGGTAGTGATGCGCAGCTCGTCACGGACTTCTGTAGTGCAAGTTGGGCGGTCAGTTGGACAAGCCGGGCGGTCAGCAGGCGGGCTGGCCGTCGAGCCAGAGGAGTTACCGGAAGAGCCCATAAGGGCAGACCGCAGAGGCAGACGGCTGAGGTCGCTGCGAGAAGGGCAGGAGGCCGCTGCGAGAAGGGAGCAAGGCCGCGGCGAGTAGAGGATAAACCGCCTGCGAGAAGACAAGGAGGCCTCCGCGAGAATGACTGAGGAAGACCACGACCAGAATGCGGATAGGAAGCAGTCCGCACGGTCAAGCCGGACACCAGCGAGTAGTCAGTTCGCGACCAGAGAGCAGAAACAAAAGAGAGACCGCCCCGGTCTAGGTGAAGCCAGCAGCGGTCAGAGAGCGGAAGGAAACCGCGAGAGATCGCAAGCGAGAAGAAGGAAGCAGAGAGAAGGCGGATAAGAGCAGCCCGCAAGAGAGAACCCGCAGCGGTTTGACAGAGATCGCGGTAAGCAAAGGGGAGACTGCTGCCTTGCAGTGGACAGAAGGCGAAGCCGCAGCGGACAGAAGGCGAAGCCGCATCGGACAGAAGGCGAAGCCGCAGCGGACTTGCAGCGGACAAGGAGGCAGAGGCCGTGCACGAAGCAAGAGGGAGAGGAACTCGCAGCGGATAGAAGGCGAATCTGCAGTGGATAGAAAAGAAGTGGACCCCACGAATTAGAGAGAATGGTGGCTATAAAAGGGCCTGAAGAGGGTGGAACCACGGAGAGGGAGAGGAGAAGAGGAATGCAGAGTGCAAACCGCAGAGCCCGCGGATAGGAGACCGGAGCGGGTAGGATCACAATCCGCAGGAGAAGCGGAGAGGGGCGGGCGGGGGGCGGGTTGGGCGGTTAAAGAGAATGAGACCGCACCGGAAAGACCGCTCCCTCTGATACCATGTTGGAAGAGCTCAAATACTTGTGTGTATTACTTGTGCGTCTAAATACAAGGATAGAATACAAATATATAGGAAGAAGAAGAGAGAAAAAAATCCTATACAAGATGTGGGACTAAAGTAGGAGAGAAGATAAAACAATAAATGAGCCCAATAATGGGCCATTTACATGGGCTATTTTAACAAAAAGAAACTACAACTATTGTTAGAAAGTAATAACTCAACAAAATGTACAATTGATACGTGTTGCCCCAAAATAATTTATATGTTTCCTCCAGTTAGACATTCATAAATTATGAAAAATGTACGAAACATATGCTCACATTGATATTCAGAATGCGGGAAACATCAAACATATGATTATGGATTTTATTTGAGTAATTAATAAAAGACTGGTCAAAATATGCAAATGAATACGTAAGCAGAGTAGCACTAGATAAAATATGTTTTGTAGGCACGGTTGAGACCTCCTCCCGTGTTTGATAGAGGCGCACTATCTCTCTCATGGGTCGTAGTGTATCTTATGAGTCTTAATGTTTGAGAGATGTTACCCCGTTTTAGAAGATTAATAGATTCGAGTCTATGTCCGTGAGACACTAGAACGCCTGAGTTCGTTAGTAGGACTCAGATCGTTTGACTAGAATTGCGCGATAGAAGCTACTCTGCCTAGAGCTTTAAAGGACAAACATAAGCCATGTATGACTCAAGTATAGATCGAAGCTTTTTAATTCTTTTAGTAAACTAATTTTTGAAACTTGAGTAAGTTTGTTTAACATGATTAAACTAGAACAATTAGTTATGTTTCCAATATCATTTTAGAAAAAGCATGCTTAGTATACCGAAACATAATTTTCTATAGTATAAAAACATTATTTCAGAAAAAACATGCATTCATACTTTTTCAGTATGTTTTAGTATCACTAGGAGGAATAGTCTTTCTTACTCTCCAGTGGGCCTGACCCAATTGGAATTTTTTTACAGGGGTCACCAATGGGGAGCTGCGCTTAGGATAAGTGTCACGGTTCTTCATTTTAGATTGTCTTTTCCTTCAGTGTATTTCAGTTCAGTAGTTGTACTTGTTCTTTAGACTTCATGTACTAGAATTGTCTAATGTTTTCAATGAAACATATTTTTTGCAAGCTTTCAGTGATTCAGATTTTACAACTCTTACCTTTATTAGTTAGCTCTGTGAATAAATTTGAGGTACCATTGGCTACCCTTAACTGCATAATTTACTTCCGCTGTAGTATCTCTTAGTACTTTAATTTATGTCTGCTATGTTCCAGTTTTTAATACCGTTGCTTAGTTTACTTCTTATCGCGAGACCCGACTGGATTGTCGATTTGTTGTGAAATTAGGTTGGGGGTGTTACAATAATAAATATATTCATGGTGGTAAATAAACAAATAAAAAGAAAAAAAAAGAAAATACATATCGATCAGTAAACTACTTTTCGTGGGCCCATGTTCTTGAAGCGTGCAATTATTTTCTCATTACTAATAGTTTCGACAACATCCTTCTCAATAAGTGATCAAGCAGTCGTTCATCCATGTATCCCCCATTATATTCCGCAGACGTCTCTTTACAATCTTCACGACAGAACATTCTTTTAACATTAATAGTCGCAACATATAAAATGTATCTCAACCTCAAAAGCTGATAAAGCAATTGAAAATAATCATGCTTTATCAATCCCACTTATTTCCTAACAAGTCCACTTATTCCATTAATTTGAGAAAATGTGACAGTAGATGTCACATAAAAGTCATGTTTCTAATTGATTTTCAAGTAATTGCAAATCTAATATATCACAATCATAAGGATAGAACTATGCAAGTTGAATCTTTTTTGCTTATCAAAAGAACAAACAGAGCACTCGAGTCAGGGCATAAACACAAAGTAGTTTGGTTTTTAGTTCATTGAAATGATCCTTTAACTCATTCAATATCCAGTCAATGATTGTATTAAATATCTCAATTCAAAAATGATAAAAATTTGTAACATCTCTTGCTTTCCGTCTTGATCTCCTAGGTTTAACAAACTTATTATCCATATTTGGAATATCAATATTATGTTTACAACAAAAAGACGATACTTCAACCATAAATGAATTCCATACACGAGCACCATTTCTCAAATTGAATAACGATTGTTTCAACAACAACACTCAAGCTTTTTCCCACCATAGCGGAGTCAGCTATATGGATCCTTTGTCGCCATTGCACCCTATCCATAGTCATAATCTCACTAATGCCTAAGTACATCATGTCTTTTCTTATTGTTTCATCATTTCAAGTCTGTTTTGGTCTACCCCTTTCCCATTTAACATGCCTAGTGCCTAAACTCTCACAATGCCTAATAAGGGCTTCTAATGGTCTCCTTTGTATGTGTCTGAACCATCTTAATCGAGCTTCTCACATCTTAACAATTTTTTCGACAAATTCATAAAATTCATTGCATTAAAGGTATCCTGAACTTGCTTTTGTAATACTTAGGATAAACAGATTCCAAATAAAAAAAACGAACAAATTCGAAATCAATGAAAAAAAATACAGAACTGACATCAAATCTATGATTACACAAAAAAAATCTTTGTACTAAATTGATACAAAAAATCAAAGATTATATAAAATCAGCGAACCAAGATACTTGTAGGCAAAGGGTTGACTAATGACTATCAACTTATAACTACTGATTATAATTTAGGGATTCAACGATTCAGGGATCCAGGAGTTTGGATCTTGGTCCTTCGGGATATTGAATAAGTGGATAGTCATTAGTTTTGAAGACTAGAATCCTGGAGTAGTAGTGCGAGCATGGCGAGATAGCTAGAGGAGTATTGATGTGTCAGGGAGTGGCGAGGAGGCGGCAGTAATGAGAGGGTGCACTTGCTGCATTGCGACACCAGATTACTTCTGCTCGGGGACAGCCGCTAAGGCAGTGGAAGAGGTGGTCCAGGCAGTGAGATTCACGGGAATGAGGGCAATAGAAAGTAGAAACAATTAAATTATAAGATAATACATTAAGCGAATAATTCCGCTGGTTCACGTGAATCAAAAGCCGCTCAAGCCAATTTCAATTTCATGCGCCCGAGACTTGTATTCACTCAAAAAATTGTGCCTCGAACAACCAAATTAATTTGGAATGGGCTAGAATTAATATACCTAATTTCCTTTTTCGAAAATTTAGACCAGGGCACGTGCCTGAGTGTGCCCGTGTACAGTTCTGCCCTGATCTCCAAAAGCACTCAATAATTACATGCAGAGATCTTAGTAGCATGCTCGATCAAACGGTTGATTTTCTCACCTACTATGGATCCCATGCTACCTCCATAAACTGAAAGCCCATAATTCCAATTGCTATGGGAGTAGTCTTTGGTTGAAGCTTTCAGATATAATATGTTTCTCATACGCCATAGTTTACTTGTTGTATGTTCTTATGTAAGAATCTGGAATATTAATTAGTAGATGATGTTCAAAATTGTACAGCAGGGGTTTATACAAACTTTCTAAGTTGGCTAAAGGGTGGTAGCAAAAAATTAATAAAGAAAGGATTCACCAATCAGTTCACTCCAAGCCATCAAGCCACGGTACAATTTAGGCGTCTCAAGAACTGGCTCCCAGCTATCTTTAATTCTGGAAAAATTCATCACCCCACCAAAATTCACACCAACCACATTCCCTATGGAGAATAAGGACAATGAGATGACAGACATGTTTGATGGTGCCATAATCATTCATGTGGGGCATGTGCAGTTTAGGTGTAAGATCTCTACAATTTCAAGAAAAAATTGATGAGGATGAAAGGTTGTAAATGAAGCTTCAAGGCTATAATAAGGATTGTGAATGCAACATGAACTCTATCTCTTGACCCCATTCTTTTTTTCCTTTTGTCTCTAATCACCCCACGTCTCTCGACCCAAACTCTTCTCTCTACCCAAGCTTAACTGTCTCATTCCCTCTTGATCTAAATAATTCACTCTCGTACCCTCTATTCCTGATAACTTATCATTACATGAAAGCACAAAGTAAAAATAGGTGATTGTTATGGGCAAATCAATTCTGAATAGGTGCAAACCAATTTTACGGGCAAACCAAAAATTTATATGTGCAAACCACATTGTTACGTGCAAACCAATATAATTTTTTATAAAAAATATGAACAAATAGTTTAACAGTATTATAAAATTTAATGTATTACAAAAATTTCAAATTCATTATCGAAATTTTCTTTTAATGATGAGTACAATTTTTCGAAATTCTTTTTCTTCGCTGGAGAAATACGAAAACAAATGATGAACATAAGAAATACGAAAAGAAATGTTTAAATCCACGGCTTGCTTCAGATCAAAGGAGCTGAAGAAGAGCGAGAATATTCAAAATAAATAAATTTGGAGCTCCCGCAGTGGTCAGAAGCGAGGATGTTTGGTAGGTGTCATCACGTATGACGGCGTTGTAAGTATCATCACGTATGACAGCGTTATAGGTGTCATCACGTATGACGGCGTTGTATATGTCATCACGTATGACGGCGTTGTAGGTGTCATAACGTATGACAACGTTGGCGGTGTCATCACGTATAGCGGCGTTGGCGGTATCATCGCGTATGGCGTCGTTGGCGGTGTCATCATGCATGACGGCGTTGGCGGCGTTGGCGGGTATGGTGACGTTGTCGGCGTTGTCGGCGTTGGCGGCGTTGTCGGCGTTGGCGGCGTTGGCGGCGTTGGCGGCTTTGGCGGCTTTGGCGGCTTTGGCGGCGTTGACAGCATTGGCGGGTATGGCGGCGTTGGCGGCGTTGGCGAGTTTGGCGGCTTTGGCGGCTTTGGCGGCGTTGGCAACGTTGGCGGGTATGGCGGCGTTGGCGGCGTTGGCGGCGTTGGCGACGTTGGCGGCGTTGGCGGGTATGGCGGGTATGGCGGAGTTGGCGGCGTTGGCGGGTATGACGAGTATGGCGGCGTTGGCGGCGTTGGCTGGCGTGGGCGGGCGTTGGCGGGTGGCGGCGGCGCCGGTGGAAGCGGAGGTGATAGGGAAATGGTTTGCTCCTATCAATTTTACCGTAACTTTTAAAATAATTGTTTAAGAATTTTTATTTTAAAAGTTGGTTTGCACCTATTCAAAATAGGTTTGCCCATAACAATTACCTAAAAATATTAGTTTCCATTTCCTGCTTTCCAATGGAAGTTGAGTTTTGCAGTCTGCATGCTTTTGCGTCAAATCTCTTGGTTTACATTAAACTGTGAGGTTATTGACCGAGTTTTCACCTGATTCTCCTCTCGAGGTGCTGTACTTGGAGTATTTAATCATGTACTTTTGGATGCTTTGTATTTTAGCATCGTTGTTGCTTATTAATATAATTTTCATTCTCCCGAATGACTTTAAAGATTCCGTCTGTTACCTTAATTTTGTTCTTTGACCTTCACCGCCTCTTGGTGGCTCCAAATTGATTATTCCCTTCTTATAAAGGTTATTTGCCAAGTTTCATAGTTCTTCTCTGTTATAGTTTGAAAGATGATTTCTCTTTTGAACCATTATGTAGGGAATATTTTGCATATTCTCACTTGCTTTTGTACTTGCAGAATTGATGAGAGTGTCACCTATATTGCTACTGCTGAGTTATACATCATTATTGAATTTGGTCCAAGTTACACCTGATGATTTTCTTCCTCTACCAGAGTTTAAAACAGATTTTGTAACTTCATCTGGTACTCAGTTTAGTGGAAAATCAGTTCTGGATTCTCAAACTGCTAGTCTTCATATGGTTCGTAGCGGATCTAAGAGCAATCATCAACTGGATGTTGTGTCTCCACAGTCTATGATCTTTGTCACTCCCGATATTGGTTCACTAACAACAAGTGGTCAAAATTCTGTAAGTTCATCACACTTTTCTAAGCGAGTAGTGAAACAGAGCTAACACCTTACTCCATCTGTGATTGTATCTTCTCCTGTCGAGCAGAATTTTACTACTGACTCGAATGCCAGCTCATTTACTTCTGGTTTAGCAGAGCCTCCATTTTCTCATCATTCAGGTGTGTAATTTTCTCATCGTTTTGGAATGAAACTAAAAGGAAAGACATGATATACTTAGGCATTAGTGAGATTATGACAAAGATTGGGCACAATGGCGACGAAGGATCCATATAGCCGACCCCACTATAGTGGGATAAAGGCTTGAGTGTTGTTGTTGTATCGTCATATTGTTAGATTAGTTTGTTAATATAAAATTAGTATATCCTATGATGATTTGGAGTATCGTGTTGTCTTCTTGCTTGAATATCACTGACACACTACTGTACCTATTTATGGTATTCTTGTATTGTACCTCCACTCCATGTACATATATATGTTCATTGCATTTCATGTCGATTTAAATCATACAACAAATGCGGTATCTGATGTTTTGAACGGATATTCAAAATGTTATTTTCACTATCACATGGCTATTGGCTGATTGGAGTGCCGATACATTTTATCAACTTAACTCTGCTTTTTGAAAATAAGCATTTTTTGGCATCATATTTTCAATGGAGCCTTTATTTTATGTTATTTGCTCTAATTGGAGCAGTGATTAGTTCATTTTCCTTCCAGGATGCTGTGGAACAAACATGGTACAGAGACGAGGCATTCAAGATTGTCATTGTGTTTATCCTGTAAAAGTAGAGTTGTTCCTTTGGAATGTTTCTCAGAGATCAAATTGGAGCAATGAATTTCTAGAAAAACTGGCTTCTCAGCTTAATCTGCAAGTTACTCAATTTGAGATTGATAACTTCTATATTGTTGGTTTTTCAGGGCTAAATATAACCTTGGACATAGCCCCACATAGTGGGATAAGTTTCTCTGCAGCTCAAGCTCATGCAATGAATGTTTCACTCACATTGCATGAAGTTTTTATTGATCCTAATATAGTTGGAGGCTACAAAGTTCTTAATTTTACATGGTTTGAGTCACCAGCTCCTTCTCCTGGTAATATTTCCATGGTATTTCAAATGCATACTCTTGCAGGAAAATTTTATGACAATAAAATGTTTTATGAAGTTTAGAATATCTGGTTCTGTACGTGCTATTTACTGTTGGAAAAGAGAGATAAAAATGCCAAGCTGAATTATTCAATAACGAAATCTTGCATATATAGTTGAGGTCATTTGTGGTTTTGTGAACCACAAATGAATGATTATGATGATAATTCATGCGAAATAAACTGATGGTTGCAGTAAGAATTTTTTAATGATTCTAATGTCATATAGACTAAATAAATTAACAATACTAATAATATAATAAACAAACTGTTGGAGAAGTAAAATTTTAGTATTATTCAATTAAAGAGGAGGCTCCCTTCTATATATAGGAGGGGGATACTACAACGGCAATACAATAAAAAATGAATAAAAATAACGTAATTCTAACACCCCCCTCATGTTGGGCGCGCGATATCTTGCATGCCCAACTTGCACATACTCTTTTCGAACGCAGTCTGACTTAACCCCTTGGTGAGAGTATCCGCTTGCTGTTGATCTGAAAGAACAAATGATGTGCTCACAACACCTCTTCCTATATTCTCTTTGATAAAGTGACGATCAACCTCCACATGCTTTGTGCGGTCATGTTGGATTGGATTGTGAGCAATGCTAATGGCGGTTTTCCTATCGCAGTAAAGTCTTACAAGGTCTTTGTTTTTTATGCTAAGATCGTTCAAACGGGATTTAATGCACAGTCCTTCACAAATCCCATGCGCCATAACTCTGAATTCTTCCGCTGCACTTGACCTGACAACTACATGTTTTTTACTCCTCCATGTTATACCAAATTGCAACCAACTAAAGAACAATAATCAGAGGTGGACCTCCTTCCATCAACTGAACCAGGCCAATCGGTACCAGTATAAACTTCAACAGTTAGTTCTTTGCTCGGGAAGAGCAGGATACCCTTTTCAGGGGAGGACTTGAGATACCGAAGAATACGGTAGACAACTTCTAAGTGCCGTGTTTTGGGTGAATGCATGAACTGACTGATGACACCACAGACATATGAGATATCCAGACGAGTATGTTATAAATAGATAAGGCGGCCAACCAGTCGTTGAAATCCAGTAATACCAGCAACCACTTACCCATCATCTTTACCCAATCAGTTGTTGGCTTCATTTGGGGTGTCAGCAGGTTTGCACCCACTCAACCCACACAACTAGAGCAAATTAAGGATATACTTCCTCTGAGATATGAATATACCATACTTCAATCGAGCGACCCCATACTTCAATCGAGCGACCTCAATTCCTAGGAAGTATCTGAGATTTTCTAGGTCTTTTACTTCAAACTATTTTGTGGGTCTTTGTTTCAGAGTCTGGATTTCTTCAGTATCATCGCCCGTGATAATAATATCATCCACATAAACAATAAGAGTAGCGAGTCTCTCATGTTTGTGCCTTACAAATAAAGTATGATCAAGATTCTCTTGGAGTATCCAAATGCGACCATTGCTCTATGAAATTTCCCAAACCAGGCCCGAGGAGATTGTTTTAGGCCATATAAGTCTTTCTTCATCCTGCATACCATTCCCCCAGATCCTGTCAGTGTAAGACCAGACGGTAACAACATGTAGACTTCTTTTTTCAAGTCCCCGTGAAGAAACACATTGTTCACATCTAATTGCATCAAAGTCCACTCTTTGCGGGCAACACATGTGAGCAAAACTCTTATAGCATTCATCTTCATCACAGGGGAAAAGGTTTCTTGGTAGTCAATTCCCATGGTGATGTAACCCCTAGCCACCAACCGAGCCATGTACCGCTCAACAACACCTTCTGAGTTCTGCTTGACGGAGAACACCCACTTACATCCTACCACAGTCTTCTCAGGTGGCAAGGGGACGAAGTCCCATGTGCAATTTTTTCCAGGGTCAGCATCTCCTCTCGCATAGCATCCTGCCACTTTTGGTGAGCAATAACATCCTGCCAAGTTGAGGGGATATAAATGGAGAAGAGAGAGGCAATAAAGAGTTTATGTGAGGGAGATAATTGTAGGTGGGACATCAGATGTTGCGTAGAGTTACCTTGAGAGCCCAAAGAAGGGTTTGTTGGAGAGGGTAGCCTGAGATGTTGGTGTACCTAGACATCCCTTTTCTGCCGAGTATACTCCTAGGCCTGCAAGCGGTTCAGTTCGGTTTTATGTAAAACCAAAAACGAACCAAATAGTCTCGGTTTTTACACACCCAAAACCGAAACCGAACCGAACCCAATCAGTTCGATTCGGGTTTTTTCTCGTCGGTTCGGTTTTCTACATTTACTTCAAAGGTTTTCCAATAAACAACAAAATATTTCATCTAAAGTTCTCCAAACAAAATACCGTACTAATTTGACCACCATTTTTCATTTGAATTGTTTATTTTGTCATCTGGAATGAAATTTTTTATGATACCACTAAAAAAATCATGTTTAAAGGGCCATCAGAAAAAGCATAGTCAGTACAACAACATATAGTGAGGAGTGCAATGTACTTTTAAGCTATCAACATCAACTGAAAATTCACCGGAAAGTATGATGAATTCAAATATTTCTTCTGAATAACACTAAAAAATCCATAAAGAAATCACATTCAGACAATGAAAATTGAAAAAAATAATCATAACTCTGGAAATGTTTGCAAAATAATAAGTGGTCTAGATCAACTGTGAAATAAATCAAATTTACCTGTTGCCAGTTCTCGTGGGAACAATTTATCATGTGAACATGCACTTAGAGCAACATCAACAACAAAGGAACTGCGTCCATAATGTCCCATGCATTCTTATCATGGCGTTCAGGTGCACAATTGTAAAGTAGGCGCCTTATTTTATTTTAAAAATATGAGAATAGACAGCGGTTTATATAAACTGTTGTCTATTCTTACCTGAACTTTAGAATAGACAGCGGTTGTATAAAAAACCCTAGAATAGACAGCGGTTGTTATAAAAATCACTGTCTATCTTATCTATTTTAAACCGTGAGCCGTAAATTTTAGTTTTTACTTCGACTTTTGGTTCTTACAGTCGATGCTCTGTGCGAAAAACCCTAAAGGTGATTTTGTGAAAGTTTCTGCTCTCCTTTGCTTCGATTTGACGATTCTCCTTCGACATATCTCATATTCTTATTTAGGTATATTTTTTCTTTATTTTCTCAGTTTTGAGCTCTTTGGTAATGTCTTTATTAGTAGTAGTAGTATAAACATTGTGTAGCAGCCTAGCAGACACCCATTGAATCTTCCAATCTCATGTTTTGGTTATGCTAAATATATATAAACAACACAATGTGCATTTTTGTATTTGATAGCCTAAAAAACACACTGACTCTATATATTAGCATAATTGTTGCATTTTAACATTTATTGTACATGTCTAAACCACCTGACTCTATAATTTTATATTAGCATTTAGCACTAACATAGTAACATATATATTTATATGTGTGATTGTGTGGTAGTACCTCAATATTATTGCGGTTTTTTATGAATTTTGAATAAGGTTTTTGGATGATTTAAGGTTTTTTTTAGGATTTTCTTATTACAGGAAAATGACTTATAAAAGATCTTCATCAAAGCCAATAAGAGACTTCACTAAAATGAATGAATTGAATAAGCTTAGGCTAGATGGGAAGAAGCTTATTATTTCTGTGAGTGATGATGATCACATTATTCTCGGGCCTAAAACAAATAAATTGATGGGTTTTATGAGATCTCTTGTGAGGTGTTATATGCCAATTACATATGCTACATGGAAGGAAGTTGATAAACAACATAAAGATCAAATATGGGCAGAATTAAATGTACGTAATTTTATTATCAGTGATTACATAATTATGGTATTTTAGTTAATTTTTAATTAAATTGTCTATTATTTTCAAATTTATTTTGATAATATTGATGGTCTTCGCAATGCATTAATGAAAAACATGGATGAAAGTTGGAGGTCTTGAAAATCCAAACTTTTTATCACTTATGTAAAAGATGTTGATTTGATACAATGTTCTTGTCAAATATAACTTTATTACTGTTGAAGACTGAAGAGTTTTTGTCGACCATCGCACCACTCAAAAATATATGGTTGTGTTCTTATTAAATTCAATGTTTTATATCATTCTTTAACTTTATAATTTATAAACAATCTAAGTATTAACAAATATTTCTTTGTGTAAGAGAAAAGTAAGGTTAATACAGAGAGAGCTAAAACATAAAAGACCTTTCATACTACTTCCAGAATGAGTTATTCTTGATTAGAAAAAAGGATTGTATTAGTTCTCTATTTCTCTCTCGTATTTTTTATTTTAAAAATCATTTTTCTCAATAATTTAAATGATAATTTATTTTCATTTTATTGTCAAGGTTGAACAAGGTGCATCTGCACCAATTCACGTGCGGAGTTATGGAAAGCCGGTCATAAAAGAAACACTGGTGAATACATTAATAATAGTCTACAACTTTTGATATATACAAAGTTATGTTGTATGCAGGTGGTGACTGATAATGCTTCTAATTACAAGTCAGCTGTTAAAATTTTAATGAAGAAAAGACCCACATTATTCTGGACTCCTTGTGCAACTCATTGCATTGATTTCATGTTAGAGGATATATGCAAGCTACAACAGAACAAAATGATGATAAGAAAGACAAGGATGATTACAAATTTTATCTACAGGCACACTCGTTTACTTGATGCAGTAAGAGCTACTATATGTGGCGATCTAGTGAGACATTCGGTGACTAGATTTGCAACATCATTCCTTACTCTACAAATTATGCTTAAGCATGAGGAGAAGCTGAAATTATTCTTTGTGTCGCTTTCGTGGATAGTCGCTAATTTAGAAAAAACTGAAGCCGAAAAACAAGTTGTTAAAACAATACTTTCAACCGTTTTTTGAAATTAAGTAAGAGATTGCCTAAAAGGAGGAAAGTGACTGATTGCCATTTTGTGATTAGTAGATGGAGATGAAATGTCAGCTATGCCTGAAGTATATATGGCAATAAAAGAAGCTAAACAAAAGATCAAAGAACATTTTGATGACAAAGAAAGATTATTTAAAAAGATTATTAAGATTGTTGAAAATAGGTGGACAAATCAAATGGAGAAAAAGTTGTATAGGGCGGCTTTATTTTTAAATCCAAATAAATATTTTGAATACGAGAAAAAATATAATGATGATGCCTGAAAATTTCAAGATGCTTTCAATGATGTTATTGCAAGACTAGTGCCAGATCAAGTATTGTAAGACAAGATTGCAGAGCAAGGTACTAACTACAAATCATCTCGAAATAGTTTTGGAAAGTCTATGGCTATTAGACAACCAACTACCTTAAATCCAAGTAAGTATTTATTATATTTTTATTTTTTCTTAAATTATTTAAATGTTAAATAATTTATATTTATCTTAAATAAATAGTGGATTGGTGGGGTGCACATGGAGGATCGAATGTTGACCATACAAAGGTAGCATTGCGCATATTTGACTTATGTTGTTCTTCTTCTAGTTGTGAGCGCAACTGGAGTACTTTTGAGTTTGTAAGTATATAAATATTCAATATAAAATTTAATATTTTTATATTTACTAATAAGTTTGCAATTATCTTGATTCAAATTCACACAAAAAAGAAATAGATTTGAGCATCAAAGACTTAGTGATCTTGTATACATTCAATATAATTATCATTTACAAGCACGATTCTAAGAAAGACGTGAAAAAGGAAGAAATTACAACCCTTTAGTGCTTGATGAGCTAGATTGGAGTAGTGAATGGATGATGAACAAACCAGAGGATGCTCTAGTTTTTGATGATAATAATCCCACATGGGAAGCTGTAGAGAGAGCTATTAGAACTGTGGCTCGAAATTTACGAAGTGGAGCTGAAGCTAATCTTCAACAAATGGATGAATGAGATGAAAATTTAGATCATTTTTTCGTTGTCAATGATGATTAAGATATTGACGATAATTATGGGCAAAAGACAAGTAACTCAAACCAATCAAGCACATGCAATGACAATGACGACTTACTAGATGATTCTATTTGATCTTTTATGATTATTTAAAGTTTATGTTAAAAACATTATTCATATTAATATGTTATTGTGTATGATGAAGGCATTTTGGATTTGACCATAATACTATACTATGATATTTTTGTGTTCACTTTTCTGTTATTTCTTTCTCTGAAGTCTATATTGAGTTGCATTGTTTTTTCTTACTGCTTACTGCTTCATGGTATGAATGTATTGAGAATTGAGAATTTGAGATATCATGAATTCATGATTCAGAACCTTTGTGCTTGCTACTTCATGGTATGAATGTGTTGAGATATGAAGATATCAGGAATTCATGATATCAGAAGATTCAGAATCTGTGTGCTTAGTTGCTTTACTTGCTTACTGACTAATGATATAAATATATTGAGATTTGAGAATTTGAGATATCATGATATCAGAAGCTATGTTTACTGCTTACTGCTATAAAGAAACAATCTGTGTGGTTGTGTGTTGGTAAACAATCTATCAAGTTAAAAAAAAGGAACTTTAGACAACGGTTATTAATAACCGCTGTCTAAAGTCTGGCAAGCAAGCTATAGACAACAGTTATTATAATAACCACTGTCTATAGTCTGCAAGCTATCGACAACGGTTATTATAATAATCCCTGTCTAAAGTCTGGCAGACAGTTTATAGACAGTGGTTATTATAATAACCGCTGTCTATAGTTATAGCCTGCCTGCCAGACTTTAGATAGTGGTTATTATAATAACCGCCGTCTATAGCCTGCCTTTTAAAAAAAATAAAAATAAATTGGCGCCTCGCTACTGGCTCGTCTTATTGTCGCCTAGGCGTCCGCCTTGTCGCCTAAGCGTCAAGGCGCCCGACGCTCGCCTTGGTTCGCCTTGACGCCGTGACAAGAATGGTCCCATGCAGGTAGCATTGGCCTAGCATAATAATCCTCACTTCCAGCCCAGAAGAATTGCTTAAGTTACTTCCAGATATTCCAGTCCCAGCTGGCTGGTCATGCCCTCTACCAATCTTCCTAAACATCATGTTTAAAAGTCCATCAGCATTTTGATGAACTCCTTCCATGAACTAAACCAGAAAGAGTTGCTATAAATAATATCTCTTAAGAACCCAAATATTAACGAGTGCACAAAAATATTCTCAGTAACCTTATTTAATTTTCATCCTTGTGTATTTCATCCTCGACATTAGCCTCAGCTGTGTCCTTCTCCAAGTCTATAAGTAAGAGTAAAAATAGGAGTTACATTTGAAAGTATGAAAACATTTTGAATTTGTGCATTAAAGACCATAATTTTTTTACCTTTATTAAGCTCTTCAATTTTTTTTGCATCAGTTATCATTTCTTCAATTTAAATTAGACTTGGCTTGCAACGCAACCAATCACAAACACAAATAAGAGCTTCAACTATTTTTGGTGCCAATGAGCTTCTAAATGGATCAAGTACACGCCCACTAGTGCTAAAAGCCGACTCTGAGGCAACTGTTGATATTTGAATTGCTAGAATGTATTTTGCAATCTCCGATAAAATTGAAAACCTTGAAGAGTTTGCTTTCGACCAATTCAAGATATCAAAATTAAGTTACATTTTCAATGTATCATCTCATAGATATTGTGTCAATTCAGTTGCAAAGATTGATGTCTTTTCCTCAGCATCATCTTCAAAAATATTTTTTTTGATACGACACAAATTATATTCTATATCTCTGTCATTTAAACAAAGCCTTGAGCTACTTAAAGCTTGAGTACTAAATGTTTGAGTTTCAGACGGATTCATGATAACATTGTAATGCTCATATAGCTGATCAAGTGTTCTTTCTGTTAATTCTACCATTTTCCTTGCTCTTGTGGGCTCGCACACCGCATTAAAACATTTTGTTAGGCGTTTTATCTTACATTGAGGGTCCAAAACGAAAACGACATATACGAGTACATCACTTTTTTTCTAAAGTATCCCAATATTTATCAATTTTTGCCTTCAGCCTTTGTGCAATCATACTCAAAGTAGTATCTTGACTCGCACACATTGTCTTTATCATATGCTCCATCATTGAGATATTTTGGAAAAATAAATGAGATGTTGGATATTTAGAGCCCGATACGTCCAAAGTTATATTGTAGAACATTTTTAAAAGTTTTACAAATATTCATGCTTTTTGCCAATCTCTTGGAGAAGGGGATCCATTAACTTTATCTTCATTCGTAAAATAACTTATGTATGAACTCTCATCATTTTGTCATTCACTTTTAAATTTCAATAGAGAAGAATCTTTTGTTTCTGATGGAAATGGTCCGAGACAGAATTTGGATACCCACTTTTAAATATTCACTTTTAAATATTCATGCTTTTTTGGATACCCGATCAGAATTTGAACATCGTCTTTACTTGTGTTGTGTTGCACTTTTATACCTTGCACTATTTACATATTACTTTCATCCATCATTGACGCATGATCAATGTTTGACATATCTATTGCAAAAAAAATAATCACCAAACATTGGATGCATATATTACATATAATATTACAAGCTAATAGTTAATTAACAAGCTAACAGTTAATTAACAAGCTAACAGTCAATTAACAAACTCGAGGAAAACTAAAAACAAAAAATAATGCATACTCACAGTCACTGGGAAATCACTAATCAGAGATTGGAGTCGGAATTGGGCACCAAGGGAAGAACAGTGTCACAATCGGGCTGGACCTGGAGGTAAAAGGAAAACCGACGATTCTAGACGAGAACTGGAACTATGGAACTGAAACTCTAGAATCCAAGATCTAGAAGCCATGACTTATAAGTAAAAATTATATTTGAGATATTAATGTGTCGACTCTGAACATTGATATACCTGATGGTTGTGAGAGATCAGAGACGACATATGAAATCAACCCGGAGATTGCCTGACTGAGATTGTGTAGCCGTGCAGGAAGAAGAAAATCACCTCCCTTGAAATGCTCGAGGTGCAAGAAGCAACGCCATAGATGAAAGGGCCGAGGGTACCTGTGAAAACATCAAAGAAAGTGACGTCCAGGGTTGCGACTTGCGAGAGAGAGAGACGAGAGCTTACCAAAGCTTCTTCAGTTCTTTACGGACATGTGACTGGCGGAGACGAAAGGGCCGAGGGTTAGCACAACAGAGTTGAATCCCTTGAGGCTTGAGAGGCGATGGCGTGTGGGTGTGGCGTGACGGCGTCGTCCAACAGTTCACAGTTGTGATTTGTGAAAGAGAAGGCGAAAGGAAAATTGAAGCAGGAACCCCAATTCCCGAACCCAAAAGCCCACAAGCCGCAACCCTAATAAAAAATAATCCTGCGGCGCAAGTGCTGTTCGGTTCAGTTTAACCGGTTTTCCAGTTGTGGAAACCGGATATTACGAGAAGAAGAAATTGCTTGCACTAAATGAAAGGAAAATTGTTGGATATAATCTTCTGGAGGTTGGTTCCTCCAAGAAGCCCTCTCTCCCAATGAGAGATTCAAAACCCTAATGATCTCCAAGATGAAAAGAACTCCCCCATACCGTCTTCTTACATAACATTAATTATAAAGAGACAATTAAAAAATACTAGATATAATAAAACATCACGCGCACGTGCGTAACAATACATCATTCCAGAAAAACAACCTTGTCCCCAAGGTCGGAGTGCCACCCGCCAGCTAGTAGTGAAATGTCCATGGATGGGCAGCCGTAGAGGTGCCCGGAGCGCCATCCGACAGTACATCCGTGATTATAAGAACGTCCATGTCAGCCGTGTTGATATTGTTCACGTCCTCACCGATGATAAGATGGAACTCCTTCACCGGGCAAGTATGATTAGGCGAGTATGGTTGTTTGCTACGGAAGCACAGACTCCTGCTTCGTAAGTCATTATACTCTTGGTTGGACAGACAGTTAGTGTGGACATGACGGGTGTTGCGTGGGCCCAAATTGGGTGGTCGAGGTAGAGGAGGTGGCTTTGGCGGGTGTTTTGTCGGGGGAGAAAAGTATGGCTGGTAGGGAGGTTTGGAAGGAGGCAGTGAGGGGGGAGGGTCCCCAGACAGCGCAAGGAATTTGGCCTCCACCAATGGGGAGAGGTCCATGGCTTGGTTAACAGTGATCGATTGAAGGGTGCAGAGGCGGGTTCAGATATGAGGTTGCAGACCATGCATGAAGTAGGCCAAGTAATGGTCCGGCGGAAGACCGAGAACATGCGTCGCGAGGGAGAGAAACTCATCAATGTACTTGTCGAGGGAGCCTGTCTGACGAACGTCGCAAAGTCGCTCCACCGCGGAGCATAGGGGGTATCGTAACGGCGAATGAGATCCTGCTGAAGGTCCGACCAAGATATGGCTGGTTGGGCTTGACGTAGCCAGCGCACCCAGTGGAGAGCTGAGCCCTCCATGCCGATCAATGTTGTGCTGACTTTCTGTGCCTCGACGATCTGCTGGAGTTTGAAGAACTGTTCGGCCCGAGCCATCCAACCCAGAGGATCGGTGCTGTTGAAAGAGGGAACAACAAGGGAATGAGGCCCCTGTGAGAACCCCCCATGAGGGGGGGGGCTATGACTTGGTACAGATCCGAGGAAGCTCCAAGGATGGGGGGCGAAGCCACATTAGACGTCTTGACCGTGGTTGGGCAACTGGCCAAGAGGGAGTCGATCTTAGCATCCATGCGGAGCATAAGGGCCTGCAGTGAAGCGATCGCGGTGTCATGGTTGTCCAGACGACGAAGGATGGTCGGATCTGTTGATGAGGTCGGCGGTGGTGCGTCTGTGTTAACCATGGAGTGCAATCGGGGGGGGGGGGGGCATACAAACAGCCAGGAAAAGGATGGTGGCGACCAAACCGCTGAAAGTCGGGAAAAACTGCAGGAGCATTATCTAAGGCCGTCAGGGTGCTGTTCTGGGGGGCAGGGAGCCGGAGGCGCGGTGGATCGGGGCTGGCGGAACAGGTGGACTGGCATGGATCGAGTGCTGGGAGGAAGGCGGGGCAGATCCAGTCGGTGGATGAAGCGTGTGGAGCGGGCCGATCCCGCTGCCGGAGGCTGGAAGAGGGCGCAGACGGTTTTCGCTGTCGTGAGATAGGCGGAGCGTGCGGAGGATGCCGATCGACTGTGAGAACACTGGCGGAGTCGCGCGCCCCTGTCGCGGGAACGAACATCGGCATGCGGATTTGTTTTCGCGGAAACGCTGGTTAGGGCATACCGTGAACAACGACAGGGTAGGGCGGAACACTGGCGGCTATAACAGCGGGCGGAGCGGCAGGTCGGACCAAATATTACAAGAAGAAGAAATTGCTTGCACTAAATGAAAGGAAAATTGCTGGACACAATCTTCTGGAGGCTGGTTTCTCCAAGAAGCCCTCTCTCCCAATGAGAGATTCAAGACCCTAATGATCCCCAAGATGAAAAGAGCTCTTCCATACTACCTCCTTATATTGGGTTGGGGGGCCTCACATAACTTTAATTATAAAGCGACAATTAAAAAATACCAAATATAATAAAACGTCATGCGCGCGTGCGTTACATCGGACCAAACCGATTATAGGCCGGTTTTCAGCCATCTCAAACATAAACTGAACCGAACCGGTCAGTTCGGTCTAATAGTCGGTTTGGTTGGATTGGTTCAACTCGGTTCGGGAGGTTTTGGTTTTTTATGCACATGCTTATATATACACCTGTAAAGGAGGATCAGTCACAAGAGTAGTCACAGGAGCGATCACAGGAGGAGTAGGAGTGGGAATAGTCATCGTAGGAGGAATATGAAGAGGACAAGAACTCATTTCCAATTAGTGAGACTCCCCTTGAAGTGAGGGCTTGTATTAGGACTCAGACTCTCGAAACGTGACGTTCATAGTAACAAAGGTCTTTCTGGAAGCTGGATAGACATTTATATCCTTTTCTAGTAGAAGAATACCCAATAAAGATATACTTGAGGGCACGAGGATCAAGTTTGGACGTGGGGTGCACATAGACCAAACACACACTCAAAGATCTGAGGGAGTAGATTTGTGGGAGAGACAGAAAGAACTTCAAGAGGGGATTTGTGGCCAAGAGCATGAGTCGGCAAACGATTAATCAGGTATGCCGCTATAAGAACCACATCCCCCCTTTTTTTTTGAGGGAGGTGCATCTTCAGGATGAGATAGCGAGCTACCTATAAAAGATGACGATTCTTGTGCTCGACGATCTTATTCTGAGTCAGGGTATAAACACAAGATGTCTGATGTATAATGCCCTTATCACTAAGATATTGCTCAAAAGAGTCGACATACTCCCGACCATTATCACTGCCCAAAATTTTAATGGTAGCATTAAACTGAATAGCCACCATCTTGTGGAAAAATTGAAATAATGAAAAAACATCATTTTTGTGTTTCATCAAGTAGACCACGTACAACGAGAAAAACAATCGATAAACATAACAAACTAGTGAAAATAAAAAATAGAGGCAACATGACATTAACCCCAAACATTTGTATGAACCATAACAAAAAGAGAAGCACTAAGAGTAGACACATGATTAAGAGAAATACGATGTTGTTTAGCAAGGGCACACACATCGCATTTAAAAGTATTGAAGGATACATTTGACATATGCAGAAGTAAAAAATGCATAGTAGATAGAGAAGGATGGTCAAGCGTCAGTGCCAGGAGTCCACAGAGGTCTGAGCAGCAAAAAGAGCCTTCAGAGCAGAGGCGGAGCTGGAGGGGTCAAATAGGTAGAGACCATCACACAGTCTACCAGAGCCAATCACCTTCTCCGTCTTCAGGTCCTGAAAAACACACGAGGAGGTAAACACGGTTACAGAGTAATTCATAAAATTAGTAATGTGACTAGTGGAAAGCAGGTTGCGGGTAAACTTAGGCATATGTCACATTGAAAGGGTGAGGGAGGAGAAAGGAATAGACCATTTCCCGACAATGAGAGACATGAATCCCCATTAGTAATGCTCACTTTGTCCCTACCAGACAAAGGAGTATAAGACATAAAACCTGTAGCAGAATCAGTCATGTGGTCTGTTTCACGGTTCGTCTCCAAACAAAAGTCAGAGTACGCTTCGGGCGGATCGTGATGCCCCAGACATGGGGGAAAGAAATTTCATGTCGGTTATGCAGGAGCTGATTTAGTATTTTAGATTTAAAATAAATAATTCATTAAAAAATACATTATTTTTATGCGGAAGTTTTAGAGTATAACAGTGAAAAGTTAAATGCACATGTATTTTAATAAAACTCATGACACTGTTTTGATACAAATTTTATGCAATGAAAAACACAAATAAATTAACATACAATAATATCAAAATTCCTGTACATAATTTATTTAGCCTAGCAGTTTTCCATGATACATGAGAAAATTACTGATCATAACTATTACATAATAAACAAAATCTGACAGTAAAGAAAATACAACATAGAACCTGACACATCAACAAATAAGATAAACCTCCAAGAGCAGGAATTTAACGTAGATCGGGCTCAGGTAATAGGCGGCGCAGGCACGCACACTAAGGCAAATTCAAAAACAAAAAGGAAAAAAACCCTCAAAATATTGCTAAATGTAAGCAAAGTAAAATACATAACTATCAGGGTAATCAGAAATGTACATGTACCAATTTTTTTATGAGACGAAGCTAGCAAGTCAGGTAAGTAAATGAGTCAAGCAGAAATAGCTAGAATTATTAGCCTATTTCGGAGTATAACATATATTCAATCATTTAATGACATAAGCTATAACTAATAAAATGTATAGGTATTTTTATTTGATGCACACACTTCAGGATTTAGAAGTAGTCAAGTTCAGATGCAAGTCTTATTAAAGATTCATAATTTTTGTCTGTGATCTCTAAGGGGCGGCTCTTTCGAACCCTCACCCTTGAGCCAGGTAGTTCATGCTTGCTATGATCGATTATTTGTTCTTGTTATGAACTCAAGAGGGAACTCAAGTAAAGAGGCTGCATCAATTAAAATAATATTTTTTAATGTTTGCTTATGATATTAATGAATTAAATGATTCATAGTTTATAGAATTCTAACGTATCACATCATGCTATTAATTTGATGATTCAGGTGTTCCAAGTAAAATTTATAAACATAAAAAAATGTGCAAGAGACTAAGTTCAATATGTGCAAGCGAGAAAAATTTCTCTACTTGTCTTAAGTGAGGCTGAAACTGTTGGCGACGGCTAAGCGACAAGCAAAACTTAAAGACCTAATTTAAGCCTGTTCAAGCACAATCATAGACGATATTTGAATTTAACGAAACCCCACGCTAGCACAAGCAATAAATTTCACAAAGCCTAAAACATGTGGGAGTTTAGCGATTTACCTCTCTCAAAAGTGAGGGGAGAGGAGACTACCACGAGGAATTGGAGATTTGGAGGTTAGGGAACACCCACTATCCAAGATTCATAATTTTTGTCTGTGATCCCACCAATTGATCCGATGAGCGACGCAAGAAATCAAAATTACAAGGTGGTTAGGCGATTATAAGAGAGTAAAAATCTTGAATCACAATATAACGATTTTTGGAGACATAATTCATAGTGGATTAAGAAAATCTAAATAGAGGTCATGGAGGAAGAATCTTCCCAAAAAAAGTCAAATCCGATCCCAAGTAGGAGAGGAGAGGAAACCCTAGGTGCGAAATCCAAGCCCAAGGAGGAGAGATGGTTGTCCTTCCAATTTACCAGCCAAAATCGAGAGGAAGGAGAAATTAGGGCTGCCGGAGGAAGAGGTTGTTGGCCTTGAGGAAGAGAAGGGGGAAAAGTTGCTTTCGGCTCCTTGGAGGAAGAAGGAAGGCTGTCAGTTGCTTAGGGGGGGAGAACTTCCGTTGGCCATGAGAGAAGAGGGAGTTGCCGGCCTTAGGGAAGTTGGAGGAGGAGCAGGCGACGACTAGCAAGAGGCACAGGAGGCGGGATGCGGGAGACGAGGCATGCGGAGGAATCGAGACCGGAAGCGTGCGGGAGACGGGTTGCGGGAGACTGGGCCTACCGCTTACGAGAATTAGAGGGGCTGCGACTAGGTTATGAGGAGGGATTCTTAAGCAATTTACTAAATTGCTATTTTGGTGTTTTGTTTTTTTCTTTTTATTTTTTTAAATATGGATTGTTACAGTCTGTGACGTCAGAATCAATGGTCCACTGGGAGGAAGAGCAAGCGGTGGTGGAGTGAGCACCTGAACTCCCTGATGGGCATATGAGGAGCTGACAGACTTGGAGCCAAGCTTGAAGCGGCGGAAGGAGAGAATCTCCTCAGCAGAATGGGCAGAAGCAACCTCAGGGGCAGTTGGTGCTCTATAAGGAGTGGGATCATCATCGACATCAGAGAGATGAGCCAGGCAAGACGGAGAAGGTCGACCTAGACTGCGACCAAAACCATGACCGCCACGAGGAGCAGGACCCCCGCGAGGAGTGGGAGAGCTATGAAGCTTAAAGCAAGTGTCTCGAGTATGACAGGTTTTCTCACAATAATCACATGTCAAATGATCCTTGTCCATAAACATAGACCTAATGTCATGGAAAGAGTGGCCCCCAGGACTAAACCTAGCGGCAAGAGCAGAGCCCTCAACAACAGTGTCTGGTAGAGAAATATGTCGACGATCATATTCTTGCTGAACCAAACTATATACCTTAGGTAAGGAAGACAGAGGAGAGCGACCAAGAATCTGAACACTGATGGGATCAAGGTCACGGTGGAGACCATGAAAAACTAAGATCTGGTTGCGTTCCTCTCGGGCATGGACCAACACTAAGCGAATCGAAATGATCATACTCTTGGTAAAACTGGGTAAACTCCAGGTAGTAGGCAGCGGGAGGACGATGCTCTTGGCGCAAAAGAAAAATCTGTCGCCGCAGTTGAAAAATTAGAGCCGCATTGTCACGACAGGAGTGGGTAATCTCTACACGCTTCCAAATGTCAGCCGCAATGTCCAGGAAGAGGTAGTTGCGGGCAATAAACTCCTGCATAGAGTTGTTCAGCCAGGACATTACCAATGAGTTCTCGGAGTCCCATTGTGGCCAATCTAGAGAGATAGGAGTATGGGCCCTAGTAGTATCACTGAGGTAGCGAAACAAACAGTGGCTCTTGAGTTTGAAAGTAATAGAACAAGCCCACGAAAGATAATTGGTCCAGTCAAACTTAATAATAATAATCTGAGGAGTCCCATGATCATGAGTGACACGAAGAGATCCGGTAGAAGGCAGAGAATCCAGACATCCATAGTTTCACTACTTCCCAACAACACAAGTGAGGTAAAAGAACAACACTGGGCTGTGAACTGAGAGAAATCTCCCTCATAGAAAAAGGAGAAGCCAGGAGATGCGCAATCACGCAAGGAGAGGAAGAGACATCCCTGCAAGGAGGGGAAACGGTCACCGTAGAAGCTTTCCCTGCGTAAATCAGGCATCAGAAGTAAACTCAGGCATCCATGTGAAGGGTTGGAAGCTATGTTGCACCGACACCGACACGCGACACGCGATACAACACGACGCGACACGCTACTCGTGAATTCTCAAAAAATACCATATTCCGATGCGCTGGAACACGTATATTAAATATTTATTTTTTATAATAATGAAAATCCTAAAACATTTAACAAAAAAATGAACAATTAACAAATATTCAAATAAACTAAGTTATGTTTAAATATTACTCATCAAATATTCAAATGCAAAGCTTAACAAAATGTCAAAAAATGATAGAACATTAACACATTATCATTATATATTATTAGTAAAAATAATAGATACTCAAGGAAACCTTTTCCTTCACTTTCAATCTTCCTTTTTCTAGAGAAAATATCCACCCCACTAGTAGATCCACCTTCACTACCTAAAGTGCTAGAAGGGGGCAAATACACTTTTTTAGGAGCAAGACTCATTATCCTAGCATTCACCTCTTCTTCTACTTTTTCCACCTCAAATAGATCACTCATTGAGACTTTTTCACACTTTTCAACTCATTTTTCACTAATCATTAACAAATGTGCTCTCACTTTTGTATATGAATTTATAAAACATTTTTCACAAAAATTGCATTTCAAAGACAAATTGCCTTCCACCTCGTCATGAGTAGGGACAGCGATTGAGCGGGACACGCGTGTCCGATTAGGAACACGCGTGTCCGATTGAGCGGGACACGCGTGTCCGATTGAGCGGGACACGCGTGTCCGATTGACCGGGACACGCGAGTCCCACATGAACCAACATGTTAGACTTTTGACACGAGTGTCAGAGAGTGTCGGAGAGTCGAATGAGTGTCGGAGAGTCCAACACTGACACGCTGGGAATTTTGAAGTGTCAGTGCTTCATAGGTTGGAAGTCCGACACTGGCGCCGCTTGCTGAAGAGGAAGAGACGGGGCCGACCGACGCTTGCAAGGGGAGGAAGAGACGGTGCTGACCGGCGCTTGCTGGGAGAGGATGAGACGGGGCCGGTGCTTGTGAAACTGACGCTGACAGGGAGAGGCGCTCGCGGGAAAAAGAAGAGACGGGACCTTTTTTCAAAGTGAGCTGCATTGTTCATACTTTTTGCAAATGTTTGTTATAATTAGTGAGATATCTGCTGGGTTAAGTGAAAATTTAGAACAACTAATATATTGTTTTGAAGATAAATATTTCAAATTAGTAGAACAAATACCAAGTACATTTAATGCAATTTTAGTTGGCCCTAACAATTACAAATTTATTTTATTAGAAGATAAAATGATACATAGGTGTGATAAGTTTAAGTATCTTAGATCGATTATTCAGAAGAGCGGGTATATTGCCTCTATTGTTAATGTTTAGTGTTAAAATAAAGAAGTACCTCACAATGCAATAGGGGGATATCATGGAAACTTAAGTCCTATGAAGCACGAATACTTCCCCGAAGGAAACATAATCGTACTGTATACGTATCCGGTACTGGTGTCATATCCCGTATTTTCTCAACATAAAACATTATATCAAAGTAAGAGAAAACACGTGTCGTGATGTCACGCTGTGCAGGGGATAACTACAGTCGCTCAGGCAAAAACCTACTCCTACACTATTAAAAGCATTCTCGAGTTTATCAAGAAGAAAACACATTTTCTTAGTTATGTTTGGCGGCCGTATCTCTCGGCTCAGTGGATCAACTAGTTCACGAATAAAAATATGTATATACACTGCGGAAAATACCTTTCTTAGTTAAATTATTATCCTACATGAACAGAAGCATCCCAAAAATGACAACTCAAGATATGCATATTTCTAGATTTATTGTAAGTATGAAAAAAAACTTTTACGTTTATTAAAATATAGTGTTATTTGATTTAAAAGATGTCATGAGAATGAAATTAGTATAATTGTATTGTTTATAACTTGAAAATAACTACATGCAATCCTAACATAAAGTCTTCTCAGAGAGCAAGTAAAAAGACCAAATTATCTAAACAGTGATTTAGCTGCTAGCAAGTAACATAACATTCAACAAATCTCCAGTAAGCGTCAACAACCTGACACGAACCCACCAAAAGACATGTATGTCTGAACTAAAGAAAAACACAACAATAGAACTACCTCACAATGATGAGGAAAAGACAACTGCAACAACTGCAGAACACCATCAACTACCAACCTTAGCCGCTCGATCGGCTACTGCTCTGAGCCTGAGGCATTTAAAAGAAAAAAATACCTCAGCAATAATATACAAATGACAAACAAAGATTATTAGAAGCAATAATCAAAAGAGACAAAGGGGTACCAACCCAAATATAAGGAAAAACTATCCAAATACAACAATTAAGTCATAACATAAGAAGTAAGAAAGAATTCTCAAGGGTATAAGTATGAGAAGTTACACCAAGTGCGAGATTAAGCAATGTTTCGATAAGATTTGCAAGTGTGAGCATAATATATATATTTATATAATAAGAAGGAAGAGACTAAACAACTCCAAACATGTGAATCATTAACACTTGGCAAAAACGGCACTGAGGCGGTGACACATTGTCCAACACGAACCATTAGACCAAACATCTTAAAAAGGCACTGGGGTGGTGGACACAATGTCCAACACAACCCAACCTAGTAAGCACCGGTACGGGTACGGGTACCGGGTACGATACGTATCTGGTACAACAAAATTTTAAAATCAAGGATACGAGTACGACGGATACGTTGTATTAAATTTAATAAATATATATGCATATATCACAAATACAATTATAAATTCTCAAAACAATACAACATGAAGCATAAATAATCAATTTAAGTATAAATATCTTCTTAAGCATTTATTCCTCTCCAAAGAAGTTGAACCAGTGACACTAATAGGAGATTATGATTGAGACATAATTGCTGTTATAAGAAAAAGATGAAAAAATTGAAATAAACATTATTTAGTATTCACAAATTACTGAATATGAATGAACTATAATACAAGAATGAACTAACACTCTAACAGACATGAACTATCACATTCACTAACAAATTAATTGAAATATAATACAGTATTCAGTATTTACGAACTAACAACACATTCACAAATTAATTTGAACTAACTAATTGAACTAACAACACATTCACAAATTAATTTGAACTAACTAATTAAACTAACAACACATTCACAAACTAATTTGAACTAATTAATTGAACTAACAACACATTCACAAATTAATTTGAACTAATTAATTAAACTAACATCACATTCACAAATTAATTTGAATTAACTAATTGAACTAACATCACATTCACAAATTAATTTGAACTAATTAATTGTAGGGATCGGGAGCAGGGATCAGGAGCAAGAGAGTCGACGGGAGCCGGAGCAAGAGCAGGGATCGGGAGCAGGAGCGGCGACGGGAGCCGGAGCAGGAGCGGCGACGGGAGCCGGAGCAGGAGCGGCGATGGGAGCCGGAGCAGGAGCGGCGACGGGAGCCGGAGTCAGAGCGGCGACGGGAGCCGGAGTTGGAGCAGTGACGGGAGCCGGAGCAGGAGCGGTGACGGGAGCCGGAGCAGGAGCGGCGACGGGAACGGAGCAAGAGCGGCGACGGGAGCCGGAGCCGGAGCAGTGATGGGAGCCGGAGCCGGAGCAGTGACGGGAGCCGAAGCCGGAGCGGTGACGGGAGCCGGAGCAGGAACGGTGACGGGAGCCTGAGCAGGAGCGGAGACGGGAGCCGGAGCAAGGAGCGGCGACGAGATCGGGCGCAGGAGCAGGAGCAGGAGCAGGGAGCAGGGTCGGGAGCAGGAGCAGGGAGCGGCGACGGGGTCGGGAGCAGGAGCAGGGAGCGGCGATGGGGTCGGGAGCAGGAGCAGGGAGCGGCGACGGGATCGGGAGCCGGAGCAGGGAGCGGCGACAGGATCGGGAGCAGGAGCAGGGAGCGGCGAAGGGATCGGGAGCAGGAGCAGGGAGCGGCGACAGGATCGGGAGTAGGGAGCGGGATCGGAAGAAATGGAACCTAAAAAACTAAAAGCGCGATAATATCAAACCCAGCCGTGCGGTACGCGTATCCGTACCGGAAATGTACCCGATACGGGTACGACCCTATTTTTGGCGTATCTGTGCTTCCTAGAACCCAACAGTCCAAACATATCAAAGAGGTACTGTGGTGGTGACACAATCTCCAACAAAACCCAACAGTTCAAACACTGACACTGTGGTGGTGGCCACAATGTCCAACATAACCCAACAGTGCATAAGAAAAACAAACAACTCACCAAGTGTAATGATTCACGAACCGGCATCAAGTTAGTGGTCCTTTATCCACTGTCAACTTAGCCACAACCAAACATCCAGAACACCAATAAACTCGCCCTATTATCAAAATCCCTCAACATCAAGGACGAAAGAAAAAAAAACTCATCTAAGTCTATACTCGACGAATTAACCTCATTCGGCGAGAAAATCCTAAGCCCACGCCCATTCGTCGAGTATACCTGACGAATCGGCTTACCTTTATCTCGATACTCGACGAATCAGCATAAATCTTCTAAGTCCACAAGGAATTCGTTGATAATACTCGACGAATCTCCTTTACCTCAAGATGAAACTCGACGAAAAACACTTCCCTCAACGCCAAAGCTTAACTCAACGAATTTCACTTCACTCGACGCCTAGCTGAGTTCACTCAAGTCACTCGACGTCTAGCTGAGTTTACTCAATGCACACGATGCCAGAGACAACTTTACTCAAACACTCGACGCCAAGACTCTTACACTCACAGCACTCGATGCCAAAACAGTTGCACTCAGCGCACTTAACGCTAAAAGCATTACTCGACGAAAAGGACTTGACTCCTCGTAAACACTCGACGCTAAGGCTCATCACTCGACGCCAAAGGTTAATCACTCGACGAATTTGACTTGACCCAAAGATACTCGACGAAAATGACTTTACCTCTCAGGAATACTCGACGAATCTTAGCCCACTCCGAAAATTGAGGTATTGGTCGGAAAGGTGGACCTAATACTGATATTCGACGAATTCTCACAGGTGACTTACCCATACTCGATGAATTTGACACAGTCGATCTCCTTCACTACCCGGCGGACTTCAACCTAGCCGAACCCTGCACTATTCCTATCTTCTAAGGAGGGAAAAATCAAGAGGAAGGGAAGGAAATACAAACAAGAGACTAGCAAGGGGAAAGAAATCACTACTTGCCTCAAGATCTTCCAAAATCCGGCCTCACGAGCGCTCCGCTCCAAGGATCTGCCGCAAGAACTCCTAGGCAACGATTCCTGAAACCTTTTGGGACAAACGAAAGTCAAGATAAAAAAATCTAACGCCAAAAATCCACAAAACGGGGAAAACTTACCGCACATGCGTAGATCTCGGCGAGAGCTTTCCGAATCTACCCTCCGACGACTATTCTGAGCACCGGAACTCTTACAGACGGCGGCCGACGACCTTGCGATGTCCGTCGCCCACTCTCTTCCGTGATACGGCCCGTCGGCTTGGGAGAGACGATGAATAGGGTTTCGTCTAAACGTACGAACTCATATATATATAATATTATATTATTATTTAAACGTCCAAACGACCAAAAACTCGAATCATCCCGGATTTCCACGAAATTCGCACAAAGGCTAAATTACCAACGCCACAAAACCAACGGCGGAGTCGAAATTAAAATTCGACAACCCAAACTCAGGTTAAAAATTCCCTGAAACTACAACCAACATCAACCTAAAAAAACCCACCGAGTCAAAACAACAACGATGCCCGTTAACTACGCGTCAACGTAACGCCCCAACATCATTATTACATCACTATAGCAATTAAAATAAACATCGAAAAATCAGGGGCGTTACGGCCAGTCCCCCCACAAGAAAGTTTTGTCCCGAAACTTGATGCGAAACCGAATCTACTACTAAAAGGAAGTAACCAATGGTTATTGAAAAGAAACACTTACCAAAAGAAACTAGGAGAACAGATGAGGATGAGCTTCTCTCATAGCTAACTCCAACTCCCAAGTCGCGCTCTCAACGTCTTGGTTTCGCCAAAGAACCTTGACCATGAGTATTGTCTTCTTTCGCAACAGCCGATCCTGAGTATCCAGAATACGAACAGACACTTCAACATAAGAAAGATTAGGCTACAACTGGGACACCGAGTCAAGTACATGTCAGTCATTAAACACACATTTCCGTAACTGGCTCACATGAAACACATCGTGCACACCAGGGAAATTAGCGGGCAAATCCAGCCTATAAGCTGACACTCCGATGCGTTCAACAAACTGGAAAGGTCCTACATACCTGGGATCCAACTTGTGATTCCTTCCAAATCTCTTAACACCCGCCATCGGAGAAACCTTGAGAAAAATCATGTCCCCAACCGCGTACTCCAGATCAACTCTTCTCCGATTAGCGTTCTTCTCATAACGCTCCTGAGCTATACGAAGCTTCACTCGAATATGCAACACAGAGGTACTCATCTCTTCCAAAGATTCTGGACCCAACAATGGTCTTTCACCAACTTCAGTCCAAAACAAGGGGGTTCGACAACGCTGCCCATACAAAGCCTCAAAGGGTGTAATCTACAAACTCTCCTTATAACTGTTATTATAAGCAAATTCCATCAATCTAAGCCGCTCGTCCCACGATCATCCGTGGTCTAAGATGTAACATCGGATCATATATTCTAAAATCTGATTAACTCTCTTTGTTTGACCATTGGTTTGCGGATGATAAGCAGTGGAATACTTAAGATCGGTACCCAACCCTTCCTGCAAATTCTTCCAAAAACGAGACGTAAACCTGGAATCTCGATCTGACACGATACTTACAGATACTCAGTGCAATCTAATTGATGCAACCCGATCAGGTGGTAACCGACTTAGCAACGATTTTCCCGAGAGAATAAGGACTTTGTTAGCAATACCTATGCTTAGGACGATTCAGCTCGAATGTCTAACGTTGGCTCCAAGCACGCGTTTAATTACCACGCAAGCGGACAACTTAAGGAAATGAAAAAACAAGGGTCTTGCTAGGTTTTTAAATGGAAATAACGATAACAGGGGTCGTTAGAATTTTGCAAGCGCTAACAATTCGACCCAAAAAAAATTTTAATTGCATGAGTAGAAGTTAATTGTATGGAGCTGAGAGGTATACCTGCGGAGGTTTTCCAGGTAGAGGGGTTACACGGGTGTCGGGCCACAGGTTGGCTGGAATTGCTGCGGATCAGGTAACGGGGCGGTGGCTGGTTCGGATTTGGGAGGCTACAGGGAGTTGAAGGTGGTGGCAGGTCGGGCTTGGGGTTTACAGTGGGAGGAGTGGTGGGAGGTGTGATTTTGGTGAGGAGGGAAATCGGGAGGTGAGGATGGAGGCTCGGGAAATAAGTGGAGGGGGGAGTGAGCAGGATTAGGAGTCGGAGTTCCAGGCGACGTCACGCCAGGGACGATGGAGGCGCGGCGGGGCAGGGCTGAGCAGCGCCGGGTGGGAGAACTCAGAGGAAAATGACGGCATGGGGGAAGGAAGCAGACCTGGAACCGGCGGCACGCCAGGGAAAGCGGAGGCGCTGCGAGGCAGGGTAGGGCAGCGCCGGTAGGAGGGCGCTGGATCGGTGGCGGGACGGTCGACAGTGGTCGGGGAGGGAATGAGCTCGGGAATGGCAGCCTGGTTTGGTTGCTGGGTGAAATGGAGAAGAAGACGAGTTCATCTCTTCTGATTTCTTAATGCCAGATGCTATCAAATTTGTTAGGTCGGGATTAAATAGGAGGAAGGAGGGGCATCGATTTCAAAAGCAGATTTTAATACTATGGGGGTTGCAAACTCATGAAATAAAGAGGGGGGTTTTGGGAATCCAAGAGGTTTCATGGGCAATCAAGGGGGTGTTTAAATTTTGGAAACTCCCCAATTAATCCTTGTTTAATTTTTTTATTATTAAATCAGGAATTTGAAACTTCACTCATGCAATTAAAATAATATCACGCTTGATTCCTAACGCCTACAACTACCGGACCTGTTCATTTAAGGTCGAGTTGGCCGGACAATCCAACAACCTGCGACATTAAAATAAAAAGTGCGATACAATGAAAAGTGAAAAAAAAATGCGATACAGCGATACAAACGCCAAAAACAAACATAAGACAAGAGTACTTTTAAAAAGAAAACACACACACAAACACAGCTCATCCGGATGCGTCCATGGATGCATCAATTCCCCTGGAGTTGAAAGGACTCGACCCCGCCGAGAATTGACAAACTTGCAATATTAAGATCAGGACGGAGACGACGAAGCTCGGTGGCTCTTATCCATGAACTGTCTGATATATCGCCGCCCTTCCATGAAACAAGGTAACGCTGATAAGTACCGGTGCGCATCTGAAACTCACGAACATCCAACACCTGCTCAATCTCCTCAATGGTGGGTGTAGATGGGGCTAAAGTTGGTTGTGAAGTGGAGGTAACGGAAGTGGATGGTACGAGGTTAGAGTCGGGAGGCTTACCATAAAATGGAATAAGGTCAGCAATATTGAAAATAGGAGAGGTTCCAAACTCAGCGGGTAAGTCTAAAAGGTAAGCATTTGTGCCAAGACACTTTTTAACCTGAAATGGTCCAAAACGCCATTGTTGTCGCTTGTGATAGGTGCCCACGGGAAACCTCTCATTCCTGAAATAAGCAAGAACTCAATCTCCTTCTGAGAAATACATCTCGCGACGATGTTTATCCGCCGCAACTTTGTATTTCTCAGAAAATGCTCACAAACTGTTAGCAATCAACTTATGCAATGATTTTAAAGGATCAGTATATGTTAGCGCGTCAAAAGAGGTACGTTCAAAAGATGGAAGGGAACGACGATCGAGTAGTAACAGGACGGGATAGCCATAGACTACCTCAAAAGGAGATTTAGTAGTTGAACGATTCTTTGAGCTGTTATAAGCAAATTCCGCTTGCGGTATAACTAAATCTCATTGCTTCTGATGCTCTCCCGCTAGACATCTAAGGAAATCGCCCAAGCTTCGATTCACTACCTCAGTCTGTCTATCAGTCTACAGGTGATAGGTGCTACTAAATTCGAGCTTGTTCCCATGTTTTCCCCATAAAGTTTTCCAAAAATAACTCAAAAATCGGGTGTCACGATCGGAAGTGAAAGAGCGGGGAATCCCGTGCAAACGCACGATCTCCCGAAAAAAGAGATCGGCTACATGCGTGGCTTCGGTCGTTTTCCTACAAGGAATAAAATGGTCCATTTTCGTAAAATGATCAACCACGCCAAAGATTGAATCTACTTTTCGTTTGGTTCGGGGTAATCCTACAACAAAATCCATAGAGACTTCATCCCAAGACCGCTCAGGAACGAAAAGAGGCGTGTACAGACCGGTATTTTGGGTGTGTCCTTTAAACAATTGACAGGTTGTGCAGGTCCTCACGAATCGGGCAACATCCTCCTTCATTTTAGGCCAATAAAATCGGGAGTTAGCGAGCTCCAGAAGTTTGTTTTGCCCAACATGACCTAATCCAGAAGAATGAAGTATGATCTCCTTGAGTGGCCCCTCGCAAATACAGAGGCGAGTACCTTTGAATAAAAACCCTTCACTCAAAAAATATTCTGTGGTGGGGTCGGTTCCACTAAATTGACATGCGTCCCAAATCTTACCGAAATATGGATCGGAAGGATAGCGACTCTTTTGCTTATCTAAGCCGAGTATATGCGGTTGAAGGGTGACTATGACATGCGACCTACGGCTAAGTGCGTCCGCTACTCTATTTGAATCGTCTGGCTTATGCTTCAATTGGAAGGTGTACTCCTGAAGGAAGGCAGCCCATTTGGCATGCCTACGCACCTCCTTCTGGGAGTTCAAGTGCCAAAGTGCATCATGATCGGTATTAAGGATGAACTCGCGTTGAATCAAATAGTGACGCCAGTGACTAAGGGCTTGGACGATGACGTAGAATTCTAGATCATAGGTGGAATAACGAGTTTTGGCCTCATTTAGCTTCTCACTAAAAACACGATGGGTCGCCCCTCTTGACTCAAGACAGCTCCTATTCCAATAATCGAAGCGTCGCAATCTACCTCAAATATTTTCTCGAAGTCAGGAAGTGCTAGCATGGGAGCACTAGTCAGCTTTTCCTTGATAAGAGAAAAGGCACGCTCTGCTTCGTCCATCCAAATAAAATGACCCTTTTTAAGACAATCGGTCACAGGCGAAATGAGAGTGCTGAAATTTCTAATAAACCGGCGATAAAACGAGGCTAATCCATGAAATCCGCGGGCTTCATTGATAGTCTTTTGACTCGGCCACGCTCTAACTGCTTCGATCTTTTCTGGAACAACCTTAATTCCGTCGGCCGACACAATATACCCTAAGAAGGTTAAACTATCGGCCAAAAATACGCACTTCTTAAGGTTCACATAAAGCTTGTTCTCCAAATGGATTTGAAGGACCTGGCGCAAGTGCACAAGATGTTGGTCGGGATTGTCGTTATAAATCAAGATGTCATTGAAATAAACAACCACACATGCTCCCATCAAAGGGCGGAGAACTTGATGCATGAGTCGCATAAAGGTACTAGGGGCGTTGGAGAGGCCGAAAGGCATCACAAGCCACACGTAGAGTCCTTCCCTGGTCTTGAAAGCAGTCTTCCATTCATCCCCGGGTCGGATCCGGATATGATGGTAGCCGCTTTTGAGATCAATCTTGGAAAAAATCTTGGACCCACTGAGCATGTCGAGCATGTCGTCCAATCGAGGGATCGGAAAACGATACTTAGTGGTAATTTTGTTGATGGCTCGACTATCCACACACATTCGCCAAGTTCCATCCTTCTTAGGGATGAGGAGTGCAGGTACTGCGCAGGGACTCATACTCTCCCTAACATGACCCTTTTTGATTAGGTCGGTGACTTGACGGTGGAGTTCCTCGTGCTCTTTAGGACTCATACGATAATGTGGTAAGTGAGGTAGGCTAGCACCAGGAATAAGATCGATACAATGTTGTATATCTCGTATGGGAGGAAGATGATCTGGTAGTTCATCAGACATAATAGAAGAAAACTCAGAAATAAGAGGACGCACTAAGCTAGGAATCTTTGTGGGCTCTCGACTGGAATGTAGGCCGGCTAAAATATAGACAACTTCACTTGCCTTCATCTCCTCCTGGAATTGGGAACCAGATAATAATATGTGGGCTGAAGGAAAGGAAATTGCTGCGATAGGAGACGTCGAGGTGCAACTAGGTGGGGAATGTTCCAAGGGCTTAGGCAAGGGCCCATTCTTCTGGGGAAGAAGAACGATCTTGCGCCCCTTACGTTCAAAAGTGTAAGAATTCTTTGCCCCGTCATGAACTACGCGCTTATCAAACTTCCATGGACGCCCTAACAAGATGTGACAAACCTCCATGGTCGCAACGTGATACCAAACAGAATCCTGGTAGGATGCCCCTATGAAAAACTCTACTAAACACCGACGTTTGACTGGAATAGTCACAGAGCTAGTGACCCAAGATAACCTGTAGGGTTTTCCTAGAGATTCGGTTCTGAGTTTAAGCTTCTCTACCATACGCTGCGACACAAAATTTTCCATGCTCCTGCTATCAATAATGATGGAGCAAAATTGTCCATGTATGCGTGCAGTTGTACTGAAAATGTTATGTCTCAACCATTCGTCCTCTGTGAAAATTTTGGGGGTGAGGAGACTATGCTGCATGACACAAACTAGGTGCTCTGCATGCTCTCCTTCTACTTCGATTTCGTCCACGACGCTCGCGTCTGGTTGGGAGTCCGTAAGGAAGACACCGTACTCAGGTTCCTGACCTTCCTCGGACTCAACCACATCTACAAACTGCCTACGAGGGCACTCAAAGGACTTGTGTCCTGGTTCCATGCACTTAAAACACCGAAAGGTTCCCGGGCTGGATCGGGAACCCACAACCTCTTTGCCTTTAGTATAGGCAGGGGTCGGAGTAGAGCTACTAGTGGACACGGGAGGGTGACTCTGGCTGAGAGGTTTGGGTGAGTTCGTGTTAGGAAGTCTCTCAGAAATCCGCGGGCCGGACGCTTTTTTCTGTAGGGATGCTTCTACACGTCGGGCCCTACTGGAGATCTCCCATAGATCTCGAAAGTCATGAAGCTCTACTTGCTCCCGGATGGCATAACACAAGCCATTTAGATAGCGAGACACAATCATATCGTCCTCCTCTCGAATGTCTAACCTGGACTGGAGAATTAGGAACACATTGGTATAGTCGTCAACCGAGAATTTTTCCTGTCGTAGGTTGTGGAATTTGCGATATAAGTATTGAAGATAATCCGGGGGAACATATCGCTTCCGCAACTGGTTTTTAAATTCGACCCAGGTTGTGATCGGTACCAAACCTAAGGTGAAACGAGTACGCTCTAATTGGACCCACCAGATTAGTGCGGGGCCCTTAAGCCGAAGGGTGGCATACTCGACTTGGCGATTCAACGGCATCCGTTTCCAAGCCATGAATCGCTCTATACGCTCACACCAATCTATGTATCCTTCGGGCTCCACTCGGCCCTCAAAATATCCTACATCTAACTTGACGCCCGTATCCCATCGTGGTGGGTTTTGGGGATCAAGTGGTGGCGACAAAGGTTCATCCTCCCTAGGATTTGGTGGTTGTGCCTGATTTTGTCCTAGGTGTTGAGCGGCTTCTAAGTTATTGACGGAAGTTCGTAACCCATTGACGACTTGGGTAACCTCTTCCACTTGGAGGGTGAGTGTTTCCATCATTTGCATGAGGTTGCCCATGCGTTGATTTAATTCATCGACGCTTACTCGAGTTTGTCCGTTCTATCCTTCATTTTTTTTTTGAAAAAACTGAAAATTTGCTTTTTTTTTTGTTAAAAAGGAATTAATAATATATATATATTTAAAGAAAAATAAGCTCACCTTTTTTTTAGAAAAAGATATGATTTTTTTCTTTGAAAACAATTTTTTTTTTTAGAAAACAATTTAGGAAACGTCGGATCGTTCGATTCACAATAGGAGTGAATCGAACTGTCTCTGATGCCAAATTGATGCAACCTGATTAGGTGGTAACTGACTTAGCAACAATTTTCCCGAGAGAATAAGGACTTCGTTAGCAATCCCTATGCTTAGGACGATTCGGCTCAACTGTCTAACGTTGGCTCCAAGCACGCGTTTTAATTACCACACAAGCGGACAACTCAAGGAAATGAAAAAACAAGGGTCTTGGTTTTGAAATGGAAATAATGATAGCAGGGGTCGTTAGAATTTTGCAAGCGTTAACAATTTGACCAAAAAAAAATTTTAATTGCAGGAGTAGAAGTTAATAGTATGGAGCTGAGAGGTATACCTGCGGGGGTTTTCCAGATAGAGGGGTTACACGGGTGTCGGGCCATAGGTTGGATGGAATTGCCGCGGGTAAGGTAACGAAGTGGCGGTTGGTTCGGATTTGGGAGGCTACAGGGAGTTGGAGGTGGTGGCAGGTCGGGCTTGGGGTTTACAATGGGAGTAGGAATGGTGGGAGGTGTGATTTTGGTGAGGAGGGAAATCGGGAGGTGAGGAAGGAGGCTCGGGAAATCAGTGGAGGGGGGAGTGAGCAGGATTGGGAGTCGGAGTTCCAGGCGACGTCACGCCGGTGACGATGGAGGCGCGGAGGGGCAGTGCTGAGCTGCGCCGGGTGGGAGAACTCAGAGGAAATGACGGCAGGGGGGGAAGGAAGCAGACCTGGAACTGGCGGCACGCCAGGGAAGGCGGTGGCGCGGCGAGGCAGGGTAGGGCAGTGCCGGTAGTAGGGCGCTGGCTCGGTAGCGTGTTGGATCCCTAGTTGGTTTTGGGCTAGGTTCACTAATTTAGGCTGAGTCTGACCCACCTTGTATAGCCAGGGTCAAGTCTAGTAGTCCTAGAGTGTAGGCTAAATCATTTAGTTCAACCTTCTTGGACCAGCCAGCAGAGGACCTCAGAAGTCTCAGACTTAGAAGTTTTCAGAGAACAGTTTAATTAGTTCGAAGTTCTTCGAACTCAGCTCGACGATCGTCGATCTCAGATCGATGAACTCAGAGTTATTTCTCTGAGCTGAGCTCGACGATATTCGAGCTCAGGTCGACGATCAGTTTTCTTCAGACAGAATCTCAGCTCGACGAACTCAGAGTGCAGTTTTGGTAAGCCATTCTCAATACGCAGTTCGCAGAGCTCAGGTCGACGAACTGGAATTCTTTGGTCGACGATCTTGGATTTCAGGTTGACGAATTCTGTTCAGTGATCGACGATATCTGTCCAGTTCCAGAATGAGAAGTTTTCTTCCTTCTGTTCCTTTATTTCTATATTAATAGCAGTATTATTCCTGAGTAATTAATGCTTATATTCCTCTTAATATAGCAGTTATTGGCAGCATTAATTATGGTATTCATCTGGATATTTACCTGCTTATTTTATTAAGGGACAGCTGGGGAAACTCATTTATGATATATTCTAGCCGTTTGTATTCTCCAGATTAGCCAGCAATTAAGGCAGTATTTCAAATTTCAAAGGAGAAATTATTGTCTGGGAATATAAAAAGAGATTTTTGTCTTTTAGACATGAATACAGAATGAACCACCAGAACTTACAGAGAAAAATATACACAACTGAGACAGACTAATCTTTCAGAACACTCTTTCTCACAGTGCAGAAAATTCTCTGTGTTTCACCTTGTCAAGTCTGAAGACAGAAGAAGAACAATCATCACAATCAAGAGTCTTCTTCAAGCTTCACTTCCAGGAACATTCAGGACAACAAAGATTTATTCAGTCAGAAAAGTTCCAGGATTGCTTTCAGACAGGGCTGAAGACCTACACCTTAAGCAAAGCTCCAATCTTCCTGAACCATCAACATCTCAGGGGGAGCTTTGTCAACATCAAAGATCCACTAGTCTTCTCTGTTGATTAGAGAAAGAGAAGACACCATCACCTTCTCTCATCTCTTGTAAAAGGGTTTTAACTCCCTTCAAAAGTTAGCTCTTGGTTGTCAAGTCTCTTGATCAAAAGACTTGGGTTGGTTTTTGGGCACCTGATCAAAAGCCTAAAGGGTTGCAATATCTCCCTGCAAATAGATATTGTGGTGGCAGTCACCTGATCAAAACCTGCTAGTGGATTTCTACCATGGTGGTAGAAGAGTGGATGTACCCAAGTTTAGGGGAACCACTATAAAATTTCTTGTGTTGTCTGGTTGCTCATTTTCTGTTTTTGTTCTTGCTGTGACTGTGATAGTTAGAATAACTTACCTTGTTTTTCCTTCTATTATTATATTTGGTATCACTTATTTTCACTCTGATATAAAGTTTAAAACAGCCAAGATTTTTAATACTCTATTCACCCCCACCTCTAGAGTAAGCCAGATCTAACCCCTCCTTTCAATTGGTATCAGAGGGTTGTTCTCTTGGTTGAACAAGGTAACACTTGAACCAACAGATCCTTCTTAGATCTAAATTTCTCTAGCCTATTTCTTATAGCATGACACAGAACAAGGATTATGCAAGCACCAGACCTCCAGTGTGCAACTTAAATAAGTTTGCCATCTTTAAGGCAAGAATCAAATTTTATATGAACTCTATTGATGAGGACATTTTTAATTTCATTTTGACAGGACCTCCTGCTCCAGTGACTGCATCCACCTCAACATCAAACACACATGCTGTTCCACCACCTGAGTGGACAGATGCTCAGAAAAAGGCCAAGATTGCTGATGCAAAGGCCATGAATATTCTGGCTCAGACTATGTCTGATGACATCTTCCAGAAGGTGGCTGAATGCACATCAGCCAAGGCTATTTGGGATTCTCTTAACCAGATGGTAGCTGGTTCTGCTGATGAGAGAAAGGATAAGAGATCCAACCTCATCTCTCAGTATGAGAACTTCAAGAAGGATGAGTCAGAGGCTGTTGGTGATATGTACAACAGATTAAGCTCAATAATCAATGAGCTGAAGACATTGGACAAGGACATCACTCTTACAGAAGTGAATGACAAAATCCTCATGTGCTATCCTAGCTCATAGGATTCTAGAATCTGACCTATCAAGGAATCCAGAAGCCTTAATGAGATTTCCACTGAATCTCTATTGGGAAAGCTCAAATCTTATGAGCAACTGATTAAGTCAAGAGAAGCTGCAGAACAAAAGACTCCTTCATCTGGGAGAAAGGAGCAAAATATAGCATTCAAAGCTACTGAAGATTCAGAAGCCCCAACTGTCAATGAAGAATTCCTAAGTCTCTTAGCCAAGAGATTTTACAAAATGGGAAAGAGGGATTTCAGAAGAAAGTCATCAAGGCAAGATGACAAACCCAGGTATGACAAAACACTAACTAAAGAAGTAGTTTGTTTTGGCTGCAGGAAGCCTGGACACTTCATTTCAGAGTGTCCAGAGACTCAAAAGAAAGATAAAAGAAGAGAAAAGGAGACCAAAAAACAACATTACAACAAGCCTTCCTCCAGCAAGCATAAAAGGAAGGAGAAATGTTTCATTGCTGAAAGCTGGAGTGACACTGAAGAAGAATCTTCATCTTCCAGCTCCAGTGAAGATGAAGAAGAAGCAAAGACCATGGAAATATGCTTGATGACTATTGATGCATCAAGCACCCATTCTGAAGCTGACCAATCAGACACTGAAGAACCTCTATCTGAAGAGGATCATGTGAACGACTATCCTACCACAGAGGAACATTGGTATCTGGATAGTGGTTGTTCAAAACATATGACTGGCAGCAAGGACAATCTATCCAACTACAAGTCCAAGCTAGTTCTCAAAGTTGTTTTTGGTGACTCCAACTGTGGTCAAACTAAAGACTATGGAGATGTAAAGATTGGAGTGGTCACATTCAAGAAAGTAGCTTATGTAAGTGGATTAAAGCACAACCTGATTTCTATTAGTCAACTCTGTGATGAAGGGTTTCAAGTATCATTTGATAAATTCTCTTGCATTATTTCTTCTGCTGACAATATAACTGTTTTAACTGGCTCTAGAGTAGGAAATATCTACATAGTTAATTTCAAATCAGTAAAAACAGAAATTTGTTTGTTTAACCAAACCAGTAACTACAATGAACTTTGGCATAGGAGATTAAGATATGTTAACTTAAAAAACATTGCTAGGTTATCTAAAGACAAACTTGTTAGAGGATTGCCTTCTTATCCCTACAATAAGGAAAGCCTTTGCAGGGCTTGTCAGTTAGGCAAACAAAGTAAAAATAGTTTTAAGTCACTTAACAAGAGTGATTCACCTAGGATTTTGTATTTGCTCCACATGGATCTTTTTGGACTCATTGTTGTACAAAGCCTAGGAGAGAAATCTTATACCTTAGTGATTGTTGATAAATTCTCAAGGTTCACTTGAGTGTTTTTCTTGAGAAACAAGTCAGATAACTTCAAGGTTCTTACAGATTTTCTCAAGAGAATACAGATTAAGTATTCTACTCCAGTTACATTGATCAGAAGTGATCATGGTACTGAGTTTGAGTCTCTTCTTATGCAAGAGTTCTGTGAGAAGGAAGGTATCAGACATTGCTTCTCTGCTCCTAGAACTCCTCAACAAAATATGGTAGCTGAAAGGAAAAACAGAACACTCATTGAAGCTGTAGACACAGTAATTGCAGATGCTCACCTGCCCCTATCTTTTTGGGCAGAGGCTGTGAGCACAACAAACTATGTCCTGAACAGGAGTTTGATACACAAACCTAAGGGCAAGACCCCCTATGAACTACTCAAAGGGAAGAAACCTAAAGTAGACTATTTTAGAGTATTTGGTTGTCTGTTACATCCATAACAATAACAAAAAATACATTATAAAGTTTGAAGCAAAAGCTGAAGTTGGAATTTTTCTTGGATATTCCCAAGTAAGCAAGGTTTATAAGATATATAATAAATCAACCATGAAAATGGAAGAGTTTGTTCACATTTCGTTTGATGAGACTAACATGTTTTACAAGGAGAAGATAGCTTCTACCAGTGAAACCTTACAGGTACCTAACATGTGTGAGAAGCTGGATGAGTTGACCCTCACTAATGAGGCTGTTACACATCCTTCTCCACATATTGCTGAAGAAAGTGATGATGAAGATACTGAATTTAATGGAGAGCCAACAACAACTAACTTAATTCCACCAGAGAAATTAACTCTCCAAGCTATTGCTGAACCAACTCCACCAACTGATTCTGTCATACTTAGAGATCATCGTATATCTCAAGTTGTTGAAGCCAAAAATGACTTCTGTGGAGTTCGGGTCCCAAAAGAGGGTTGACCGCGCACCTACTACACTCAAATGAACAATCTAGGCTCTAGACTAGGAACGTAAGGGACAGACCCAAGGTCTCAGCGTGGAGGTCCCACCACACACCCGGAAGACTAACAAACTCTTTCCCTCCCAAGCCAAATGCTGAGCTAATTAGACACCTTTGGAGGGCCCTCTTGGCCGACCAGAAACTCTAGGGAGGATTCCAAAATCCACTCCCTCTTAACTAAAGGTGACACCTCGGGTCTATGCACAACGCCCTTCAACTGCCCTATTAGTAGCATAATCTCGCCTGACAGTTCTATTTTTCCATAGCCTTATTTGTGCCGCCACCAACGTAACACAAACCTCCTAGGGCTAGCAAAAGCATCGCAGGCATTCCACATTACAGGAATATACATTCCATACCTCGGCACGCAGGCCGGCAACATAAACAAAATAGACCTTCAAGGGCCGACACGAACTTGGGCTTAAGCCCGCTGCTTTCCGCTAAATAAAGAATGCACAACTTCCTCGGAGTCTTCTCCGGGAACCCCAGAACATCACCAATCCGGCTCATATGTCCGGATGGGCTTCACACAGTATGCCTAAACCCGTACTCACACTTCCGGATGCTAATGCAGTTAATAGTGGGGACGTACATGTCAACCCGTCGGAGAGCTCCCTTCCTCCACCCATTGGTGGAGAGGGGCCTCCATGCAAATATGTAAATCGAGGGCTTCACCTGCCCGAGTAGAAACATCGTTACCCTTGACGCGTGCTTGACGGCGGGGCCGGGAGAGGAGCTCCGGGTCGATCTTGCTAGGAGTGATGAATCCTCACTTCCTCTTTTTCCGGTGGCCGAGCCCTTGTTGGAAGACGAAGCAAATCTTCCTCTCTTGCTCCACTTCTTCATAGTGATAGTGACCGAGCCCCTTGCATGCGGTGGGAGAAATGAGAGCTCCATTTCCGACTTGGTGTATGACTCGAGCTCCGGCCGGCGCCGGGAGAGAAGCTCCCGGCCGACTTAGCTCCGGACGGCCGAACTTGCCCCCATGAGGCCGATCCCGGCTCCAAATATCCAAACTCAGCCCTACATGGACGATCCATGCTCCAAATGGTCGGATCTGACCGTAGGCGGCGGCGATGGGTGATGTGGAGGCCGAACCTTGCTCTTTGCTTGGCCGGCGACGGGAGAGACGAGGAGGCCGAGCCTTGCTCCATGCTCGGTCGGCGACGGGAGAGGAGGAGGCCGAGCCTTGCTCCATGCTTGGTCGGCGACGGGGGAGGAGGAGGAGGCTTGGGCCTTTGCCATTTGCTGCGCGCGAGAGGAAGACCGAGAGGGAGAGAGAGGCGACTGGAGTTGCGCTGCTCCTGACCGAGATGGAGAGATGGGGGCGGCCGGGGTTGTGGGTTGCTCCTCCTCCAACCTCAAGAAACCCCATCTTCCCTTTTTTCTTCTTCCACTTTTCCTTTTTCCTGCTCCCCTCCGTACCCGCTTGAGTCCCTCCCCCCTTTTTCCTGCTTGTCCGCTGCCCCTCTTTACCCGAGCCCTCTTCCTCTTAACCCCTCTCCTCATTTGTCTATAAAATCTTGTATAAATATATATATATATATTACGTTATAATATAATATAATTTATATTATAATGCTAAATACACACATATATATATATATTAAAAGCTTACGCGCATAAAACCTCCGCACGCACGCATGGGCACGAGCACCCGCACGTCTTCGAATGGGGTTGCACCACATTGTCGCTCATATCGCGCCACAAGTCCGCCACTTGGGGAGGATCCCGCTCGGCCGGATACGGGGTTGTACACAATCCCCGCTCTTTTCGAGGTTGGCACAAGCTTGGAAAGAAATGTCCAACCCCAAGTACCCGACGAGTGGGAGCCGACGCAAAGAAAAATTTTGAGAGAACCTCTCACTTGGAGATAGAGCGAGCTCCACACTAGAGCTTAAATAAGAATCAACTCACTATCACGAACATGCGGCAAAATCCAATCTATTTATTAAAAATCCAACCAAACTATCAACTGATGTGGAAGTCAAAGGCAGTACATGTTTTGAGATGCAAGAGACTATTGTTTCAGATGGGCGTACCTCTTATAAATACAATGATTTTGCTACCTCCCAAACATTTTATGTATCAACAAGATCAACATTAAAAGAAATAAGATCGATAATGTTATTTTTCATGTCATGAAAGAAGATGATGTTTTCGATCCGGCAGACTTTGCAAATAATTTAACTATGTTCATAAGGTATGGAACAAGTGATGTGTTAATATTAGTCTATTCAGTTCATCAAAATGAAACTATTGATCTCAATTGTGGTTTAAACTATGATTATTCCCCTTAAGAGGAAGCACCGCACACTTTCAGTTTTTCTATGAGACCCAACCCTTTCCAAAAACCTTTTCAAGTTCGAGTCCTTTCCCCCCAGGTGTGCCTACCGCCCTGCCCAGCTAATGAGAGCCTGAGCCGCGGGTCTACCCGGGGCCGAGCAGCACTCGGGGTCCCATACCCCCACAGACGAGCCTACGGACCTGCCAACTAGATGGGAGCCTGCGCAGTGGGTCTACCTGGGGCCGAGCAAGGATCGGGGTAGTGTAAAAGTCTCCGAACAACCTCCAACCACCGAGTGAGCCTACAGCCCTGCCAGCTAGGTGAGAGCCTGGTCAGCGGGTCTTCTCGGGGTCTCCTCTCCCAACAACCTCTAACCACCGAGTGAGCCTACAACTCTGCCAGCTTGATGAGAGCCTGGTCAGCAGGTCTGCTCGGGGTCTCCTCTCCAAACAACCTCCAACCACCGAGTGAGCCTACAGCCCTGCCAGCTTGATGAGAGCCTGGTCAGCGGGTCTGTTCGGGGTCTCCTCTCCAAACAACCTCCAATCACCGAGTGAACCTACAGCCCTGCCAACTTGATGAGAGCCTGGTCAGCGGGTCTGCTCGGGGTCTCCTCTCCAAACAACCATTTCCCTCTCATGCCATAGAAGAAACCGCCTGAAATTTCATTATATTAGGAGGGCACAACAACATTTACAGGTAATGAAAAAATGTAAAACACTCCTGCATATGCTTCCTAAAAATGACAAACTATTAAGGGAAGCAAAAGTTACAAAATTTGAGAAATTACTTATAGCTCGCAAAGGTTTAGCCTTGAAGTTAAAGAGAACAATTGAGGTTATGTTACACTCGGGCAATTTTATTCTTCTCCTCATAGATTCGACATGACAAGCTCGGGATTGCAAGACATGTAGATAACTTTGGCGTAGGAAAAAATCAAGAAAATTGGAAAATATATGTTGAGATTATCATCCTACTTTTTATTACTTCTTATAGTCTGCTTAGGGTCTGAATTATTATTTTTAACCGGGTTGCTCGCAAGTTGCGAATATAGTTTTTTTTAATCATCAGAATATGATCAAGCCCAACAAGCATCATCACCGATAAGCTTGTGCCAATTGGGAAAATTATTTGGGGTCAATCCATTGGTACCGAGAAGCTAAATTATGGTCGCAATGAAAAAAGAAAACTAGTTGATAAGGTGCTAATGCCAATCCCACCAATAGAGAAATTGGTGACCTCCTGAACAAAAAGGTACAAATCAGGGTGAAATCATCGAGGGGAACTGAGTAATGTAAAAAACATGATGTTATTTGCCTCAACTTATGACATCTTAAAAGAACCAACCTAAATGATAATACATATTTTCGAAATGAAAATGACCTTTAGAACTATCAAAACTATTCCAAAAATTAGAATCGTACATTCAAAAATCAATACCTGATAGGGAGAAAATATACTTTCGACATGTTTGATATTTTTGAGATCATTGACTCGTAATCTTCTCAAGCACAAAGGTAGCAACAATGAGATCCAGAAAAAACTCTTAACAATCCAAGAAAACCAAGGGTTGTACTAAGAAAACGGTGAAGTTTATATCCAAATAAGCACGGAAAACCATATAGATAAAAAGCTCATCTAAAGCAAAAACATATAAGCCACCTGAACATTTTACTGCATCCTCATAAACAAGGAAAAATGTCAGCATAGTTGCAACAACCAAACTAGTAAATGTCAAACCGTAAAGTTCATTGCATAATATTGAATAACAATAGCAACTGGAAAATCTTCAGCATCATAAATCCAAAACCAACTGGAAACTAATATTGGATTTACTATTTTAAAGTTTTTATTTTACTGTCCGCAGTAAATGATCCTTAATATTGACCACATCTGAGATACATACCACATTATATTCTATTCTTAATATTGAGTTTGAAAATCAATGAGTTGGGGAATGTCATGAAAAATAGGGCAATATGAAAATGTTTTGAGTTGAAGTGAAAAATTATGCCAACCCAAAAATAATAATTCCTTTGAATTTTCAAACTGTAATAGGTAGTTCATTTTACTTTCTAAATTTTAGAAAGAAAGCCATTGATTAGACTAATCTTTGAATCGTAGCGAACGAATACACAATCCTGGCTAGGTACTATTATTTGAGTATAGCAAGATCTGCTTGGCAATATAAATTTTATAACAAAACGACAGGTTTAGTAACTCGATAAACCGTCTCAAACACAAATCTTACCAGTCTCAAAGCATTTGTGATGATCAATGAAATAAAGAACTCAGGAGAATATGCACTTCATTTGTTAAATAAAATAGTAACATCTTTTGATAGAGTTTGTGAATGTCTAGATGATTCCAGTAAAGCTGAACCTTTTTCGAAATTCAAACCATCCGTAAACAAAGTATTACCGAAAAGATCATCCTGCAAGGCTAACATTATCGCAAATGTCATACTCTTGTTGGCTCAACGACGTATTGCAAAGTAACAAAACACGAGCGAACAAAACAAGTATGAATATTTCTCAAGCAAAAGCTCCCGAGTTAAGGCGCGACATAATTAGATGAAAACCTCATTTCATCAAACAGGTGTAAATCCCACTCCAGGGGCTATGGATTGGGGTAAAAATTGAAATCTACCATTAAAATGCATTTTTGCCAACCAGATTCGTGTGAACTTTATTAAACAAGTCCAATTTCCGATCATAAGATGGCTTTAGGTCCTTCACGAAGGGAAACTAAAGAAATTTATACGACAAGCGAAAACAAAGCTCACATTGCCAAATGATCCTCGCCTTGTGAGATCCAAATTTCTTCGAAAAGCTCGACAAACACTTGAAAATAAATATAAGTGCTCAAAGAGGATTATTAAACTCAAAATTTATTCCTTGCACCTAACATTTGATTATATCCTCATGAAAGAAGCTAAAACAACTCAATGACTTTTTCTTTTTGCTAAGGTCACTAGCCTAGTAAATCAAAATGAAAGCCTAGGAGATGTCTTGAAAGAACAATAAGTTGACAGACCACTCAAATCATTACCTTAAACACACAAACACATCGTCTCTACTCTACTTGAAGATTACGATTTAAAAACAATGATGGGACTAGAGCTCAAGGTCCCACTCCGCATTCACGAAGACCCTCTCTTTCATGATGAACCTGATATCGATAAAGCATTCCACACAAGAATGACCTTCCCAACTACATCTCAACCTTAATTTGGAAAACAGGAAACTGAGGGGGGACTTCTTTCATCGCGTAACCCCGGTCGTCACTTGGTTCATCTTCTATAGCCATGACGTTCGCATGAGTTCTTCTGTGCTGGTCACACTCCACGCTCACCGCACCATAAATGTTGAAGCCAAAAATGACTTCTATGGAGTTCGGGGTCCCAAAAGAGGGGTGATCGCGCACCTACTACACTCAAGTGAACAATCTAGGCTCTAGACTAGGAACGTAAGGGACAGACCCAAGCTCTCAGCGTGGAGGTCCCACCACACACCCGGAAGACTAACGAACTCTTCCCCTCCCAAGCCAAATGCTGAGCTAATTAGGCACCTTTGGAGGGCTCTCTTGGCCGACTAGAAACTCTAGGGAGGATTCCAAAATCCACTCCCTCTTAACTAAAGGTGACACCTCAGATCTATGCACAACGCCCTTCAACTGCCCTACTAGTAGCATAATCTCGCCTGACAGTTCTATTTTTCCATAGCCTTATTTGGCCGCCACCAACGTAACACAAACCTCCTAGGGCTAGCAAAAGCATCGCAGGCATTCCACATTATAGGAATATACATTCCATACCTCGGCACGGAGGCCGACAACATAAACAAAATAGACCTTCAAGGGCCGACACGAACTTGGGCTTAAGCCCGCTGCTTTCTACTAAATAAAGAATGCACAACTTCCTCGGAGTCTTCTCCGGGAACCCCAGAACATCACCAATCCGGCTCATACGTCTGGATGAGCTTCACACAGTATGCCTAAACCCGTACTCACACTTCCGGATGCTAATGCAGTTAATAGTGGGGACGTACATGTCAACCCGTCGGAGAGCTCCCTTCCTCCACCCATTGGTGGAGAGGGGCCTCTATGCAAATATGTAAATCGAGGGCTTCACCTGCCCGAGTAGAAACATTGTTACCCTTGACGCGTGCTTGGCGGCGGGGCCGGGAGAGGAGCTCCGGGTCGATCTTGCTAGGAGTGATGAATCCTCACTTCCTCTTTTTCCGATGGCCAAGCCCTTGTTGGAAGAGGAAGCAAATCTTCCTCTCTTTCTCCACTTCTTCATAGTGATAGTGATCGAGCCCCTTGCCGGCGGTGGGAGAAATGAGACCTCCATTTCCGACTTGGTGTATGACTCGAGCTCCGGCCGGTGCCGGGAGAGAAGCTCCCGGCCGACTTAGCTCCGGACGGCTGAACTTGCCCCCATGAGGCCGATCCCGGCTCCAAATGTCCAAACTCAGCCCTACATGTCCGATCCATGCTCCAAATGGTCGGATCTGACCGTAGGCGGCGACGATTGGTGATGTGGAGGCCGAACCTTGCTCTTTGATTGGCCGGCGACGGGAGAGAGGAGGAGGCCGAGCCTTGCTCCATGCTCGGCCGGCGATGGGAGAGGAGGAGACCGAGCCTTGCTCCATTCTTGGCCGGCGACGGGGGAGGAGGAGGCTTGGGCCTTTGCCTATTGCTGCGCGCGAGAGGAAGACCGAGTGGGAGAGAGAGGCGGCCGGAGTTGCGCTGCTCCAGGCCGAGAGGGAGAGAGGGGGGCGGCCGGGGTTGTGCGTTGCTCCTCCTCTAACCTTAAGAAACCCCATCTTCCCTTTTTTCTTCTTCCACTTTTCCTTTTTCCTGCTCCCCTCCGTACCCGCCTGAGTCCCTCCCCCCTTTTTCCTGCTTTTCCGCTGCCCCTCTTTACCCGAGCCCTCTTCCTCTTAACCCCTCTCCTTATTTGTCCATAAAATCTTGTATAAATATATATATATATATATATATTACGTTATAATATAATATAATCTATATTATAATGCTAAATACTCACATATATATATATATATTAAAAGCTTACGCGCGTAAAACCTCCGCACGCACGCACGAGCACGAGCACCCGCACGTCTTCGAACGGGGCTGCACCACATTGTCGCTCATATCACGCCACAAGTCCGCCACTTGGGGAGGATCTCGCTCGGCCGGATACGGGGTTGTATACAAGTAATAGGAGACATATCAGTAGGTGTGCAGACAAGACATCAACTCCACCAGGATGTGATGCATGCCTGCTTCATATCTCAAATTGAGCCCCAATCCATCAAAGATGCTGAGCAAGATCCACACTGGATCATTGCTATGCAAGAGGATCTCAACCAGTTTGTGAGATGTAGAGTTTGAGACTTAGTTCCAAGACCCAATGACTACCCAGTCATTGGAACTAAGTGGGTATTCAAAAATAAACTTGATGCCCAGGGCACTATCATAACGAATAAGACAAGGCTAGTAGCCCAAGGCTATAGGCAAGAGGAAGACATTGACTATGATCAGACATTTGCCCCTGTTGCAATGCTTGAGGCGATAAGAATCTTCCTTGCATATGCTGCCTTCAAAAAGTTCAAAGTCTATCAAATGGATGTCAAGAGTGCATTTCTGAATGGAGAACTCAAATAGGAAGTTTATGTGGAGCAACCACCAGGTTTTATCTCTCCAACTAATCCCTCTTATGTCTTTAGATTGCATAAAGCTCTCAATGATCTAAAGCAAGCTGCAAGAGCTTGGTATGAGACCTTAGCTAGCTTCTTGTTAGAGCATTATTTTTCTAGAGGCATTGTAGATGACTCTTTTTATTAAGCATCATAAAGATTAAATCTTATTAGTACAAATTTATGTAGATAATATTATATTTGGCTCAACTGATCCCAAACTATGTAGAAGGTTTTCTAACCTTATGCATTCAAAGTTTGAGATGAGTAGCATGGGTGAACTTTCATACTTCTTTGGCCTCCAAGTTAAGCAATTGTCTGATGACATCTTCATATCCCAATCCAAGTATGCTAAGGAGCTAATCAAAAGGTTTGGGATGTCAGATGCCTCAGCAAAGAAAACACTCATGACTACCAATGCTGTGGTTGACTCTAATGAACATGGAAAGCCTAATGATCAGAAATTATATAGGGGCATTGTTGGGTCCCTGTTGTATCTCACAACAAGTAGGCCAGACATAATGTTTGCTACATGCCTTTGTGCTAGGTTCCAAGTGAACCATAAAGAATCTCATCTTATTTTCCTTAAAAGAATTTTAAGATATATAAAGGGTTGCCCAAATCTAGGATCTGACATCCAACTGAGTCAGAATTTGAGTTGACTGGATACTCAGATGCTGACTTTGCTGGATGTAGAGTGGATAAGAAGCGCACATCAGGAACATGCTAGTTCCTTGGTGCTAGACTTGTCTTCTGGTTTTGCAAAAAACAAACATCTGTGTCTACATCAACAGCAGAAGCTGAGTACATAGCAGCTGACAGTTGTTGTTCACAGATGTTGTGGATTCAAAACCAACTTCTAGACTATGGATACAACTTAAATAATTCAACTTTACTCTGTGATAATACAAGTGCAATTTCTATTGCTCAGAATCCAGTTCATCATAGTAGAACTAAGCATATAGAGATAAGACATCATTTCATTAGAGAGTGTGTGGAAAAAAAGAAAATTAATCTTGTCTATATCTACACTGATTTGCAAAGAGCAGACATCTTCACCAAACCCTTGGATGAAAGAAACCATCCGTTCTTCCTAAATCAGCTTGGTATGATTAATGGAGAAGCTTTAATTTAACTTTCTGTCTGTGGTCGAAGAATTTGCCACAGTGTGTCGACCTGAGATCAACGAACTGAGAAAAGTTCTTGAGAAAATTCGTCGACCTGAGATCAACGAACTCTCTGTGTGAGCCATTTTCGTCGACCGGAGATCGACGATCTGGCTTCAGAAATTTTTCGTCGACCTGAGAACGACGAAAAGTTTCCCTTCTTCAGACTGAGATCGACGAACTCTTTTGTCGATAAAATATTTCGTCGACCTCAGATCGAAGAATTTTTCTTTTTCGCGGGACGGAGTTTGTCGTTTCATATTCCGAAAAACCTTATATCTAGGTTTTCTTCGAGCTCCATCCCGCGCTTTCAGTTCCCTTGCACTTGATCTCTCTGTTTCTTTGTTGCAGGTGAACATAACGATTCCAGGAAGCGCTCTTGCTGCTATGAAATTCGACATGGGTTTCGACATAGATTTCGAGTCATTCCAACACTCGGACCAGATCTTCCTTGACATCCTAAAATTGTTTGAAGATTTACAGTTGAAGAGTCTGATGACTACCAGGATGAAGATTGCGGCGATTGAAATCAGAGAATGGGTCTTCACTCTATCGACTCCAGATGCTGATACGTTGATCGGGATAATATCGGGTAACGCCGTTCACTTACCCCTGATGTTCTCACTGAAATTTTTGGTTTACTGAATGAAGAAGAGGAATTAGAAATCAACACTGCTGAATTTGATGAGATGTTGATTCGAATGGGTTATTCTGGAGACACCCCTAACAAACTGCTAAAGAAACATCTATCTGCAGACTATAAGTTTCTGGTAGATGCTGTAGGAAAAATACTGCTGGGCAAGCACACTGCCCATGATTACATTACTAGACAACAGTTTCTAGTGATGTGCGCAGTGGTGAACAAGAAGGCCGTGAACTGGGCCAAACTCATGTTTGAGTTGATTAAGAAGAAAAACACCAAGAAAGAAGTTTGTTTTGGAAGAATTTTGGGAATCTTCCTGCAGGCCAAGGCTGCTGAATCACTGGTCTCCCTGACCATCTTCATTAATGCCTCCAAGAGGCTTACCTGCGCCTTATTTGGCAGGTGGGAGAGGAATATCTCTAAGCCATCAAAGGCTTCCTCTTCCAGACCTTCTGAGGGTACAAGGACTGCTCCAACCACTCCTCACCCTGCTGAGGATGTTTCCATTCTCCCTCCACCTCCTCTTATTCAAAATCCCTCAACAACCCTCCAACATTCTTCTACATCTCAAGAACATCAACCAACACCTCCTACTTCCCCAATCCATATTCATTCACCAGTTCACTCACCAGTTCATTCACCTACTCATTCTCCAGTACATCAACCATCACCACATCAATCCCCTCATCATCAACATTCACCTATTCAATCTCCAGTACATGTTAATACACCAGAGCATGTTACTCCTCTGTCTCCTCCTCCTTCACATCTTACTGACATCCCCCTTCACAATTTATCATCCATACCAACATTCAATCAGTTATCATTCAATCTATCATCACCCCTTCATTCCCCATCATCAACAGATGAACCAATGCCAGATTCCTCATCCTCTCATCCATCATCATCCTCCCTCAATCCATCTGTATCTACTCAAATCCCTCATGAATTCATGGACATAGATTCCTTCCCCTTTCATCTATTCTGCAATCCATCACACCTCTTGTACAACAACTCATAGCAGAGGCTATTTCACCTCTTGCTGCGTCCATTTCCTCTCTAGCTGCCCAACTTTCTGCCCCCTCTGGCCCTCCTTCTTATGTTAGGGGCCTGGTTCCAGTAATTACTGAAACCAGGCAGGGGGAGATGCTCAATGAAGAAGCAGCTCCAGTAGCAGCAGAAACAACAACAACAACAACAACAGCAGTAGAGTTTGTTGATACTGATATACCAGATGTAGATGCAGTTGAATCCTTGGTTATTCTTTCTGAAGACTATTCCATTTCTCCAGCAGTTGAATTGAAGTCAATTCTAGATTCTTTTGACCTCTTATATAGAAACATTCTTTTATTTGTTTCTCCCAAGTATTGCACAGATATTATTTGCTATATAGCTCCAGTTAGTACAGAAACTCTTCAGGCCATTCAGGCAAGTTTTGCTACTAACATGGTTGTGGAACCTGCTGGCCCAACCTATGTAATGGATGATAGTCCTATACCCAGTCTAGATGATTTAATTGCACATGATGTTGCACTAGAGATTGAACAAATGCAAAAAGATCCTGAGCTAAATGATTTTCTTCTGACTGATAAAGACTTATAAGATTCTCAGTTGACTACAGAGATTGTTGTTCCTCCTGCAGTTTTCTACCTCCAGCTCCTCCTCAAGCAGATAAACAGATTTCAAAGCAAACATTAGAAGAAATAGATGATTTATATGATAATCCTCGTAGATCATCTGATGATGAGGAGGATTCAGAAGATGATTCTGATTCTGATACTTCCAATAGATCCAAATCAAAGAAGAGGAAAGCTCCAGGAAAGGCTGTTCCCAAGCTTAATCCAGATAATGATGTTCCATATTATATTCTGCACAACATTCCTCTTACTCCAACAACTCCTCATTGGATGAGACTGTCTAGGAACCAGACTAAAGCACAGAAGAAGAAGAAGAGGTCTGGATCTTCTCCAGTGAAGAAATTCAGGAAAGATCCACCACCTCCACCTCCTCCTACTGCAGGAGCTTCAGGCAATCTTACAAGGTCTACCTCTAGTGCTTCTCAACCTCCCAAGCCAGCTCATTATCAGTATTCAAGACAGTCTTCTAAACCAGCTCCTTCTTACTCAAGGCAATCTTCCAGACCAGCTCAAAGACAATCTTCCATTCCTGCTGGAAAATACAGTGAATGCAGACCACCAAATTCCTATCATGCTGAAAAATCTGTAAAGAATTGTCCTTCAACAAATTATCAGCAATAGTCTGTTATTTTCAGAAAGCCTCAAAGGACTGCTCAGGATGATTCAGCTGATCCAAGATATGAACCAGAGCTTGATCCAAATTTCAGGATGGCTAGATTCCATGAACTGATAGGCTTGTCTCAGATAAACAAGGCAATGACAGAAGGAATTGATCCATCACAATTTGCAACTATGTCTTCTTTCAAACAGAAAGAGCTTGAAAAGTTTGAGGTAGACAAAGAATTATTTGATCCAAATGCTTATATGCAGGCTCACCCAGAAGCTGTTGTTCCTAGAGCTTCTACTGTAACTCTTCTGGGAGCTCAAGACCTGAAGATGTCTAAGCAAGAAGCAGAAGATCCTCTCAGAACAATAGTGTTCACTAAATCTTCTTCTGCTCCTCCAGACAGGCTCTAAAAACTATTTTTATTCTCTGTGGATATTCTTTCTATCTACTGAATTGTTTTTCATTCTGTCAAATATTTTCTTTCATGTTGTATGTTTGTATTTTCTTTTCTTATGCATTGTACTTAGTGACCTTACCCAAATAGGGGGAGATTGTTGGATCCCTAGTTGGTTTTGGGCTAGGTTCACTAATTTAGGCTGAGTCTGACCCACCTTTTATAGCCAAAGTCAAGTCTAGTAGTCCTAGAGTGTAGGCTAAATCATTAAGTTCAACCTTCTTGGACCAGCCAGCAGAGGACCTCAGAAGACTCAGACTTAAAAGTTTTCAGAGAACAGTTTGATCAGTTCGAAGTTCTTCGAACTCAACTCGACGATGAGATCAACGAACTCAGATTTATTTCTCTGAGCTGAGCTCAACGATATTCGAGCTCAGGTCGACGATCAGTTTTCTTCAGACAGAATCTCAGCTCGACGAACTCAGAGTGCAGTTTTGGTAAGCCATTCTCAGTACGCAGTTCGCAGAGCTCAGGTCGACGAACTGGAATTCTTAGGTCGACGATCTTGGATCTCAGGTCAACGAATTTTGTTCAGTGATCGACGATATCTGTCCAGTTCCAAAATGAGAAGTTTTCTTTCTTCTATTCCTTTATTTCTATATTAATAACAGTATTATTCCTGAGTAATTAATGTTTATATTCCTCTGAATATAGCCGTTATTGGCAGCATTAATTATGGTATTCATCAGGATATTTACTTGCTTATTTTATTAAGGGACAATTGGGGAAATTCATTTATGATATATTCTAGCCGTTTGTATTCTCCAGATTAGCCAGCAATTTAGGCAGTATTTCAAATTTCAAAGGAGAAATTATTGTCTGGGAATATAAAAAGAGATTTTTGTCTTTTAGACATGAATACAGAAGGAACCACTAGAACTTACAGAGAAAAATATACAGCACTGAGACAGACTAATCTTTCAGAACACTCTCTCTCACCGTGCAAAAAATTCTCTTTGTTTCACCTTGTCAAGTCTGAAGACAGAAGAATTACAATCATCACAATCAAGAGTCTTCTTCAAGCTTCACTTCCAGGAACATTCAGGACAACAAAGATTTATTCAGTCAGAAAAGTTCCAAGACTGCTTTCAGACAAGGCTGAAGACCTACACCCTGAAGCAAAGCTCCAGTCTTCCTGAACCAGCAACATCTCAGGGGGAGCTTTGTCAACATCAAAGATCCACTAGTCTTCTTTGTTGATTAGAGAAAGAGAAGACACCATCACCTCCTCTCACCTCTTGTAAAATGGTTTTAACTCCCTTCAAAAGTTAGCTTTTTGTTGTCAAGTCTTCTGATCAAAAGACTTGTGTTAGTTTTTGGGCACTTGATCAAAAGCCTAAAGGGTTGCAATATCTCCCTGCAAATAGATATTGTGGTGGCAGTCACCTGATCAAAACCTGCTAGTGGATTCCTACCAGGGTGGTAGAAGAGTGGATGTACCCAAGTTTAGAGGAACCACTATAAAATTTCTTGTGTTGTCTGGTTGCTCATTTTCTGTTTTTGTTCTTGTTGTGGCTGTGATAGTTAGAATAGCTTAGCTTGTTTTTTTCCTTTTATTATTATATTTGATATCACTTATTTTCACACTGATATAAAAGTTTAAAACTGTCAAAATTTTTAATGCTCTATTCCCCCCCCTTTAGAGTAAGCCAGATCTAACCCCTCCTTTCAATTGGTTGGTATCAGAACCTGGTTTGGTCGACAGTGGCCGGGGAGGGAATGAGCTCGGGAATGGCGGCCTGGTTTGGTCGCTGGGTGAAATCGGGAAGAAGACGAGTTCGTCTCTTCCGATTTCTTAACGCTAGCTGCTATCAAATTTGTTAGGTCGGGATTAAATAGGAGGAAGGAGGGGCATCGATTTCAACAACAGATTTTTATACTATGGGGGTTGCAAAGTCATGAAATAAAGAGGGGGGTTTTGGGAACCCAAGAGGTTTCATGGGCAATCAAGGGGGTGTTTAAATTTTGGAAACTCTCCAATTAATCCTGATTTAATTTTATTATTATTAAATTAGGAATTTGAAACTTCACTCATGCAATTAAAATAATATCACGCTTAATTCCTAACGCCTACAACTACCATACCTATTCATTTAAGGTCGAGTTGGCCGGTCAATCCAATAAGCTGCGATATTAAAATAAAATATGCGATACAATGAAAAGTGCAATATTAAAAATGCGATACAACGATACAAACGCCGAAAACAAACATAAGACAAGAGTACTTTTAAAAAGAAAACACACACACAAACACAACTCATCTGGATGTGTCCACGGATGCATCACTAATGACCTCTTCCAAATACAACTCTGTTATCTTTTTCATGGAACAATCAATCTTGAACGACACGAAGTGGTCCCACAAAGAATCATGTTCTCGGGGAGATCTTTGTAAACCAGTAATAAAGTCCATAGATATACTCTCCCACTTCCAACTTGGAATATCCAAAGGCGTTAACTTGCCACCAGGTATTCTATGATCTGTCTTAACTCGCTTGCAGGTAAAACACTCAGACACAAACTTGGCTATATCGTTCTTCATTCCATACCACCAAACGATCTTTCTCAAATCTCTATACATCTTTGTAGAACCAGGGTGATAGACAACACTAGATCCATGCACTTCACTGCATATCCTTGCTCGAATATCCTCAACAACGGGAATACAATACGTACCGCGATACTTCAAAATACCCGCATCATCAATTGAAAAGTCCGGTAATTCCCCTATTTCAGTTTTACTACGAATATGCTGCAAATCAGGGTCATCTTTTTGATGAAGCCTTGTAAGTGTAATCCATGAAGGCTCTGCCACTTTCGGGCTGCTTTGCGAATCACTACTTCCTACAGAGATGCTCATTAATAAAAACTCTTCCACCAAAGATTCTACGGAAAGATTAAATATCTGCGCGGTCTTCCTACTCAAAGCATTGACCACCACATTAGCCTTACCCGGATGATATAGGATATCAAAATCATAATCCGCGGCATACTCCAACCACCTACGCTGGCGCAAATTCAACTCCTTTTGAGTGAAGACATACTTCAAGCTCTTATGGTCCGTATAAATCTTGCACAACGCGCCATACAACAAATGTCTCTACTGCTTCAAGACATAGATCACTGCAGCAAACTCCAAATCGTGCGTAGGGTAATTCTTTTCATGAACCTTCAACTGTCTTGACTCATACACAATCACTTTTCCCTCTTGCATCAATACACATCCAAGCCTGATGTGCGATGCATCCACATAAACTGCGTACGCTACTCCCTCGGTAGGCAAGGTCAAAACTGGAGCAGTGCACAATTTCCTCTTCAATTCCTGAAAGGCTCCTTCGCACTCATCGCTCCACACAAACACAACATTCTTCTGCGTGAGTTTAGTCAAAGGTGCAGACAACACAGAGAATCCTTCCACGTACCTTCTATAATAGCCCTCCAAGCCTAAGAAGCTTCTTATCTCTTTAGGTGTGGAAGGTCTTTTCCAATCCATAACAACGGCTATCTTCTCTGGGTCAACAAAAATTCCATCCTTATTCACAACATGACCCAAAAATGACACTTGAGGTAGACAAAACTCGCACTTACTCAACTTTGCATACAAATTATGTTCTCTCAAAGCAGACATAACTAAACGCAAGTGCTGGGCATGCTCCTCAGCACTCTGAGAATAGACCAAGACATCGTCAATAAAAATCACCACAAATTAGTTTAGGAAATCTTTGAACACTCTATTCTTCATGTCCATGAAGGCAGAGGGTGCATTGGTCAATCCAGAAGACATCATCAAGAAATCGAAATGCTCATGCCGAGAACGAAAAGCAGTTCGCGGAACATTCGACTCACGGATTCTCAACTGATGGTAGCCTGAACGAAGGTCAATCTTCGAAAACACCATACTACCACGCAACTGATCAAACAAATCATCTATCCGCTGCAAGGGATACCTGTTTTTGATACTTACCTTATTTAACTCCCTATAATCAATGCACAGCCTCATAGACTCATCCTTCTTCTTAACAAACGGCACGGGGGGCACCCAAGACGAAGAACTTGGCCTAATGAATCCACACTGCAACAACTCATCTAGCTGGGTACGCAACTCTTCCAGCTCACGCGGGGCCATACGATACGGTGCTTTAGCAATAGGGCGAGTACCCAACTCCAAATCTATAATAAACTATATATCTCTCTCAGGCGGAATACCAAGAAGACTATCTGGAAAAGCATCAGGAAACTCCCCCACCACAGGAACATCCTCGACACGCGGCAAACTACCAACGGTTCCTAAAACAGAAACCAAATAAGCACAACAACCGGAATCTAAAAGCTTCCGAGCACATACTGTAGAAATAACTGGGGAATCCTGGCATGGAAAACCATACACACTTCTAGGGTAGCCGTTGTCCATCTTGAAGTCCAAACGCTTAACCTTGCATTGAATAACCGCATCGTATCTGGACAACCAGTGCATGCCCAAAATCACATTAAAGTCCTCCAGGTTTAACACCTTCAGATCAGCAAAGGCTAGAAAATCGCCTAAAAGAATAAGACAACTCTAGATACCCTAGTCCGACACCACCGAGTGACCAGAGAGAAACTTAATGCGAAACGAATCGCCGACTTGATCAAGAGCCAGACGATGACGCTCTACGAAAGTCCTAGCCACGAACGAGTGGGTAGCACCAAAATCAAACAGAACGCGCGTCCAAGATTCTTTAGCTTAAACTTTCCTATAAAATCACATACATAACTAATCGACCAACTTCAAAACTAAAGCTACGAGTTAACGAACTAGATTAGAATCTAATCTGAGATCACTTGGGTGGACGTCTGCGCTTCTTCCAAAGTCACCATATTCAGCTTGCCCTTCCCTTTATCCAAAAGTTGCGGCGACGGCAAGGCTTGAAGTGGAACTGGCTGCAGCGGGGGTTGAGACCGCGGACATCCCGACATAAAATGCCCTTTCTGTCCGCATTGGAAACAGACCTTATCCTTACTCCAACAATGGGTTGCATCATGCCCCTTTCTCTTACACGAAGTACAACCAAGTCTCCCTTGGGCGCGCTCGGAATTGCAAGCACTTGCTGCTTTTGAGCTCCCAATATCTTGAAACACTTTTCAAATGGATGGCCTGGCCAGTCAAAAGCTACATGCTTCCTTGCTTCCTTTCTTCGAAACAGGTCCAGAATCCCGAAAGCTCTTACCATCGTCCGACTTTCTCTTGTCCTTGTTCATTTTCTTGCCTCGATTATTAGCATTATCTATCGCTTCGACTTTCGGAGCATCCTCTACTGGCTCAACATAATTCTCAGATCCATACGCACTAGCCAATTGCTGGATGTCGCTCATGAGACCACCCAGAAAGCGCTTCACTCTGCTCGCTTCAGAGGCTACCAAATTCGGAGCAAACCTGCTCAACTTGCTGAACTCTATCTCGTACTCACTAACTGAGAGTTGTCTTTGCTTCAGATGCAGAAAGTTGTTCATCAAACGGTCTTGCTCGACCGACGACAGAAATTTCCTCAGCAGCAACTCCTTGAAAGAGTCCCACGAACATCCATCTGTAAGGTTCTCTTTTTCCCTTAACCACCAACTATTCGCAAGGCCTTTCAGCTGGTAAGCGGCGACCATCACTCTTTGGTCGGCAGAAACTCCCGAATACGAGAACATCTCCTCGATAGCAATAATCCAGTCATCCAACGCCATAAAGTCAGCTCTACCGTCATAGGTAGGAGGTCCTAATCGTTGGAAATGCGAAATGAAATTCCTCTCTGGTGGCAGCAAAACTGGAGGCACCAAATGAGCAGGAGGAATAAGAACGGCTTGACCCACAGCAGGGTCCTGCACTCTAGGCTGCTGTCCTGAAAAAACAGACAACAACACCTGAATCTGCAATTGCATCTCAGCCATCTACCTAGACAGAGCCCCATTGCTCTGTCGCAGCTCTTCAATCACAGCTTCACTCTGCACACCTGACGACTCGCCCTCAGACTGGGAAGTCGACCTCGTCGCAACACACTTATGCGACATCCTAATAATACATCGAATGACTAATCAAAATCTAGCTTAATGCTACAACTACTCAACTTAGTTCAGACCATACATGTATGGATACTTGCTCTTGCTACTAACTTGCTCTGAGATTTCATAAATGATGTTATGCTTAAACTTAGGATGATATACCGCCATCCTATTGACTCATGTGCGAATGTATGAATTCTTATTCTTTTTTGTTTAAATTTATGTGTGTACATATGTCATCATGTATGTCTTGGCTTGATACGTGTGCTGATGCTATGTTATGTCATGCATGTTGTGCTATGCAGTCTAATAAAGGTATTAATGCATGTTATGAGCGGCGCACACATGAAATATTATGCATTTCATACTACATAATATCGCATGTTACAAAAGCAAAATCTAATGAGCATTCATGTGATGATTGTTATGCATCTCATACTACATAACAGTCACATGTTGTTTCCTATGATGATCCATATACAAACACATTATGCATCTCATACTACATAATATGCCTCGTATACTGCTAATCATGTTTATGAGTGTAGTGTTCATGCTTTGGCCAAGACGTACTGATGACACATCGGTGTGTGTATGAAATGGAATAAGACCACTAAACTACACCTCTGATACCAACTGACACAACCTGTATTTTCTCAACATAAAACATTATTTAAGAGTAAGAAAAAACACATGTCGTGATGCCACGCCGTGCAGGGGATAACTACAGACGCTCAGGAAAGAACCTACTCCTAACACTATTCAAAGCATTCTCGAGTTTATGAAGAAGAAAACACATTTTCTTAGTTAAGTTTGACGGTCGTATCCCCCGGCTCAGTGGATCAACTAGTCCACGAATAAAAATATGTATATACGCTGCGGAAAATACTTTTCTTAGTTCAATTATTATCCTACATGAACAAAAGCATCCCAAAAATGATAACTCATGATATGCTTACTTCTAGATTTATTATAAGTATGAAAAGAGGTTTTACGTTCATTAAAATATAGTGTTATTTAATTTAAAAGATGTCATGAGAATGAGATTAGTATAATTGTACTGTTTATAACTTGAAAATAAGTACATGCAATCCTAACATAAAACCTTCCCAGAGAGCAAGTAAAAACATTAAATCATCTAAACAGTGATTTAGCAGCTAGCAAGTAACATAACATTCAACAAATCTCCGGTGGGCGTCAACAACCTGACACGAACCCACCAAAAGGCATGTATGTCTGAACTAAAGAAAAACACAACAACAGAACTACATCACAACAGTGAGGAAAAGACAACTGCAATAGCTGCAGAACACCAGCAACTACCAACCCTAGCCGCTCGATCGACTACTACTCTGAGCCTGAGACTTTCAAAAGAAAAGAATACCTTAACAAGAATATACACGTAGCAAACAAAGATTATTAGAAGCAATAATCAAAAGAGACAAAGGGGTACCAACACAAATATAAGGAAAAACTATCCAAATACAACAATTAAGTCATAATAGAAGAAGTAAGAAAGAATTCTCAAGGGTATAAGTATGAGAAGTTGCACCAAGTGCGAGATGAAGCCATGTTTCGATAAGATCTGCAATTGTGAGCATAATACATATGTTTTTATAATAAGAATGAAGAGATTAAACAACTCCAAATATGTGAATCATTAACACTTGGCAAAAACAGTACTGAGGCGGTGGCACATTGCCCAACACGAACCATCAGACCAAACATCTCAAAAAGGCACTGGGGTGGTGGTCACAATTTCCAACACAACCCCACAGTCCAAACATCTCAAAAAGGTACTGTGGTGGTGACCATAATGTCCAACACAACCCAACAGTTCAAACACCTCAAAAAGGCACTGTGCTGGTGGCCATAATGTCCAACACAACCCAATAGTTCATAAGAAAAACAAACAACCCACTAAGTGTAATGATTTACGAACCGACATCAAGTTGGTGGTCCTTTATCCACTACCAACCTAGCCACAACCAAACATCCAAAACACCAATAAACCCGCCCTATTATCAAAATCCCTCAACAGCAAGGAGGAAAGAAAATAAAAAAAAACTCATCTAAGTCTATACTCGGCGAACTAACCTCATTTGGTGAGAAAATCCTAAGCCCACACCCATTCTTCGAGTATACTGTTAAGGGCCTTCCAATGTTGCTCTGAGTAGAGGTCGATCGGGATGATCGATTGTGATCGGTTGTAGAGATGAGGGGTGGAGATGGTGGCGGGATACTACGGAGCCGTGACCGCGGCTGCCTAAGCGGGGTTGCTCGTCGGAGGAGAGAGCCACCAAGATCTTATAATGGAAGAAGGAATTAGAATAGTTTCTTGCTTATCTCATACATACCCCCACATGCCTTTATATAGGCTACACGTAATGATGTCTCACCTAATAATCTCCTAACTCTCACCTAACATAATGATATTAAAGATACAACATGATTAACACCTCATAATAAGATACATAATACGACGCATAACAACGACACAATACGACACATAACATCTCACCCGCCCTCCGGAAAAGCTTGACCTCAAGCTTTATCCGATGTCCTCGTCGTCAGAGTCCTCAACGTGTAAGTAGAAAAATCGGGTGCACCCGTGACCCCGAGTGTACTGCTCGTCGCAGTTGAAACACAATCCTTGCGCGCGGAGTTGCAGCATCTCAGCCCGAGATAAGCGGCGGACCTGTGGTGCTGGAGGACCCTCGCGTCGGTCCCGTGGAACAATGTTGTGAAGATCGAGATCTTAACTAAGATCGGGAGACATCCCTAAGATCGTAAAACGTAGGATCGGCACGGATCGCAAGATCGTATTTTAATAAAAATTAAATCAAAAGCATGAGAAATATGTAACAATCTACATACCATCAAATAAAAATATAATATTTCATACCATACCAAATTACCAATGATACCATCACATCAAAATATTAATATAAAAGACAGATGCATAGTCGCATACCATACCATCACATTAAAATATTACATTCCAAAAAGTCAATAGTGTTCAATTCTATTAAAAAACTCAGATCCTAACGATCTTACGATCTTGCACTACGATCCTAACGATCTTACGATCTTGCACTACGATCCTAACGATCCTAACATGACGACGATTTTAAGTAAACCATGGATCGTTACCTTGTGCAAGATCGTAAGATCGTGCGATCTTACGATCTTGCACGCGATCTTAACAACATTGCCGTGGAACAATGTCGGTAGCAGGTGGATATGCCTCTTGGGACAGTTGGAGGCGACGATCGCATAGCCTGGCCAGACTCATAGCAGTCACTAAGTTCGGAGGGGACTCAAACTCAACATCCAGTTGCAATCGCCCGCGAAGTCCGGCGGTGAAGATGTTGACCTGCATAGCTGGGTCAAGAGGGTCATGTGCTAAGAGAAGCTGAAATTGGTCCATGTACTCGTCCACGGTACCCGTTTGACGTAGAGATGTGAGTGCGCCGAGGGGTTACTGCGGATAGGAGGTCCGAAACGCAAGTTGCAGAGCCGCTTGAAGTTGTCCCAAATCAGATTAGGCCGGTCGGTGAGAAGTCGAGAAGCCCATAAAACAGCGGTGTCGAGCATATGGAAGGATGCTAAATGGATCTGGTCGGCGGCTGGAGTTTGTTGGTGGCTAAAGAATTGCTCACACTTGGTGAGCCAGCTCAAAGGATAACTTTTCCTATCGTATGTTGGAAATTCCAATCTGGTATTGCGTGGTACGAGGGCAACGTCGGGGAGCGCGAGGACTTGTGGTGGAGGCACGTGAACGGTGAGGGGCGGCGGGCCCTGACGAAGAAGTGGTTGTTCCTGGCTGCTGCTTGCTTGATCGTGTGTCGGGGCAGAGGTCAGATCATCGACGCGCTATCGAGCGCAGTAATAGCCTCCTGATGTCGGTCCGCGAGAGCAGTGTGCGCAGCTTGTTGCGCCAAGAGGTCATGTAGCATGGACATAATTTGATTGAGTTGTTCAGATGAGTCGCCCATAGTGCGGGATGAGGAGAGAGTGACCGACCGGTGGGATTGCGCCGGTCAGATGATAGGGAATGGCCGCGAGTACCGCGGTGCTGCCCAATGATGGCACAAAGGATGTGGCAAGTAGTCGTGCTCCGCCGTGAAGAGGTAGCCGAATGTTATACACCAATGGGGAAAAGAGATTAACGGATGTAAAGGAGAGTGTTTTTTTTTGAAATAAAAATAGAGGCTGAGGGGCAGCCGAAGGCTGTGGGAAGAAATTAAAATAGGACTTGAAGTAGGGTCCACGAAAGCAGCAGGAGTTTTAATTGGAAAGGACCGGGGCTCGAGGGCTGAAAAGGGGGGAGGCGACAGCGGAGGCAGGCGCGCGGGGCTCGATGTAACGCGACCGTGCAAGGCTCGATGGAGAGCTGCTGTGCGGGGCTCGATGTAACGCGACCGAGCGGGGTCAGGGAAGCCGTAGTTTGCGGAGAGGAGGCAGGGGAGAGGGCTCGAAGCTGTTTTGGCGTGCGGCTGGGGAAAGGAGAAGACGGAGGTTGGCGGCGCAGGGCTGCGGGGCCCTGTTGCTGCGGAGCTTCGTCGATGACGACAGGGGATGCACAGTCGGCGGGACTCGAGGGAGTATGGCAGAGCGGGGCGATGAAGCCAGAGGGAGGATCAACCGGTGTTGGTGGCACGCGCCGCTGTTGACGCACAGAAGAGCGGCCGGACTTGAGGAAGATGGAAGGCGCCGAGGATATTGGGCGGTGCGGAGGGGAAAAGATGTCCGTGGAAGAGGACCGAGAGGTTCTGATACCAAGTTGTTAAGGGCCTTCCAATGTTGCTCTGAGTAGAGGTCGATAGGGATGATCGGTGGTGGCCGGTTGTAGAGATGAGGGGTGGAGATGGTGGCGGGATATTACGGATCCGTGACCGCGGCTGCCTAAGCGGGGTTGCTCGTCGAAGGAGAGAGCCACCAAGATCTCACAATAGAAGAAGGAATTAGAATACTTTCTTGCTTATCTCATACATACCCCCACATGCCTTTATATAGGCTACACGTAATGATGACTCACCTAATAATCTCCTAACTCTCACCTAACATAATGATAATAAAGATACAACAACATGATTGACACCTCATTATAAGATACATAATACGAAGCATAACGACACATAACATATACCTTACGAATCGGCTTACCCTTACCTCGATACTCGACGAATCAACATAAATCTTCTAAGTCCACGAGGAATTCGTCGATAATACTCGACGAATCTCCTTTACCTCAAGACGAAACTCGACGAAAAACACTTCGCTCAACGCCAAAGCTTAACTCAACAAATTTCACTTCACTCGACGCCTAGCTGAGTTCACTCAACGCATTCGACGCCTAGCTGAGTTTACTCAATACACACGACGCCAGAGACAACTTTACTCAAACACTCGACGCCAAGACTCTTACACTCGCAGCACTCGACGCCAAAACAGTTGCACTCAACGCACTCGACGCCAAAACAGTTGTACTCAACGCACTCAACGCCAAAAGCATTACTCGAAGAAAAGGACCTAACTCCTCGTAAATACTTGACGCACTCGACGCCAAGGCTCATCACTCGACGCTCTCGACGCCAAAGGTTAATCACTCGACGAATTTGACCTAACTCAAAGATACTCGACGAAAATGACTTACCCTCTCAGGAATACTCGACGAATTTTATCCAGACTCAAAAAATTGAGGTATTGGTCGGAAAGGTGGACCTAATACTGATATTCGACGAATTCTCATAGGTGACTTACCCACACTCGATGAATTTGACACAGTCGATCTCCTTCACTACCCAACAGACTTCAATCTAGCCGAACCCTGCATTACTCCTATCTTCTAAGGAGGGAAAAATCAAGAGGAAGGAAAGGAAATACAAACAAGAGACTAACAAGGGGAAAGAAATCACCACTTGCCTCAAGATCTTCCAAAATCCGGTCTCACGAGCGCTCCGCTCCAAGGATCGGCCACAAGAACTCCTAGACAACGATTCCCGAAACCTTTCGGGACAAACGAGAGTCAAGATAAAAAAACTCTAACGCCAAAAATCCACAAAACGAGGAAAACTTGCCGCACACGCGTAGATCTCGGTGAGAGCTTTCTGAATGTACCCTCCGACAACGATTCTGAGCACCAGAACTCCTACAGGCGGCGGCCGACGACATCGCGATGTCCGTTGCCCACTCTCTTCCCCGATATGGCCCGTCGGCTTGGGAGAGACGTTGAATAGGTTTTGTCTAAACGTACGAACTTATATATATATATATGATATTATATTATTATTATTATTTAAACATCTAAACGACCAAAAACTCGAATCATCCCGGATTTCTACGAAATTCGCACCAAGGCTAAATACCAACGCCACAAAACCAACGGTGGAGTCGAAATTAAAATTCGACAACCCAAACTCGGGTTAAAAATTCTCCGAAGCTACAACCAACATCAATCTACAAAAACCCATCGACTCAAAACCTCGGATTTCGATGAGCAAAATCACGCTCTAACAACGACGCCCGTTAACTACGCGTCAACGTAACGCCCTAACATCATTATTACGTCACTAAAACAATTAAAATAAACATCAAAAATTCAGGGGCGTTACAACTGGTACCTACCCGATACTCGAGGGATACACCTATGTGGACACACTTGAACTTAGCACATCATTCTGCATATTGTCATAGGAGTTTGTTTTTTAGAGTAAACAAAAATTGGCTATATGTAGGAAGCGTTGGTACGTCCAATTAAGTTGTGTATCTGTATCGAGTATGTTTCTAGTACTGGTACATTTCTGTTATAAATATGCGTATTGAACGTGTTGATATGACGCAAGTTATTAACAAAATCGCTAACTTGTCTCTAGACTATCCGGAGATTGAAGATATTGATCTCCAATAATGAAGTTGTTCTCCAACAATGAAGAAGAATACAAAATTTGATGAGTAGAATTAAGTTTAATTTTATCTCTTTTTGTTAAACGTATACGATATTAAATTTTGTAATATTTATGAATGCTTAATATTTGAAACATTCATGTTCTCTTGCATTGATTTGTGGACTTGTACTTCAAGTTATGATTTATGTTTGATGTTTCGATGTTTTGAGTAATATTTATTGCACTTGTGATATATATATTGTTAGAAAAGTCCATGTAAAAAGACCCATATTTGTGGCTCATTTAGTCTTTTATTGTTTCTCTAAATACATTAGTCTCACACCGTGTATAGGGGACTCGTCTTTCTTTCTCTCTCCTATATATATGTAATCATACATTGTATTTGATAACAGATAAGTATTGACAAGGTTCAACTTTTCTCTACATGGTATCGGAGCGACCGGTCCTTCCTACGGTTTTGGGTGGACAAGTCGATTTCTAACCGCCCAGCTTCTGCGGTTACTCCCTTGCTATCCACCCTCTTCTTTCTAACCGCCCCCCTTTTGCGGTTACTCCCTTGCTATCCGCCCCTTCTGTCTACCTGACTTCTCCTCTCCTCTCTTGGAACCACCCCCACTCCGCTTTTATAGCTTTCCTCTCGTTGAACCACCCCCTTCTCGCGCGGTCTTCCCCCTAGCCGCGTCTCTCCCCTGCTGTAGCCGCGGCTAGTCTGTTGTCGATCTCTCTTCTAGTCGCGGCGACCTCTTCTCGTCTACTCGCGACGACCTTCTTGTCGCTGACCTCTCTTCTACTGGCGGCGACCTTCTTGTCGCTGGCCTCTCTGCTGCGGATTTTTTGCCGCTGCGATCTCCACTGTCCTAAACCGCGGCCTTCTCTTGCGCGGGCTCCTCTTCTAGCCGACATTGTCTTGTCGCGCGGTCTGTCCCAGAGTCCCTCCTGTTCTAACCGCGCGGTCTGTCGCGTGACTTGCCTTTGCCGCTGCTCTTGTCGCTGCGGATTCTCCGTAGTCAACGCGCTCTTCCCTGCTTCCTGTTTCTCAAGCCGCGCGAACTCTCCTCGCCTTCTCGCCGTGTGCTTATCTTGTCTCCGCGATCTCTGCTAGTCGCCACGGTCTTGTCGACAACTCTAGTTGCTGCTCCTCGCGACGTGCAGCCTTGCTAGACTATTTTGCCGCACGGTCTAGGCTCCTTCTGCTCTTCCTCTTGCCGATCTCTCTAGCCGCGCGGTCTTGGCGCATTGTGCGACTTGTCCGGTGCTCCTGCTTTGTCGCGCGGTTTGTCCGGTGCTCCTGCTTTGCCGTTGTGACCTTGCTGTTGTGACCTTGCCTCTTTGACCTTGCCGCTGTGACCTTGCCGCTGTGACTTTGCCGCTGTCTTGCCAGTCTAGCCGCTGTGACTCCATGGGGTCCTCAATTGATTCTTCAGAGCAGCCCACACCTCCTCCTCCAGCCTGATTGCTCCCTGCTCCGGAGTTGCGTGATGAGTTGAGAATCACTATTATTTCCCTCATTGGGAAGAAGAACTTCATTGAATGGGTGCATTCTGTTAGACGCATTCTTCAATCTAAGGGCCTTCTGCAGCATCTCACTACGGATCCTCCTTCTCCACCCACCGATGACTGGCTTCGTCATGATGTACGTGTTCAAACGTGGCTCCTCAACTCCCTTGCTTATGAACCTTACCGCATGACCATGCATCATGAGACGGTCAAGACGATGTGAGATGAACTCCATTCGCTATACTCTGGCAATGACAGTCTTCAACACCTATATGACATCATCACAGATCTTCAGACTCTTGACACGGGTGGTGCTGCTGATTTGACCTCCTTTGTTGCTCAGGCTAAGACATTGTCTGAGGCCTGGATCCGCCAACAGCCCCCTACTATGGATCTAGCTACCCAACGTGCTCAGAAGGAAGCCGTTTGTATTGCCATGATGACGGCTCATGTCCCGCCTCATCTTCAGAGCGTTCAGGCTCAGATCCTCTCGTCAGCTGCTATCCCCTCACTTTCTGATGTGTGCTTCATGCTGCTCAAAGTATTACCACCTCCTTATACTACCGGACCCCCCTCGCCGGCCCTCCTTTAGCGAACTTCTGCGCCCTTACTACCTCTCCCTCCTCCTGCCCGTGGAGGGAGTTCAGGCTTTCGAGGGAGGGGTCGTTGTGGCCGACCACGTCTGAAGTGTTCCTTCTGCGGAAAGGACAGACACCTTGAGGCAACCTGCTACCGTAAAAATGGTTTCCTTCTCGTCCGGATGCGTCTGTTACGGCCGACAGCACCTCTGCCACTTGTGCTGACCTTGAAGAAGTCCGCCTTCAACTCCAACAACTTCACGACATGATCAGTCGCTCGCCTTCCTCCGTTGTCACTGCTGCCTCTATCTACAATGAAGGTATTGCTTGTCTCTCCACTAGTATACGTTGGATAGTGGATTCAGGTGCTACTCACCATATCACATCGCTAAAATCACCTCAATACTTGGATTCTCCGCATCTTAAGTGTATAACAGTGGCCAATGGCGACACCGTTCCTGTCTCCGGCTCCGCTGATATCCTCCTCAGTTCCTCTCTCACTCTCCGCTCGGCTCTTCATGTCCCGAGCTCCCCGTTTAATTTACTTTCTATCAGTCACCTTACTACTGATTTGGATTGCTCTGTCACATTCACACCTTCTTCTTTTCTGATACATGATCGACGGATGCAAAATATCATTGGTAAAGGACGACTGCAAAATAGGCTCTACCTTCTTGATGTCCCTCCTACCATCCTCTCATCCATCACCTCCGTTGATTAACATCGACGCCTTGGGCATGCTCCTCTTCCCGTGCTCCAGAAGGCTCTTCCAGAGATCTATCTACCCGTGTTTAAGTGTGATTCATGTATTTTTGGCAAACAACATTGTTCTTCGTTTCCTCCTCACTGTACTCGGAGCTCTGCTCCTTTTGTTTTAGTACATTCTAATGTTTGGGGCCCGTACAAAATTACTAGTATATCTGGTTATCGATACACCTTTATTGATGATTATTCTCGCATGACATGGCTATATTTACTTTGTGATCGCTCCGAGCTTCCTCGTGTGTTCCGGGCTTTTGTTCTTGAAATTCGCACACAATTTTCCACACCAATAAAAACTCTCCGGACGGATAATGCCCGCGAGTACACGAACCATGAATTTGTCACTCTATGCTCTGAATTTGGCATTATTCACCAGACGTCATGTGTCTATACCCCCCAACAAAACGACATTGCTGAACGTAAAAATCGACATCTTCTCGACGTTGTCCGCTCCCTCATGATTCACATGTAGGTACCCAAGGCTTACTGGAACTTTGCGTTGTCGGCGACATGCTATCTCATTAACCGTTTCCCTTCCTCTGTCCTTCAAAATGCAACCCCGTTCAGTCTTCTCTTCCCCTTTACCCCGCCATTCTCCCTCACCCCTCGCATCTTTGGTTGTACCTTCTATATTCACCTACTTGGTCCGTCTACGGACAAGTTGGATCCTCGGGCAGTCAAATACATGTTCGCCGGCTATGCCCGTACTCAGAAAGGGTATGTCTGTTATTCTCCTACTACCCGCAAAGTGACGGTTTCCGCGGATGTGACCTTCTGCGAAGATCAACCGTTCTTCTGCCCCACAAACCCACCTATTCCACCACAATCCATCCCAAAACCTGTCATCCTTGTTACCTCTCCTCCACCACGGCTCCTCCCTGACCCGGCTCCTCCCTGACCCGGCTCCCGTTCTCCACAACCCTCCTCTTATCTATGTCTATACTCGTCGCCCTCCTCACTCCACCGCCCCGATGCAATCTTCTTTGACCTATGACACTCTGTGAACTGCTGATCCAACATCAGCCTCTATCGCTTATCCCATGGCGAACTATGTATCGTTACATCGTTTGGCCCGCCGCTTTACATCTTTGCTACTTCTTTATCCTCAATTTCTATGTCTTACTCTGTGCAGGAGGCTCTCCAACATCCGGGCTGACGGGCAACCATGGACGACGAAATGACAGCTCTCTGGGCTAACTAAACATGAGATCTGGTTCCTCTTCCTCCAGGCCACACGACTATTGGGTGTAAATGAGTCTTTGTCATCAAGCATGCTCCTAATGGTATAATTGACCTTCTTAAAGCCCGACTGATGGCTCGTGACTTTACTCAACAACATGGTCTCAATTATGAGGAAACGTTCTCTCCAGTGGCCAAGCTCCACACGGTTCATGTCCTCTCTGTGGTTGTACATCACCACTAGGCCTTACATCAGCTGGATATCAAAAATGCATTTCTAAATGGTGACCTACAAGAAACGGTTTACATGCAACAACCGCCCGGGTTTGAGACCACGGGGGATTCCCGAGTTTGTCACCTTAAGAAGTCTATTTATGGTCTCAAACAATCTCCTCGGGCATGGTTTGATAAGTTTAGTAAGGTTATTCGTGAGGTTGACTTTACTCGGAGCTCGGCAGACTTCTCTCTGTTCACTCGACATCGAACTACGGGAACAGTTCTTCTTTTAGTATATGTCGATGATATTCTAATTACAGGAGACGATTCAAAGGGAATACAAGCCGTCAAACAACATCTTAGTTCTGATGGACTTGTCCTCAACGGAAATACTGTTTCGACCTTCTTCAGGCTGCTGGTTATTCTAGATGCAAGCCGATTAACTCTCCTATGGATGTCAACCACAAGCTGTGTACACATGCTTCTGATGCAGATCTTCTTCTTCCAAATCCAGAATACTATCGTCGACTTGTTGGAAAATTTATTTATCTAACGGTCACGAGACCGTACATATCCTTTGTTGTTGGGGTGGTCAGCCGGTTTACGCATGCTCCTCAGATGTCTCATCTACAGGCCGTCGAGCGCATCTTGAGATATATAAAATCTCCCCCGGGTCAAGGGCTGGTATACAAAACTTCTTCTTCTATTCTCACCTTGGTGGCATATTCAGACGCAAATTATGCTGGTTCCCTGAACGATCGACGGTCCACCAGTGGATTCTATACCTACTTTGGAGGTCACCTTATGACCTGGCTCAGTAAGAAACAAGTTGTGGTTGTTAGATCTTCAGCTGAAGCTGAATACCAGTTGATGGCATTAGTTGCCTCTGAGTTTACGTGGCTTGAAAAGCTTCTCGAGGATCTAGGAGTAATACTCCCTTCACCTGCTAACTTACTATGTGACAGTCAAGCTGCTATACACAGTGAAGAATCCAGTATTCCACGAAAGAACAAAACGCATTGAAGCGGACTGCCACTTTGTTAGGGAGAAAGTTCAAATGAAGAAGCTAGAATTGAAGCATGTTCCGGGCACTGAACAAGTTGCTGATCTTCTCACGAAAGCTCTACTGAGTACCCTATTCTTCCAGTTCCTATCCATGCTTGGTGCCTACGACTTGTACGCTCCAGCTCGCGGGGGAGTGTTAGAAAAGTCCATGTAAAAAGGCTCATGTTTGTGGCTCATTTAGTCTTTTATTGTTTCTCTTTATACATTAGTCTCACACCGTGTATAGGGGACTCGTCTCTCTTTCTCCCTCCTATATATATGTATTCATACATTGTATTTGATAACAAAAAAGTATTGACAAGGTTCAGCTTTTCTTTACACACATATATATATATATATATTTATATATATAAATAATTACCCAAACCTCCCCTGTAAGTTAGCATAATTAGTGAGAGCACCCATCTTATTTTCAAAATTACAAAAAACTTCCCTTAAGTTTTCATTTCATTACAAAAACCTCCCCTGATCTTTTCATTTCATTGCATCCATGAAGAAAAATACCCCCTGGACACTGTACACCGAGGGGGGTGTTTTTGTGCATGGATGTTATGAAATTAAAACTTCAGGGGAGGTTTTTGTAATGAAATGAAAACTTTAGGAGAAGTTTTTGTAATTTCGAAAATAAGAGGGGTGCTGTCAGTAATTTAACAAAGTTAGAGGGGAGGTCCCGGTAAATGACCCTATATATATATGTATATATATAAAGTATATTTGTTAAAACGTATTGTGACGTATTCGTATCCTTGATTTTTAAATTTTGTTGTACCCCCGTATCGAGTACGTATTATACCCGGTACCCTACCGGTGCTTCCTAGCTTAAATCTAATTATGAAACTCACATTAAACTGACTATGTTATATGTATTCGAGGGTTGGACAAAAAATTAGTCATATATTCTAAGTTAAGAGTGGTAAAGATGAGAATATTAGATGTATTTGTAGCGGAACTAGAAAACAATATGAGTGACATTTATTGAAAATAAAATATTAGAATGTAGACATATAGAAAAATGCAGTCACAAAACATATAGGGTTATTTACCGCGAACTCCCCTCGAAGTTTATGTAATTAAAGCTTGCAACCCTCTAACTTTCAAAATTACAATTACCCCCTTCAATGTCTACATTTCATAACATCCATGCACAAAAAAATGTAGGTTAAATTGAGGGGAGTTTTTTTGTAATTTTAATATTTAGAGGGGTGCATGATGTAATTACATAAACATCATGGGGAGGTCCTGGTAAATAACCCTATATATAATAGTGTCGAAAGATTATGTAGGAGAACAGATTGACCCAATAAACAGGGAAGAAAGTTCAATATGATTTGTGTGGTTTTAGATTTAATACCTCTGAAAATACTCAACATGAATGAATGGAAAAGGATTCATGTGGTTGGCCCAAATAGTGGTGATAAGACTATTGATGATTCCGATTATGTGGTGGTAAACAATGGTGATTTTCTATTTTTTCTGTTTAAACAGTTCTATTTTGCATACAATATGAACTCCTTACTGTCTTTTTCCTCCAGCTCCGCTGGTAATGATTCCAAAGTCTCCGCCATCAACTATGTCCTATCTGCACAAGCCAGGTGATGAAGCTACTGGTGAAAACCATAGAAATCTAACTATAATTGTGGGCATTTGTGCTGCGCTTCTAGTTGTTGCTGTAATTACTGTGCTAGTAATTTGGTCATGCAGATTTGTTACGGGGATCAAATCCTTTAATAAGGAAATAGGTGAGACATCATAAATCTTTATTTCAAACATATCCTTTCAATTTAAAATATAGCTTAAATATGTTGGTTTAAACTGTAAATTATAGCTTAATTTGTTTTATTTTGTGCTTTTAGGCAGGTTATGCATGAATTCAAAAGCTATAGAACAATTCTAATTGAATACTTCTCTGAGTGAAATGTTTCTTTCATATGATTTTTTTAACTTTTAGCTCGTGTACCTAGTTCCAAACTAGGTTTATTATACAACTGCAAATAATAACGGTAAATAGTCATTTTGTCTTTTTTTTTCCAGCAACCGACTAATTAAATGAAAAAAAAGCATTGTAGTTTCTTACAATTGCATATTATTCTTCAGTATGTTTTCTGTTTTGTCCCATGTCTTTTTCGACTTGCATTGTATCTCGCTCTATGTTATTGTTGCGCACTTATAGAAATTCCGTGAGGGAGAAGAGGGGCTGAGGAATTGGAGATGAGAGAAAAACTCAATAGGGGTCCAATTTCATTATACTTCCAAGATGCCTTTATACAATGCAAGGATGGTTTATACAACACCATTTAGGGTCAATGATAAATACCTAGACTACCCTCAACTTAAAGAAAATACAGTTAATTCTATATAGATCTGCGCCCCTAATGGTCTTCTTCTGCCGATGTGTCCTCGACTCTCTTTTGCGGTGCTGATATACTCGCCACACTGGGAGGCTTCCCTCTCCCTCATCGATGTCCATAACAAAGTCTCCCTCTAGAAAATTTGTCCGGACGTCAAGGTAGAAGTCCAAAAATTGGGCGCAGAATGCGGGCTGTTCAACCCATGTGGCCTCTGATAGGGGGGCTGCTAATGCACCAGGGATGATCGATCGATAGACCCTCTCGAGTGAGAGCACGGGTGTTCGTGATGAGTTGTGGAATTATGTCTGGTACGGTGGCCCTGGTAGCCGACGGAGGAAGGGTTTTCTTTCTCCGAATAGTCTCCAATAACTTGTTTCATCTGAGAGATGTGAAACACTGGTGGATGCAGCTGGTGGGTGGAAATCGGAGGCGGTACTGAGGTTCCAACCTGTGTGATATTCTCAAATGACATAATGTGGTGGCAAACATCGAGTGAGTCTGCCGTGTCACTGAAATTTTGCGGTGCGGTCTGAGATTAACGAACACGGTGTCCAACTTCAATAAACTGCACATCTCGGTGGGGACGGTTGACAAAAGCAACCATCCGGGCCTGCGTACGTAAAAGATGATGACGCAATTGGAAAAGTATGGAGTTATGACCACAAAGTAAATCAGTAGGGCAGCGACAAGACATTCACCTTGGAGATTGTTGGTGAGGGATGGTGGGCGCCAACCATAGACAACCTCGAATACAATAGTGTCGATGCTAGTGTGGAAGGTGTTGTAAGAGTATTCGGCTCAGGACAACCAATCCGCCCACTCCCGCGGTTGATCACACAACAACAGAGGCATGTCTCCAAAAAGCGATTGAACAACTCAGTCTATTCATCCGTCTTGGGATGGTAAGTTGTGCTCATACGCAGCTGGGTGCCCTGTATCTTTAACAACAACTTCCAAATGGGACTCATGATTAGTGGATCACGATCGTTCACAATGGAGCGATGAAACCCATGCAGGCGAACCACACCATCAATAAAATTGAGGCTACACGCAGTGCAACAATCGAGTGTCTGAGGGGAAGGAATTAGACATATTTGGATAGACGACCCATGACCACTAATATGCAATCCAACGTCTTGGACCGAGGGAGCTGAGAAATGAAGTTCATGTAAATGTCGTCTCAGATCCGAGTTCGAATGGGTAGCGGCTAGAGGAAGCCCTCAGGAAATGTGTCCTTGTATTTGGCGCGCCGACACGCCAGGTAGTCCTCTACAAATATGAGAGAACCAAGAGGCCGCTATGATACATGTGATTCCCAAATATGTATAGAGCGGGCAAGAAGTAGTGTCTGCCCATAGCGTGGGGATAATCGGCTCGAGGAGCGGAAAGCTTATCCTGAAGTAGGGTCACGTCATCTCAGACTGGTCGTGAAATTGCTGCTAAGCTAGTGGTCAGCTGTTACCTAGAGTGTGATTCAATTGCGCGGTTGGATGAACCATAGCAAAATTTGATGGAGTAGTCGTGGCTCACTAGTTTCACGCCCCAAACCTACTACATGAGTGTGGAGATCTTCTGGTTCAGGAGATAACATAGGCTATGGTGGTTCGTGCGAACAGTGAAACAACGGTCCCGATAGGCAGGGAAACCAATGTTGAAAGACAAGTACTAACATGTAAGCTCAACCTTGTAGCCAGAGCAGGGGAGGACGGTGGCCACAAACATCTCACAGAAATAAGCATTGGGATGCCCTGCTTGCACCAACTCGACACTGACGCTTTTGCACGATGCATCACATTCCACGACGAACGACTAGGAGAAGACCGATAGGGTCAAGACCGAAATGGTGTTAAGGGCTCGCTTAAGGGCCTGGAAGGCTATTGCCGCCTTTGGCATCCACTGAAAGTCCCGGTTTCCAACTTCTTCAACATGTTGGAGAGGGGCTTGGCAATTTTCCCGTGATCTCTAATAAATCGTTGGTAGTACCCTGTGAGGCCCAAAAAGCCTCGAATGTCACGAAGGAAGCAGAGTGGGGCCACTGAAGAATGACATCAGGTTGTTCTGGTCCATAACTACCCCCCACCCACCCAAGCAGAGATCATGTGCACCATGTAGCTAATTTTTTACTGGCTGTAGATCTACTTCTCAGTGTTGATGAGATAGTCAAGGATATTTTTTGATTACACGGGATACCTAAGACAATCATATCCGATCATGATGTCCATTTTGTGAGTTATTTCTGAAAGACACTATGACGTATGACTGTCACTACCCTTTTGTTCTCCACCGCCTACCACTAATATAGAGATGGGCAAATAGAAGTAGTCAAACAAAGTTTAGAAAATCTCTGTACATTTTTTATTGAGCGACCGTATTCCTAGTTTGTATTCTACACTGTTTGTAGCGAAGTTCAAATAATAGTTATGTCACAATCTGAGCCTAGCAAGCCAATTGACCTTTTTCACTCCACTTATCTCTACCTAGTGAGTCCGCCAAGTCATTTGCATGAAACTATCTATCGTAAAATTGCAATAAATAATGATAATTATAAGATTTACATCGACATTCATAGAAGAGAGCAGAATTTTAGGAAAGGTGAGCAAGTATTGGTATAAATTAGAGTTCAGAGGTTCCCAAAGGGAACTGCGAAAGATTTAAATGCCAGTAAATGGGTCTGCATGCATTAGTACGAAAGATTGGGTTGAATGCTTAAGAATTAAATATTCCTACGAGTATGAAATCCACCATGTATTCAATATTAAGGATTTGACTCCATATTATGAAACTCACGAATAGTTGAACCCATTCACCCTATCTTTAAGCCTCAGTCCCCCACCCGTTTTTCTATAGAGCCACAATCTCCTACTACAACACCTGAGAGCATCGATCATATTATTGGCCATGATTTTATTTCGACACCAGACAGACACACTGTGTCGGTACTTGGTCTGTTTGGATGTTTTACCCCGCTTTTATCCTATGTTGAAAGAAATAAAATGGAAATAAAAGTTGTGTTTTATTCATCCTCATAGGGGCATTATATTAAAAATACAGGGACTCATAAAGACAGGCCCAAGATGTGGGACTAAACCCAACAACTCCTAAGGACTCTAACATACTGACATAATACTATCAAACTCATAAACTCCAACACTCTCCCTCAAGCTGGAGGGGAAACTTCCAGCTTGGACACATCAAATAAAGGCAACAGAGGTGGGCAATGTGGGACAAAACATCAAACGAGCCACCTGGCGAAATTCCAAACCAGGGAATCAAGCAAGGGTCATAGCCACACATGAAGCAAACCTACACATGATACAGGACCCACATACGACATGGACTCGTTGGAATCAAGTCAACCAACATCACATACACACACAACATGCGAAAGAGCACGAAATATATGGATCAAATCATCAAACGGGATACCGGGGATAATCCATACACGGGGCGGTACCACACGACACAGTCCCGCACGACATAGTCCCACACGATACAACCTGTTATGATTAGAACACCAACATCAGTCGTGTCTCAACACACGACCAATCAAAAGAAATATAGGGAGACGTATAACAACATATGACATAAGCCTAGAGATCATGTGGAACGAAGGCGAATGGCTAAGAAAGATCATTCAAGTCGTCTTTGTCCAAAAACACTCCCCCTCACGCGAAACATGTGCAAGAAGGATAGAAGACAAGACAAAACCAACATTAACTACTAAGCAATTATAAAAAAGCATAAAAATCTCGAAAACTCCAGCAAGAGATATCCATGAAGGTGGCAGCTAGAGAGATCCATGGAAGCAGCAACTAGAGATCCATGGAGACAGCAACTAAAGAGATCCATGGAGGAAGCAACTGGAGAGATCCATGGAGACAGCATCAAGAGAAGCACGATCAGACCAGTAGAGGAGAAACATCGTCAGCAGAGGAGAAGCATCGCCGAAGATAATGAGAGCAACAACCGAAAAGGAAGATATCCTTCGTCGATGAGAACAATGTTCCAAATATTGGATGTCGTCGACATATCAGATTGAGTTTTTAAATGTTGAATGTTGGAAGTCGGAGACATGTCCGAGATATTTTAAAATATCGGATTTTCATGTCTTATAAATAAAATTTTTATTTTTATGGATACTAACTATAATTATATGTTATAAAAATAGAAAATTTTTATAACAAATTGATAAAAAATGAGACATTTATATTACGAAATAAAATCGAATAGTATCTAAAATAAAATATTACTAATAAATAAAAAATGATATATTGTAAAACATAATTAATAGTATGCAATAAATTTGTTTTGATAACAATACGTTTATTGAAACTAAAGAAGATTTAAAAGTTAAATTTTTTATTGATTATAAGTCTTTTCAAACTTATAAATTTATATTAAAAACATGATAACAATCAACGAATAAAAGTATTAAATGTTGTCATATTTTTTGTAATATGAAATTAAAAATTGTGAAATAATTATACAAAATTGGTTATAAGAATAAAATATTAAAAAAATTTGAACAATAAGTTTAATCGATTTAAACATACATAATATTATATATATATATGCGATTAAACATATGTTACTATTCTGCTAATATAACATAAAATAAAATAGTGGACGATATATCTAAAAGTTGTGTCGGCCAATATATCGGAAAAAAATCGGACATGGCCTATATTTTACAAAAAAACAATCTATTTTTTTAGAAAAACATATCGTTTTGCCCTTAAAAATGACATGTCGGGAGACATGTTAAACATGTCGGAGGACATTTAAATCAATTGATGAGAAGAGACAGGCTCGATAGGATGAGAAGTTGAGTAACAGGCGCTGCAGAGAAGCACGATGGGATCATCGATCAGGAGCTATTAATGAGATCGTCAACAGAGACAGTCGATGGGAACGAAGCAGGAGATAAGCCGAGCAACATCAAACATCGATCATACGCAAGGGGGGCAACAACACGACGTCGACGGCTCGACGCATATGTCGTCGAAGGCGCAAATCACAGAGGACGCGAGGGGGGACCAAATGCTGCTCCCATCATCAGAACAAGAGTTGATTTCTTCGACCGGAGCGGGAGAGCAATTGCTCGATGGGACCGCGAGCAGACATTGTCGATGGGAACAAAAGGGAAGAGGCGGAAGCTATAAAATCAACATGAATGCTGAGAACTTTAGGTGGCCAACAAATTAGGACTACGAAAAATTTCCTTCAGCTCTGATATCATGTTGAAAGAAATAAAATGGAAATAAAAGTTGTGTTTTATTCATCATCATATAGACATTATATAGGAAATATAAGGACTCAAAAGGCGACTCAAGATGTGGGACTGAGAAAAAGGCCTTTTGGAATTCGAGCATATCGTTCGACTCTGAGAAATATGGCAGGTTGGCGCTCAGCGATAATTGCTGGATAGCTTTATCAAAATATACCAAAGGATTCTCTATAATGTCCAAAGTGCCCAAACCTGCATCCGTGAAAGGGTGGTCCGTTTCCGTTCCAGAAGTACTCGAGGTAGAAGGCGACTTCCTACTTTCAGTCCTCAGGTTCTTGCCTAGGGTGGCAATTTTCGCCGCTTGTCTGTGTATTGTTTTCGCTACTCACGGGCCTCTTCTTCCTTAGAGTGTTAAGCAGGGTCATTCTCTGGATCCAGATATCCCGCCTGACGGTTATGGCGATTTCCAGGGAGATGAAGACCACCTTTCAAAAGGACAACGAGAACTCGATATTAGGGAATAAAATGTTTAACGACAAATACAATGAAAATATATTCGCATACCAATTTCTTGTCCAAGAGTGACAGCTTCACTCGCCTTATCCATATAAATATACACGTCTAGAGGATTGAGTGCGATGAAGTTCGCCACCTCTTACTCTATTCCAGACTAAGGAGGAATGAATTTGTTACGTTCCCGAGATTGTGAGCGTGTGAACCGCCGTCGGAGGGGAAAGTCCCGGAGGAGGGAGGAGGATCCCTTCTTCGAGCCCTTGGGAGCTATGGTGAAGAGGAAGCCGGAGCAGCTCGTCGGCGGTGTCAGCGTGCGGTGGAGTCGGGTGAGCAGGGTGCGGCGGAACCCCCAATTAGGGTTATCACAAGGGGGGGGGTGGTTCGGTCGGGAGAATTAGAAAGAGAGAGAGGAAGAAATAAGAGAGAGTGATTCAAAATACTTCTTGCTTGTCATTTCCAAACCCAAACCCCACCTAGAATGTGGGAAAAACTGGTTCATCCAAAAGTACGAAAAATAAATAACGGTTATTAGTCTTAAAACATGAGGATCAAATACTTAGGTAGAAAAATAAATAACGGTTATTAAATACTTAGGTAGAAAACATGAGGATCAAATACTTAGGTAGAAAAATAAATAACGGTTATTAAAAGAGAGGCGATTTAGGCGGGTGCGCGAGGCTCGCGGCGCTTGTACGTCATGCCCCATCAAGGATCTGTAACATTTTCTCCCTGCTCGACATCAAGCTTGTCCTCAAGCTTGTTCTGTGGTGGCGGCGACAACGGTACCAAGGGTACTGCGGGAGGGTCGCCCACGAACGGCCTCAGCTGCGACACATGAAAGACGTCGTGGATCTCCGCGCCGTCGTCGTGTCGGAGACGGTAAGCCACATCCCCGATGCAGTGAAGGATCTCGAAGGGTCCGAAGAATTTTGGCCCTAGCTTCTTGTATGCCCCCTTAAAGACGGGCCTGACGGTAGGACCGACGTTTCAGCCAAACCCAATCCCCGGGAGCAAAGAATAACTCGTGGTGGCTGCTGTTGTAGGTGGTCTCCATCCGTGTTTGGGCCTGAACGAGACGGTCCAGGGCAAGGCGCAAAATCTCATGACGCATGCAGAGCTCGGTGTCGACGACGGTAGAGTGAGCGAAGTCAGCTACATAAGTGAGGAGGCGGGGTGGATCCTGACCGTAAATGAAGTGGAAGGGAGTGGTTTGGAGGGCGGTGTGGTACAAAGTATTGCAACAATACTCCACCCATGACAACCAGTGTGCCCAGTCCTTTGGGCGGTCCCCCGTGAGGCAACACAAGTACATCTCAAGCGTCCTGTTGACCACCTCAGTCTGATCGTATGATTGCGGGTGGTAGGCTGACGAGAGTGCCAGCTTCGTGCCACAGAGGCTAAACAGCTCCTGCCAGAACTGAGTTGTAAAAACCTTGTCTCTGTCAAAAACGATACTCTCTGGTATCCCATGGTGACGAAATACTCGATCAAAGAAGACACATGCCACGTCGGGTCCTGTGATTGGGCAGCTCATGGCAATAAAATGGGCCCCCTTGGAGAAGCGGTCGACCACCATGAAAATGACCGAGTATCCTCGGGAAGGAGGCAGTCCCTCGATGAAATCCATGGAAATATCGGCTCAAATCTGAGTCGACACTGGGAGAGGCTGTAGGAGACCGGCTGGGGAGAGAGACTCCATCTTGCTGCGCTGGCAGATTATGCATGTTTCAATATTAGACTGAACACTTTGCTTGAGTCCCTGCTAGAAGAACTCGGTGTACAAGCACTGAAGGGTCTTGTGGACTCCTTCGTGAGTACGACCGTGTATGGCTGCCAGAATGTCGTAAATCAATGGGGAAGTGGCCGGCAAGTAGAAGTGTCCCTTGTAGAGAATGAGGTCGTCACGAACTGTCCAAAATGGTGGTAGTCGCCCCTCTTGAATGCGGCGTCGTAGCTCGCTGAGGGTGGGCGTCGTCGATCTCCTGAAGGAGGCGAGGGAGAACCAGGGAGTATGGCTCAGACACTGCATAGAGAGACGCACCCAGTGAGTCGCGACGAGAGAGAGAATCGGCTGCACGGTTCAAGTGGTCGGCCTTGTATTCCACCCAGAAATCATAGCCCAAAAGTCGGCTCACCCAGTGTTGTTGTGACACCGTCGTCAATCGTTGTTCCAACAAATACTAGAGGCTCAAGTGGTCGGTACGTATCAAGAATGTACGCCCCCATAAATAGGGCCTCCAGTGGTGGACGGCCTTTGGCAGGCCGATAAGCTCCTCTTCGTAGGCGGGAAGCTTCCGATGGTGGAGAGCTGTCTTGGGGCTGAAATAAGCAATCGGGTGGCCTCCCTGCTGAAGTACTGCGCCACAACCATGCTCAGAAGCGTCGCATTCCACCTGAAACTCCTTAAAATCCGGTAGCTGGAGAACCGGGGCTGAGACTAAAGCCTTTTGTAGAGCTCGAAAGTCCTCCAAGGCGGTTTCATCCCATGTAAAGCACTGTCGATGTAAGAGAGATAACAGGGGGCGACAATGACAGAGCAGCCTTGGATGAAGCGACGATAGTAGCCGGTCAGGCCCAAGAAACCGCGGAGCTCACATTGCAACTGAGGAACGGGCCAGTCGAGAACCCCTTGAATCTTAGTTGAATATGCGGAGACACCGGTGTGATCAACGATGTGGCCCATGTAAGCAACTCTGTCGGTGCCGAAAGAGCACTCAGACTTCTTCAGGTAAAGCCGGTGAGCCCGTACGAGCTAGAGAACCTGTCTGAGATGGTCGAGGTGTGCCTCTCAAGTTTTGCTGTAGACCAAGATATCATCAAAGAAAACAAGGACACAACGACGAAGAAGAGTGTGAAATACCTCATTCATGAGGGCCTGAAATATAGACGGGGCTTTGGTGAGCCCGAATAGCATCATAAGAAATTCGAAGTGGCCATGGTGTGTCCGGAAAGCGGTCTTCTCCACGTCCGCCGGGAACATTCGGACCTTGTGGTACCCCGCTCAAAGATCCAGCTTGGAGAAATAGTGTGCCCCATGCAACTCATCCAACTGCTCTTCCACAACTAGAATAGGAAATTTGTCTTTCACTGTCTGCGCATTCAAGGCCTGGTAATCCACGCAAAAGCGCCAAGAGTTGTCCTTCTTATTGACCAACAAGACCGCCGAGAAGGGATGACACTGTGGCGGATGATCCCTTGTCGAAGCATCTCAGTACACTGCTGCTCAATCTCATCCTTCTGTAGGAAGGGATAGCGGTATGGACGGACGACCACTGGAGCCGTGCCTGGAAGGAGGCAAATGCGGTTATCTTGGCAGCGCGAGGGGGTGAGCCGGGTCAGCACGACCATTCGTTGTACTCATGAAGAAGGGAGGAGAGGCCCACTGCTTTGAATAATTAGGCTGGAAGGAGAAGTCATGACCCACATCCGCCTTCGGATGGCCATGCCACACGGTCATAGAGGGCCACTGTCCCCAGGACATCGTCAGGGCGTCCAAATCCCACAAAATCGGCTCGAGAGTGTGCAACCACCGCGTCCCCAATACTACCTATCATCCCCGCAGGGCGATGACAAAGAAGTCCACCTGAGTGTAATAATCAGCCACAATAATCGAAATGTCCCGGCAAACCCCGGTGCAAACCATCGCGGCGCCATTCGGCACAGCAACACGCAGACGACTGGGAGTAGTAACTGGTAGCTGAAGCCGCTGAACGGTGAGGTCACTGGTGAAACTGTGTACTGCCTGTATCCATGAGGGCAAGAAGCTGGTGGCCCGCCACGGAAATGGACATCTGTATTGTGTCCCCCGAATGTGGTCCTGACATGGCATTGATCGAGATGGCGGGGTCCCCTGGCTCTCCATCCCGGCCATCTTCGTCCAATGGGTCGTCGACCTCGAGCCAAAAAAGACGCTTACACCGATGTCCCCTAGTGTATGTCTCATCACAATTGAAGCAGAGGCTCGTTGCACCGCGTTCGACCATCTCTTGATTGGACAAACGTCGGATATGTGTTGGGCGCTCCCTTCTTTAGTTCTGGTTGTGCCTCCCCCTGGTGGCATCTGAATGTGACTGTGGTGCCGGAAAGAGGTGTCGTTGGTCCAACGTCCCATGTGGGATGATCCAGTAAGATGCGCCTCTTGCAGATACGCGCAAGACTCATGGCGGTAGTGAGGTCCAGCGGGTTTTGGAACTCCACGTCCATGCGGAGGGGCTCATGTAATCCCGCAGTGAAAAATACCACTTGGTGCGCCGCTGGAATCGGCGGGGCGCGGGCAAGGAGCACCTGAAACTGCTCCAAGTAATTGTCAATCGAGCCCGACTGCTTCAGGGAAATCAAGTCGCCAGTGGGGTTGGAGTGGAGTGGGGGTCCGAAGCGAAGGTTGCACTGAGTCTTGAAGTCATCCCAAGTAAGGAGGGGCTTCTCCCGGTGAAGCTGGGAGAACCACAATTGTGCCGATCCCATCAAGTGGAAGGAGGCGACGCCTAGCCAATCTTCCCACGGTATGCACTTTGCCGCAAAGAATGCTCACAATGGGTCAACCAAGTAAGGGGATCTTCGCGGCTCTCGAAGATCGAAAAGTCCAACTTAACAAACCTTAGCACGGTGGAGTAGTCAGAGCGACCTTGGAGATCGGTCTGTAGAGGGTGACGTTACTGGTCGGGAATAGATGGGGAGGACGCGGAGGCCGTCCCTGTAGGAGGAGGCATGCCAGATGGCCGGATCACGGCGAGGAGAGTTTGGTGGTTGTCCTTCATCATTGTCTTGAATGATTCCAAAATTTGGGCCAATGTTGGGCCGGTTTGGGTCTCATCAGCCATGACGAGAGAGGGCCGGGGTGGAGGAAAAGTTGGTAGAGGAAGCAATCCGGTGGAGGCTGCGAGGAGAAAACCTCCGCCAAGCGAAGATCCAAGGAGGATGGGCGGCGGACAGTCGGGTGCGGCTTTGTTTTTATGGACCTGGACAGATTCCGGCGAGATCTGGTGCGGAAGACCCGGAGCGGCACTGAACGGGCTGCTGCAGCCCTTGTCTTGGCGATTTGCGGCGTCGGGGAGGAGCGGTGGTGGAGATACGTCGTGGTCGGCTTGGGGAAGGACCGGTGGCTCTGATACCAAGTTGTTACGTTCCCGAGATTGCGAGCAAGTGAACGGTCGTCTGAGGAGAAAGTTCCGGAGGAGGGAGGAGGATCCCTTCTTCGAGCCCTTCAGAGCTATGGTGAAGAGGAAGTCGGAGCAGCTCGTCTGCGGCGTCGGCATGCGGTGGAGTCGGGTGAGCAGGGTGCGGCAGAACCCCCGATTAGGATTATCACAAGGGGGGAGTGCTGTTCGGTCGGGAATTAGAGAGAGAGAGAGAGGAAGAAATAAGAGAGAGAGAGATTCAAAATACTTCTTGCTTACCATTTCCAAACCCAAACTCCACCTATAATTTGGGAAAACCGGTTCAACCAAAGTACGAAAATGCCCTCCTCATTAGGTTTAAAACATGAGGATCAAATACTTAGGTAGAAAAATAAATAATGATTATTAAAAGAGAAAGACGATTTAGGCGGGTGTGCGAGGCTCGCGGCGCTTATACGTCATGCCCCAACGAGGATCCGTGACAGAATTCTTCTTCTCCGCATTTAAGGCAAAACGATTAGAGATCCCAGATCACCCAAGTAGACAACAACGTTTTTGATCCAGTGGTTGGCTTTGTTGGGCAGGTTGAGAACTCGCGCTCCTGAACCGATGAAAAACACAATGTCGTCGTTTTGCGACCTTATCAAAAAGAGGTTCTTGAATACCCCCAAGTTCCACGAAATACGCTCTCGCCGAAGGCAAATCATGATGGAAGCAAGAATTAGATAGGAAACGGGAACAATTTGACTTGGGATGACGCCAAATTGCTCAAAAATGGTGACGAATTTAGGCCACAGGGGAAATCTGAGATCGTAGTGAAGGGATTCGAGGTGAATCGCGACAGCTCCCTCAGGAACGGAATTTATTTGCTCATCTGGAAGTGGAAGTCTCGCCGACACTCCAGCAGTAGCCCGTAAGCTTTGCAGCGGAGATCTTAGGCGCTTTAAAACTTTTGTATTCTCTAAAGCGTTGCGCCATATTTTCCCTCTTGGATGATTTCTCAGGACGCGATTTCTGTTTTCCTGCTATACTTAGAGTACTCGTCGAGTCCAAAGATTTGAGATAAACATTCAATGAGAACCCAGACCACCTCCAATCTATTAGAGGGCGCATCGAAAGTTGAATGCCACTCGGAGTTCTCAATGACTATTTTGTGAAAAACGACGAGATGAACCAAAATGTTAAATCAAATCAAGCGAATAACTAAAACACTGTCTAAAAACATATAAGGAAAAAACATCAACATTTCGAAAAAATAGAGAAAGTGAGTATTCAGATCATGACATAAAAGTAGTTCATAAAAAGTAAAAGCGAAAAGTGTCCAAATAATATTACATATCCAGAATCACTCAAAATATTGTCGACCAATTCCAATGCTAGCAATGATCTCGCTTATCTCAGAAAGGGCAACATGTAATTGCGCCTTATGGTGGTGGTAACAAGCAATTAAAGCATGGAGTTTAGCCTTATCTTTCTCAAACTGAGATTTCGCTTTCACCTTTCCATCCTTAGCTCCGTCGGGATCAAGAGTACTCGTTTCAGGCATTCTTTTCTCTCTTGGCTTCTCGTTCACGTCAGAAGAACTCGCTTTCGAATCTCCCTCAGCAGACCGACAAGCTTCTTTATCTCCATGGTAGCTTCCTCAGACCTTGTTCCAGGCCATGCAACCGCCTCCACAAAGAATCATTGTCATGGAGAACTCGCCGATACTCCCCATCAGAATGGCCAGAAGCTCTTGCCGGAACTGACCGGGAATCAGAAGAAAATTTCATAAGAGATAAAAACAAAGTAAACAAAGTAATTGGGAAGCAAAAACGCACTAGGGTAGTCGCGTGGAGGGGGGAGAATTCCCTTGGATCCTGCAGGGTCAGGTCGGACCCTCAAACTGGAACTCGCATCAGCGAGTTTTCTCCTTGCCTCCTCCATCTCGAAGCGTCTCCTCTTCAAATCCTCAAGAGGAACGACAACGCCACGCTCAAGGAACGCGCTACACCTCTTCTGAGGAGTGTTCCTAATCGTGTCAGCACGACACTTATTCGCCAGACGATATAGCGAAATCATCTCTTGCTTCACTTTAGTTCCACTTGCGTCAGCCACCTTCCCTTTAGACTCTTTTCGTGGATCAGTTGACTCTACTTTACGGGAGGACGGTCGACAAGGGACTCCATACCTCTGAGGATAGAATCTAAGTCATCTTTGTCGCTTCTAGGAGGGGTTCTCGCAACCTCTCCCTCATAATTTTTTTCTCCCTTCCCCATTACATCAATCACTAGCTTCTCAGCTGCCCTTCTCTTCGATTCCTCATCCTTTTTCTTCTCCTTCTCGTCGGCGCTTCTCGCCATCTCCATTTCTCTTTTCCTTCTCTTCCTCTTTTTTCTCCTCGACAACCTTTCCCGCTGCCCCTCGTCCCATTTTCTTTTTTCCTCTCTTTTTCTTCTCTGCAGTAGCCTTGTTTGTTGCCTCATCTTCCTCTCTCCTCTTTCTTTCCATGGACGCCTTATTCTCTGCCTCCTCCTTCTCCCTCTTCTTCTTCTTCTCTTCAACAACCTTTTTCGTTGTTTCCACTTTTTCCCTCCTTATCTTTTCTACTTATCCGCTGCTTCCTTTTCTTCTTTCTTTCTTTTCTCTTCGATAGCTTTTCTCGCTATCTCTTCTTCCTCTATCTTTTTCTTCTCAGCGTTGGCCTTATTCGCCGCTTCTTATTTCTCCCTCTTCCTCTTTTCCTCGACATCCCTCTTCACTGTCTCCTCCTCTTTCTGTTTTTTATTCACAGCGGCAACCCTATCCGCCGCTTCTCTTTCCTCCTTTTTTCCTTTTCTCTTCAATAGCCTTCCTCACTATCTCTTCGTCTTCTCGCTTATTATTCTCAACGACAGTCTTATTCGCCGCCTCTTCCTCTTCCTTTCTTCTCTTCTCCTCGACGACCCTCACCGCCTCTTTTTTCTCTCTTCTTTCTTTCCTCCTCTTCCTCCTTCTTGGCTAGACTTATTGCTTCCTCTTCATTCCTTTTCCTTTTTTTCCTATTCCTCAGCCTCTGCAACCTTGTCTACCACATGGCCTTCTGACCCCGTGGCACCCTCATTCGGGATTAAAGTTGTCACCGCCTTCATCTCTTGCAACTTCTCTCCGAATTTCTCGGCGCTCCCTCCAAGCCAGACAATTTCATCCAACACAGTCTTCAAGTCACTGTCATCTTTGACCTTTAACAAAAGAGTTGTCTGTCTTTTCATCTCCAGATGACTATTTTTCAAGGAGATCTCGTCAGAAAGAGCGGCACCGAAAAATTTGCCTTCTATATCCGCAAGCTTGCTCGCATTTGCTGGATCTGGGTTGACTGCTAAAACGTTAGCATCTTCGCCATCCCCATCAAGATTCAAATAATCCTGCATTGCATGATCACAAGCGTTACTTTTTGAAAATCCCAAAAAACTTGCAGGAAGCACCAAAACCATAGAAATGAAACGTGTTCTCACCTCAGTCGACAAAGGCTCCTCATCGTTATCTCCATGGAAAGGAGGATTTTCATCTTCGTTATCTTCATGGAAAGGAGGATTTTCATCTGGGGAATCAGTAATATCAACATAAGGAGAGATAGTTTTCGGGGTAACATAATTCTTGGGGATAACTAACTTTCGTGGAGTTTTCTCCTTCTTCGTCTTCTTTTTTCCTTTTGAAGTATCGTCGCCAGATGGGGAACCTGGAGACTTCAACAACCTCATTTTAGCCATGAGGTCACCAAAGCCTAACAATTTTTCCATTTAAAAGGTACTCACACTATGGGAGAGTTTTTGAAGAATTGTATGACCGGAACGCAATCTAGCTACAAATATTTATAGGCTCAAGGAAAGCTTGGAAGAAGAAAAAGGTTCTCACCGATTGTAATTTTCCCTAAATTCTCAGATTTAGGAAAATGTGGGGATAACTGTTTGGATGTTTTACCAAGTTTTTTTCCTCCAAGGGTGAAAAAGGTGAGTTCTTGCAAATAGTGTTCTCGCAAATAGATTTCTCGCATATACTCCTGCAGTACTCGCCCGATAAGTAGGAACTCGCTAGATAAGGGTATTTACAAGGCAAAGCTCACATCGCTAGAATACTTTAGAAGGTGCTATAACCTGTTATATCCATCTAGAAGCCCAGGCAGCCCAGGAAAAGGAGATTGACTGTATGGCAGCCCCCTGGCCTATAAATAGGAGTTGAACTATAGCAGAAAGGACATCAAACAGAGACATCTGAAAGGGCCGCAAAGTACTCGTTCTCTCTCCTAAAAGAGCTCACGAGTACTCTCTAGCACTAGCAAAATACCAATCAACAACACAAAAGACTAGAGACCCTGTCTCGCTAGGGGTATAAACGAGTCGAGCTCGAGTCGAGCTTGGAAAAATTCCCAAGTTCGAGCTCGAGCTCGAGCTAAACATTTCGAGCTCGAGCTAAACATTTCGAGCTCGTGCTCGATGAGCTCATTTTGCATGGTTCGAGCTCAAGCTCGAGACCAACATATTGTGCTCGAGCTCGAGCTTTCGAGCCCGTGAGCTCGAGCTGCTCGCAAGCTTTTCAGCTCATTAGCCATTTTTCCTTTATATATCTTATATATATAAGGGAATATAGGTATTTGGAGGCACACCATAGAATGAATATTGGCCATTGGATCATGAGAGAGAACATGGGGGATTTGGAGAGGAGAGAAGAGGGAGAGGGAGAGAGAGAGAGGAGGCAGGAGAGAGAAGGAGAGAGAGAGAGAGGGTGGAGTGATGAAGAGAGATAGGAATAATAATTCATATTTTTTTGCGGTCATTTTAAGTACTCATATGTATTTGTTTTGAAAAAAATAAGATTTCGGGTGCGGCGCAACCCGCTCATAGGCGGACGCAACCCGCAGGCGGGCGAAGCCCGCCTGGATGCGGCCGAAGGCCGCCCGAGAGATTCGAGCACGACTCACGAACTCATTAACAAGAGCAGGAGAGCTTGAGCTCGAGCTCAACTGGCTCGAGCTTGCGTCGAGCTTTTTTCGAGCTGGCTCATTGAGCTCACGAGCCGGATCAACTCAACTTGCACACCTAGTCTCGCCACCCCCAATTTGAATAAGCGATCACTTGGGATAAAAAAGCATCAACGTGGTCCACTGGAGGGGGTGACCGACCATTGTTGACCCATGGATGTCAGTTGGAGAGCTGGACTCACTTGCTCTTGGGCTTAGGTTGGAGTATGATTATCTTCATTCTGCGGTGATGAATGATTTCAAGTCGGGGAAATTGATGAGGATCATTGTTCACCAGCGGGCCGATTCATATCAGAGCCCGTTCAGATTTACACCCCTAAGTGGAGGGGTTAGGGTCGTCGTATGGACAATCCGAGTCTATCATCGCGTTTAGTGCATCAACGAGTTATTTTCAATGTTCGCTCCATTTTTTGCACCCGTTGTGTATTTCTAGCTTATAAATATGTTGTGTTTTCTTTTGGAGCATATCAAATTTGGCGATATTTGATCATTTGTAATCAGCACAGTGTCGACTCTGTGACGTATTATGTGTTGAAGCCTAATACGCATTTATTTCCCCCATTTGGCCAACCCATGCTTACCTTTCTATGAGATTTCAGGATATCCATTCTTCTATTTTCCCTAGTAACTGCCCGTAACTCCCTAAAAACCGCCAGATAACTGCAACCCCAAGCCTAATATGGACTGCCGGCCCCTCCTTGGATGAGAATGAAGGTTCTCTTGTCGATTGCAAGACACACAGAGAACCATATGCCCCTCCCTGGACGAGAAGGATGGTTCTCCTGTTGATTGCAAGCCACGCTGAGAGCCGTCGGCGCCTCCCTTTTTAAGAACGATGATTCCTATTCAGCAATCCAGCATCGCTTGCATTCGAACATGCAGATACACCTTTCAGGCATTCTCTGTCCATTCGACAGCCTTCCCACTCCAATTCTCCTCCCATAGTTTCCGGCCAACTCCCACAACACACTGGAGCATCACTTTCTAGTCCTCCATTCCAGTCAGGGCCCCTTCTTGACAAGTTCCTAGAAGTAATCAACAAACCAGTCATTGGAGGTGGTCGAACAGCGCAACCTTTGCCCTCCCCTTACTCTCTCGGTTCCCTGCGCCATTCCAGTCAGCATCCCTCCTTGACAAGTTTCTGGAAGTAATCAACAAGCCTGCCATTGGAGGTGGCCAAACAGTGCAAACACCACTCCAGTATTCCAGAATACAACCTGCTACAGTCCTGTATCATCCTCTCCTTTGGAAAGTGCCGATCAGTGCATAAAAACAACTATTTCAGCAGTTGAATTGTGGCAATCCCGCTGTACGAACCTGAAACTGCAACAACCCATCCCATTTGGATTTAATTATTTGTGTTGGTTTCCTTCGTGCCATATGCTTTTTGGAAATCATATGATTTGAGAATATTAACTTGTAAAAGTTTGCTCAAGTATTCTAATCTACTTGACAATGTTATTCAGTATTTAATTAAAACCATCTTACTTTAATTTTTATTAGAACATGCCCATTGTCTTTAAAGCCTAATGTCGATTGTGCATGCTAGTGTAGCCTAACAGTTCCAAAACTTATTATAATTGTGCAAGCGAACTTTGTATAATCATTGCATAATTTTAGAACCTCACTCACTACTATATTCACATTCATACATTAGAGTCCCGTTAGTGCATACTCACTCCACAGCCTTCCTTTTATCTTGCATTAGATTATAGAGCATTTAATAAAAGCACAATTGAAGAGACTTATCAATATCAACAATTGATGAATTACTGGATGAATTGCAAAGTTAAAATCTTTTCTAAATTTAATTTACATCAAACTATCTTCAATGTCGTATGAGTATTAATGATATCAAGATAGAAGTTTTTAAAACACCCAATGAACATTACAAATTTTGGTAATTTCATTTGCCCTATCTAAGGCCTCATCTACATTCCAATCACAAATGATTTTTAAACTGTACTTACTAAAGTTTATAGTAGATTTTTCAATGATATTTAATCTATGGCCCAAAGAAAAATGTCATGGAACTTTTCACTTTGGTAACGTTCATTTAAAACGCAGTAAAATTACCTTTCTAACTGAAACTACTAAATTTTTAGTCCATTTAATACCTCACAATGGGGTTCAACTAAATCCAAATTTCAATCAATAATTAATTGACCTACCCACAAAACACTAATGTAGGCATATCATGCTTACAACAACAACAACACTCAATCCTTTATCCGACTATAGGGGGGTCGGCTATATGGATCCTTTGTCACCATTGTGCCCTATCTTGTGTCATAATCTCACTAATGCCTAGTGACTAGACTCTCACAACGCCTAACAGGTTCCTCTAATGGTCTCCTTTGTACGTGTCCAAACCATCTTAGTCGAGCTTCTCACATCTTCTCTGCAATTGGCGCTACTCCTGTCTTATCCCCCAGATACATTCCTTCCTAATTCTATCCAGTCTTGTGTGTCCACACATCCTCGTAAGCATTTTCATGTCCGCAACTCCCATTTTTTGCTCATGTACACAATTCACTGCTCAACACTCAGAACCATAGAACATTGCTGGTCTAATCGTAGTACGATAAAATTTGTCCTTAAGTTTTAATGGTACTTTACGATCACACAAGATCCCCGACACGCCTCTCCACTTCAACCAACCCGCTTGGATTCTGTGTCACATCTTTATCAATACCTCTGTCTTTTTGAACTATCGATCCAAGATATTTAAAACATTCACTACGAGAAATATCTTGATCACCCAACTTAATAACGAAGTTATCCGTCCATCTTGCATTGTTAAATTTAATCTCCATATACTCCGTCTTTGCCCTGCTCAACCTAAAACCCTTCTTTTCTAAAGTGTCTTGCCAAGATTCAAGTTTTGAGTTTACACCCTCGCGCGTCTCATCGACCAAAATGATGTCATTCGCAAATAATAAACACCAAGGTATTGCTTTTGGATATGTCCGGTGAGCTCATCTAAAATAAGAGTAAAGTGATAAGGACTTAAAGCTGAACCTTGATGTAAGCCAACATTGATAGAGAATTCATGTGTTAATCCTCCAGATGTCCTCACCCTTGTCACTGAATTTGTATGCATATCTTTGATTATGTCAATGTATGATACATTTACACCTTTCTTTTCATGCTAACATTGATAGGCATATCATGCTTATTATAGAAAAATTCTTTGCTCCTTTAACCAACTCAGAAAGGATGATTTTACTTGGAACCAGTCAGAGCAGAAGTATCATTTTTTACATATATAGAAGTTCTAATAAACACAAGTTTTAGCTTTACCATACCACACAAATATTCAATTTCCAATCCGGCTCCTCGGGAACTAGCATTGGGTTGTATTAGTCCAAAATTAGCATCCTATCACCTTCTACAGTCGAATATCAACTCCAATGCAAACGGAATCTACTTATATTGCAGTAATATGTCATCTTAGGCATTGTTTCAAAATTGAAACATTATCACTTGGGACACCATGTCATAATTAATGCTGACCACCAGAGCTGCCATACTTTACCCAGGTAAAATACAAACAACGGCAGAACAATTTTTTCTTTCCTAACTGTTTGGTTTTGACCACACCATTATTCTCAAACAACACAGTGAAAACAAAACAGCGATGCTTTATCTAGAGAGTTTCACTTGATTGTACCCAGGCCCCTATTTGTCTGATGTTATCTTTTTCTCCTGAATTTTTTTTCCACGTATTATAAAGATTACAATTCAATGAGAACTGCTTGGATTAGGAAGAAAGTGTTTTCCAAACCAGGAAGTGATCTAACTTAAAGACTAAAGGACAACTTGATGGCGATCGTAGTGATACTCTTCTAATTCGGAAGATCCGAGTCCACGGATGTGTCCGGATCGGTTCGGACATTCTGAGCTGTCCGATCCGTGTGCCTTATTTCAGTTCGGTTGTATTTATATACGAAGATAGTGACTTGGTTGGCATCAACGGTTTGGAGAAGAGTCCTTCGAACGCTGGTGGACTCCAACCCTCTCTCTCGGTGCGACTCCAACCCTCTCTCTCGGTGCGACGCCGAGCCTCCCTGGTGCGACTCCAAGGCAGCCCTGACTTCCTCTTCCCCTTTGACTGCTCTTTTCCAGCCCACGACTCTTCCTGCAAGCCCTAGCCGTGCCCTCCCTTGCAGCGATTTTCGTCGCCTGTAAGTGTACGCAACCGCAAACCCCTCTAACCTCCACCAGCTACTCCCATTGTCATTCCTTTGCCTCAAGGATTTCTCCCGTGAAGCCTCAAGTAAAACTGTCACAACACAAGCTTCTCTCATCTTTGGCGCTCTTCTGTCACTGGTGAAATTTGCTATCACATCACTTTGGTTTTCTTGATATCCCAAGATCATTATGATTGTGCGCAATTGCCAGTTACAAAAAATTGTGTCAAGGATCTGAGACAAATTCTGCTCTTTCAAAAGGATTCCTGGCATATTTATTGTTTACTTTCCATTCATGGGAAAGAGGATTGTTGTGCATGGTAAACCGATTAGTTCAATGAGGGAATATGATTCTAATGGGAGGAGGGGTGTAAAATTGGAGAGGGAGACAAAAAAGTGAATGGTTTTTCTAAATCTTGTAATCTCTACCTCGTTGAAAGATGAAAAAGAAAACCAAAGAAAACTTGTATAACCGTGCATGGGTAGCAAAATGCCAGTTGCCTTATACAAATATTGCAAAGAACTAATTAAGCCCCTTAAATCGAGGCATGTATTTCCTAATTTTCTCCTTGTGAAACTAATTTTGCAGTTAAACCGGGGTCTGTTGATTCAGCATCAGTAGAAAGCTCTCTTCCTCATCCGACCAGTACACGGTTTTTTGCATATGATGAGCTCAAAGAAGCAACAAATAATTTTGAACCTGCATGTGTTCTCGGTGAAGGTGGATTTGGCCGTGTTTTCAAGGGCGTCTTAGGTGATGGTACAGCGGTTGCTATTAAGAAGCTTAGCAGCGGAGGGCATCAGGGGGACAAAGAGTTCTTGGTTGAGGTCGAAATGTTGAGCAGGCTGCATCACCGCAACTTAGTTAAACTCCTCGGTTATTTTAATGGCCACAGCCCTTCACGGAACCTTCTTTGTTATGAACTAGTTCCTAATGGCAGCTTAGAAGCTTGGCTCCATGGTACTCTTCCTTGCTTTTGTAAGATGGTTCATCAAATAGCCTTTGCCATGTTCTTATTGATTTACTCTACTTTCGTTCATTTTGTATTTAGGTCCCTTGGGATCCAATTGTCCTTTGGACTGGGACACAAGAATGAAAATCGCTTTAGATTCCGCCAGGGGCCTCTCCTATCTTCACGAGGATTCTCAACCTTCAGTCATTCACCGGGATTTTAAGGCGTCTAATATATTACTTGAGAATAACTTCCATGCCAAGGTTTCTGATTTCGGTCTTGCCAAGCAGGCCCCTGAAGGCTGTGCAAGCCACCTCTCAACTCGTGTTATGGGAACATTTGGGTAAAGTAGCATGCACACATTTCCTCTAAATTTTAACTCGTGTTCATGTCCTTGTGTTTCATCTCCTCCCAGGTATGTAGCACCAGAATATGCCATGACTGGGCATCTATTGGTGAAGAGTGATGTGTATAGTTACGGTGTGGTTCTGCTTGAATTGCTAACTGGAAGGAGGCCAGTGGATATGTCACAGCCATCTGGCCATGAGAACTTGGTGACTTGGGTTGGTATCTACGATCTATTGACCTTCTGTTAGTTTTAAGTTAGTATAAGTGATTGACGCTTGTGATTTGTTGCAGGCAAGGCCAATTCTTCGGGACAAAAATAGACTGGAAGAGCTCGCCGACCCTAAACTCGAAGGCAAGTACATGATGAAAGATTTCTTGAGAGTTTGCACAATAGCTGCAGCTTGTGTTGCGCCAGAGGCAAGCCAGAGGCCCACGATGGGTGAGGTTGTCCTGTCCCTCAAGATGGTCCAGGGGCTAGCAGAGTACCAGGACACCATGCCAACCCTATCAGCTCACCCGAATATAATGCAGTCATCCGCCGCTTATGGGTCTGATGGAACTTCGTCATTGTTTTCTTCCGAGCCATTCTCCAATTTGAGTGTGTTCGATAATGAGAACATTTCGAGAATAGTGGTATTCTCGGAAGATCTACATGAAGGTCGATGAGTTAATGCTTGTTTTGTTTCAACAGTCAGGGGGTGGTTGAATGGTCATGTGTTGTTTGTATATTCTGAATCAAATTTCGCCCTGAAGCTGTTGGTGTCATCCTGATTTTCAAGGGGGAAAGGGGCAGGTTTTTTTTTTTGCAACACCAGCTACATCAATTACCTGATTTGTATTTATTTGTTTTTTAGTTCTGTTCTAGGACTGACATTCTTTGAATTTGTTTTTAAAAGAGTGATGGCAGTTTTCAAGTTAAGCTTAAAAAAATTATTATTTTTAAAATTTTGAATGAATAAAAAGTTATGTTTTGTCGGGGGATTGAGGAGAGAGTAGAAAAAGCATTGGATTTTTGTAAGAATAATATGTTGGGGAATCGTTCTCTTGTATTTATCACAAGCTTCTATTTAAGAAGAAGAGAATGGACAGTGAGCTAGAACACATGGATACTTAGACTCCGTTTGGGGGGACTTATTTTCACCGGTCGAACGGTTACGACCGCATAAACCGGACCTCCAGTTCATGCGGTCTTAACCGTTTGATCGGTGAAAATAAGTCCCCCCAAACGGAGCCTTAGAGAGATTGAGATGATCTTTGCGCTCTATAACTCTTGCTGGTCGGAATTTGAGGATCAATTTGTCCAATCCCCTCAATAATATTCTGACCTGAATATTTAGGCTCCATATGGGGTGAAGTTTTTGGTCCCGTGACTTTGGATCAAAATGCAACCGTCATAAAATGAATGTTTGAAATTAGTTTTAAGCATTAATTTGGATGATTTCCTTAGATAAGGCCGTGCATTCACAAATGATTGAGTTCATAATCACTGCATTTGTAACCACCACCGTGTTGCCAAATAGAGCCCTACTAGTCTCGGAGAAGTTGTTCGATTTTCGGTATTTTGGGTGATTTTGCATGCAAATGCCATCGCCATTTGCCATGCTTTGTGTCAACTATGAATATCAAACTACCACGATTGGCTATAAAACTTTGCGATTCTGGGTCATTCTAGATCCATTTCTCTTGAACTTAAATCCCTGATTTTAACTTCTCTTATTATCCATCGTGTAGTCATTGCTATTTTGAGCTCTTTGAGAGGTTTTCTTCTCTTCAATCTTTGGGTAAGTTCATGCATGCAGAATATTTGCAGCTAGCTCTTCCTCCTGCTCCCCAATTACAGGTATGCACCACAATGTAAACACAAATCGTCTTTTCCATTGTACTTCTCTACTAACAATGATGTCAGTCGACTATTTGGTATTTACGCTATGTTTGGGGGACTTATTTTTACCGGTCAAGCGATTGTCACTGCATGAACCGGGCCTTAATTAAAGTCTGATTCATACGGTATTAACCGCTTGACCGGTGAAAATAAGTCCCCCCCACCCCACAAACGGAGCCTTAATATGATGGATTCCTTGTTTATATATCATGATCCCTCCTCGATCTTATACCGTGTGCGGTGGAGAAGTTTCGTAAAACATGAGGTAGTTGTGATACACCCATTGTGAAGTGCGAGCCTCCTATCGTTGTCCTTAAGTAGTGTTATTTTCTTGTGAGAAATCCATGTATTTGCAAGTGTTCAACTGTGTGACATGAACAAAATTGAAATATTAAAAAGAAACTTTATGTTAATTAACTGTTTTATGTTTTTCAATGAGATGGGATAAATGATCTATGAATTTAAAGATAAAATAATTTTTGCAGGCAAATGCATTGGTCTCTTTAATTTGATCAACATCAAATTGTTTTTGATGCTTGTATGCAAGTGTTTCATGTATTTTGATAACATGCGGATACAAACATAGAAGGAAATTGATTGTGCAAGACGTTTTCATATGCCATGTTTTGACGACCATAACTTTTGATTTGTAAGTTACATGATAAGCTACCATATTTCGAAAAGTTTGTATGCATTAGGATCAAAGTTTGATCAATGAAAAAAACATTGGATGGTAGCTTCTACCATCCAGACAGTTATCCTTAAATAAGTCGCTATCATGTGGAAATAAACATGCTTTTACGCTAGCGTTCAGCTTAGTTATTAAAGGCGCAAGGTGCACCAAAGCGCAAATGGGTCTTGGAGCCTAAACACAAGGCTCAAGGCACAGGCGCACACCTGACGAAGGCAAGGTGCAACCAGATCCATTTTAAATAATCAATATCAACATCATTTCAGTTTCTCGATTAAATTTTTCATCTACTTTACTAATCAATCATTCATTACTATCGTTTGTATCTTTTAAAAAGTAGAATCAATGTGGTCACTTGCATCATATCTAAGTCTCAACGCACAATTATCATTCATGAACATTAAATTAATAAAAAAGTATTGAATTCTTAAATTAATTTTTTTTAAATTTTGAACAAAGAAATTTATGACAAAAATCTCACTCATGCGTGCCTTTTATATTCTAAAGGCAAAAATAAGATGCACAGAGACGTAAACCTCTGAGTTTGATGAGCCTGAAGCCTAAAGCGCACTTTTAATAAAATAGACGTTCAGAAAACAACTACTACTCTTGGAGATGATAACAAACCTCTAGGTGGCCAAATAAAAATCTCCAAGATTTTTATACCATTTTCTTGGAAAGCTATAGTCTCGAGTCTCGACGACAGTGAACTTGAATTTTGCATTCCTTTAAATAAGCTGTCTTTTCTGTGGAAACTTGAATAGAATGCAAGGAGCTGCATTAGACAACCTTGAAAGGGCGAATTCATGGGTTCCATCCTTGATTGGTGAAGAAGATTGTGATTTGATGTGGACACCCTTAATTTATAGGAATTCCGGCCTGCGAATAGCCGGAATCCCGACACCCCCACTAACTTAGTGGGGTCATGGGGGCTCAGTGGGGTTTACTAACCCCACTAAATCCATGTGCACACCGATCATGGCCAAACCGCCGCACCGGCTGGCCCCTCCACCGGTCGACCCTCGCCGACCAGGTCTCGTCGCCGACCGGCTCTCCTCTAATTGGTCCCTTGCCCGCCGCCGAATTTTCACCGTCCAATCGTCGCGTAACCACCTCGGCGTAACCACCTGGATAATATGATGGGTGTACGTATAGTGAATCCCCTAAATGTGTCATAAAATATAAGAAATCGGTATGCGTATAACACATAAATCGGTTATGGTATGCGTATAGCCGTGAAACCACCACAATCACCCTGAAAAGCTATAAATAAGACCCCAAGGCCATCCTTCCATTCCATCCTTTTCTCCTCTCAATTCTCCTTCGACACACGAGAGAAATCCTCAAGGAATTCCTTGAAGATCTACTTGCGCCTTCGAAGAACCATTCAAAGATCTTCAAACATCTTCAAAGACCCCTTGAAGATCTTTGATCTCCTTAGAGCGTCCCTGCCCATGCTCTGCCCTGCACGCGTTCCACCCTTCGCACATTCCATCTTGCGCGCAATTCATACCTTCTACACCCCGCACACATTGCGCCCTCCACTCAGCAACAAGCTCTCCAGTCAACAACAAGTACACCACTCCAGACTCCCCACGTGCAATAGCAGACAAGCATTAGACCTTTAGACCAGCAGAATGCACCCCTCCATCCTCCAAATAGTAATCAAAGACTCAAGAGTGCACAGAGTGCATCACTCCCCTCTGCACAAAAAGAATTAATTAGCTCTGCGAGCCGCGAGCTGTCACCCTCAGAGCCCTTCTCTATCTTCCCCAACAATTATAATGAGAGGCTACCTGTCTCTCTCGAGTCTCTGCGAAGTATTGTAACAACACAAAGAAAATAGTTGAAGTTTGGTTGGCACCGATCCAACCACATGAGTTTTCACCCCTTTCAGAGGTTTTCCACATTAAAAAATTGCCTCGCCATCCATCTCATTTTACATTGACTGTTTGCGTGCTCGACCGCTCCAGAGCTAAGACGGTTCAATTTAGACCGGTCTATTATAGTCTCTAGTTGGCTGCGATAGTTTGACACAGTCTACGAGAAAGGTGTTCCCAAACCCTGCAAAGAGTTTTGAATACAGTACTCCATTAACGTCTGTACTCGTGCCTAACAACAATGGACGAGGCAAGTGCACACGGACCCTCTGAGAGCCTATCCATAGAATTTGCCAATAAGCCCTCCAGCAATACACCTGCCAACAACAAGCAACTTCTCAAAGAAGTCATCGCCATATGGCTCACGCCCCTAGAAGAACACATGCGATATATGAAAGAGCACCAAACTGAGATTCTTATGTTCCTAAGGAATGATGGAGCGCCTCGAGCACACACTCCAGCCCCAAATAAAGCAATCCATCTACGGCTGGAGAACCTGAAGCTCATCATCTCCACGACTACCCTGAAACAACACGCTTTAATGATATACTTGGAAGGATCACTTGCAAAGAAATTCGCGACATGATCGCCGAAGAATGCAAAAAAGTTGAGCAACAGGACACTTTGGTTCGCCGCTCTCTTCACCATTGCTCATCATTGGCAGCAGATGATCATCAACAATAATTCGAAGGAAGTCTACAACGGAAGAGGGAACATGATCCATCAATGGTACCTAAGAGGAATGAAAAGCCTTACGGCGACTCCCACCGTGTCGTAGGGCATCACCACCGTCAAACCTTCACTCCACTCAATACTTTGAGAGCAGAAGAATTGTTTGCCATCTGTGATTATCCCTCTTTTTAGAGGCTAAAGAATCTCACCCCAAACTCTGGAGACCAATCCAAGTACTGCGATTATCATTGAGGTTCCGAGCATAAAATAGAAGATTGTTCACAACTAAAAGTAGAAATTGAATGATTTCTTTTTCCGCTAGGGGTTCCTTAGATTTTTTTGGCAAAACAAGAGCCCCAAATCAGTCGGTCTAAAATGAGTCCATATAAGAACAATCCCCATGGTGATCATCACAGGGGAGAACTTGTTCTCCACACATTTAGAACGTCCAGGATACCAGACATTTCAACTTGTATCTCCTATTTTCAGCATTCATGTAATACACCATGAGTTTCTCACCATGTGCACAAAATAAAAGTGTCATTTTCAATTTCATTGAATGCTTTACGATCATATCAACAGAGTGTTCGGATATCCTAAGCGGAGACTCCGACCTATTCAAAACAGAGTATTCAGATATCTCAAGAAGAGATTTTAGCCTCTCCAAATAAAGTGTTTGGATATCCCAACGGGTGACTATGACCTCTCCAAACAGAGTGTTCAAAAATCCTAAGTGGAGACTTTGGCCTCTTCCAAATAGAGTGATCGAATATCCTAAGAGAAGACTCTGACCTCTTCCAAATAGAGTATTTGGTTATCCTAAGCGGAGACTTCGTCCTCTTTCTAACATAGTGTTCGAATATCCCAAGCTGAGACTCCGACCTCTCCAAATGGAATGTTTGGATACCAAGCGGAGACACTGGACTCTCCAAGTAGAGTCTTCATATATCCTAAGTAGAGACTCCGACCTCTCCTTATAGAGTGTTAGGATATCCCAAGTGGAAACTCTATCCTCTTCCAACAGAGTGCTCGGATATCCCATGCGGAGACTCCAGGGTCTTCAAACAAAGTGTTCAGATATTAGAAGCGGAGACTCCAACCTCTTCTAATAGAGTGTTCAGATATCCTAAGAGGAGACTCCTTCAATTTCCTAACAAAGTGTTCAGATATCCCAAGCGGAGACTCTTGCCTCTCAAAACAGAGTGTTCAGATATTCTAAGAGTATACTTCGACCTCTCCCAATAGAGCATTCAAGTATTCCAAATAGAGACCCAAGACTTTCCAAAGGACCCAACGTCCATCTGGGCGAGTCCCTTAGGAACCTCCCACTACCGCAGCTCGAAGGTTTACCCTTCACCCTTGTAGTGGTTATGGTACCACCCAGGCCTGCCCGCCTCACGATCTTCCACGGTTCAAAGCGTCCACCCTTCATCAGAACTTCAGGGTCAGTCCCTAGTGACCTCCTACTACCACAACTCAAAGCTCTGCCCTTTGCCCTTATAGTAGGTCACGACACTGCCAGGTCTTTCCCGCCTCACAGTCACCCAAGGTTTGAAGATCCGCCCTTCACCAAAACTTTGTGCCAGTACCCTTGACCTCTCATTACTGTAACGCCCCAAAAATTATAAACGAACCGATCGCATCCTGAGGAATTTCTGGTGTCTATATAGGGCTACACGGCCTGGGACACGGACGTGTCTAAGGCCGTGTCCTTCTGTGTTGGTTGGGCTGTGTCCAGGAAAGGACACGGCAAGAAACACAGTTTTGAACAGTAGTGACACGGGCGTGTCAGGGGTGACACAGGCGTGTCCTCACCCGTGTCACCACCCATGTTCTTCTCGGGTTGAAAACCTGGGGTGTGTTGACAGGAGTGCACGACCGGGTTACACGGTCGTGTACTAGTCGACACGGGCGTGTTCCTTTTTGCACGAGTGTGTCCTTACCCGTGTCCACCAAGGGACGTGACGGTTGGCGTGGCGGTTATCTGTAACACGCCCCTAGGTCACGAGCGTGTCGGGACCCGACACAGGCATGTTAGGTTGAGACATGAGCATGTCTCGACCCGTGTCCTTTTCTGTGCTCGACGATCGTGCCTGGATCGGGCACACGGCCTGGGATACGGCCGTGTGCAAAGCCGTGTTCGACCCAGGATAAGAAATTTTAGGCTAATCTGAGCCGTTCGTTTTCTTTAATTACAATCTGACGACCCAGATGAGGTCCTCCTGTGAGAGCCTTTGACAAATGCCGTAAGGTAGTCAAAAAGCAATTAAAAGAGATTGCTTCTCTCAAAGCAGTAGAATAACGACTGATGGAGCAAATTGCTGAATTAACTCCTTTCAGAGATGAAGTTCACTCCTTGAAAGAGGAATTAAAATGCTATGTTGAACTATTAAGTCAGAAGGAGGAATACTTAGATGAGCTAGAAGAAAAGCTCTTGGTGGAAAGGAAACTTATTGAAAGTTACTTTAAGCCAAAGATTATTCTTCCTCTCATTAATGAATTCTCTGATCCTAAGAAGGATAGTGGTCTTGGCCATGTAGCTGAGAAAGGTAAGGCTACTAAGAGAGCCGATACCAAAGGCAAAGGGAAGACACCTCAAAGTCAACCCTCTTTTAAGAAGGTAATCTTTCCCACAAATAAATACAACTTTGAGAAGTTCTATGTGTAATGCCCAAAGTTTCTGTAGGAAGGAAAAGAAGTTACCGTGTGGCGTTAACGATACCGCGTGGCGGTAGCGTTAGGCGTGTTGACTCGACGCATTGTCTACCACGCGGTTGCGGGTTGTTATCACACGGCGTTAGCTGATCATTTGGCATGAGCTCTTAGGAAGTTATCGCTCGGCGGTAGGGATGCCACAGACGGTAGTTTGGGCAATTAATTTGGCTAAGCTCTCGGGTTTCTACCATGCAGCTGTAGTAGTTGTCGCGCGGCGGTAGCAGAAGCGGTCGTGTCGTAATCGTCGCTAGCTACTGCGTGGTGGTAGTTTCCTATCGCGCGGCGATAACAAAACTGTAATGTTGTGGACGCTTGTCAGCCTGTGATTGGAGGGCCTGGACGGTGGCACACTAAACGAGGTGTTGATTAACGGTACCACATGGCGGTAGCTAAATACCGCGCGGCGGTAGCTCGGTTTATAGTGTTGGTTTGGCCCAGGTATGACAAGAGTCCCACTAAAGAAGTTGTTTTTTTGGATGCAGGAAGCCTGGACACTTCATCTCAGAGTGTCTAGAGAACTAAAAGAAGGAGAGAAGAAGAGAAAAAGAAACAAGGAAACAACACTGCAATAAGCCCTTTTCCAGCAAGCACAAAAGCAAGAAGAAAGGCTTTGTGGCTGAGACCTGGAGTGAAACTGAAGATGAATCTTTATCTTCCAGCTTCAGTGAAGATGAAGAGGATGCAAAGGCAAAGGAGATTTGTCTGATGTCCATCAATACATCAGACAGTTGTTCAGAAGTAGAAGCTGAACAATCAGACAATGAAGACTCTGAATCTGAAGAAGATCACGTACTATCTTCTTTTGATTTTGATTAAGAAGAATTTAGAGCTGAATTCAAGTCCTTATGTATGGATTTATTTAATTCTAAAAAAGAGATTAAGCAACTTAGAGAAAGACTAAATGAACAAGAAAACCTTCTTTCTGAAAATATCAAATTAAAAGATGAAATAACTTTATCTAATGAACAGATTATATCATTAAAATCTGAATTAGTTGAGGCTAGGCAACTTGAAGAATCCCTAAATGGGAGAAGTTTCAGGCTGATGAACATCACAAGCACAGTAAATGCCAGGCTCAATGTCAAGCTGGGCTTAGGTGCTTCATCAAGCCAACCCCCACTGATTTAGAAGAATATCTTAACAACTCCTATAAAATTTGTTTCAGAAAATGGTAAAGAAAAGGTAGATAACAAAAATGTTAAACAAATAGAATTAAAACAAAAGAATAAGGAAAGAAGAAAGAATAATAAAAATCTTAACCATAACAAAGTTCAGCAGATTTCGTCAAACTCAGATCGACAAAATGTGTACAGTTCGTCGAACTCAAGTCGACGAACTCAGAATGCAAACTTCTATTATAACTATTCTCTGAACTGCGATCAACAAAACTAGTATGGTTCGTCGACCAGAGATCGACGAAATTGGGGCTCAGAAAATGAATACCTTCATTCTCTGAGTGGAGTTCGACGAACTCATCCCCGTTTGTCGACCTCAGATCGACGAACGTACCCGAATTCGTCGACCCTAGTTTGTAATAACAAAAACTTTAATTCCAACATACTATTTAATCAACTAAGACAAAGCATTAATCACTTTAACTAATGGATAATTCCACCCAAAAGATATCATCTCTTAGGTTACAAAAATCAACCAGAATACTCATATATTTCCATCTTTAGTTATGTAAATCAACAAGGACCCAAGGTAACCTGGGTCAAGAATAGTTAAGCTATTTTATTGCAGGTGAAAGACTATCCCACCACAGAGTAACAGTGGTATCTGGATAGTGGTTGTTCAAAGCATATGACTAGAAACAAGGACAACCTAATCAACTATAAGTCAAAGCTAGGACCCAAAGTAATATTTGGTGATTCTAATTGTGGCCAGACTGAAGGATATGGAAAGGTCAAAATTGGAGCAGTCACCTTTAGAAAGGTTGCATATGTAAGTGGACTGAAGCACAACCTTATATCCATAAGTCAGTTATGTGATGAAAGATTTCAGGTATCATTTAACAAAACTTCCTGTATTATTACTTCAGTTGATAACCAAGTAGTCTTAACTGGTACTAGAATAAGAAATATCTATATAATTAATTTTAAGTATGCTAAAATAGAAATATGTCTGTTTAACCAAACCAGTAATAATAATGATCTTTGGCATAGGAGATTAGGTCATGTAAACCTGAAAAACATTGCTAAACTTTCTAGGGACAATCTTGTTAGAGGATTGCCTTCTTGCCCCTACAAGAAGGAAAGCCTCTGTAGGGCTTATTAATTAGGAAAGAAAATGAAAAATAGTTTTAAGTCACTTAATAAGAGTGATTCACCTAGGATACTGTACTTGCTCCATATGAATCTTTTTGGACCCATTGCAGTACAGAGCCAAGGAGGGAAGTCTTATACCTTAGTAATTATTGATGACTTCTTAAGGTTCACTTGAGTGTTCTTCTTGAGAAATAAGTCAGATAACTTTAAGGTTCTTACAGATTTTCTTAAGAGCATAAGGATTGAGTACTCTACTCCAGTTGCATTGATCAGAAGTGATCATGGTACTGAGTTTGAGTATCTTCCCATGTAAGAATTCTGTGAGAAGGAAGGTATAAGGCACTGTTTCTCTGCTCCTATAACTCCTCAACAAAATGGGGTAGCTGAAAGGAAAAAAAGAACACTCATTGAAGCTGCAGGCACATTACTTGCAGATGCTCACTTGCCCCTATTTTTTTGGGCAGAGGCAGTGAGCACAACAAACTATGTCCTGAACAAAAGTTTGATACACAAGCTTAAGGGCAAGACCCCCTATGAACTACTCAAAGGAAAGAAACCTAAAGTAGAATATTTTAGAGTTTTTGGTTATGTCTGTTACATTCATAACAACAACAAGAAATATATTAGAATGTTTGAAGCCAAGTATAAAGTCAAGTCTGAAGTTTGAATTTTTCTTGGAAGTAAGCAAGGCTTATAGGGTATATAATAAATCAACTATGAAAATAGAAGAGTCTATTCATATTTCATTTGATGAGACTAATATGTTTTACAAGAAGAAGATAACTTCTACCAGTGAAACTTTGCAGGTACCTAACTTGTGTGAGAAGTTGGATGAGTTGACCCTCACCAATGAAGCTATTACACATCCTTCTCCACATATTGCTGAAGAAAGTTAAGATGAAGACACTGAGTTCAATGAAGAGACAACAACAGATAACTTAATTCCACAAGAGGAATTAGCTACCCAAGCTGTTGATCAACCAGCTCCTCCTACTGAGATAGTCACACTTAGAGATCACCCTATATCTCAAGTGATTGGAGACTCATCAGTGGGTGTGCAGACAAGGCATCAACTCCACCAGGACATGATGCATTCCTGCTTCATATCTCAAACTGAGCCCCAATCCATTAAAGATGCTGAGCAAGATCCATACTGGATTATTGCAATGCAAGAGGAGCTCAACCAGTTTGAGAGATGTAGAGTTTGAGATTTAGTTCCAAGATCTAAAGACTACCCAGTCATTTGAACTAAATGGGTATTTAGAAACAAACTAGATGCTCAAGGTACTATCATAAGGAACAAAGCCAGACTAGTTGCTAAGGATACAGACAAGAGGAAGACATAGACTATGACCAAATATTTACACATATTGCAAGGCTTGAAGCAATCAGGATATTCTTAGCCTATACTGCCTACAAGAGGTTCATAGTTTATCAAATGGATATAAAGAGTGTATTTCTAAATAGTGAGCTCAAAGAAGAGGTATATGTGGAACAACCACCAGGTTTTATCTCTTCAACTCATCCCTCTTATGTTTTCAAATTACATAAAGCTCTCTATGGTCTAAAGCACGCTCCAAGAGCTTGGTATGAAACCTTAGCCAGCTTTCTTTTAGAGCATAATTTTTCTAGAGGCATAGTAGATATGAATTTATTTTTCAAGCATTATCATGATAAAATCTTGTTAGTACAAATATATGTAGATAACATTATATTTGGCTCTACAGATCCCAAACTACGCAAAAGGTTCTCCAACCTTATGCATTCCAAGTTTGAGATGAGTAGCATGGGTGAGCTCTCCTACTTCCTTGGTCTCCAAGTGAAGCAGACCCCTGATGGCATCTTCATATCCCAATCCAAGTATGCTAAAGAGCAGATAAAAAGGTTTGGGATGGCTGATACCTCAGCTAAGAAAATACCCATGACTACAAATGCTATGGTTGATTCTGATGAACATGGGAAACCTATTGATCAGAATTTGTATAGGTTCATTGTTGGGTCCCTATTATATCTTACAGTAAGTAGACCAGATATTATGTTTGGTACTTGTCTTTGTGCTAGGTTCCAGGTGAACCCTAAAGAATCTCACCTTATTTTCTTAAAAAGGATTTTAAGATATATAAAGAGTTGCCCTAATTTAGGACTCTGGTATCCAACAGAGTCAAAATTTGAGTTAACTGGATACTCTGATGCTGACTTTGCTGGATGTAGAGTGGACAGGAAGAGCACATCAGGAACATGTTAGTTCCTTGGTTCTAGACTTGTCTCCTGGTTTTGCAAAAAGCAAACATCTGTGTCTACATCAACAGCAGAAGCTGAGTACATAGCAGCTGGCAGTAGCTGTTCACAGATGTTGTGAATTCAAAACCAACTCCTAGATTATGGTTTCAACTTAAATAATTCAACTCTACTTTGTGACAATACTAGTGCAATTTCTATTGCCCAGAATCCAGTGCATCATAGTAGAACTAAGCATATAGAGATAAGATATCATTTTATTAGAGAGTGTGTGTACAAAAAGAAAATTAACCTTGTCTACATCTACACTGATTAGCAAAGAGAAGATATCTTCACCAAACCCTTGGATGAGAGGAACCATATGTTCTTTTTGAATCAGCTTGGTATGATCAATGGAGAAGCTTTAATTTAACTTTCTGTTTGTGGTCGAAGAATTTGCCACAGTTCGTTGACCGGAGATCGACGAACTGAGAAAAGTTCTTTAGAAAATTCGTTAACCTGAGATCGACGAACTCTCTGTGTGAGCCATTTTTCGTTGATCGGAGATCGACAATCTGGCCTCAGAAAATTTTCATCGACCTAACAACGGCGAAAAGTTTTCTGTTCTTCAGACTGAAATCGACGAACTCTTTTGTTAATAAAATATTTCATCGACCTCAGATCGAAGAATTTTTCTTTATTTCGCGGACGGAGTTTGTCGTTTCATATTCTGAAAAACCTTATATCTAGGTTTTCTTCGAGCTCCATCACGCGCTTTCTGTTTCCCTTGCACTTGGTCTCTCTATTTCCTTTTGCAGGTGATCGTGGTGATTCTGGCGAGCACTCTTACGACGATGAAGTTCGATACTGGATTTGACATATACTTTGAGTCATTCCAGCACTCAGATCAAATCTTCTTAGATATTCTGAAATTATTTGAAGAATAGCACTTGAAGAACCTTATGACAACAAGGATGAAGATTGTTGCAACAGAAATTAGTGAATGGGTTTTCACCTCCTCCACACCGAATGCCGATACTATGACAGGAATAATATCGGGTAATATAGTTTCTCTCACCCCTGTCGTTTTATCTAAAATATTTGGATTAGTGAATGGAGAAGAAGAGTTGGAAATAGACAGTACTGAATATGATGAAATGCTGATTAAGATGGGTCATACTAGAGACAACCCTAATAAACTGCTGAAGAAATACTTGTCTGCCGATTATAAATTTTTAGCTGATGTGGTGGGCAAGGTACTGCTGGGCAAGCATACTGCCCATGATTATATCACCAGGCAGCAGTTCCTAGTGATGTGTGCAATGGTCAACATGAAGCTAGTGAACTGGGCTAAAATATTGTTTGATCTGATAAAGAAAAAGAACAGCAAGAAAGAGGTGTGCTTTGGAAGGATTCTAGGAATCTTCCTTCAAGAAAAGGCTACTGAATCCCTGGTCTCCAAGATCATATTCATCAATGCCTCCAAAAGGCTCACATGTGCCTTATTTGGCAGGTGGGAGAGGAATATCCCAAAGCCATCAAAGTCTTCTTCCTCTTCCAGGGCATTTGAGGATACCAGAGCTGTATCAGCTGCTCCCCCACCCCCTGAAGATGTCCCCTCCATCAGGATTCCATCCCCTCCACCTTCATCTCAACAACCAACACCTCCTCAAGTTCAAACACCTTCAACAACCCTCCAACAAACATCCACATCTCAAGCCCATACACCAACACCTCCTGCTTCCCCAGTCCATCATCCCACACCAGTTCACTCACCTGAACACCAACCAACTCCACCCCAATCTCCAGTGCATGCAACTCAACCTCACACTCCAGAGCATGCCACTCCACCTCAATCCCCCCTTCCTCAATATCTAGCTGACATCCCCCTCCACAACATCACATTCATACCAAATTTTGATCTGCTGTCATCCACCATCCATACTCCATCACCTCAAGATGAGCAAATTCCAGACTCCACACCTTTCCATCCATCATCATCCACCATCAATCCTTTTGTATCGACTCAGACACCCTCTGAGTTCATGCAAATGGATCCCCCTTCCATTCCCTCTCTTATGCAAATCATCACTCCACTACTCAAACAACTCATAGTATAGTCCATTAAACCTCTTGCTGAGTCCATCTCAACCCTCTCTGCTCTTCTGTCAATTGCCCCTACTGTTCCATCTTCTGGGAGCCTAACTTTAGGACCCTCTAAAGCCAAGAAGGGGGAGATATCCTGTGAAGAAGCTCCAATGTCTCCTCCAGCAACAGCAGCAGCAACAACAATAGTTTTGCAGATTGTTGAGTTCCCAACAACAAATGTATAGATGATTACAGAGGCTGAATCAATTAATTTTGAAATGTTGAGTGCAGATGAGCAAGTTGCTCTCCCAGAGATTGTGACTATTGGTGATTGTTTTGTCAATCCCACAGTAGATTTATTTGGATTATTAAAGTCTATTTATGCATACATTTATTTTCTTCCAAAAGTTTTCCAAGAGCCATCTTTCGTTATAGTTTGCTACACTGCACCAATAAGTACTGAAGTTGTTAATCAACTGAAGGCAAGTTTTGCTATTAAAATAATTGAGGAACCATCAAGACCAACTTATATTATGGATGATAGCCCAATCCCAAATTTAAATGATTTGATTGCTCAAGATATGGCACAAGAACTTGCACATATTCAAAATGATCCTGATTTGGATGAATTCCTATTGGCTGACAAAGATGTAGAAGATTATCAGATGGTCACTGAGAATATTGCTCCACCTGAAGTTGCTGAACCTCAAACAGTTCCTCAATCTAAAAAACAAATCTCAGAGGAAACCTTAGAGGAGATAGATGCAATGTATGACAATCCTCAAAGATCTTCTTCTGATGATGAAGAAGATTCTGATGAATCTGATGATTCCAAGGCCAGAAAGAAGGTTGCTAAGAAGAGAAAAGTTGTTCCAAAGGCTTCTCCTAAGCCAAATCCCACCATTGATACTCCATACTATATCTTGCAAAAGATTAACCCATACCCAGGGATGCCACAGTGGATGTGGCTATCCAAAAATGAGCAGAAAGAAAGAAAGAAGAGAAGGAGGTACAGGTCTCCTCCTAAGTAATTTAGGAAAGGCCCTCATCCTCCTCCTCCTCCATCTTCTGGGGCCTCTGGAAATGTATCTTACAGATCTGCACCTGTCACAAAAACCAATCAGAGACATTCCAAGCCAGGCAGTCAGCAGCAGTCATCTCAAAGCAAACCTCCTCCAGCTACATATAAGAGAAGTTCTATAGACTCCTTTGATGATTCACAGAAGGACTCAAGTCCTACAAGGCCAGCATCTCCTCCAATACCATTTGTAGATCCATAGCAGGAGACAACAACTAAAATGGCCAGGTTACAAGAGCTAATAACACTTTCTCAAATCAACAAAGCAGAAGTTGAAGGAAAAGGATCCCTCCCAATATTCAACAATGTCATCATACAGGAAGGAAGAACTAAAGAGGTATGCCAAAGCTAACAAATTTTTCAATGTTGATGATTATATGAGCCTGCATCCAGAAGCTCTAGTTCCCAGAGCCACATCTGTCAAAATCATTGGTTCATCAGATATGACCATGACAAAGAAACAAGCTGCTGATCGTAATAGAGAAATCATTTTCAGACAGCCTTCTGAGAAGCCTGAGAAAGAAAACACTAAGCAGAACAAGTGATTTTGTTTATGTTTTATTCTTGTTTCCTGTTAAAACTCTGTGTGTCTAATCACGAAGCACTTATTTGTAAATATCTGCTGAATTTTTTTATTTCTGTCAGATATATATGTGTTTATGCTTTATGATTGTTTCTGTTATTTATTTTTTAGTGACCTCACCTAAATAGGGGGAGATTGTTGGATCCCTAGTTGGATTTGGGCTAGGTTCACTAAATTAAGTTGATTCTGACCCACATTGTATAGCCAGGGTCAAGTCTAGTAGTTTTAGAGTTTAGGCTAGTCTTTGGGTTCAACCTTCATGGACCATCCAGGAGAGGACCTCAGTAGATTAAGGACTTAGAAGTATTCAGAGATCAAAATTATCAGTTCGAAGTTCTTCGAACTCAGCTCGACGATCGTCGATCTCAGATCGACGAACTCGGAGTTATTTCTCTGAGTTGAGCTCGACGATATTCGAGCTCAGGTAGACGATCGATTCTTTCAGACAGATTCTCAGCTCGACGAACTCAGAGTACAGAATTGGCAAGTTATTCTCTGAATGCAGTTCGCAGAGCTCAGGTCGACGAACAGGAATTCTCAGGACGATGAACTTGGAACTCCGGTCGATGAATTCTGTTCAGAGATCGACGATTTTTGTCCCGAGCCAGAATGAGAAGTTTTCCTTCCTTCTGTCCCTTACTTTCTATATTATTTAGCAGTAATATTCCTGAGTAATTAATGCTCATATTCCCCTGAATATAACAATTATTGGCAGCATTAATTATGGTCTTCATCAGGTTAATTACTTGCTTATTTTATTAGGGACAGTTGGGGAAACTCATTTAAGTCAATAATCCAGCTGTTTTTTTCTCCAGGGCAATCAACAATTAATGCCAGAAATTCAAATTTCAAAGGAGAAATTTTTAACTACAGAATAAAAAAGAGATTTTCTCTTTTTCAGTCGATACACACTGAGCCAGACATCAGAAGAGTACATACAACACACAAGAATACAGAGAGACATAGACTGAACATTCAGAACTCTCTCCCAATGAAGAAAACATTCTGTTTTCTTCCTTGTCCATTCTGAAGACTGAAGAAGAACATTCATCACTATCAAGAGTCTTCTTCAACCTTCTTCTCTAGGAACATTCAAGGACAACATCTTGAATCAGTCAGAAAGTTCCAAGAGTAATTCAGACAAGGCTGAAGACCTACACCCTGAGCAAGGCTCCAATCTTCTGAACCATCTCAACATCTCAGAAGGAGTCTTGACAACAACATATCCACTTGTCTTCTCTATTGTTTAGAGAAAAGAGAAGACCTCATCACCCCTCTCTCACATCCTGTACAAAGGGTTTATTAACTCCCTTCAAAAGTTTATTATTGCTTTTTGGGCACCTGATCAAAAGCCAAAAGGGTTGTGAGATCTCCCTAAAAATAGATCTTGTGGTGGCAGCCACCTGATCAAAAATCTGATAGTGGATTCCTACTAGGGTGGTAGAAGAGTGGATGTACCCAAGTTGGGGAACCACTATAAAATTTCTTGTATTGTCTGCGTGTGTTCATTTTCTTTCTGTTCTTGCTGTGCTGTGATAGATAGATTAGTTTAACCTATTATTTATTTTCTTCTATATTATTATTAGTATCACCTATTTTCAACTCTGATATAAAACTTAAAAACAACCATATTTTTAATTACTCTATTCACCCCCCCTCTAGAGTAAATCAGGTCTAACCCCCATCTTTCAGACTGTCTCGTAATCCTCATGGAAGGAACTGAAGAAGTTAGAGATGATCGTAGATCTCTGCTAAATCAAGAATATGAGGTATTCAAGCAAAGATCTAACGATATTATTGCTGATAGCTTTGAGAAATTCTTTAAGATCATCAACGACCTCAGAAACTATAGTCGTACATTTACTAATGGTGAGCTCAACGAAAAATTTCTAAGATATAAGACAAAAGACTGGGACACTAAGGTGGTGGCCATAAGGGAATTTGGAAAGCTACCCGAGATTGATCCCCAAAATCTTTTCGGAAAGCCCCTCTCTTATAAATGACAAATGAATACTCAAAAGAAAGAGAAGCAAAGCAACAAGACTTCAAGCAAAGAGAAGTCGGTAGCTATGAAGGTCGAAGGTTCAAGAAAATATAAAATCGTGTCACCAACAAGGGCACGAGCTTCAGATGACCAAGAAGATTCTGAGCCAAACACATTAGGCTCTGAATTGTCTGATGGAGAATTCCCGCTAATCTCCAAACAATTCAAAAGACTGCTCAACAAGAGGAAGCAAATGAAAAATCAGTCCTCCTCCTATGAATTCAGAAGATCACATCATGATGGTGATCGGTCCAAGAAAAGCTATAACCGAGATGACAGATATAAGTCTAAACCGAACAAACATTCTTTTTCTTACATAGTTTGTTACTATTGCAATAAGCCAGGACACGTGATTAGGCAGTGTCCGTATAAAAAGAAGGAAGGATCCAAGAAAGAAGAGAAGAGATCCTTCAAAGGTAAGAGGAAGGAAGAGAAGAGCTTCGTTGCAAAGAAGTTAAGATTCTTAGTGACAGTGACTCAAGTGAGTCAAGCTCGGAAAATGAAGAAGCTTACTTCGAGCTCATGGCTCAATCAGATGAGGAAGTAGGCGACTCCCAATTCAACGGGAAGGTAAACTCTCTCACAATGCTCTCTGAATCTGAAACTTCTACTAATGGTCATTGAGACTATTCTTCTGAGGAAGATGATTCTGACTTGATAGCTCAGCATCAAAAACTTTTGAGAGCCTTTGATAAATGTCGCAAGGTAGTCAAAAAGCAATTAAAAGAGATTGCTTCTCTCAAGATAGTAGAATCACGACTGAAGGAGAAAATTGCTGAATTAACTCCTTTCAGAGATGAAGTTCACTCCTTAAAAGAGGAATTAAAATGCTCTGTTGAACTATTAAGTCAGAAGGAGAAATACTTAGATTAGCTAGAAGAAAAGCTCTTGGTGGAAAGGAAACTTATTAAAAGTTACTCTAAGCCAAAGATTATTCTTCCTCTAATTAATGAATTCTCTGCTCCTAAGAAGGATAGTGGTCTTGGCCATGTAGCTGAGAAAGCTAAGGCTACTAAGAGAGCTGATACCAAAGGCAAAGGGAAGACACCTCAAAGTCAACCCTCTTTTAAGAAGGTAATCTTTCTCACAAATAAATACAACTTTGATAAGTTCTATGTGTAACGCCCCAAGTTTCTGTAGGCAGGAAAAGAAGTTACCACGTGGCGTTAATGATACCATGTGGCGGT